>JBBAXF010000010.1:29600457-30200457 GCA_037837765.1 Delichon dasypus | reverse complement strand
CTTCACATTTCAGCCCCTACATTTCTGAATGCCTGTTTATACCAGAGAGAAGGCGTCAGCCACCAGTTTGTACTGGGAGGCAGGCCTGGGATAAGTAACAAATCCTCTAATTAAGAGCCAATGGATCCTAATTGACTTATGTTAGTCCTCCAGCTGGGCTCAGCCTTCCTCTCCTGTCATGGAGCATCCTTTGTTCAAGGCACCCTGAGGTAGGAAAACCCAGCCCCTCTGAGAGGCTGCAGCCTCGGGAAGTGTTTGAAGTTGTTATTTTAGGAGCTTATTTTAGCGACTCCTGAGCTGAGCATTGAGAATATATAGAGCAGCATTTAGGGAAAATGTTCATGTGGTGGTGGCTTCCTTTACCATGAGCTGCAGCTCTGCCAGCCAAGCTCAGCTGTGCCATTTAAGGAACACTGAAGCTTTGAGTGAAGCTTAAACTTAGAAACTTTGCTGGAGTGCACCGGATGCTGGGGGAAACCAGAACACAATTTTTGGATTGTCAGACCAAAGGCAGGAGGGTTCCCACACAGCCCTCCTCCTTGCAGAGCTTCTGTTTCATATTTAGATTTTGTTTTTTACTGCCCAAAGAGCTTTTAGTTGGGTTCTGACCATGGTGGCCTGGAAATTTGGGCTAAATTAAAGCAGATTTTTTTTTGTTTACTTAGAAGTGCTAACAGACTTGGACAGTCCTGCAGCGTTTGTCAGGACTTACATCATCCTGAAATAGATTTGATTCAAAACAAATTTGATAAGAGAGTGATTCTCACTTGACATGTTTGCATCTACTCCAAGGGAAGAGCTGAGCCTGGGCAGGTGTGCTGAGGGAGAATCTGGATTTGATATGAAATATTAAGAAGTTTTTTCATTTTAGTTGCTGGAAGATCCAAGAGAACACAAAGAGTTAAACAAAGTAGTTGGAAGATACGGGAGAAGCTGGGAGCCTGATCCTCAGTAAATAAATGCCATTCCCACTGAGGGTATATCAGATGCTCCCGTAATACTCAGCTTCTTCTTTTGGGTGGTTTGAGGGTTTGTGAATCCCCAGACAGAGATCCAGGGATGTCTTCCCCAGCTGTGCCAAAAGATGAGGGTGATCCATTGAGTCATGGAAGTTTTGTGCACATTTGTTCATCACAGCTGTACGAGACAGCAGCTGTATTACAACACCTCAGAAAAATTACATATTAGCATCAAACCCTTAGCCACAGTAGTTTTTCACATCATTTAACAGTATCACAGTCTTTTAAACTCTAGTTTAGCCTTCCCTGCTTCTCAGCCTGCTGCCACAAAGAGTTTGAGAACCTAAGGAAAAGCCCCACAATGACTCCAGTTGTGGAATCACAGCTGATTTGGAGAAGACACAAACAGCATGTCCTCTTGTTTCCATCACTGAGAAATGTGAGTTTCTGGTTTGCCTTACTCCTGCAAAAAATGCACAGAGCAAAAAGAGAAGAATTATTTTAGAGGAACAGAATTATCTTCTGATTAAGGCATAATTAATAGCTTGTACATAACTAAGAGTGTGTACATAATTAATAGTGTGTATAATTCCCTGTTGCAGGGCCAATCTGTCCTAAATTGCACTGGTAAGAGCTGAAAAGAAGAGAATTTTATTCTGAGGATGCAAGTAGTTGGTGATGATGCCCAGATCAGAAGAAAAGTCACTTCCACGGGCCAGAACATGTTGGTTTTACCTGCACAGGTGTGCAAAACCTCCGAGCAGCTGCTTTTGTTCAGTTTGAAATGCGACAACTGCGTGCAGATGTGCTGCTTCCTGTTTCAAAGGCCTAACCAAGAGTGTTCTGAGGTAATCCAAAAGCTCTTTGTGGGTGAGAGGAGATGCAGATTCAGTTGCAAACTCCAGGAAAGTGCTGATGGATTTATTCCCCTGTGCAAACCCCTGGCACTGAGCGCTGACACCAAAGCCTCAGCCTGTGCCCGACTGTTTGGAGTGCCTTGCCCATGGGTTTGTAAGGCCGTTCCCAGCTAGTAATTGGTGACTGGATGTGGTCAGGGCAGGCAGATAAACACTGGAGGAAGGGGGTGAATCACTGAGTAAATATCCTATCGATGCTGTAGGAGCTGCTGTTACTCACAGCACCTTCTGGGGGGATGTGACGTGTTTGTTTTCAGGAAAAATGTCACTTGAAAGAAGAATTGAGGTTAGATGTGTTCCAAATCTGCAGCTCCACACATTCCTCACACATCTCTTGTCTCCTTCAGACCAGTTTAACATCCCCCCTTCTTCCTACCCGTCACACATCTCTTGTCTCCTTCAGACCAGTTTAACATCCCCCCTTCTTCCTACCCGTCCTCTTAGAGCTGATCCCCCGCTCTGAGGTCACAGCAGAGAAGTTTTCATTCTGTAAATGCCAGAGTAGTTGCATCACTAAAAGCCCCCAAAGCAGATGGTCTGGGTTAAAGCAAAAATGTTTTTTTCTTTTTTCTTTTTTCCCCCCCCCCTTTTTTTTTTTTCCAGTGAAGCAGCATTATAGTGATTAGAGCAGCCTGTTGGCAGTTTCTGTCAGCAATTTTTGCGAGCATGTAATATATAAAAGGATAAAAATACCATTTACTGTGATTTGCTCACCGCAGAGAGAGGCCAGAGTGATACAGCACCAAAATCAGGGGGGAAAGCCCTGCAAGTAGTTTTCTGTCCCCTCTTCTGCACTTTTCCAGGATCCTGGTGGATAAATAAGTCTGTTTGAAGAGTGCTGGCGCACCCCATTAGCCAACAGCCCCACTCTGACAGAAAGTCCTCGGCAAAGCTGGATAGTTTGGAAACAAGGGAGCATGTTTTTGAAATCAAAAACCTCATTTTTGAGTTTTGAACTCCATGAAATTTGCCATGATTTGTAAAACACCTCTAGCCTGAGTTATGATGTAAACTTTCAGCAAAAAAAAAAAGAATATTAAGGAACAAGACATAGAAAATCACATGCAAGATACTGCAGTGACACCAGAAAATCCTGCTCCAGTTCCCGCTTTCCTGATCCACTTGGCATGAAATGTTTTCTTGACTTCTACTTACTATTCTCATAGAAACCACAGGGGTTTCTTCTCACTGCTACTTGTTTTGTCCAAGATCCAGTAATTGGTACCATGTGAATTGACATTTTGCAGTGACAGAACAGAAATGGGGTTCCAAAAAATCACTTCAGCATCTCAGCCTCTGGCAAACATCAGGGCTACAAACCCTCAGTCTCTAAGGATTTACACATCAAGCAGCTTATTTTACTCCTGCTGGTGACCCCTGTGTGAATATTTACAGCTCAAATGGAATCATGATAAAACATGTATAGTTGTTAGATTTTTGTTAAAATTCTGCTGCCTCTTCAGACTGGACTTGTTTCATCCTTGATTTGCATGTAGTCCCTTGAAATATTAATAATAATTTTAGTTATTGGTAATATATTTAGTGCACTAAAAATTAGGTCTGTGGTATGAACCAGTGAACAATCAAGGATCCCAGAAAAAGAGGGGAAAATTAAAATCAGAGTCAGAGCACCCTGTGAAGTGTTAAGGTACATTTTATAGGCTTGGTGGGAGGGTTTGGATTCTCCAGCCCCCTCTCCCGTGGCTTACCTCTCCTCTCCAGGGTACTTGGATCCTCTCCCCCTGACAGCCTTGGTTTAACTGAGCTGTGTGTGAGAAGCATTCCCTCAGCAGGGAGCCCTTCAGCTGGGCTGGGATTCTCAAGGGAAAATAAAATAAAATTTTAAAAATCCTCTTTGGAACACCTAAGGCACAGGAGAGATCCTTTGATTCAAAACCTTTTCGAGCTGGGCTCACCCACTGCAGCTCTCAGCACAAACAGGCCTCCACATTTCCCCCTGTTTGTCTGACTGGATCCTTTTTCCAGCCTTCAGCCTCGATGGCCACACTGAATCATTTCAGGTGACAAAACCCCCCTAACGGTGGGTTCTCCATTCTGGTGGAGATATTTTTAGCTGGTATTGTTAGAAATGAAGTTTAAAAAAAAAACCAACAACCAAACAGCAGCTTTCAAACTGGAAGCACACAGCTGCTTTGAAGGAGCTGTTCTGGATAACTGTAAAGAAATGGAAGGAAATGTCAATGCCCTGGCAAGAGACTTTAATGCAGTAAAATCAGGACTGCCAGGGCAGGAACTGGATGTGGAAATTCACCGGTTGCAGAGCTGGCCCATCCCTTGGTCACTGTGTCTTGGTGTAGGTGCTGGATGAGGAATTTCTGAGTAAGGCAGAACATATCCATAGGATGGGGAAAAGGGATGGAGAAGCAGTTCTGAGGGCAGGTGGCACTGAGAGCTTCCTGTGGCACATGGAACTGGTGCTTTGGATGTGCATCTCCCTTTCCCCCCCTGGCAAACCCAGCCGTGATCAGCCAGGGAACAAACAGGGAACTTTGGAATATTCACAGAGATGATGCTACAGAAATTCCAGAAACCATGGCGGGATCAGCAGTTAGCAGAGGGAACTTTTCCACAAAAACCTCCAAGAGATTTCCTGCTGTAACTTTTTTAACTGTGAAAATATAACCAGAATTTTCATTTTTAGGTTTATGACCATTATCTCCTGGTCTCAGCAGAAGGGCAGTGGTGTAATTAACAGCTTCATTAATGCCAGAGTAATAATTATGAACTGCAGCATGGCTTTTGAATCAGGAATTCTTCTTGTAGAACTGCAGCAGCTCTTTGATTCTTCAGAGCTCAGGAGAAACATATGAAGGTAAAAGAAAGAGTGAAAAATATTATTTAATTTGAACCTACAAATACCAATATATTAAAAACGAGGAAATATTGCAGGTGAATTACATGGTGTCTCTACATAGATTTCAGTAATAACGGTATTTTAAATTATTAATTTTCATTTATTTCCTTACTATGGCATGATCACAATGTGTCTGCTGTGAATTTTTTTCAGTGCAAAATTCAGAATTGTGCTTCATATTTATAACTGGTCAAACAATTCAGATGCCACTTGCTGTTTGCTTTCTGTTTATTGCATTTATACTTATGGATGGATTATGTAAATATTCTCAGTGTCACCACAGTAGATTTCAGAATGAATAATTTCACAGAATCATGGAATAGAATCCTGGAATGGTTTGGGTTGGGAGGGACCTTAAAGCTCATCCAGTTCCATGGGCAGGGACCCTTTCCACAGAGCAGGTTGCTCCAAGCCCAGTCCAACCTGGCCTTGAATAATTGGAGTTAAAATTTCCATGCACATTTCCACGTAGTACCGAGGTACCTGGTTAATCAGATTCCTCAGTCGCTTTCCAAGTCTGGGATGAGTTTCTGGGAAGTTTAACACCTCCAGAGCTTTCCCACCGCTCCTACATTTGCTCTCATTTTTAAAAGAACGCTATAATTTGATATTTAATTATTGTCCAGCCTGGAAAGGAGGGAGCTGAAGGTTTGGGGCAGCTGCTGAGGGGTTGGAGTGGCCACGGAGCCTGGAATTTCCCTGTTCCCCCAAAGCTCACCCGGGAGAAGGAGCAGGGCAGCGATGGGCCCGAGCTGAGGGGCTCTGTACCCCTGGCCTCCCCTCTTTGCTCTCGGTGTCACTTGTCCCCAGGGGCTCCGAGGACTCAGCAGCTGTTCCCAGCACAGCTCCGAACCCAGCCCAGCTCACGGAGGCGCAGCGGGAGCGCCGGGATTAATCCGGGCGGGAATGCTGCGAATTCCTGCCTGCTCGCTCTTTGCCGGGCACGGCTGGGGCTGGGGCACTGCCAGAGGGCAGCGGTGCTGGCAGATCCCGGTATTCCAGGACCCGGACTGGCCCCAGCGGGTGGCTCGGGGGCTGCTCCCTCTGCCAGCTTGGGCACAGGGGAAATCCGAGTTCAGTGCACCTCCCTCTTCCAGCTCTGGGGTTCTTTTTTTGGAGTTACCCAGTTCTCTGAGGCAAAATGAGAACGGAGATATTTTGGAATGTTGGGCCTCAGCACTGCAGAAAGCAGGGCTGGGAGAATTCACTGACAGCCTGTTGTCTTGTCACTTGGGAGCTGCTCTTTTCCTGATCTTAAGTTCTTAAGGAGATTTTCATGGGAAATTATGTTTTCTTGATATTGTTTATTTATTCAGGCCCTGGCACAGGGTGCCCAGAGCAGCTGTGGCTGCCCCTGGATCCCCGGCAGTGCCCAAGGCCATGTTGGACATTGGGCTTGGAGCAGCCTGGGACAGTGGAAGGTGTCCCTGCCATGGCAGGAGTGGCACTGGATGGGCTTTAAGGACAATTCCAACTCAAACCATTCCATGATTCCATGAGAAGTCCTACTCATGCAGCAGGAATTAAGAATTGCTCATGAACCAGACAGAAAAGTCACAGAAATAAATGCTCCTTCTTGTGCAATGACATTTCCAATGAATTCGGCTTTTTTCTCTGGGTATATTCACCACTGGTGACAATGAACGGTTCAGCAGTGTCCACCACAGTTCATTAAATCTTAAACTCAGCGCTAATCTTTATACCCAAATCTCTCATTTTTTTTTTTAACGTACTTGGTGTGTGCAAAAGAAATAGGAATAGGGAGATTTATTTATTTACAAGCATTTTTTAAGCTTGTGATACTTAGTTCTGAAGGTTTCATTTTCTGGGTCTTATCAATGCCTCTCTCAGTCAAGAGGAAGAAAGAAAATTAATTTTTAGAGTGGACATTCTTCATCTTTAAAATAGAACTGTCACTAAGACAGACCCCTGCCAAGACAGGTCCATTAAATGTACTTAAGATTCATAAAACTTTCACAAGGAAAGAATGTAATAAGCCCAAAGAGGTCTGTTAGACAAGGAGAAATCAGAGCTCTCCTGGTCCATTTGCACCCTCAGCTGCGATTCTGGGGTTGTTTTAACTTGCTGGTCCCTCCCTGAGTTTGAAAGCCTGTTCAGTTTTAATTAACCTGATGCCTGTTCAAATTTGGAACAAGGTGGGAGGTTCAGGGTGAAGCTACAGAGATGGAGCAACCTGATCTGATAGATCCTTACCGAGGGAGGAACTGTTCCTCCTCCTCCTCCCTGCGTTCCTGGAGCTTATCGTGTGCCGGCTCTGCTTGGGCCCCTCCAGCTGCAAACCACGCAGAAAACACCGTTTGTATCTGAGAATTTTATCTGCTCACCAAAAGCTCTAATGAGTGCTATCCTTGGAATAGCAGAGTGGAAGCAGAGCACACTGGAGCCTCAGGCACAGGAGACTGCAGGCCTTTCCAGATACCTCTGCTCCTGGAACAAGGGATTCAGGAGGGGCACAAATCCCCTCTGTGAGTTTTGCTGGACTGTTAAAGCTCCTGGTACAATTGGTATTCCCCAGTGGTGGTTCCCACCCAGCGCAAAACCCATCTGGTTTCGATTGCGGGAGGTTTTGTTTGTGCCAGAGGTCTCCTCCATCCCTCTGCCCTCAGAATGGGAGCTGAGCACACCAGGGCTGGGACATCCCTGTGCCCTCAGGCACCTGGGGAAATGCTCCCAGCTGGCACAACCTTTGCAGAAAAGAGGAGGGGAAACAAGCACAGAGAGTGCTGCCTGTTGAAGAGAGCAGGGATTTCTGACTGATCCCCAAACGGCCCCACAGCTCATGCCAAGGGTGAGAGGGGTGACGGCACAGCCCTGACTGCAGCCTGCCTGAGCAGCCAAACCAACCTGCTCCACATCTTTTCCACCATTTCTTATCAAAACACTGCCCTGATACACGGAGCCTCATACAAAACACAGTAAAGCCTGCTGCTGCCAGGGAATGATTGCTGCTAGCATTTCTTTTTCCACAATTATTTTCAGGGTTGTCCTTTCGAGGCAGACCAGATCAAGGAGTGGTGCGTGCAGTACCTCATCCCAGGATAAATCCAGGGAGGCTCTATGACTCAGGAATGACTCACTGCTCCTCCTCTGTTCCTTCCAGACTCTTGGGGGTGTGCTAATTTATTGTCAGTCTGTATCAGTCTGCAGTCAATTATTCCCCCCCCAGCACAGCTCTCCTGTGCAGAAGGAATTCAGGCACGTTCTGCTCATTCCTCACCTCTCCAGAGATGCAAACAGGTGAGCAGACAGTGTCACCTTCAACCTGGCATCCAGAGAAAAGGGGGAGGTATTTTTCCTTCCTTGAATAACACCTCCAGGTTAATGATTTGGAACTAGAGTGTTCCTACCAAACCCCCCAAATCCCAATTACTAAACTAAGATTGACCTTTCCGAGAGTTATTTCGAAAAACTTGGATAAAATAAGGTGGCTATGACTCAAACAACAGGAGGAAAGTGTCTGCATCACAGTTAAGGCCCACAAATTGCTTTCGCTGTCAGAATCAAGCATTCAGGATTAAAAAAAAAGCACAAAACAAGAATGATTAATCTTTTTTTCCTCTTTAGCAAGACAGATTGAAGCATCCCAGTGGAGCTGCAGGGGAAGTGTTTAAACAATGCCTGCTTAGTCTCCAGCTAGTCCTCACTGGTAGGAATACAAGAAAAGAAAAAAACATTACTAAAATGTGAGATTTTTATGTGTGCCTGTACAAGATACCTAAGCCCAGAGAATCACAGAAGCATGAAAACCACTGAGTAGCAAACAGGCCTTTTCAGCTCTTCCCAGCCAAATTTTGTCAGCCTGAGGACATGACAGATACAGCAGAAATGCATAAAAAAATATTTTTCCGGTGGCAATGCTGTTTGAAAAATCCCTTCCCCCGTGCCATTCAGCTCACCCCCATCTGATTTTTCCACCTCTCCTCCCAGGTTGTTTTGTGAGACATTTTTCAGTGGCAGCGCTGGCTCAAGGTGCAGCACCTTCACCACTTCCAACTGCTTATTCCCAACCTTGCGTTACCCTGGCACGAGGGGCTGTGTGGTAAATGCTGGTTCTGCACAGACTGGGGCTGCAGTGGCCCTGAACTGGCCTTGCAAATCAAAGAGACATTGAGAACAAAAGGGCAGAATGGCAAACATAGCAATGAAATGTAATTTTGGAATTACGTACTTTAAAATGTAAACAAATGCCACATCCTAAATACATGGAATTATAGAATCCTGGAATGGTTTTGGCTGGAAGGGACTTCAATGATCTTGTCCCAGCGCTCTGCCAAACACCTCTCATTAAATGTTCTAATCAGCCAAACCTTCTGAGGCAGTAACAAGCTCTCAAAAACCCCAGGATGCTGCAGCTTGACATAATTATATATTCAAATAATTTTATTAAGCACAGTGTGGGAAGCTTGGCTGTTTTTCAAAATATCTGCATCCGAAAGAAGTCCCTACACCTACAAAAATAGCAGTTGCAGACAGGCTCCAGATCAGAGCGTTATTCACAACATCAGACTTGTGATCAATAGCTGGGAGAGTGTTGCCAGAAATAGTCCTGCCCTGGGAAACGCTTCCTGCTGCCTCAGAACAGGTTGTGCTCCCGTGCTTCTGCAGTTTCTCCTGGATTTTATCTCCAAGTACACAGAGAAGAAGCAAAGCTGCCTGACTGGTGTAGCCGTGCCGTGACTCAGGCCAGGAGCACCAAAATCACCAGCACCTGGCCCCCCAGTGTATTTTTAACAGGGCTGAATCCCTCGTCCCGTTCCCCCCACTTGCACAAGAATTCACACAGCCTCTTGATGAACCGGATGGGAAATCGATCCAGCTGGAAAAGCAGAACTCCACATCCCCATTCCAACACAAAAAAAAGGCTCTCCCAGCCAGATCGCTGCTCGGTCTGTGCTGTGTGCAGACAGGACAAAGTGCTGAGTTCTGCCTGAAGCAACCCAGCCTGGGAATGCGAGACAGTCTGAGGCTCCACCTGGAAACAATTTCCCCCCCATCCCTTTTCCCCCTCTCCTTCCCTGCAGCGCGCCTTGGTTCCCCTGCGCAGCACCACAAACAGCTTCACAAGCACGGAGCAGGGACCACTCCTGTGCCCAGGGCTGGGGAGAGCTGGGGCTGCTGCCAAGGAAAAGTCTTTGACGCTGGAGCCAGCTAATCAGGTAAATGCTCCCGGTCTGCCCAGGCCGAGCCGCGTCCTTTGCTACTCTCCAAATATTTATGTCTTTGTGAAACACATAAACATTTCATCAGAGGTTTCTTATTCCCAGCGTTTCATGTGAAGCTGTTGTTTCCAGGCTCCTAAACCCCCTTCAATATGACTAATTCACAATGGGGGAGCTCCTGACTTGCCTCACCAGAGTCACGGAGCCCCAGAATCCAACCCAGGGATCCAAATCCCCAGATTCCAATCCCCAGATCCACATCCAGGCAGGGAAGGGATGGCAAGTGGTGACAGAAACTTCTGCACTGTTCTGTGTTCCCTACCTGCAGGTGAAGTTCCTTATTCCTCTTTTTCCTTCCTTTTTTCCCCCCTTCCTCCATGAAAAAGTGTTTGTCTCTGAACTTTCCAAAAAGAACAAAAACACAGGAGCAGTTTGGGAAGTTCACATAAATCAGCTGGTGAATGTAAATTCAGTCATTCACTTAATGTAAATTCAGCTGGTAAATGGCAGTTTGGTCTTTCCTCTTCTATTTACTAAGAATTTACACAGGCAGTAAATCTCATCTTAAAATTCTGAGCTCCCCACTGATCTACACCAGCGAACACATAAGAATCTTCCCAGTTAGGATGAGTAATTGAGGAGCTGAATTATTCAGCATTGTGTGGTCTGTGGCAGACAGGAGATAAAATTCCCAAGTCTCTGTTACTTCATTTACTTTCTGCAAAAAGCCGTCCCTTGGTAATTTTAGAGCTCAGAGCATGGCAGCACATAGCAAGTTCCAGCTAAATAACACCCTCCCCAAAAGTTTGCTCTTTCCTTAATGTTCATGAATATTTCAGGAACTCTGCTGAGAGGTTTCGGTGCATTCCAGGACAATGATTCCAGGTTTCTCTTCTGCTTGAAGAGGAAACGTGGCTGGACTGTGCCACGCTCTGCATTATTCTTCTAGCCAGGATTTATTGCTATTACAGAATCAGATCCCCTGAAAACATATGAAAATATAATCCTTGACATGAGATGGGCATAGCTTTTGGCTGTTGTGGGAGCAGAGTTCTCACTAGAAATTCATTCATTCCCTTAAACTATGAGCAGTGATGGAGTTAAAAAATAGAGTTTGCTTTTCTCACCCTTTCAGCTCACTGTTTCCCATTGCTTGAACTGATAAAAAAGACTTGGATAAAAATCTGAAATAACAGCAACACACAAGATCAGCAAATCAGTCTTTTCCAGCTGAAATTTGATATATTGTAAAGAAACTACAGTGAATTGCATCAGACTGTGGTATTATTTGGGAAATATTCACTTAATTGTGGTACTGGTTAGTTTAAGTATTTGAATGTATTGTTTCACTTATCTTCTGTTGCTTATATTGATGCATTTTTAATATACCATAGGACTCCTTAAAAAATAATGGTGTGTTTAACAAATACATTTGCAGGTCTGTGTTCTGAGAAAGCTGAATGAGCACTTAAATAACATAAAAAATCCATCTCAGGGTTTACAACACGTGCTAACCCTGAGTGCTTTGCCTTTAAAGAAAAGCTGACATCAAACCAAGGAAATTATTCAAATTTTCAAAACCCAGAATGCGAGAGAAGCCAATAATAAAAACTATCTGGGTCATTTCCCTCTGCAGTTAGAGCGGAGAGCTCCCAGAACCCGAGCTCTGGTGAATCCCCACGTGGCAGTGAGACCTTACAGCTGCTGTGGGTGGGTGTGCACAAAACCCATGGGATTTTCAAGCGGGAAAAGACCCCTAAATTGAGAGCTGGAAGATGAGTTCAGGGGCAGCAGTGAGGCTGAGGGTTCACCAGTCACCCAGACTGCTGGGTAAGAACGGGAATCCCTGTCTGGAGACATGGATAATTCCCTCTAAACTGTCCCCCTGCCTCATTAACTGCTTCAGACTGGGTAAAACAAGGACAGCAGGATCCTCAGAGACCTTGCAGAACTTAGTGTTTGTGCCCCAGCCCAGTGAAATGCTGCTGGAACAGTCACAGGGACAGCAATTTACATCTCCAGTTCCAAGGCACTTCCCTAAGAACTGGGGGTTCTTTTCCTGAGAAATGTCCTGCCCAAGAACACGGAGCTGCAGGAACTCCTGATTTCAGGTGGGTTCATCTGTGCCAGCTGCACGCTGCTGCCAGGGATCCCCTCTGGAGGTTTGGGATGTGCCTGTGCCTCCCGGCCAGTCTGAAATCTGTGAATTCAGTGACTGTGCCGGGTGGGGGACGGCGACAGGAGGAACAGGAGGTTCCCTGACTGGGATGTGTCTGCAGGGATGGAAAGATCCAAGGAGCACAGCTCAGTCACTGCTTCAGCCACCCCACCTCAAATCAGCTGCTCTTGGAATACAAGCACACACTTGGGCTCAGACAAAAAATGTCTAATAAGAAAACCATTTTTCTTTCTAATTTTTTTTTCCTGTTTAACGCACGCACTTTTATTTAAGAGGACAAAACCCCTGACTTGCTAATTTTAATTGAGTCCCCTGTCTGTGGGGCAGCTTGCCTTGATTACATTGTACTAAATTACTCATCCTGGACAGATCCTTCTCTTTATTTTCTTCTCCAAGAGCCAAAATATTATATTGCTTGGCAAGAGGAATGTGCATCTAAAATGTCAAATTACAGCTCGTAACTATTACGGGATAGTTTTGGCCATCGCCCTTTGCGACTGTTCCAAAACAGATTTCTCTTTCTAGGAGACCCTAAAACCTAACCCATGCTTCATCTTTGGGTTTAGGGGGCATTTTGGACATGTATTGCTTGGGCTGAACTTGAAATTTCTAATTTCTCCAGACTTCCAAAGTTTCAGATTGCAGGAACCTGTAACTCTGTGTGTACACACGGTGCAGACACTGAGAGCTGAAGATCATTTCTTACCAAGTCCAAATTAACCCCCTACAAAAATGCACATTATTTAGCATAACAGAACAATAAAATGATGATCAACTTTTCATCTGAAAACAGCACAGGAACTTGATTAAATCTTTGCCATAAATTAACTGATATCAGCGTTCACTAAAATTTAATGACAGCCTGTTCCTTGCATTATAATTCTAAAGCAGGTGCCAGCAGTACAAACACTTGGGCCCCTGGAGTTCACTTTTCATGGGGATATGAAGAAATGGCTTCATTTCAATTTAATTTTTTTTTTTTTAGCATCTGCTAACTTGGTCTTTAGTGCTAATTTTGCAATAGATTGGATTCAAGGAAATGTAAAGGCTTAACGGAGAAATGGAATTCAGTCTTTGTATTCTGAACATAGATAGGAGTGATGGGACCATGAAGATTTTGCTATAAACTTTTGTGCAATTCAGCTTTTACTTTTGCTGACCTTGCTGTGCTAAGGCAGGATGCTGGACATCATTTTAAATGTAAAAATGCCCGTATCTGTTGGCAACACAAGTTTCACTGCTTGCTTTTGAGGAGGCCACGCTCCAGGGAAAGGCGGATTCCAGCCTGGAGGGATCCCTGAAGCCATCCCGATATTCCATGTTCCTGCCTGCGGGGCCTGCTGGGAGACCTGGCTCTCTCCATGACTGGATTTTGTGGAGGTGAGAGGGACTGGTGGGTGGAGGGGAAGTGTCAGGAGTGGTTTTGATGAGACAAAACTTACGGGCCTCCAGATGATTGCTCAATCAAGCTGAAGGGTTCAAGCAGAGCTGCTCCTGCTGCCAGATGATCATAATGTTATGGAGGAGGTTTGGATGGAAGAACTTGGGAATTCAGTGATAGAGTAATGATGAATCCTCCCCAGACTTGTCAGATATCCCATCGCAGGAACGCTGCCTGTTTGCTGATGATTGAAAAAGACATCTTGGCAGGCCCAAATCAAAGACCTCCACAGCTTTGGAGGATTCGAGCCTTTTAACCACATGGTAATTATAAAGACTATAAATAACACCGAAAAATCCAGTTCAAACAGCCCTCAATAAATTATTTTAATGTGCTGTTATTGGCCCCTTCCTCCAGGATATCACAAGTCTGCGCTGTCGGTCTGACAGGCTGAAATGCGCTGTGTCAAATCAACAGCTCAGCTCTGTCTTACAGACCGAGGGAAGCCTTGACTCCCTGTTTGTAGATGTGGCATTTGGGGACGTGGGCCAGGTCTGGGGGAACAGTTGGACTCGATGGTCTCAGAGATTTTCCAGCCTAAACCATCCTGTTATTCCATCAAAGCTTCACCCAATGCGAGGAAAGCTTTGTCATCTGAAAGGATATTAAGGAAGAGCCACCCGAAGAGTTGTCTGGGACTGTTCTCCCCATGTTTTTCAGATGAAAATGACTCCAGGAACCCATGAATTGTGGCTGTTCTTGCCCAGTTCCTTTCTGAGGGAGCCCAGGACAGCTGGGTGCAGACAGTGGCTCTGAAGGACCCAAGCTGGGCAGTGTCACCCACCCTGTGCTGCTCTGGTGGTCACAGCTTGGACTCCGTGGTCTTGGAGGTATTTTCCAGCCTCAATGAATCTGTGAAATATTAAGTCTAGCTCTGAGTTCCCAGATGTAGGAACAGTGGCAAAATTCAGCTTTCCTGCCTCCTAATCGGTGATGAATGTTTGCCTTGGAAATGTCTCCAAGTATTTACACTCTGGAGCGGGGCTGCTTCAGCTGGAGCACTGCAGACCTGTGGATTTTCTTCCTCCTCCCAGCTGCTGTGGTCATTACCACGGGTGTAAATCTCTGTCTGCTCACCAGTCTCAACCCTCCATTCTTGTTTTGACGTGTGCTGCATTTGAGCCTCTTTCCAAACCATGGAAAAGCTTTTCCTAACAAACAGAAAATGTCCCCCACTATCTGTGTGCTGGAAATGACATAAAACACCCTTTTCCTGTTCAGTGAGAAAATGTTCTGTGTTATCAGTATTTGCAGGAGAACAGAACTAAGAATTTAAGAGCAGTCCATACTGAGAAGTAAACAGGGCTTTTGAACACTTTAAATCATCTTTAAACTGCACATTGGAGCATCTATGTAATGTCTTAGATGTACCCCAAAACAAACAAGAACCTGCATCAAGTCATACCAACACCCACCCTGAAAACAGAGCTCACAGCCCCAAAATTTGGGAGTGCGTGGAAACCCTGCTGAGCCCTTACTGCACCTTTAGGCAGCAAAATCCTTTTGAAAATCTGGGCTTTAGGCCCAACCCTGACAAGAGTTCTGTGTGGAAAGCTCCTCCTCCTGCCTGGGGCTGACCCTGGCACAGCTCTTGTAAAAGCTCAGCTTTCCAAACAGCCTAAAGCAGGCAGGAAAAAATCGTGTCAGAAGTGGCAAATAGACGAGATCCCAGATGATTGATTCAGACCCTTCCAGAGACAGGAATTCTGATTTGGAAAGCACTGCTGGCTCCCCTCTGGTGCCAGTCTGTGTGTGGTCACTGTGGAATGTGCTCCATACGCCCTTTGGACACGTGTCAAAAGTCACATGTCATTAATATCTCCAAACTTTGCATTAAAGGTGTAGGCAGGGCGTAGAAATGGAAAGTGCCTTATAAATGTGAAGAATAGTTTCCTGTGGTTTAGTTGTTTTACTTTTTTTAATCCAGATTTTTTTTTTTTTCCCTGGTGGCACGATTTGAGCTCTACCTCTGAGATTTTTGTCTCAGAAATAAATGGCTTGGAACAAAAGGGACATTTAACAGAAGACTGCACCGTGTAACTTTTGTAGAGTCTTTAAAGACAGACTGGATTTAGTGGCACTCAGGGCTCCAAAGATGCTGCCCAGAGCAGCTGTGGCTGCCCCTGGATCCCTGGCAGTGCCAAGGCCAGGTTGGACACTGGGCTTGGAGCAGCCTGGGACAGTGGGAGGTGTCCCTGCCGCGGCAGGGGTGGCCCTGGGTGGGATTTAAGATCCCTTCCACTCCAGACCATTCCGGGATTCTGCTTGGTCACACAGATCCCTGCATTTGGATAATCAGGACCTCAAAGAGTGGCTGGGACTTGTCAGACTCTCCTCGCCAGCAGTGCTTACAGACTGTGAGGGAACAAACACAATTCCAAGGCTTGTTCCATTCCCAGCAGAGAAAAGAGCAAAAATCATCACTCAGAATCAACACTGTGTCAGACAGACATCTAAAAAAATTATGATTAGATATTTCAAAAGAAGCCTTTTTAATAGCAATTGTTCTATGTGGGATTTTTTTTTCTTCTTCTTTTTTAATTTCAGCATAAAGTATTTGGTATTTGAAGTCTTTAATTGTGTTGGCAAAAAGCCACTAAGAGGCTTTAATTTTTTGGAAACAAATCCATGTGACTGATCTGAGTGGGATCATAACGGCTACAAGGACCCGTCCATTAGGAGCTATTTTTAACAAAGAAGTCAGAACTGGAATGTGAAAGTAAAGCTAAACTACAAAAAGGTAAAACTTGCAATATTCTTAAAGATTAAACAACCCTGCAGTTATGAAATAGCTAAAGTTATTCCTGGTGCCTATATCCCAACTAATATTATCCCAAGTTATATTATTCCTAAACATCTACCAACAAAACCCTGAGTCCGGACAGTGCTCCTACACCAAATGGTCAAAGTGTGTTGGAGTCTTTCCCAATTTTCCTTCCGGTTACTTTTTGCTTTTGTTCATTATTGGTTTGTGCTTCTACGTCTTTGACCTGCCTTTAATTTTCTTCCTGTCTGTATTTTAGTTATCAGTTGTTTCCTTTCGCAGCTTATTTGTCTCCGAGTGTTTTTGGCAGTGCCCTGTCTAGTTTCAATCATCCAGGATGATGTCCTTCATTCCATCATTCCATATGCAACAGGCAGCAGGGCATGGATCCTTGAGGTATCCAGTAAATAAAAACCAGAGATAGAATCCCAGACTGGTTTGGGTTGGAAAGGACCTTAAATCCCATCTCATCCCACCCCTGCCGTGGCAGGGACACCTCCCACTGTCCCAGGCTGCTCCAAACCCTGTCCAACCCGGCCTTGGGCACTGCCAGGGATCCAGGGGCAGCCCCAGCTGCTCTGGACACCTGTGCCAGGGCCTGCCCACCCTCAGTCTCCGTAATGTTTGATCTAAATCCCTCCCCTTTCAGTTTAAATCCATTTCCCCTTGTCCTGCTGCTGCAAAGTGATGGCAGGAGGTGATGAGTTCACTCTGGGCCATGCAAAGGACTCTGTGAGCACACAGAGGTCAGAGCAGGAGCCAGCAGCTTCCAGAGGGTGGGATGGGTGCACAGCATCCTCCTCTGGGAAACGGGGATGGATGGAGGGGAGCAGGACTGGGAAAACTGAGCAGAACTGAGAAAACTGAGCAGAATTGGGAAAACTGCTCAGCGTGAGCAACTGGGGTGAGTCAAAGTACTGCTGGGGGAAGGACGAAGCATTGCCCAGAGCCATGGGGATGGGAGAGCACTGTGGAAAACGTGACGGTGAGCTCAGGTTGGAGAGGAGAAGGCTCCAAGGAGAGCTCAGAGCCTCTTCCAGGGCCTGGAGGGGCTCCAGGAGAGCTGGAGAGGGACTGGGGACAAGGGATGGAGGGACAGCACACAGGGAATGGCTTCCACTGCCAGAGGGCAGAGATGGATGGGTGATCGGGCAGGAATTGTTCCCTGGGAGGGTGGGGAGGGTGCCCAGAGCAGCTGTGGCAGTACCCAAGGCCAGGCTGGAGACGGTGCAAGGTGTCCCTGCCTCGGCCGGGGCGGGCCGGGCTGATCCCGGGGCGGGTGCCGGGCTGCGGTGAGCGCACGGCGGTGCCCATCCCGATCCCGTTCCCTTTCCCGTTCCCGTTCCCGTTCCCATCGCCGCTCCCTCCCATCCCCTCCGCCGGCGCTGTGGCCCGGGCGGGGCGCGGCGAGGGAGGGGCGGCGGTCACGTGTGGCCGCCCGGTTAAAGCGGCCGCGGGCGGCGGGAGCGGCACAATCACGGCTGGGGCGGCGAGCGGGGCCCGCCCGCTGCCCGCGGCCCCCGCTCCGTCCGCAGCGCCCCGGCCCGCACAGCCCCGCCAGCATGGCCGGGGCCATCATCGAGAACATGAGCACCCGCAAGCTCTGCATCGTCGGGGGCATCCTGCTCGTGTTCCAAGTCATCGCCTTCCTGGTGGGAGGGCTCATCGGTGAGTGCCGGGGGCCGCTGCCTTCCTCCTCCTCCTCCTCCTCCTGCCGCCGCTGCCCGCTTGTTTAGCGCTGGTTACAGTATCGCTGACTCGCTCCCATGATCTCATTATCCGCTTTTGTAGCCCAGCGATCCCGGCTCCGGGCCCTTTGTGCCCGTCCCGCGGCTGCTGCGGGGGGAGCCGGCCAAGGAAAAGTTTTTGTGTTGCTTTCTCTCTCCTTTTTTTTTTTTTTTTTTTTTTTTTTTGGCCTGGTTTCAGCCTGGACTTAAAGAAAGAGGGAAGTGGGAAAGCTTCAGTATGGCGACGGAACGCGCAGGGAGCCTCGCGTTTCAAAGTTGGCTTAGAAAATAATAATAATTTATTTTTTCTAAAAGGATTTTTCCTCCCTTCTTGGCGCTGCACCTCTCAGTGCCTCGGCCTCCGAATCGGCCGCGGGAGGAAACCTCCCCCCCCCCATGCCAGAATGAAAACAAAAAAAAATTAATAAAACATCTAGGGTGGGGGGAAAGAAAAGAAAAAGGGGAATGACTGGTGGGAGAGGGCGTCCCGGCTCTGGGGATTTTTGGGACTGGCGCTTTGTCCGGGCTCGTTTATGCGCGGGACGCTTCCGATCCCCTTCCAGGAGGGTTCCCCTCTCCTCCCTCCCATCTCCCCATCTCTCAGGACGGCTCCCCTCCCTTCCAGCTCCCCGTCCTCTTCCAAGAGGAACCCCCTCCGTTCCACCCCCTGCTCCAGCAGGGATCCCCATTCCCGATCCTCCAACAGGAGAAGCTCCAACCCGCTCGGCCTGGGTTTGTTCCTGCCCGTGGAAAACCCTCGTGGCTGTCCAGGGACGGATTTAATCCCCGACTCCCCTCGGCTCTTGCCCCCCCCGGCTCCGCAGCGGGCACTTTAAAGCCCAGATTGTGTTTATTTATCCCTGAGCATTCCCAAAGGCAGGGAGATGGGAACTGGACACAGCCCTGCGGCGAGGGGAGTCTTCCCTGGGGGATGGAAGGAGGAAGATGGAGGAGAGGAGTTTGGGGCAGTCCTGAGATTTTTTTTTTTTTTTTTACTAGAAAGCAGCTGAGTTCTGCGCCGGCTCTTTGGAATGATGGGCGCATGGATCTGGCTGCTTTGGCCGTGTCCGGGGTGGGAATGTTGCCTTTCAGGCCGGGGAGGGCTGTCCAGCCCTGCGGGGCATCCCCCTCTCCCCGGGGTCCGGCCCTTCCTTCCCCCTGCGGAGCTCCGGGGCTTTTCAGGACGAATCGGGGTCAAAGTCGCTCTGAAACTTTGTTGCACTTCGTGGGGAGAATAAAGTTGTGCTGTTCTCTCTGTTAGAGAGGGACTGAGGGAACGGCTCCAGCCATTCCTCGGGAATCAGACTCTGTGCTCCTGCTGCCCATCCCTGCTCTGCCTTCGTGGCCTTGGATTATCAGCCTCTAACAACCATAAAGTTCCACTAAACGTAATGTTGGGAAACTCCAGTTTCCCTCATTCTCTTACTTGCTCACCTCCATCACAAGGGAGTCGCTGGCACATATTGACTAAAACTCATTTTTCCTGCTCTTGCAGGCCTGAAACCACACCAGGTTTATTAGGAGTAGCTTTTTTCTTTCTCTGTAAGAACTAGTTCGAGAGCAGGTTACTGAACCCGCTGCTGATTCTGAGATAAAATGTCTTGGCCTGTGCAGTGCAGAGAAGCCAGACTTCATCTTAAAAGGGTTTTTCTAGCAGTTTCTTGCTGCTAAATTGAAGCAGTCGCTTGTTCCAAAGGTTGGAGTGGCTCAGAAAGCCCTGTTTGTGCTGGCATCTGGGGACAGATGTGACAAACAGATGTTCATGGCTGTCTTACAGGGAAAAGACAAATGTTTCTGCTCAGTTTTGAAGGGATTCAAAGATTAAAGAATTTTAAATATGTTAGTTCCATTTTCCAGCTGGTTTATGCCCTGCTTTATTGGCTGCTGCTGCTGGGCCTCCACCTCTGGCCCTCCCATCCTGGATGGGTCTCCCAGGTGGGGCTGGGGAGCTGCATGGACAGGTTGGACGGGCTGGGGCCAGCAGGGACAGGGATTTGGGACTGAGTTCAGTGCCCTGCGCGAGCTCAGCCACTCCATCCTGCTGGAATTCCTGCACAGGCTCAGTCACCCCATCCTGCTGGAGTAAATTGCATCTTCTATCTGTGGTCAAGCCCTGGGAACTGCTGCCCCAAAAGTTCTTGAATTCCTGGAAATCCCCACTTTGATCTTCCCTCAGGTCAAACTGCTCTAATCGATCATCCAGACTGTTCTTCCCTCTGCAGCATTTACCCCTTCCCGTGCATTTAAGGAGTTTAGAGGCTCCTCCTGGGAGCTGGAAATCCAGGGATATTCGGTGCTTGTGACACACCGTTCCACGTGTCACCTAGGTGTGGTCCCCAACATCTGGCAGGGTGACACACGGCCTGGGAGGCTGAACAGCTCTTCCCAGGAACCTGCATTGCTTTGGGCTCCCTGGAAACTGATCCAGGGGCTCGGGACTGACCCCTTTAGTGATTCCCAAGCACGGGGTGTTTCCTGCAGGGAGACTCCTCGTGGTGAGCACTGGGTCGGTGGCCGGCGTTCCGAAGGGATCAGAGCCGTGCTGGGAGAGCTCCCAGGGGTGACACCAGGTGGGGTGGCAGCAGAGGTGGCACTGACACCGTGGCCCCGCTCTGGTTTGATCCAGCGCACCCAACAGACACCAAAATCCGGTTATTTTGGTGTGCCCAGGTCTAGACAACCCAAAATACGTACACGAGTGGGACAGGGCTGCACAGCCGAGCCAGCCTTTCCCCTCGCAGGCACTTAGGTCATGTTTCAAAACAATGACTAAGTGCTCTATTTTAACAGATCCCTCGTGCCAGTCCAAAATACCCAAATGCGGCACGTTGGTACCTGATACAACCACCACAAAGCTGATTTTCCTCACATCAGGGGGTTTCTGCCACAGCTCGGTTTTGGGCAGTCGGTGTGCGATGCCGGAGTTTTAATGCAACTTCCACATTCCCAGCAGCTCTTTTATTTAGCAGCAGGAACCTTATCAGCTCTCAGGTGGGATTTGTCTGTTGGCAAAGCGTGAGGTGCACGCGGATGGGAGAAATTCCCGTGGCAGCAATTCCCTGACAGGAGCGTGCAGCCAGGTGGGGGTCAGGCTCTGCTCCCAGGGAACAAGGGACTGGATGAGGGGAAGCGGCCTCAAGTTGTACCAGCGGAGTTTTAGGTGGGATATTTGGGATTTTTCTTTGTGGAAAAGGTTGTCCAGCCTTGCTGCAGGCTCTCCAGGGCAGTGGTGGGGTCCCCGTGCCTGGAGGGAGCTTTGCAAAGCTCAAAAGGGAGCAAACACCCCCAAAAAGAGAATTTTATTGGGTTGTTTCTTTACTGTGCTATGGTAACGAACTCTTGGCTCCAGAAAGTGGGGCTGTCACTACTTGAAACCCCGCAGAATTCCTGGTGTCTGCTCCCTTTGTGGAAAACATCTTGTTTAAAGGTCACGCTTCTGGGCCACGTGTGATGTGTTCACTTGGGATGCAGCAGTGGGAGATAGAACAAGATCCACAAAATTAATCCTGATGCAGCCTTGTCTCCACTATCCCGCTGTAAATGATGGCACGTGTGGGTTACAGGAGAACGGGATCACCAGGAATGGTTTCTGTTATCGTTTGTGAGGAACGAGGCTGATGATAATTTACAGCCACGCCAGCAATCCCGGGAGCCCCTGCCTGCTCTGCCTTCCCTGGATCCAGCATGGCTGTCCTGGGATGCCACCAGGCTGGCAGCTGGGACAGCCCTGGACGAGGCAGGAGGACAAACCTTGCACCTCCAGTGCTGGGGCAGTGCTGATCCCGAGGGGCTGGAGCGTGTCCAGGGCAGGGAATGGAGCTGGGAAGGGTCTGGAGCCCCAGGAGAGGCTGAGGAAGCTGGAAAGGGGCTGAGCCTGGAGAAAAGGAGGCTCAGGAGGAACCTTGTGGCTCTGCACAACTCCTGACAGGAGGGGACAGCTGGGGGGGAATTTGGGATCTGCTCCCAGGGAACAGGGACAGGAGAGGGAACGACCTCAGGCTGGGCCAGGGAAAGTTGGAAATACCAGCTTGGATATTTGGGAATATTCTTTCATGGAAAGGGCTGCCCAGCCCTGGTGCAGCTGCCCCAGGCAGTGGTGGAGTCCCCATCCCCGGAGGGATTTAAAATCCCAGTGGATGTGGCACTTGGGGACACTGGGCAGTGGTGGCCTTGGCAGTGCTGGCAACAGTCCAAGTCACTGGCCTAAAAGGGCTTTTCCAACCTAACCAGTTCCATGATTCCCACAGCTGCACCAGCTGCAGCATCCACCTGGCTGTGCCTGTTGCTGGGAATTTTGTCTGGGATGTTCCAGTGGAGGTCACCACAGCTGCTCCAGGCCGAAGCTGGGTCGGGACACACCGGCGTCCTGACAGCTGCCGGGGTGGAAGTTGTGCGTGTGCAGAATCCCACTGGATTTATCTGGGTTCGATGCCTCTTGGTTGTTTGGAAAGCAGAGCTTTTGATTACAAATTCTTTGTGGGAAGCTGTTGGTGTCCCTTTCTAGTTGCCTTTTCATCCTGGAATTTTTATATATAAAGGTATTTTAAAAAGGGAAAAAAACCCAGATCTCTGTGCAGCAACATACCAACTTGGAAAACTTTTCAAAAGGGAATTTTGAATGAAAGGGAATTTTGAACGACTTATTTTATGTGAGTTACTTTAAGGATCCCTTTCTAACTCAAACTGCCGTGACTCCAAGGATACCTTATCCCAAATCACAGATCCTTGGTTCAGACAAGCACAGGGAATGCAGGAGAACTCTCTGTGGTCAGGCAAGCCCAGAGCACGTCCACAGCCAGGGAAATGCTGGGAGCCCAGTGCCCACCCATCCACTTTGCAGATTTAACTGATTGGAAAAGTGGAAGGATTTATTTAGCACATGAGTCCTCTGTGCTGAGGGGATGGATTTAAGGAGGTGCAGGTTCACTGCTCCCTTCCCTGGCTTAGGCTGGAAAAAACAGAATTGTTGTGACTGGAGGAGCTCGAACTTCCTTGTGTGTCTGGCCCGGAGAGATAATGAGTCATGTGTGGCCATGGCTGAGCAGCTCTCCACAATCCCAGCTCATTATCTAAATGTCTGATTTGGCTCTTGAGCCCCGAGTTTCCAGGATTTCATTTTCTTTCCTGGGATTTCATTACCTTCCTCGGGCTGAGCTGATCTTTTGACAGGGAAAGCGCTCGGATTTCCAAGGTATGGATAGGAAAGAGTGTTTCAGGCTGGGGACAAAGAACATTTTTGTGTGCCTGACTTCCTTTCATCCAGGGCCTCTCCAGGAGCTGGTCGGCGCTCCGTGGCCATGAATGCCAATGGATGCTCTGTATAGACACATTCCTGCAGCGCTGCAGCCTTGGCAGAGGCGCTGGGAGCCCAGGAGAAAGCAGACACCAAAGGTCGTGTCTGTTTAGTTTAGGTCTGCTCGATTCTTCTTTTGAAGAGCTGTAACTGTAGCTGAATGGGCAAGAGTGCCAGAAACGGAGAGTTCCCAGGCAGGAATGGCAGTGCTGGGGCCCGAGGAGCTGGCAAGCCTCGGAGGTGCTGGGTTTTTCTCTTCTCGCGGCTGCGTCACTTCCAAACCCTGGAGAGCTCAGGTGACAAATTCGGTCCTGCTGCTGCTGCCCGGCTCCGGTGATTTCAGTGTGACCTGAGCGCTTCCCAAGCTGTGCTCCTGCTGCCTCCCTGCCCTTTGTGAGGGAAAACCCCTCCCCAGGAAGCCTTTTCCTCGGTAAATAACATTCCCGGCCTTTGAAGTCGGGCTATAACTCCCTGCCAGCCTGGGAAAGCCTTTGAAGGGCTCAAGGTGTCCGGTGGGGAAGGGCCTGGACCGGCCCATTCACATGGAGATGAAATTCCTCACATTTCTGAGCACGGCAGTTTCCAAGGTTTCTTATCTTGGGGAGTGTCGGGCTCAGGAGAAAAGCTGCTGGGATAACAACAGCTCCTCCTGCTCCCTGGGATCCGTGTGCAGGGATTTCATACCTTGGCTGGGCGTTGCAGGAAATGCATCTCATCCCACTGCAAAACTGACTTGGAGGAAGATCAGGCTCTCCGCGGCAATTAGCAACTCAGTCCTGCCTCTTTTCTTTTTCTTCTTTTAAATAAAACATTTTTGCATATCCGTTTCTGCAGTCAGGGAGCTCTAGTCACGCTGGCCTCATTCGGATTCGTTGCTGCTGTTGAATATGGATGTGAATTATGGAGATCATTCATTCAGTTCTCCCAGCAAGTTGTGCCTCATAAGATTTCTCTGCTTTCTATGTGACTTGCCCGGGGCTGAGGGAATAATTCCTTATCTCTGTTCCCCAGGAGCCCTTTGGCTGCTTATCAGCGAGCTGGGAATCCCCTGCTCCCTCATTCCGGGGGCTCTGGGCACAACTGCTCCTGCAGCTCCTTGGGAACTGATTTATTGGAAAAACCTCCAGCTTGTGCTCCTCTGAAGAGGCTTTGCTTGGTAGTAAAGCTGCAAAAGTAACGCTGGAGAACAAACCTTGAGGAAAAACACAACCCCTGGGAGATGGGAGTGCCCAGCAATATGTGACTGGATTGTGGAGTCACCGAATCCCAGGATGGTTTGGGTTGGGAAGGACCTTAAATCCCATTTTACTCCACCCCTGCCATGGCAGAGACACCTTCCACTGTCCCAGGCTGCTCCAAGCCCGCCCCTGTTCCAGGGATCCAGGGGCAGCCACGAAGTTTCTGTTCTGATCCAGCAAACTTGGGTTTGATGGTTGGGACAGGTTCATTTTTATGGTCTGGGAAAAAAAAAAAAAATTAAAAAAAAAAATGCAGAGAAACCTGTAGTACTGACAAAAATGTCTTGGAAACAACAGAAATATGGGTTTTCAGCTGCAACAGGATATCTGCAAACTCCCACTGTAAATCAGGAAAATTGGTGCCCCAGGGCTTTAAAGGATTTTGGTCTGGATAAAGCTTGAAGTCAAATATAAGAAAGAAAAACCTTTCCCAAAGGGAGTGGGCTTCCAGTAGGCGGTGGGGTTATTTAAATATACAATTATTCTGCATATAAAAGCTGCTGCAACGTTCCAAAAAAGCTTTGTGAAACAAGAGCTATCAAAGAAATAGTAATTAAAAGCCTCTGTGCCCCTCAGACTTATTAAACTGGTGCCATCGAGGTCAGGAGAGAGGGAGGCAGAAAAGAGAACTTCGCGCAGCAATAAATACATATTTATAATGCTGAGTGCATCGACGGTGCTATCCAGGTTCTGGCTGTTCCAGTTGGAAAAGCTGGGTCTGTCCATGATAAATTAGCTTGTTTATTCCTACCCTGCAGTCGCTTAGGGTAATGAAGCAGAAGCCCTTTGTGTGTGCTCGCTGGGAAGTGCTGGCTGGCTCCGGAGGGGGTAATTGAGTAGAAAAGCAGAATGCTCCCGCTGCCGGGAGAAGTTAAATCCCCCCGAGGTCAGGGGGATTCAGGCTTTAATCAATGTGGACACAATGCAATTGAGAGTTTCCAAAGGGCTTGTTTATGGTGCTGGAGCAAGGGTCGGTGGTTAATGGGAGCGCTGGAGGTGCTGGGATGAGAAGGTGCACGGTGTGATTCCCAAGGTGAGGAAGCTGGGAGGGGATGGAGATCCTGGAACTTGAGTGCAGGAGGAAGGACGTGTTTGAGGCTTCATCACAAGAAGATCTGCTTAACTTACTGAAATTAAAATACTGAGCGATGGGGGCTCTTACCCAAACCTAGGTGTACGTAATATCCCCCCAAAAATGCTAAAAAATGGAGCTCACTTGTCTCAGGTTTTTTTTTTTTTTTTTAACCTTAAGATTTAAGTCTAAAACCAGCAAGGCAGTGTTTGGTTTTTGTTTGGTTTGGTGTTTGTTTGGGTTTTTGTTTGTTTTTCTTTGAGGAATTTGTTGTGTTTTTTTTTATGAGGACTTTGAGGGTCCAAGCCCTTGGACCTTGTTTTCAGCTTTTTCAGCTGTCGTGGTGGGATCAGACCCTGAGCAGTCTGCCCTGACCTCCTGGCTGAACAGAGAAGATGAAATTCTGTGCAGGAGTTGTTTCAGTCAGTGACACACAGCTGAGGTGGCCCTGGCAGTCCATGGGAAGCCCTCCCTGGGCAGTGGTGGCCACCCTGGTGAAGGTGTCCAGCTAAAACCATCACAGGGAGCAGCAGACTCTGCTCTGCCCCTGGAATTTGGGATATGCTTGGCATTTCTGCAGTGAGCTGGGCACCTTTGGAGGCCCAGCTGGAGGAGATGCAGAGGCAGAAATTCAGATTAGATATGGGGAAGGAATTGTTCCCTGGGAGGGTGGGCAGGCCCTGGATCCCTGGAAGTGTCTGAGGTCAGGCTGGACGGGGTTTGGAGCAGCCTGGGACAGCGGAAGGTGTCCCTGCCATGGTAGGGCTTTGGAATGAGACAAACTTTAGAGTCTCTTTCAGTCTGTGATCCTGTGGCACTGCTGGCAGCTCCAGCACCTTCTGCCCATGGCTTTTGGCCCTTGGCACTGCTGGTGTCCGACCCCCTGGCACCAGGGGTCTCTGCCCCATGGCTGCTGCAGCCCCTGGGGCCAGAACTCCCTCCTGGGGGCTCCTGCCTGAGCTGCCTCCCAGAGAGCTGCGCTCCACTGCCCAGGGTTCCTCTGGAAGCTCTGCTCCCCTCTCACTGAGCGGTACCTGCATTCCTGCAGCTCTCATGGCAGCCTGGAGCATGAGGCTGATCCGCCGCTCTGCCCCCAGAGCTGTTCAGTTACTGACAGGCTGACAGAGATCCTGGCATCTGTGGAGCTGCTGCCTGCCCCGGGCTGGGGCAGAGGGGCTGGGAGCAGCCCTTGGCACCACAGCACAGCCCAAATCCCTCGCTGCGAGCTTTGTTTTGCATAGCACTTTGTAATGCTGTTGGCTGACTTGGCTGCAGCTCCACAAAGCTTTTTTTTTTGTTTTTTTTTTCCACTTGGTTCAACGCTCACTTGGATTTAATGGGCCAGGAGCCAAATCGGTAATGGAAGCCAAGTGCCGACGTTTGTTTGGTGCGCGATTCCCGACGAGGAATATGTATAGTAATTGTCTCATGCTCCTCAAAGCTGTAACTTTGGCAGAGGGGAGGCTGCAGGGAGCGTGCCAAGTGTTTAAAATCATAATCAGGCAGTGATGAAAACATGTATTTATGGCTATAATGAGTTGCATCAAAGCAAGAAATGTTCGGCTTCTCTGTAGAGGGATCGCTGTCTCTTAATTCAGAAATGCCTTCGAAATCACCCAGAATGTGTCAGAGTTAAAGAGCTCGTCTGAAATGCCTGGCTTATTTCACAGCAATATTCCTGATATTCCCTTCCAGCTGCAGTTTTAGCTGTGGTCACTGGGCTCTGCATCGAGGCACGGTTGGGGAATCAGCGTTTATTGCAGGGTTTTATGCGCTACGGGCGCATCACGAGTGTCCCGTAACCCTGGGCTTGCTGCTTCGTTTGTGTTTGTTGAATGCTCTGTTTTATTCTACTTTGCTGCTTCTTGATGCAGTATTTAGGGTGGGTATTGGGAAAGGTGCTTCCCCCAGAGGGTGCTGGGCACTGCCCAGGCTCCCCAGGGAACGGGCACGGCCCCAAGGCTGCCGGGAACAGTTCAGGATATGTCCTGATTCTGATATCGAGATCCTGCTTGGGTTTGGGGATGCTTTAATCACTGAGTGTTGTGTGATTCCTGAGTGCAGCAAGGGTTTGGGGTGCAGCAGTGCAACAGTGCATCCCCGAGAGCTGGGCTGAATCTGGGAGTACTCCTGGAATCCTTTCAGTGGGAAAAGCTCAGCTAATCCAACCATTAACCCAGCACTGCCCAGATGCTCATGCCAGCTCCCTGGAGCCCACCCTTATCCCAGCGTCCCTGCGCCTTTGGAGCTGGAAGAAACTCAGTGCTGTGAAGAAAAAAAAAAAAAAAAAGGAAAAAATGCAGTTTATAAACATTTGGCTTTTGAGTAACTTCCTCCCGCCTGGCATTGAGTCACCCGCGGGAAGGCGTGCGGATGTCACCCTGTGCCGGGGTGGCACGCCGGGCAAGGTGCTCCACGGGGCTCCTGGCTGCCATCCCAAACAGCTCCAGAGCTGCTGGGATGATCCTGCTGTGCCCAAATTACAAGGGAGCCAGGGCTGAATCATCCGGGTGTAGCAGTGCGGGGCTGGGGGCAGCAGGAGGGTGAAGCTCGCTCTGGGGTTGTTTTCCTTGTTGGAATATTGGGAGTTTGTAGGGTGGTGTTACTGCTGCTGGAGTTTTTGGGCGGGCTGCGATCTGTAAGGGAAGTCCTGGATGATCTGAATGAGGATGTTGACAATGTGAAAACCACCTGCAGAATCTCATTTCCCATGGCACTCACTGCCCTGGAGGAAAATCTTCCTGCCCAAGGAGATGCGTGGCCTTGCACGGTGCAAATCCCCGTGGTAAATCCTGCCCTGCAGGACCACGAGCTTTGGGATTAGTTTATCCATCCAGGTTTCCCTGGGCACATGCTTTCTGTGTGGATTTGCTCGAGTGAGCACAGGGAAAGGAAAAGATTTCAGTAAATCAGGGTGATTTTGTGTGACCGAGGTATCTGAGACTGAACCAGCAGACCCCAGCTCTTCAATTAATCCTAATTTGATCTCACTACAAAGTCAGTAATACATCTGTGAATGTAATAAACTTAATTACTTGACTGTGAGATCAAAGAGCCGTGAAGGAGCAGCGCTGGGTGCATTTGTTTTAAATTGCCTTCAAAGAGTCGAGCGGGGAGCTGCGAGTTTTGGTGGGGAAAGCCGCAGTATCAGATGTCTGCGGATGCTCCAAGTGCGCTCCTCTTGCATTCCCAGCTCCCAGCCCCACGACAGCCGTTCCCTACACGTCGGTGAAGTGCATTGACGTGAGGAAGAACCACCACAAAACCAAGTGGCTGATGCCTTGGGGACCCAACCAGTGCAAGAAGCTGAAGGACTTTGACGAGGCCGTGAGCCGGCAGATCGAGGCCAACGACATCGTGTTCGCCGTGCACATCCCGCTGCCCAGCAAGGAGATGAGCCCCTGGTTCCAGTTCATGCTCTTCATCATGCAGCTGGACATCGCCTTCAAGATGGACAACGACCTCAGTAAGTGCCTGGCACGGGGAGGTGCTGCCTGCCTCTCACCTCCCAGTGGGGCTCCCAGGTAGGGGTTTCGACCTTGTGCCCTGAGCTGTGTTGGTGCCACGCAGTGAGGTGGTGCCGGAGCCCTTCCTGAACCCGGGAGCTGGTGATGCTGGAATGGTGTGGGTGGGGAGGGAGCTCAGAGCCGTCCTGTGCCACGGCAGGGACACCTTCCACTGCCCCAGGCTGCTCCAATCTGGAGCAGGGAATCCAGGGCAGCCACAGCTCCTCTGGGCACCCTGTGCCAGGGCCTCACCTCCCTCACAGACAGGAATTCCTTCCCAATATCTAAGTTTAATTTCCCCTCTTTCAGTTTCAAGGTATTATATAAATACTAAATAAATATATAACACCCTCCTTCCCCCCTTCCACACACAAATAACACAACTCCCCTCCCAAACTCAAAAATATTCCTGCAATAAAACCTGCAAAATTATATTGAGAGCAGCAAGGGCAGGACTGCTGTTCTCTCCCTGGAAGAGAAGCTGTCCATGTGTTTGCATGTTTTAAAGTGTTTGGGGAAAATCCCTCTTTAAGCTACAGTGAATAAACAATTTGCTTTCCAGCCTGGTTGATCTGGGGTGTGTGGAGCTGCTGCCCTGGCTCCAGCCTGGCTGTTGTGCTGCTCTGTGCTCAGGGATCCGTTCAGGGGGTCAGTTGAGGTTAGATTTTTTAGCCAGCTTTGTGTCCTTGACCCCCTTCCTGCTCAGCGTGGAGCTGTTCCTCCAGATGTTTATCCCAGGATGCCAGGCTGGTTTGGGTTGGGAAGGTCCTCAGAGCTCCAGTTCTGCCATGGCAGGGACACCTTCCACTATCCCAGGCTGCCCCAAGCCCTGCCCAACCTTGAGCACTCACAGAGATGATTTAATGCATTACCATTAAGATAAGTTAAAAATGAGATTGTAGAAAGCTTTCACCTGTATTCTTATCCCTGTAATTATCTCTGAAATACAGAGAGAGCAGCTTTGTGCCTTTACTAAGGCCTCACCTCCTTCCACTTGGATAGATGATTGCACTAGGGAAACAGCTCTTTATTCCAAGGATTTTCAAGCTGAACCACCGTGCTGGAGTCAGGAGCTGGCTGAGCCCTTGGAGCAGGCTGCTGGAATGCTAACCCAGCTTTTGGCAGCACTTCTGCTGCAAGAGCAGAGCCTTTGCTTCAGCTTTGTGCCCTTCAGTGACTGAGTCCTGCGAAGGTGAGAGGGTTTTTTAGAGATCTCAAAGCAGAAAAGCTCATCTTGGGCCACCCCCTGGGTTATAAAAAGGAGGTTTGGGGATTTTCCTACACTTTGTGCCAAGCTGAAGGCAGACATAAATTAAGTGTAGAATCTCAGGAACTAGTAACACATTTCTTGCTTGCTGGATTGTGTTGTAACAGCTCTTAAAGAAATAAGCAGCAGACTTGTTAAGCTGAATTAACTGCATGTGTGTGTCTGTCCCCTGCTGTTAAATGAAAGGGCCTCATTGACCAGGTGATTGGGACCAGCTCCTCCAAAGGGAGAGAGATAAGGATGTGAAATAACCTCAGCTCTTCTTTCAAAGCAACAATTCATGTTTCTTCTCTCTGGGGCTCTGAGCCCTCCAGGCCTCCTCCTGCTGTGGCCGATGCCAGCAGGAGCTGGTGCCAAACCAGGGCACTCCTGGAAGGCTGAAGCCTCTGGTCACTGTCCTAAAAACTGTCTTGGAGCTGCCTCAGACCATCCAGGAAAGCAGCACTGCTGGGAACTGCACAGGACTTTATCCTGCTGAAGATGCTGCTGCCTGGGGCACATCCTGCACTCCTGGCGCTCCACTGCAGGCTCTGGAGGTGCTGTGCAGGGTCCTGGGCTCTGCCAGCCCCCCTTGGCCTTCACCAGGGATGTTGCTGAGCCATATCAAACTGTCTCCTGCTTTTTTCCTCAAAGGCCCTTGGTTGTCGTCTTGCCCTGCAATTCCTAAGCAAGGCCAAGGCACAGAGTAAAGCTGCATTTGGTTTTTTCAAGGTGCTGGGTGCCAAAACCCTCCTGGGCCAGGGGCAGCTGGGCTGTGCTTCTTAGGAAATGTTGGTGACTCATGGCTGACTCCTCATCCACAGAGAGCTGGAGTCAGTCCTGGATCAGCTCTCCCCATCCAGAATCTGTGTCAGCTCTGCTCATCCAGGACCTGTCAGCTCTCCTCTTCCAGAATCTGTGTCAGCTCTCCTCATCCATGACCCTGTGTCAGCTCTCCCCATCCAGAATCTGTGTCAGCTCTGCTCATCCAGGTCCTGTCAGCTCTCTCCATCCATGACCCTGTGTCATCTCTCCCCATCCATGACCCTGTGTCAGCTCTCCCCATCCATGACCCTGGGTCATCTCTCCTGATCCATCACCCTGTGTCATCTCTCCCCATCCATGACCCTGTGTCAGCTCTTCTCATCCATGACCCTGTGTCAGCTCTCCCCATCCAGAATCTGTGTCAGCTCTCCCCATCCATGATCCTGTGTCAGCTCTTCTCATCCAGGTCCTGTCAGCTCTCCCCATCCATGGCCCTGTGTCAGCTCTTCTCATCCAGGTCCTGTCAGCTCTCTCCATCCATGACCCTGGGTCATCTCTCCCCATCCATGACCCTGTGTCAGCTCTCCTCATCCATGACCCTGTGTCAGCTCTCCCCATCCATGACCCTGTGTCAGCTCTCCTCATCCATGACCCTGTGTCAGCTCTCCTCATCCATGACCCTGTGTCAGCTCTTCTCATCCAGGTCCTGTCATCTCTCCCCATCCATGGCCCTGTGTCAGCTCTCCCCATCCATGACCCTGTGTCAGCTCTCCCCATCCATGGCCCTGTGTCATCTCTCCCCATCCATGGCCCTGTGTCATCTCTCCTGATCCATCACCCTGTGTCATCTCTCCCCATCCATGACCCTGGGTCAACTCTCCTGATCCATGACCCTGTGTCATCTCTCCTCATCCATGACCCTGTGTCAGCTCTTCTCATCCAGGTCCTGTCATCTCTCCCCATCCATGACCCTGTGTCATCTCTCCCCATCCATGGCCCTGTGTCATCTCTCCCCATCCATGGCCCTGTGTCATCTCTCCTGATCCATCACCCTGTGTCATCTCTCCCCATCCATGACCCTGGGTCAACTCTCCTGATCCATGACCCTGTGTCATCTCTCCTCATCCATGACCCTGTGTCAGCTCTTCTCATCCAGGTCCTGTCATCTCTCCCCATCCATGGCCCTGTGTCATCTCTCCCCATCCATGACCCTGTGTCATCTCTCCTGATCCATCACCCTGTGTCATCTCTCCCCATCCATGACCTGTGTCATCTCTCCCCATCCATGACCCTGTGTCATCTCTCCCCATCCATGACCCTGTGTCATCTCTCCCCATCCAGAATCTGTGTCATCTCTCCCCATCCATGACCCTGTGTCAGCTCTCCTGATCCAGCCAGCCAGGGTTTTGCTGGGACAGAGGGGAAGGACAGCCCTGGTGAGGTGCCCTGAGAGGGCCTGGCAGGGGCTGAGCCTCCTGGATTGGTCTGTGGGATCTCACCTTTCAGAGGAGCAACCAGCCCTAATCACCTTCACCTCAGAAACTCCCTCTGGACTTGCAGTGGTTTTGAAATACTGATTTTTCGGAATGCAGAGGTTTAGAAGCTGAGCTACTTCCCTGTGTTTATCCTTCCCAGAAAGCTGGGAGAGACTCAGACAGTTCCTCTGAGGAAGAGGCTATTTCTGTGCTGTCCCTTTCCTTTCTTGATGCATTGTGCACTCTATTAAAACCCCTTCCCAGGACTGGGAGAGAAGGGGGCCAGAGGAAGGAAGAAGGAGTTTCTTTGCAGCTGGAAAGCAACTGCATACAGTGAGAGGGCAGAGTGCTGCAGCCTCCTTTTCTAACTCATCCAGCCTTGGGCTTTTTTGTAGGTTTTGTAATTTTAGGGAGCTGGTGAAGCATGGAACTGTAATGGAAATAATTCCAGCATTTCTGTGTGCCTGCCATAGGCTTCTCCACAGCCAGCTGTGTTAGTGTGCAGCTGGCACAGAGCCCCCTCCTGAAGCAACTCCACTATTTTTAGTCCATTGTAATATGAGCGAAGATATCCTGGGCAAGTATTGTCCTATAAAGTGATTCATGGAAAAGCTCCTGGGCTGTAAAATGCCAGTGGGAAAAATGACACTGGTGGTGCTTGGAGCGTGAGCAGGGAGTCCCTCACTGGGGGGGTCACAGAGCTCAGGGCTGGGACACCTCCAGGAGTGTGTCTTGTCCTCATCTGGGATGGAAGGACCTCAAAACCCACCCAGTGCCACCCCTGCCATGGCCAGGGACACCTTCCACTGTCCCAGGCTGCTCCAAACCCATCCAGCCCGGCCTGGGACACTTCCAGGGATCCAGGGGCAGCCACAGCTTCTCTGGGCACCCTGTGCCAGGGCCTCACCTCCCTCCCAGGGAAGGATTTATGCCTGAGCTCCAATCTGGTGCTGCTCCCTCTCAGTTTAAAGCTGTATGATGCTGTGCAGGGAAAGGGCACCCTCCCCTCCCTTCCCCAGAAAATTGCCTGTGCACCATCTGATCCACGTGAATAAGGCATGGATCTTCTTAAGAGCTGGTTCTCTGGCGCTGTCCTCATTTGTTCCTCAGGGACAAGGGGAGTTGTTGATGGAAGGCTGGCATAGGAGTATCATGGAATCATTTAGGTCGGAAAAGGCCTTTAAGATGGAGTCCAACCACTAACACAGCTCTGCCATTCAGTCTGCCGTGCTGAAATATATGGATATATCTATATTTTATGTTGACAGCCCTGAAGGGTCTTTGCACAAAACTCATTTCCAAGGGGAGGTGTCACCCCAGCGGAGAGACCGATGGAATTCCAGAGGGAGCCTCTAATCCATTGGCCTGGAAAGGCACGCAGCAGTTCATCTCCTGCCTTCTGGTTTTCATACTCGATGGCAGCAGCAACATTTGGACTGCAAAGATGAAATACTGAAAGCTGTTTTTCTTGGATTTAATCCCAAGCATTCCAGTTGGTTTTATGGCTTCTGAAATGGAGTTCATGGTTCTTTTTAGCCGGGCCAAGTTCAACCTTATGTTCCCATTTATCTGTTTTGCTGGTCTCCTAAAGAGCGGATCTGAGATGGCAAATTCGTGTTTCATGGAAACCCAGCTCCTGGCAGCTCTGGAAAGGGACTGGATACGGATCCGGATGGTACGGATCACGTGCACCGAAAAACGCTCAGAAAAATCCTGAAGTGTCCACATCAGATGCACAACCCGGCCACCTCCGAGGGGCGTAAAAATAGAACTGCAAACCACAGGTCCCATCCACGCCCCTTCCCATCCGGTGGGATGAGTGTGCCACCACGTATGCCCAAGAAAAATATAGCTGAAAAGACGGGTTCTGGAGCCATCTCCCCACACTTCATGGTGGATGGATCTGGAGCCAACTCCCCACGTTTCATGGTGGATGGTTCTGGAGCCAACTCCCCACACTTCATGGTGGATGGTTCTGGAGCCACCTCCCAGTGCTTCTCCACAGTGGATGGTTCTGGAGCCACCTCCCAGTGCTTCTCCACAGTGGATGGTTCTGGAGCCACCTCCCAGTGCTTCTCCACAGTGGATGGTTCTGGACCCATCTTCCAGTGCTTCACCACAGTGGATGGTTCTGGAGCCATCTCCCCACACTTCATGGTGGATGGTTCTGGAGCCATCTCCCCACATTTCATGGTGGATGGTTCTGGAGCCACCTCCCAGTGCTTCTCCACAGTGGATGGTTCTGGACCCATCTTCCAGTGCTTCTCCACAGTGGATGGTTCTGGAGCCACCTCCCAGTGCTTCTCCACAGTGGATGGTTCTGGAGCCATCTCCCAGTGCTTCTCCACAGTGGATGGTTCTGGAGCCATCTCCCAGTACTTTTCCACAGTGGATGGTTCTGGAGCCACCTCCCAGTGCTTCTCCACAGTGGATGGTTCTGGAGCCACCTCCCAGTGCTTCTCCACAGTGGATGGTTCTGGAGCCACCTCCCAGTGCTTTTCCACAGTGGATGGTTCTGGAGCCATCTCCCAGTGCTTCTCCACAGTGGATGGTTCTGGAGCCACCTCCCAGTGCTTCTCCACAGTGGATGGTTCTGGAGCCACCTCCCAACACTTCTCCAAGGCAGATGGCTCTGGAGCTTTTCCAGCAGCCGTGGCTGTTGGAGTTCAGTGCCCTACAAAAGGAGGCTGGGCTCTAACATGCACATGCTCGTTCTGGAGCGTGTTCCTCGTTCAGAGCCTTCCCTGGGACCTGTGCCTGGTAAACAGGAGGATTTTCCAGCTGGTGGAGCTGGTACAGACTTGCCTCAGGTTTTTAACCGTGTTGAAGCGTTGCTCCTTGGCAGCCTCAGCTGCAGCTCCGGCGCATGCACTCGCTCAGTTACGGCTCCTCAGTGAGCCTGTTCCAGCCTGAATGAGCCTGATCCAGCCTCATTCCCCCGGCAGTGTCCTGGCAGGAGCACCTTTCCAAGCAGCTGCATCCCAGACTGTCACCGTGCACACGTCCAGGAGGGGACGAGCTGCTGGTCCCACACGGGTGTGTGACCTTGCCGGGCCACGAGCTCCGTGTGTGTCACCGGGGCCTGAGATCTGCAGAGGCAGGAACAAGTCAGGGCAGGTGTGCAGGAGCAGGGGAGGGATCTGAAATGTTCCGTAGGTGAAGAAGGGAGAGCTCCAAAAACCTTCTCTAGGACAACTGAAGTTAAACACGACGTATAGAAAGCATCAATGTTGTTGTGTGTGGTTGGTTCTGAGGTTTTTCCCAGCTAGGCCAGCACAGCTCAACTTCAGTTCATTAATTGTCCTCCTAAAGGAACTTTGTGTGGTGTTTTTTAATTACTCTGGGAGCCTTCTGAGCCTCCTGCCTCCTTGCTGTTGCAGAGGAAAACGCAGAGATCACCCTGGATGTGTCGCTGGCCTATCGTGACAACATGTTCGATGACTGGGAGGAAATAGCACATGCCATAGAGATCAGGAAGCTGAAGTGCACCTTTGGCTCTCCAAAAGTAAGGAATTTGAATGACACTGGTGGTGGGGATGAGTGGGAGTTGTCCTCTTCCAATCATAGAACCATAGAATCGCCCTTTCCATGAAAAAAAATTTCCCAGTATCCAACCTAAACCTCCCCTGGCACAACCTGCGACCGTTTTCTCTCGTTCTGTCACTTTTTATCTGGGAGAAAAGGCCAATCCTCACCTGGCTCCCACCTCCTGTCAAGGAGCTGTAGAGAGTTCATCTTGGAAGGCTCCCATTAAAGCCTGAAATGTGAATCTGTTTGAGGTCAAACCCTACGTAATAACCCTAAACAATCAAAAGCATGAGGAGAAGTGTCCCTCAGCCGCTGTGTCACACGGGCTGGAATTTGCAGACAGGCTCTGGGTGCTCCCAGTGCTCCCAGTGCTCCCAGTTGGAGGGCTCTGTGGTGTGCTGGTCCCGGGGGCTGAGCTTCTGCTCCCTGCCCTTTCTGCAGACCGTGGAGTCCGAGGGCCGTCACTACGACTGCGACTTCCTGCCCTTCATGGAGATCGGCAGCGTGGCACACAAGTACTACCTCATCAACATCCGCCTGCCCGTCAACGACAGGAAGGGCATCAACGTGGGCATTGGCGAGATCAAGGACATCCGCTTCGTGGTGAGTGCCCTGTCCTCCTCTGCCACCCGGGATCTGTGCCCGGGCTCCTCTGCCTCCAGGGGGATTGTCCTCCTCCCTGGGAATGCCCTCTGCCTGCTCTTCTGAGGAGCCCTCCAGAGCTCTTCCCAAGCCTCCGAGCTCCCTGTGTCCTCTGCTTCCCACCACAGTCTGCCTGGTGGGATATCTTCTTATGGATGGGAGCTGAGGAGGACCAGGAGGGTGCAGAGGGGGCCTGGTCTGTCCTGGAGCTGGCTGTGGCCATGCCTGGCCATGCTGTCAGTGATCCTTGCTCTGCCTGCTCTCGAGGCTTGGTGAGCTGGGATGCTTTTCTCCAGCTGGAGACCCTCCCACCACGGCCACGGTGGCTGCAGACAGCGGTGGGAGGACACGTGGCTGGAGAAACACGTTAATGAGCCAGTGCTCTTCACACCAGGAGTGACTTGGCTCCACGAGGATCTTGCTACTTGTCTGGGAGTATTTCCACCAGCTTTTTCCATGCAGTGTCAGAATTCCTGCTCTTCCTTGCCATGGAAGCTGTGTCTACTGGCATTTGTTCTCAGACCTTCTGGAACCTGCCCTGGGGGCTCAGTGGGCACCCGTCCTCTGTCCATCATTGGCCGTCGTTGGGATGCACTCCCACGTGTGTGCCTCTCCTGACACTCCCTGAGGAGAAGCACAGGATGAAGGTGTCAAACCCTGCACCCTGGTTTTCCTCAGGGCATCCATCAAAACGGGGGCTTCACCAAGGTGTGGTTTGCCATGAAGACCTTCCTGACGCCCAGCATTCTGATCATCATGGTGTGGTACTGGAGGAGGATCACGCTGATGACGCGCGCTCCCGTCCTGCTGGAGAAGTGAGTAGGGGCCCGTGGTGGCCCAGGGGACCCCAATGAGGTGCTCATTGCTCCCAGGCAGAGCCCATGGTTGGGAGATAGGAATTGTCTCTTCATCCTCTCCCTCCACCCAGGCACACTGGGAGCGTCTCTTTTCTTTCCTGTTACACCCCTGGAGAAAAAGAGCTGCTCTGAGGAGCTCAGTCCTAGGGGGTTTGGTGGCAGGAGGTGACACTTCCCAAACAGTGCTGGATTTCCTTCTGTCGCTCTCCACGCACAGCTTTGGCTTTTGGGGTTCTGTCCTTCCCTTGCACGCTGGACAGAGATGGCGTTTGTGCCTCTCCAGGGTCATCTTTGCTCTGGGAATTTCCATGACGTTCATTAACATCCCCGTGGAGTGGTTTTCCATCGGATTCGACTGGACTTGGATGCTGCTCTTCGGAGACATTCGACAGGGCATCTTCTATGCCATGCTGCTCTCGTTTTGGATCATCTTCTGCGGGGAGCACATGATGGTGGGTACCCATGGGAAGGTGCTTTCCAGCCCCGCTTCCAGGAAAACCTGGCATCTCCCTTGCTGGTGGTTGGAGATGATGCTGTGGGGACTCACACCAGCTGAGGGGGTTTCGGGCTAACTTGCTTTTCCTTTTTCTCCTCCTCCCCACCCCGTGCTCAGGACCAGAACGAGCGGAATCGTCTCTCGGGGTACTGGAAGCAGGTCGGGCCCATCGCCATGGGCTCCTTCTGCCTCTTCATCTTCGACATGTGCGAGAGGTGGGTGCAGCTGCGCTCCCCAGGGAGAGGCTCCCGGTCACCTCCTGCAGCAGGGACCAGCAGCTCGAGCCCGTGGCTGGGTGCACAGCCCCGTCTGCCAGCACCAGGAGAGGCTCTTGCGGGTGCTCTCGAGTGTGCTGGCCGTGGAAACGCTTCCCACCTCACCTTCTCCTCACCCGCATGGGAAAGCAGCACAGCTGGCTTTTCCCCTGCAGAACCTTAGGCAAAGATTCTTCTCCCAGAGGGTGCTGGGCACTGCACACATTCCCCAGGGAATGGGAATGGCCCCAAGGCTGCCACAGCTCCAGGGGCATTGGGACAACGCCCTCAGCCACAGGGTGGGGTTGTTGGGGTGTCTGTGCAGGAATTGGATCAATGATCCTTGTGGGTCCTTCCAGCTCAGGATAATCCCTGATTCTATGGTTCCCAGGCTGCAGAGTGGACAAGGGGATCTATGATTGGTGTTTTCTCTCCTCTCTGCAGGGGAGTGCAGCTCAAGAATCCCTTCTACAGCATCTGGACCACCGAGGTGGGCACGGAGCTGGCTGTATCCTTCCCCTGGTTTGTGGGAGAGGGAGGTGCTCCCTCCTGCCAGGTCCCTGCGAGGTGTGGGCAAACTCCCTGCTTTTGGGGGCAGGGGGTGGCTCAGGCACTGCACGAGATCCCTGGGGAACTGAATATGGGAATCACCTGTTTGTGATTTCTAGGATTTCTTGTCGGTTTGTACCGTTTTCCCTTAACTTCCTCTGCACAGATGGCCTTTATTATAGTTGCAGGGATCTGCCTGTGCCTCTATTTTCTCTTCCTGTGTTTCATGGTCTTCCAAGTGTTCAGAAACATCAGTGGGAAGCAATCGAGCCTCCCTGCCATGAGCAAGGCTCGCCGCCTTCACTATGAGGTAAGGATCCTCCTTAGGACACAGATTCCTTGTTTTTAAAAGATTTTGGACTTCAGAGTCTGTTCTGTGACCCCCTTTATCCATGATCTCCTTCTACTTCCATTTCTCCTCCTCTACTCTTAATTTTTGTGTTTAATGGGAGGTCTTGCTAAGACCATCTGTTTTTTCATGGTATAAATTTAGAGTTTTGGGATCATCATTTCCTTAGGAAGTTGCTGGAGGGTAAAAGCACAATGCATTCCCCCCATTATCCACGTTTTTAGCCCTTGATTTTGTACGCTTTTCTGTCCTACCTGATTTGCCTGCTGCTCACTCTCAGTGCTTAACCTGCCTCTACCAGGGTGCAAATATTTATCCCCAAAGCAGTTCTGTTAAATTATGGTCACTTCTTTAAACAAGTCATTATCACCTGTCAGGAATACACATGGAAAAAAAAAATAGAAAGTTGCAGTTGAAAGAATTTGAAGCAGATACTGAGTGTTTTTCCCTCTAGCAGAAACACATCCAAACATCTGGGCAGCACGGATCTGGTGTGGAAGAGTTAAATTAATAGTCCTTTGTTGTCGTGGTGTGGCAGGGTAATTACGCAGACACTGACATTTCCACCTAAATTCCAGAACCAGGTTAAAAAAACCCACGCGCTCACCCAAAACCAAAAGAATTTGTAAGTAAAAATGTAAAACCAGTGAAAGCAGGGGCGGTGGGCAGTGGGATCGCCAGCCAAGGCGTTCATCTCGGAACCTCCGTTCTGTGATCGCCAGCCAGGTTTTCCAGACGCTGGAATCGCTGCAGCTCCCTCCCAGCCGGGCTGGGCGTGAGGATGAGTGCGGTGAGACGCCGACCCACCGTGTGTTTGTTTTACAACAAGAGCCCTGAGCTGTCGGGCCACCCCCCCTGTGACCCGGCTCACACCGACGTGTCACCTCGTCCGGTTAATTAAGCGCTGCTCAATCAGTCACCCAGCAAATGTCACGGAAAGGCAGCGCTGTCCAGACGTGCCCACCCCGCGCGGAGCTTCCGGCAGGAGCGCAGACGTGTGGGGAGCGGAGGATATGGGCTGTGCTGAGCACGGCGCAGGAGTGGGTGGAGGTTGTTTTGCTTTGGGGTTTCGTGGGTTGGACCCTTGTTTTATTTTTTATTTTTTATCCTCGTGTCTTGTCTATCCTAAAACCAAAAATGGGTTTTGTGGATTCTGTTAATGTGACCAGTGACATTTCTCTCTAAACAGGGGCTGATTTTTAGGTTCAAGTTCCTGATGCTCATCACCCTGGCCTGTGCAGCCATGACCGTCATCTTCTTCATCGTGAGCCAGGTGAGGGATGGCTCTGGGCTTCCCGGGAGAGCATCGGCCGCCGCTTCCCAGCCGCTCCCGACGCCGGCCCGTCACTGGTCAGACAGGACTGGCCTGTTTGATAACAAGTTGCTTTTGAAGACGTTGTTCTCATTTATTTGAAGCTCTGCCATGCAGTTGCTGAGGCTGGAGGCGGCACAGAGGCCCTTGGCTCCCGGGGAGCGTTGGGTCTGCGCAGTGCAGAAATCAGCCTTTAGCCATTTCTGAGAACTCAGCGAGAGGAAAATGTTCTCGGGTGGCTTTGTGTGCCCACGGAGATGTGACAGCATCCAGCCTTCCCTGGGCTGACTTTGCAGCCCTGCTGGACCTGTTTGTCCTGAGCTCCAATGTCACATCTGTACGAATGGGCTTTTATCACTGCTTGAATCGTGGAGTCACAGACTGCCTTGGGCTGGAAGGGACCTTAAAGCCCATCTGATGGGCAGGGACACCTTCCACTGTCCCAGGCTGCTCCAAGCCCTGTCCAGCCTGGCCTTGGACACTTCCAGGGATCCAGGGGCAGTCACAGCTTCTCTGGGCACCCTGTGCCAGCCCCTGCCCACTCTCACAGGGAGGAATTTCTTCCCAACATCCCATCTAACCCTGCCCTCTGGCACTGGAAGGTATTCCCTTTGTCCTGTCCCTCCATCTCTTGTCCTTCTCCAGCTCTCCTGGAGCCCCTTTAGGCCCTTTAGGTGCTCTGAGCTCTCCCTGGATCCTTCTCCTCTCCAGCTGAGCACCCCCAGCTCTCCCAGTCTGGCTCCAGAGGGGCTCCAGCCCTTGGAGCATCTCCATGGCTCTCTTTTTAAGCTCCTTTAGTTTTCTTCTTGGCCTTTATGCTGTTCTTTAACAGAAAGCAACATTGCAGTCTGAGCAGTCTGTGTATCGTCAAGGAATATTAATATCGATGTTTTCATGGATGCCGACAGCCCTCAGCGTGTGGCAGGTTGGTGCTGTCAGCCTGGCCCCTCCTCAGCCAGCCGTGCTCTGCACATCAATTCCCCCATCACTCATGCTGGTTTTCCCGCTATTTTTGGCAGCTGGATGTTTTGGGATGTCAGTGGTGTCCCCAGGTAGTGCCCTTTGTGTGCCAGTCTGGGCTGAGCACATGCTTGTGGCAGGGGTATCGCAGAGCGCAGCGCTTCAGTCACAGTACATAAATGAGACATCAGAGCTGAAGAGGTCCTGAGGGAATCGTTCTGTCAGGAGCATTTTTTCCCTGCAGACTGAGTCTGAAGAGGGGAATCCCAGGCTGACTTCTGCCTGGCTGAACCTGTTACACTCCATTTCCTCCGTCCTGTTGAATTGATGCTGCTCTCACTGATTTACTCCAAGGCTGTGTCTTGAGGGAATTTGCTCTTCCTGATGGCCTGTCCGTGTCTGTTTTCCCTGGACAGGTGACAGAAGGCCACTGGAAGTGGGGGGACATCACGGTCGAGGTGAACAGTGCCTTCTTCACCGGCATCTACGGGATGTGGAATCTCTACGTGTTCGCCCTCATGTTCCTGTACGCGCCATCCCACAAGAACTACGGCGAAGACCAGTCCAATGGTAAATGTCCCCGAATGGCCTGAGGGCTCTCGTGGGCACAAAGAGCTACAGAGTAGGGGATGCCTTCTGTGCCTTTTTTTTTCTGGCCCAAGTGCACACTCAGCGCCTTGAAAAGTTTTGCAAGCGATGGTTTGGGTTTCCAAGCAGGCATTTGAATTAATGGCTGGGTGGGACAGGTTTGACTTTTAGCCAAGGCTGGCCGGAGCCATTGGGATGGTTTTTGTGTCTTTTAGCATTGCCCAGATGGAACTGCGTAGCTCAGATGGAGGGATGAGGAGTGGAGAAAAGAGTCTCCTGTCAGAGAGTGGTGGGGAGCCAGATGGTCCCCCCTGAGCCTCCTTTTCTCCAGCCTCTTTCCCAGCTCCCTCAGCCTCTCCGTGTGCTCCAGCCCCTTCCCCAGCTCCCTTCCCTTCTCTGGACACGCTGTGGCTCCTCAATGTGTTTCTTGTGATCCTATTTAAATAACTGTAAATGAAATAATTTCTAGGAAAGCTGCTGCTCCACGGCTTAGGCAGCTGAAAGGCCGGAGGGAACAGCCTGGGTCTTTTCCTTTTTAAAATAGCGCCATATTTTATTGTGAGACCGCTCTGATGGAACACCTTTGTTTCTCAGGTGACCTGGGGGTGAACAGCGGGGAGGAGCTGCAGCTCACCACCACCATCACCCACGTGGACGGGCCCACAGAGGTCTACAAGCTGGCTCGGAAGGAGGCTCAGGAGTGACACGGAGGTGCCTCAGCAGGGACCGGCCTGGGGTGGGGAGCAGAGGACACACGAGTCCCTCTGGCTGGAGACCTCTCCGGCCGCATCCGCTCCTGGAGCGCCCCGTCCCTGGTGCGTTCACAGAGCAGCGGCAGCGAGCAGAACATTTGTTAACTCTTTACTATGGTGTAGTTATTCCTGGGGGGAGGGCTGTGTATATTGTGTTTCGCTCGGGCACGTAAAACCCTGCTGGAAGGGCGCTGAGGTTGCAAAGTCGCACGTCCGGGTGTGGGGCCGGGGCCGAGCTGCCGTGGGGCTGGTTTTGAGTTTGCTGGGTGTGCTGGTGCATAAAGGTGCTGCGGGGAGCTCAGGCAGGAGCACGTGCTCAGTACTCTGGGTTTGCTCCTGTGTGCAAGTTACACAAGGTGTCGGTTGCGGGGGGAGCCTTGTTGTAAAAACATTTAATTCCACCGCTGTAGCTGTACTGACCCTTGTGTGTGTCTTTGTGCAGCCCTGCAGCCACCCTCTGTTGTGGGTGAAGCATAGCTGGGAGAGGAGTAGGCTCTGAGTAAGGCTTTAGTAGAAGCAGTGACTGCTTTCTCAGCAGGTTTTACAGCTGTTTGCTGATTACATGTCCAGCCTGGATGCTGAGCTGAGGTGCAGGAGAAAAGAGCGCTCCTGACCCAAGTTCCCAGCTGGGTGATCCCACAGCCAGCTCCTCCCTGTTCTCAGTCCCTTTGGCTTCCCCTGCTTTTGTGGCTTCCTGCCCCTTCCCCTTTTGTTACAGTGCATCCCTGGGAGCTGGGCAGTCTCGCTCTGTGCACTGCCAGGCTGGAGCAGAGCTGGATTCTTCCAGGGATTATCGGACTTGAAAGAATCCGCTGGTCACGCACTAATGTGGATCTTTGCTTTCCCAGAGCAGACGCAGGCGCTGGGCTCGCTCAGCCCCGTGCTGGGAGGCCTTTGGCAAAGAGAGGGGAGTGGGAACTGATCCGGGATGGAGGCTTGAGCTGAGCCCTGCTGGGACCAGTTCAGAGAAGTGAATGGTGGGGAAGGGTCTGCGCTGCTCGGGGCACACCTTCCGTGGCCTGGAGCATCCAGAGAGCCTGTGAGCTGGCAGGAGAAAATGCCTGTGTTAACTGCTGGTAACATGAAACTCACCCTCCCAGTTCAGGCCCGACAAGACAAGAATCTGCTGCTGCTGTGTGTCTCTGAAGGGTTAGAGAGGAGGCAGAGAGGGGAAACTCATTTCTGTTAGCCCAGGTACCATCACGATTCCAGGTACCATAGCGATTCGCACCCCAGAATCTATTAATTTACCCTCATGCATTTATTAAAGCTCAACACTATGAAAAAAGAGAGGGTGGCACCTCAAGGTCACCTTGTGTGGGTTTGATTGCTGGGCACCCCAAGCTGTGCACCATCACGTGGGGCTCACAGTCAGGATGTGTCACACTGGGCAGACCCCTCTGCCAAAGGCCTGCTCCCTGTGTATTAATTGGAGCTCCTATTGGATTTTCTTAAACCAATTCTGTTCCTTGTGTTTGCCCTCCCCGGGATCCCCAGCTTCCCCCGCCCCTGGAGGCAAAGCAGGTCCAAGCAGTGTTCCTACTTGTAGTAGTTACTCCACTCCGAAGTGAATTAAATCAACGCACATCCCTGTAACCCTGGAACGTTCCCAGCTGAGCACTCGACTTTGCAACTTTACCATCCCTTTTCCCTTGGGTTCTTACGTGATATTTATGTTGTTCCCATAGCTGTGTCCTTTTCCAGCTTAGACTATAGCACTGCGTTTTGTAAAGGCTCCTCGTGAACCGGGGGCTGCAGCTTTCAAACCAAATTCTGTGTCAAACACTAACAATTTGTTTACGGGGAGTGTGTACATGTGCGTGCGTGTGTGGGTTTTTTATTTCTTCATCCCTCAGCCCTACTCATATGTCTCAGAAATAGTCCCTGGGTCTTATTAAAATATATCCTTTTTTTGTTTGTTTGTTTGTTTAGGTTGAGTTCAGTTTTTACAGAATGCTTTAAGCAACCTGGAAAACATGTAGTTTTGTTAATTTAAATAAAATATACAATATTGTGGATTTGTCATTGGAATTTCCCCTCATCTCCAATCTCCTCTGGCAGTGGGAAGCCATCCCCCCTTGTCCTGTCCTTCCAGACCCTCATCCAAAGATCCTCTCCAGCTCTCCTGGAGCCCCTTTAGTTACGGGAAGGGGCTCTAAAGGTCTCCCCGGAGCCTTCTCTTCTCCAGGGTGAACAACCCTGCAGGGTTTTTTCCTTCTTGTCCCTGCTTGCCAGCCCTGGAGTTGTCACAGCTGTGCTGTGACCTTTGTGTGTTGGCCTTCACCCCACTGCAGTGTTGATTTGGGCATCGCCCTCCATCTGCTGCCATATTTCAAGGTGCTGCTGCCCGCTGCTCGGAGCCTGCTTTTCCCATGTTGTCTTGCTGTCTATAATCCAGGGAAAATAATTTTTTTTAAAAAGTGTTGGTCTCTTCTCCCAGGGAACAAGTGACAAGGACAACAGGAAACAGCGTCAGGTCATGCCAGGGGAGGTTTGGATTGGATATTTGGGAAAATTTTTTCATGGAAAGAGTTGTCCAGCCCTGGCACAGCTGCCCAGGGCAGGGGTGGAGTCCCCATCCCTGGAGAGATTTGAGAAGCGTGTGGATGTGGCACTTGAGGCCCGGGGGCAGTGGTGGCCTTAGCAGCGCTGGGGGAATGACTGGATTCAATGGTCTGAGAGGGCTTTTTCAACCTCAATAGTGCCATAATTCTTCGTCTTGACTTAGGGAGTAGTGGAAAGTTTGATGAAACATGAAGTTCAGCATCAAGAGCCTGAAGTCCCCTTGCAGGAGGGGCTGCCCTGATAAAACAGCACCTGGAAGAGGGTCCGGCTGTGAGGGTCCGGCAGAGCCCGTGGCTCCCTTCCCTCTGCAGCCTGTGCTGGCTCCAGCCGAGCCACGGGCAGTGCCGCTCTTTGGAACCTGAGTGTCAAAAGAGCGAATAAATGAGATTTCAGTGCCTGTAGAACCGCCAACCCGCCCACAGGCTCCTTTCCCGGGCGCACCCTGCCCTGGCAGGGCTCTGCTGCCACCTGCTGCCACCGGAGCCCGGCTCCCGGCTGGACCGAGCACAATCCAGCGATCCCTGGGCGGTGAGGTGCGGGGAATTCGGTCACGCGTGGAACCCGCAACTGCCGGCAAGGTGCTGCTCGGTGTCCGGGCTGTCCCCGGAGCTTGGTGTGTCCCTGTCGCTGCGCAGGGGCACAATGACAACAGGCAGGGATGGGAAAAGCCACCTGAGACCCTGGGCACTGGCTGGGCAGAGGGAGCTGCCGGGGTTTCCACCTTGTGCTCCTTAAACCACGCTTCCAGCAGCCCCCAGATTCAATTGTTGTGGGACAACACGTTCCCTCTCCCACCCCAAATCCTGCAGCCCAAAGCTGTTTCCTGGGATTTTGTTAGGATGCCAATGGATTGGGTGCGTTGCTGGGGACAGGATGGCAGGAGATGGAGCTGCAGGAGATGAGCTCCAGCTCTGGTTATGATGACAGTCACCTGCTCTCAACAACGGGACAGCGTCAGTGCAATTTTTGGGGTAAAATAAGCACTGAGCAGCAACAGATTTATTTTCGGAAGGTTTTGATCTGTGGTGGGCACATGGACGTGTCACGGGTCCGCTTCCCACTTAGCACCTGACACCACACTGTGCAAGAGCTCTCAGAGTTCTTCCCTTGTCAGAGCCTATTATAGGAAATCAATCCCAGCTTCAGGCTTTAGATCTGGAGGTTTAAATAAAACGCCTCTTAGAAAGAACCATTGGAAAGCTTGGAAAAATATCTGAAAATGGGATAACTGAGCAAAAGTGGCTAGCACAGAGAGTGAATTAGCTACTCATTCCTAGCCAGCATTTCATTGTGGCTAATAAATACCTCATAAACACCCGAAATTATGGTTTAGAAATACCCCATAAACACCAGAAATGACAGTTTGTAAATCTCCTCTGAAAATCCCCAATAATGATGGGATCCAGGCAAAGTGAATGCCTTGCAAGTCATCCTGCCTGGAGAGACAGGAACCGTAAAAGCAGATGTAAGACAAACTGGAAATTTTTTTCCAGCTAAAGGAAGGTGAGGGGTGATCCCTGGCCCCATATGTTGACCCCCACTAATGTTGATTAGTGGACTTTCGCTGTTCTCTTTATTCCCCTATTTTCATTATTATCATTATTAATACAGACAGGAACTTTCAAAGCATCTCAGTACAAAAGGACACCTGGCTTGAGAGAGGCCATTTCTTTTTTAAGGTATCGGGTTTAGTTCCCCTTGCATGGGGGTGGATTTGGAATACCTGAAGTTCTATCCCAGGTATTTTGGCCTCATGTCAAGAATGAAAACCCTCTGGGTTTTATATGTTAGACAAATAAACTCTCCACAGCAGTATAAAATAGATCCAAAGAGATACTTTCTGTTGGTCTGGGATAGGAGCATTACAAGGAGGCTGATAGAAACGGATTTAAAACAGGAGAATACCACAGAGTTAGGAATGCAACAAGGATGAGAGAAATAAGAAATGATAACCCAGAAAACCACAAATGGTTTGGGAAAAATGAGCTTGGGGAAGGACTGGGAAATGCTCCTCCACAAGTGCTGATTTCAGCACAATTACTGAGTTGTTTTTCTGATTTTCTTCCTCATCTTGGGAGTTCTGCCAGAGGTCCTTGTGGGACATGAATCCTGCATTTCCTGTGCCCACTATCAATGGTTCATCCTTCTTCCCAAGCTTTGTTAAACTCCCCCAGGTCTGAGAGCAGAGAAACATGTCCAGCCCTAACCCTAACAATTCTACCAACAATTCATTTGGTTGTTTTTTTGGATTGGTTTTTTGTTGTTGTTGTTGTTGTTGTTGTTGTTGTTGTTTTTGTTTTTTTTTGTTTTTTTTTTTAATACATGGGCATCAGTTAGAGTTTGTTGGCTGCTGTCTCACAAGATTCAATCTCACTTCTTGTTGATGAGGCTTGAAAGTACACGAAGATCAAACATCAAAGAACATCCTTTCTTAAGGAAATTTTACATATTCCACATTTCGCAACGTGACCAGCCTGCAGATGACCCACAAACAGAAACACTTCATAAAATGCATTACTTTCGGACGGATCCCCTCAGAGGTCGACGGCCATTTTGGGGCGTGAGGGCGGGCGGTGCCTGGGCGGGAGCGCGCGGGCGGGAAGGGGCGGGAAGGGATCGTGAGGGCAGAGCCGAGCCCGGGACGGGAGGGGATCGTGAGGGCAGAGCTGAGCCTGGGATGAGAACCATGGGCAGGAAGGGATCGTGAGGGCAGAGCCGAGCCCGGGACGAGAACCATGGGCGGGAAGGGATCGTGAGGGCAGAGCCGAGCCTGGGACGGGAACCATGGGCGGGACGGGATCGTGAGGGCAGAGCTGAGCCCGGGACGGGAACCATGGGCAGGAAGGGATCGTGAGGGCAGAGCTGAGCCCGGGACGAGAACCATGGGCAGGAAGGGATCGTGAGGGCAAAGCTGAGCCCGGGACGAGAACCATGGGCAGGAAGGGATCGTGAGGGCAGAGCTGAGCCCGGGACGGGAAGGGATCGTGAGGGCAGAGCTGAGCCCGGGACGGGAACCATGGGCAGGAAGGGATCGTGAGGGCAGAGCTGAGCCCTGGACGGGAGGGGATCGTGAGGGCAGAGCCGAGCTCGGGGCAGGACCCTGCTGCCGAAGAGGGGCCGTGAGGGCAGAGCCGAGCCCACGGCGGCTGCCGGGACGGAGTGAGGCGTGGAAGAGCCGGGGGTAACTCTCCTCTCCGGCCGTGCCAGAGGTGGAACAGCGCGGACACACGGCCGCCTGCTCCTGTCAGGCACCAGGTGGTGCGAGCTCCGATGTCCCCACATGAGGGCGTTTGGAGAGACTGCGCTGGGGGAAATTCCTAATAAACGTGGAGAAATAGGACTGTGTGACAAACAGCTGCTCTATCGCATCCGGCGGTGTGAGGGAGAGAAACCAAACAGTGGAATCACAGAATATCCCGAGTCGGAAGGGGTTACACGGGTACGGTCCTGGGTGGACCTTGCTGGCCATGGCCCCAGGGCTCGGTATCTTACCCGGGGAGGGCTGAGAAGCTACTCGTGGCATCCCTGCCCCGCTTAATGCCAGTGGGGGCGAAAACTTGACCCGGGTTTGAAGTTTTAAAATTAAATCAGCCCTAAATTTAAGATGGGAGATAAACAAGGTGGATGAAAGACGGCAGAGCCCGGCAGTTCCTGGGGGTCTGCGATGCGGAGGGGCTGAGGGAGGGCGAGACCCGCCTTTGTGAGCGGAGTGAGGGATGGAGCGGCAGAACTCGGCTGCAGCGGCTTTAATTCGGGGGGGCTGTGCTGATTATTTATTTTCACGGGGCGGCAGGGTGGGAGGTTGGTTTCACGGAGGCGCGGAGCCTCCCCTCCCTTCCCCTCCCGCGGCGGCGGCGGCGCTCCGGGCGAGGGTGGTACCGCTTCCCGGGGGCTGGAACACGCCTTCCCGGGGGCTGGAGCGCGGCTTTCCCGGGGCTGGAGCGCGGCTTCCCCGGAGCCGGAATACCTCTTCCCCGCGGCTGCCAGGCGACTGCAGCCCCGTTTCGCTGCTCGGTGGAGCTGATGGCTGCAGGTGAATTCTCATTCTCTTCTCGTAGCGTTAAACGTGCATGGGCTGCATGGCTGTGGTCGGGAGGAGTAGGGATTTATTTCAAGGGAAGAGGATGGGAGCGATTTATTAATTGCTGATTTCAATCACGCACCCTTTCCCCCTCCCTCTCCGCAGCCCACCTCTGCATAGGGGTGTGTAAACTTGGTGGAACTCGGGCCTTTCGGGTGAAAACCTCCCCTGACGTCTCGGCGCAGCGAACATGCCTGAGCAGAGCAATGATTACAGGGTGGTGGTGTTCGGAGCAGCGGGGGTCGGCAAAAGCTCCCTGGTCCTGCGCTTTGTAAGGGGCACTTTCAGGGAAACCTATATCCCCACCATCGAGGACACGTACCGGCAGGTGATCAGCTGTGACAAGAGCATCTGCACCCTGCAGATCACGGACACCACGGGAAGCCATCAGTTCCCCGCCATGCAGCGGCTCTCCATATCCAAAGGGCATGCCTTCATCTTGGTGTACTCCGTCACCAGCAGGCAATCCATGGAAGATCTTCACCCCATCTTCGATGAGATTTGTCAGATCAAAGGCGACATCCAGAAAATCCCCATCATGTTGGTGGGGAACAAAAGCGACGACACGCAGAGGGAGCTGGATGCCAGCGAGGGGCAAGCGCTGGCCAGCAAGTGGAAGTGTGCCTTCATGGAGACGTCAGCCAAAATGAACTACAACGTGCAGGAGCTCTTCCAGGAGCTCTTGAATCTGGAACAGAGGAGAACTATCAGTCTCCAGGTGGATGGAAAGAAATCCAAACAGCAGAAAAAGAAAGATAAACTGCAAGGCAAATGCTCTGTAATGTGATTGCCTTTGGCTTGGACTTGCTGCACGGCACAGCTGGAGCGTGGACTCCCACAGAAAATACATTTCTGCTGGAGATTTTGGAGGAATACACGCCTTGCAGGGTTGTTGCTTTCCTCTAAAATCCCCACTGGGTAATTGTATGTGTTGTTTTCAAGGAGGATGGCTTCTGCATGTTTATTTATTTTTTTTTTAAACCAATAAATGTTCCATGTTAGCAATTACCTGTGACTAGAAGTTTTTGACGTAAGAAGTTTTCCAGAAGAAAAAAAAATGTCTGTCAGAACAAACCTCTCTATTCTTGTGAGTACGTGCCAGTTTTCAAATATCTCCAGCCTGTTAACTCAGAGAAAATCATCTATAATGCGTAGAGTTAAATTGTTTTCAGGAATCTATTGACCAAGCAAATCTCTAACAAAGTGAGGCATTTGCTCTAAAAATGAACATCTGTGTGCCTAAATTTTTGACTGACAGGCTGGCTTTCCCACCAAAGCTGCAGTTTTTGCATGGCAGAAGTGAAGTTTTCCTGTGTGCTGTGCAATTCCCAAGACTTGTGCAGTTCTGGGAGTGATTGGAGCTGTATCTGCATGAAATCAGGCTTTGATTCCTGCTTTACTCCGACTTCCTCTGTTCACTGAGGCAGGAGATTCCACGTGCTCTCACTCCCAGTCCAGGAGTGATCCTTGGTGTCCTTGAGCAGGAGCTGCCTCCTGATGAAGGTAACTGGGAGGCTCCAAGTGCCCGTTTATGTAGAAGCTGGTGATCTTTTCCTTGCCCAACCATTACCCTGGTTTTGCTGTCTGAAGCTCCTTTTCCCAGCCTTCCTGGAATTCCATTAGATGTTTATTTCCCCCCCTCCATCCAAGTTACCCAGGGCTGAGTTGAGGCCTGGGATGAGTCAGTTCCCCACTGCCTGGGGAAGGAGCATCCACACCTGGAAGCAAACCCCTCTCTGCTGAGAACCTTTAGCAGACATTTCATGTGAATGCAGGGACTGGAGGGATTTAAAAGCTCTGTGGATGTGGGTCAGTGCTGGGGAACAGTTGAACTCCATGGTCTTGGAGAGCTTTTCAAAGCTAAATAAATCCATGATTCTGTCTCCTATTTGGATGTGTTTTAGCCCAAGCAGAAGGCTGCAAGACCTCAGTGTTGCACCGCAGGTTTGTTTTTCACACAGCAACGTGGTCTTGACACGAGACACGAGAGGAGAGGAATTGCTGCTTTTTATAGCACTCTTCTAGTGAAGTGATTTCATTGTTGAAGGTGAGCATGATATGGAACAGGAGGTGCTGGAGGCTTTCAGGCTCTTACTGTGAAAATATTCATGTCGAGAATGACGTGAGGGGAGCCTGTGAGAAACACGGGGGCCTGGAGAGCCAGGACAATGGGGAATGGCTTCCCACTGCACAGGGATAAATGGGATATTGGGAAGAAATTCCTCCCTGTGAACCTGGGGAGGCCTTGGCACAGCAATTCCCAGAGAAGCTGTGGCTGCCCCCGGATCCCTGGCAGTGTCAGAGGTTGGACATGGGGCTTGGAGCAGCCTGGGACAGTGGGAGGTGTCCCTGCCAAGTTCAGCACAGAGGCTCTGCTCCTGATTTTCCCTATTGGAGAAGGGATCCCCCAAGCTCCCAGTGCTGGACCTGTGGTGCTGGCTGCTGTCATCCTCTTTGTGTGGCCTCTCCTGGGGCAGTCAGAGGTTAAGAGCAGTCCTGATGGCTTTGCTTGGACTTGACTCTTCCTTTCTCCTCTCTGACTTTGTGCATGGATTTTCTCTCTCTGATCTCTCATGTCCAAGCAGTTACACAAAGCTCCTCGTGGGTTGTTTGGTTATTATTACAAAAACTATTTCAGTTCCATTGCAGCCTTCGAAACCCCTCGAAGACATTTTCTGTCTAAGCCTTTTTAAAATGTCAGGAGACCTAATAATGTCTGTACAACTCCCACTGCCTTCGTGGAGATGCCTGTGCAAAGGATCTGCAATTACTCACACAGCCAGGATGTTCTGGAATGTGTCATTAGCACTGCTGTGCGTTCCCTGTGCGGGGTGTGGAGGTCTCCGAGGGCTGGGATCTGTCAGAGCAGCAATCCATTGGAACGAAACAGGCTCAGGAATTCCTGCACCCGGGAGAATCCCTGAGGGAGCTGGAAAGGGGCTGAGCCTGGAGAAAAGGAGGCTCAGGAGGAACCTTGTGGCTCTGCACAACTCCCTGACAGGAGGGGACAGCCGGGGAGGGGGGGATTTGGGATCTGCTCCCAGGGAACAGGGACAGGAGGAGAGGGAACGGCCTCAGCCTGCTCCAGGGGAGGTTCAGGTGGACATCAGGAGGAATTTCCCCATGGAAAGTGTTCAGACATTGGAAGGGGCTGCCCCAGGCAGTGGTGGAATCCCCATCCCTGGAGGGATATAAAATCCCTGTGGATGTGGCACTTGGGAACATGGGTCAGGTTTGGCCTGTGCTGGGGGAATGATTCAGCTGGATCATCTGAGTGGACTTTTCCAACCTAAACAATTCCATGATTCAAAGCTTCCTTTGGTGGCCATGAGACCAGGACTGTGTGGCAATGGAGGTGCTGGGCTGCTCCTGGGGTGTCCGGGTTTAGAAACCCAAACCAGATGGGGAACAAGTGACACCTGCTGCCTCTGCCTTTCATGCTCTGTAAATAAAATGTGTCTCGGGTGTGCAGCTCAACTGCGCTGTAAATTAAAACTGTATTAATAAATAAATGATGCAATCGGCTGTTTCCATATGAACTGAACCAACCTGGTTTGTGTGTGTGCAAGCTATCGTTCTTAAAGGAAGGGGAATTCATTTCTTTGGAGAGGATGCTGTGTTTTGTAGTGAGGGGATTAGAAGGGTTGAATAAGCATAGTTTAGAAAAGTAACAGAGCTGTAGTTTTCCTGCTGATCTTTTGCTGAAGGACATTCACGTGAAGCGATCTGTCAGCAGTGAAGAAGCTGCTCTGCTGTCTGACGGAGCTGCTCTGGCCTCACCTGCTGCTCCCAGCAGTGCTTTTCCAGGAGCTGGTGACATGTTTTTTATGGAGCTGTTTATGCATCCTGTAAACCTTTCAGCTTGGAGACGTGCCCTGACACATTGTCCGTGTCTGGAGAGCTGGATGGGAGCTCACTAATAACCCTCAAGCTGGTTGTTTTATTCCCTTTTTCATTTTGTTCTACCCCAGAACTCTCTGGTTTTCTGGAAGGTTCTTTACAAGGTCAGATGTTGTGAGACAAGGTCACAGAAGATGCTGACACAACCTGCTGAGTTGCGTTTAATGCCTCTGTAGTGTCTTCTCAGGATCACGAGTTGAACACAGCTGTCTCTGAAAATTCCCTTTGGGATATCCTGAAGGAATCCCGGGACCCGCTGCTGCCTGGGTGGCTGGTGAAGGCTGAGACTGTGAGGGCAGTGAGGGACTTTGACCTGAATCACAGAATCGTGGAACCACTGAGGCTGGAAAAGCCCTCTAGGACCATAAAGTCCGATCTGTACCCAATCCCCACCTTGTCCCCCAGTGCAGAGCACGGAGTGCCACATCTAGCCCTTCCATGGATGGGCGCCCCACCACCTCCCTGGGCAGCTGTTCCAATGTCCAGCCTGACCGCCCTTTCCATGAAGAAATTCTTTTCCTCTCTGGGATGCTGAATTCCAAGCATTTCTCCGTTAGTACTCCTTATTTCCATACAACACTCCTTGACAGGCTCGAGGCAGTTCCCTTCCCGAGTTCGACGAACAAAATCAGCGTCAAGAGAAAACACTGGGGAGGAGAATCACGAACAGCTCTCCTTGCGAGAGAAAAATGTGAGCAGTAGCTGGAGTGTCCACCCACACGTGTGTTTTAAAAACAAGCAGACAGAATATTGCTGTATTCCAATTCCTCTTCCCAGAGCAAAGCAGGCTTATGATTAACGGAACAAACAGCTCGGAATAATAAGCAATATTGCTTTATATGCAGGGTCCGTAGCCACGAGGTACCCGGTGCACTCCAGAAGAGTAAAAGCTCATCTCAATCATCGCCTGCCTCCTCTGCAGTGTCTGTGGCGTAAATTAGGGACATCAAAAGCTTTGGAGAGCTAATGAAAACGCTAAAGAGGCTCCAGACCAACGGCAGAGTAGCAGCCTCCTGCTTAATGGTGTTGCTGCGTGCCAGGCTAGACCTGCCACCCCTAATTGTTTCCTTTTTTCCCACTTCAGGGAAAAAATGATGACATAAAATCCTCCTAGATGGGAGCGCATTTAATCATGCAGAGAGGATGGAGGAGCAGAGGAAGGAGGGGAACAGCACTGCTGTGGCTCGGTTGGGTTTGTTCGCAGTGCCGTGGAGCCAAACCCCGCTGGGCACTGGAACAGGGCCTGGCTTGGGCTGCTGCCTCCATCCCGTTTGCTGCTCGTTGTCCTCCTCACACTTCCAGCAAGCAGAAAATTAGAGGGAAAGGAATGACTGTGTTTTCCTGGACTAGCACAGAACCAGAGCCTTCCAACCCAACCATCCCAACTGCTCCTCCCGTTCCCTCAGCTCTAACCCGGGTGGGAAGGGGGGTGTGGGGTCCCACCAGAGCCCATCACTTCTGGGCAGCCTGTGTGGAGAAACTGCTCCAAGCCTTGAGCAGAGGGCAAATGCAGCTGATCTGCTGTGAGACGGGCTTTTCACAAGGGGGATTTGATTTAAAATTAAGATGAGCAGATTTGGATTGGATATTGCAAGGAAATTCTTCCCTGTGAGGGTGGGGAGGCCCTGGCACAGGGTGCCCAGAGCAGCTGTGGCTGCCCCTGGGTCCCTGGCAGTGCCCAAGGCCAGGCTGGGCATTGGGCTTGGAGCAGGCTGGGATAGTGGAAGGTGTCTCTGCCTGTGATGTCTCCTCCAGCTAAAGGGACGTGGTTTTCCTACACCTGCATAGAGGTGCCCACAGGTTCCTCCTTCAGAACAGGCAGAGCACTGCTCCAAAGCCTCTGACTTCAGAGAGCAGCAGGGAGCTTTCCTTTCACAGCTCGGTGATGCGTTTGTGCCTTTCAGACTAAAAATATCTAAGGATGGAGATATGAAAACTCTTCTCTCCTACGTTGTGGTTTTCCTTTGTTCCTACATGTTTTCCTCCAACCTCTGCATCCCATTATCTGCCTCAGGCTGCCCGTGGGTGAAGGATGAGCAGCTCACAGGCAGGCAGTGAAAATCCCTCCTTGGAGGGAAAAACCCATCCATCACATCCCTGGATCAAGACCAGGGTCTCATCTGGGATGGGAGTGATGAAAAGGCTTCTTCTGCCAGCACTGGCTGCCCACATCCTGCTGCCCACATCCTCCTGACTGCTTGGAGCATCCCTTGAGCAGGGATGGAGCAGATCCCAGCCTGCACCCACGTTCAGCCCCGCACGGGTCCGTGAGGACCGGCTGGGATGGATGTGGAGGTGAGGGAATGATGGAACGTACTCCTTGTGCCCCTGAGGAAGGGCACACCTGGGCTGCAGCACACACTGTCCCTGGGCAGTCCTGACGTGTCATTTCAGCAATAGAAAGCCCAAAAATAGGGAATAAAATTAATAAATAAGGGAATGTTAATGCTCAGATTGGTTTAGCCATTTCTGCTGTCAGATGCTTTACCAGCTGGCCAAGCTGTAGCTAGGGGAGAGTGCCTGATTTTGTGATTATCTGGAAAGATGAGCCAGAATAGGGCTCAAAAATGGGAAATATTGCTATGAACTGTAAGAAATTACTCATTCCCACGGGCGTAATTCCAGGCATTGATTCATTTGGTTAATTTTTACTGGAAAAATAAGTCTTTCCACCCAAGAAAGAGGATGCTGAAGGGTGGCTGTTGTTTGTTATGTGGAACCCAAGGATGTTTGGTATTTAATGATTTTTATTGCATTAATGATTGCTCAAAACAGCCTTAGCAAGGCTCTTCCTGGGGGTGTCCAGCGTGGACACCCAAAACAGGACCGTTTATCACACGTGCTCCTTTCAGACAGCCTTTTGCAGGGAAGGCTGAGTCCAGCAGCCCAGGGATGGGGATTTAAGAGAGACAGAGGTTTAAGGGATTCCTTTGTGGAAGGAATGCATGATAAACGGGGAAAATGAGCACTGGTAGGGTCCAGACCATATTCCTGGGGGCTGCTTCTTTGGGACAAGGGTGGGAAAAGCCACGGGAGCCAGGGCTCCTGCTCCTGCTCCGGTGACACTGGAGGGAGGGAGGGAGGGAATGGCAGCTGTTGACGTAGCAGGGATGGAGAGGGGAGAGCAGGAACCGCTCCTGGCCAGGCACACGGTGACAGGCACAGGCTGTGGCCTTGCAGAGGAGCGATGATGAGGGATGGCTGTCCTGGAAATCACATTGCGCCGTCTCCTGCACCTCCGCTTCTCCCACGCGGAATTTGATTACTCTTCTGCTCCAGAGAAAGCCTTCCTTGGCTGCTGGCTGTGCACAGCTGTCGGCTTTGTTTATGAAGTCCCTTTCTGCGACTGTCACTCTGGATTCCGTGCCCAGGGATAATCTCAGGACTGCTGGGAGCACCCCCATCCTGAAACACAGGACTGCGAGCTCCACCCTGCACCAGCCTTTAACCAGGAGTGAGCCCCTGTCTTTTCCCAGCTATTTTCAGGATTGTTCTTCTGTTAAATACAAGCTCAGCGGAGCCACCAAGTCAAAATTCCCATTCTGCAAAGATCCTGGGAAAACCAAGTCAAAATTCCTGTTCTGCACAGATCCTGGGGAAAACTCATTGGGTTTTGAGGGGGAACATGGTAAAATGTTGATGATTTTGTCCAAGAATGGAGCTTTTCTGCTCTGCCAGGATCATTGGGGCTGGGAGTGAAGTGGCTCATTTTCTCCAGCATCCGAGATTTCCATGATCCTTCTGGGAGAGCCCCCCGAGCTCATTCAGCGAATCCCCCGCTCCTCTGGGATACAGAGCATCCAAGGCAGGAAGGAGCAGCGCTATCAAACAGGCAGAAGAAATCTGCCTTGGCTTTCTCTGACCAAAGTGCACCCTGAGAGCAGAGCTGCTGCAAAACCTCCCAGGCTGTGCACTGCAGCCTTGGCTGAACTCTGAACCTCGTTATGCAGGAAATAATGAGAGTTCACAGAGATAAATGGTGCTGGGGGACAGGATTCCACCCCGGATACTGCTCCAAGTCCTGCTCCGGGTCCCTCCCAGTATCTCAGCTCCAGACTGGTTTGGGTTGGGAGGGATCTCAAAGCCCATCCAGTGCCACCCCCCTGCCATGGGGACACCTTCCACTGTCCCAGGCTGCTCCAAACCCAGTGTCCAAGCTGGCCTTGGACACTGCCAGGGATCCAGGGACAGCCAGACCCTCATTGGGAAGAATTCCTTCCCAATGACTGAGTGCCTTGATCTAGGCTACTACTACACACTAATAATACTAATAACAACGACAACAGATGTAATAATAATAATCACCATCAACATTTACATATATATTTGTCCTTGTAGAAGAAAGGGAAACCCGTGCCTGTATCACCAAGGTCCGAAGAACTCAGTCCTGCCTTCAGACAAAGGTGAGACATCCACCGGGGGAACGTCTGGGAGGGAACAAAAGGAAGGAAAAACAAGAGATCCCCCCTTGCTGAGTCTTTATCCCGCCCCTGGTAGAAAGGGAAAGAAATGTTTAATAGAAAAAATACAAAGTTCAAACCAGAGTGCCCTCCCAGCGTGTCCACTGCATGCTCCAGTGTTCCCAGTGTGCCCAGTTCGTGCCCCAGGGTGCCCTCCCAGCGTGTCCACTGCATGCTCCAGTGTTCCCAGGGTGCCCAGGTCGTGCCCCAGGGTGCCCTCCCAGCGTGTCCACTGCATGCTCCAGTGTTCCCAGGGTGCCCAGTTCGTGCCCCAGGGTGCCCTCCCAGCGTGTCCACTGCATGCTCCAGTGTTCCCAGGGTGCCCAGTTCGTGCCCCAGGGTGCCCTCCCAGCGTGTCCACTGCATGCTCCAGTGTTCCCAGGGTGCCCCAGGGTGCCCCAGGGTGCTCTCCCAGCGTGTCCACTGCATGCTCCAGTGTTCCCAGTGTGCCCAGTTCGTGCCCCAGGGTGCCCTCCCAGCGTGTGCCCCGCGGCAAACTGGCTGGAACGGGACAGGAGCCCCGGCAAAGCTCCTGGGAATCCCTGACAAACTCCAGGGAACCCCGGCGAGCTCCTGCTCGGGTCGGGGGCTGCTCGCCTGGGAGTGCTGCACTGTGAGGCCACAGGGAGTTAAGTAACGCTGGCTAATTAAGCTCTCGGTTAGGACTGAATGGTGGGAAGCTGCTGCTTTAGCCCACGAGAGGGCAACGCTTCCCGCACGGCTGGTGGCCACGCTTGGGAAAACTGGATTCCTGTATTTTTATTAAGGAATCGAATGAGGAATTCCTTCCTTTTTTTTAACAGTCTTCCTAAAGGTTTTGTTTGGTTGTTTTTTTTTTTTCCACCTGAGGGGTAACGCAGGACAAGGTCCTCCTGTGCATCCCTGTGCTCCCCGCCGGAACGGCAATAAAGAGGAGCCGGGCAGACCGGCGATCCCATCTCCTCTCCCATAAAAGCTGCTGCGGAGACAGGCTGGAGCCGGGAGAGCCTGGCAGCGCCACGGACAGCAACAACCCGCCTGCGCTGGCATTGGCCAAACCCATGGAAAAGAGCAAGGAGAGGTTTTCCGGGGGCTCTCAGGGCAGGGATGCTCCACGAGGACGCGCTCCGGGCAGAGGCGGCGATGGGGATGAGCGCAGCATCTTCCCCAGTTTTCCTGGAATTTCGTAGAATTCCAAATGGTTGGAGTCGGGAGGGAACTCAAAGCCCATCCCATTCCACCCGTAGCCATGGCAGGGACACGTTCCACTATCCCAGGATGCTCCAATGTCCAACCTGGCCTTGGACACTGCCAGGGATCCAGGGGCAGCCACATTTTCCCTGGACAGTCCGTGCCAGGGCCTCCACACCCTCCTTTTCCAACCCTTCTCCCTCCTGCAGCTCCCAGGCAGGAACCCGTATTTAAATTTTAATCCACACCCTCCCCTGCCTCTGGACCCAAATGTATTCCCAGGTGATCCCAGGATCAAAGCCCCACAAGCAGAGGCACGCCGGGCTCGTTCGGGCAGCAGACAAGCCTCTGCAAATAGCACATCTGCCCCTCCCTGGCGACCGCCACAACCCTTTCTCCCAAAATTCCCAGGATATCCACGCTCCAACCTCCGCATCCCGCCGGATCCTCTACCACCATCACCCCCGCAATCACCGCGCGTGCTCCGACCCCTCGGGCGCGCGCTTTTCCCACTGTAACCCCTTCCCAAAACGCCAGGGGCACGCCTGGATCCACCCTTCGGAACGGGACAGACCGGACCCGGCCGCGGAATTCCGCCCGGATCTGGGATGCGCACCGGCCCCGCCCCCGCTCCCCTGTCCCCGCCCCCCGCTCCCCTGTCCCCGCCCCCCGCTCCCCATTCCCCGCCCACCGCTCCCCATTCCCCGCCCCCCGCTCCCTATTCCCCATTCCCCTCTCCCCTGTCCCCTGCCACCTCTCCCCTGTCCCCTGTCCCCGCTCCCCCGCTCCCCTGTCCCCGCCCCCCGCTCCCCTGTCCCCTCCCACCGCTCCCCTGTCCCCGCCCCCCGCTCCCCTGTCCCCGCCCCCCGCTCCCCTGTCCCCTCCCACCGCTCCCCTGTCCCCTCCCACCGCTCCCCTGTCCCCGCCCCCCGCTCCCCTGTCCCCTCCCACCGCTCCCCTGTCCCCTCCCACCTCTCCCCTCTCCCCTCCCACCTCTCCCCTGTCCCCTGTCCCCGCTCCCCTGTCCCCGCCCACCGCTCCCCTGTCCCCTCCCACCGCTCCCTGTCCCCTCTCCCCTCTCCCCTCTCCCCTCCCACCTCTCCCCATTCCCCTCCCACCTCTCCCCTGTCCCCGCCCCCCTCTCCCCTGTCCCCGCCCGGTCCGGGGCTGGGCGGGGCTGAGGGGCTCGGGGCGGGGCTCGGCTCGCTGGGCGTGGCCTCGCCTCCCGCTCCGGTCGCCCGTGGAGACACCGGGAGCGGCGCCGGGTGAGTACCGGGATCCCGGGAGCCGGGCCGGGGGGGTTCCCAGCGGGAAGAGCGAGCTCTGCAGCCCGGGACAGCCCGGCCGGCACCGCGGGCACAGCGGGAAGCGCCGGCCCGGCCCCTCTGGCTGCCGGGCCTGGCGGGGCGGGCCGGGCCCGAGCGGTGCCTCAGGAGTTTTAGGGTCGGTTTGGAGGGGGGTTTTTTATTATTATTATTTTTTAAATATTTTTTCCCGATTTTTTTTGTTGAGCTGAGGAGGATTCCCGGCGGGAGGCAGCGCGCAGCTGTGATGTGGTTCAACAAGTGGCGTGTGGCGCGGGTGTGAGGCAAAATCTGCTTAATTATGTAAAAAGGAATCTGGTTAATTAGGCAAAAGTAATTCTAAAATAGGCAAATTTTTTTTTTTCTTCCTTTCCTTCTCCTTCCTGCCTCCTTCCCACCTCCTTCCCTCCCCGTGGCACCCATGGATACCCAGAGCTGCCGGCTCCGACTACACAGGGCCACCGCAGCTTTCAGCTAAATCCTTTAAATTTTACCAGTTTTCGTTTTCCCAGCCGTCAGGCCATGGGTTTTCCTCGGAATCACGGCGCTCTGCTTGCCGGAGGAAGTTTCCCACGTGCGGGGAGCCGTGGGATGAGTGTGGGAAGGAGGTTAATTAGTGGGAAGCGTCATTATTCCAGGAGGTTTCGTGTTGATACTGAGATTACACACCCTGTTGCAGTAATAAGTTTGCTCGGAATCGTGGAATTGCAGAACATCCTGAGCTGGAAGGGATCATCGAGCCCGACTCCTGGAACTTTTTAGTTCCATGAGTTAACTTTTAAAGTGCGATTCTTCTGCAAATGTAAATTCTTTACCTTTTTCTTGGGCGGGAGGAAAGAGGGTTTGGGGTGTGTGTTGTGATTTTAGCCGGGTGTTTTTAGGAAGGAGCTGGAGCTGTGTCAGGTTTAGGGTGGATATTGGGGAAGGTTCTTCCTGCAGAGGGTGGTGGGCACTGAGCAGATCCCCAGGGAATGGTCCCGGCCCCCAGGCTGCCGGAGCTCAGGTAGGCACAGGGTGAGATTTTGGGATTGTCCTGCGCAGGGCCAGGAGCTGTATGGACCCTCTGATCCCTGTGGGTCCCTTCCAGCTCGGGATATTCCGTGATTCTATGGTTTAATTAGTGTGGCACATCAAATGGAATTCCCAGCAGCTTGCCAGGTGATTACCATCTGTTTTAATTGGCTTAGAACCCACAGGATCAGGGACACGTTCCTCGTGTGTTTGTCTGGGCTGTAAATAGGTTTAGAAATACGGTTCTGGGAGTCAAGGGAGAGCAGTGGACAGTGGAAAGCTGCAGGATTTTGTGCTGCTCAGTGCCACCAAATGAGATTGAGGGATTAGTGTGGAGTCAATGACTGCTCAATCCCGGATTTCATCCCGGCGTGGGATGCACCACGGCATCTGGGATATCTCTAATCGAGGAGCAATCAGCTCCAGAGAGGAACAATGCATGGGCTCTGGTGCTGAGGGTGAGCTCATTCCATAATCACCCAGCTGATGGAGGATTTTTCCTTGAAAGATGAAGTTCTCCTGTTATCCTGGAGGAGTTTCTTGGGCTCCCAGGCAGCAGAACAACTGACCTCTCTTGTCTTGCTGGCGTTAAACCAATTTATTGAGTTGTGCTGTAGGTTTTAGATACTTTTTATTTCAAAGATAATGTTTCTTTGGCACTATGATAACTTTTTAAATACCTAAAGTTCTTATATTTTTAGGTTCTGTTGCTAAAAAGACTTAGAATATTTGAACCAGATCCATGTTGAGATCTCTGTTGTAGGGCCTGGGCTGACACGGTAGAATTATGAAATCCCAAACGCTTGGGGTTGGAAGGAGCCTTAAATTCCACCCGTTCCCACCCCTGCCGTGGCAGGGACACCTCCCACTGTCCCAGGCTGCTCCAGCCCCAGTGTCCAGCCTGGCCTTGGGCACTGCCAGGGATCCAGGGGCAGCCACAGCTGCTCTGGGCACCCTGTGCCAGGGAACGCTACCCTCCCAGGGAACAATTCCTGCCCAATCTCCCATCCAGCCCTGCCCTCTGGCACTGGGAAGCCATTCCCCTTGTCCTGTCTCTCCCTGCCTGTCCAAAAAGTCCCTCTCCACCCTTTTTCTGTGGCTCCACCATCCCTGCAAGAGTTGCTGGAATGCCGGGTGGAAGATGCTGAACTCAGCTCTGTGGGGTGGGAACGTGCTCCTTCCCTGGCCACAGCTTCCCAAATCCCACTGTATCCCTCTCTGACTGTGCTCTCTTGCGAAAGCAAATCCATCTTGCTCCAGAAATCCGTGGTGCAGCCCCAGAAATCCTCACCCTCCGCCCTTTCCCTTTGTCCCCTTTGCCAGAGCAGAGATCGCTGCGGGGGGCGGAGGGAATCGTTTCCAAAGGTTTATAGTTATCAAGGGAAGCACCAGCAGAGCCTTGGCCGGGCCATGGAGCCCGATTCCAGCGAGGATTGGGTTGCTGCAACTCCAGCCGTGCTTACACAAACCATGGGAATGGGGAAAGGCTGCTGGTTCCTGCGTCCTGGCACAGAAATGCCCCTGTGCAGGGGCAGGAGCTGGAGTGAAGCTCCGTTTGTTGGGATGGAACACCCCCAATGTTCTTGAAAGTCATCACGGACTCGCTTTTTCTTGGGAAATGGGAGCTGCAGATGTTTGGTGACTCTCGGGATTTTCCTGCCCTGCTGGGATCGTGCAGCTATTTGGTGAATTTTGCAATATTACACAGCTGGGGCTCGTTTTTCCAAACCCCAGCGTTCATCCTGCGCTCGGTGTTGGGAGCTCTTGGATCCACATCATCTCTGCTCTCAGGAATAACCTGGGGGGGGTTTGGAGGGGTGAGACAACGCTGATGACACGAGCAAAAAGTTTCCTTTCCGTATTTTGCAAGGACCGGGGAGACAGAGCAGAGGCTGTGACAGAAATCCTCCGGGTGGCTGGGTTGTGGTGGGATTCTCCATGGGATTTTAGGGAGGTGGGCAGAAGCAGGAAGGTGTGGGGAGCAGTGGGGGTACCCGTGGGAGGTGGGAGGGTGGTGGGGGGTACATCCATCCCCTGGAGAGACACGTGGCTCTGGGGGATCCGGCATTCCCAGGGGATGTAGCATTCCTTACTGTGGAGCTGCTGAGCCCCTTCCAGCCAGGAGTCCTTGGGGAGGAGAGGATCCGCTCCTGGATCTTCTGGTGACACCCCTGCAGAGCTGCCTCCAGCTCGGGGGCTCTCCAGGAGCTGCAGCTGTTGGAGGGAATCCAGCGGAGGCTCCAGGATGGCCAGAGGGATGGAGCAGCTCTGCTGGGAGGAGAGGCTGGCAGAGCTGGGAATGTTCACCTGGAGAGGAGAAGCTTTGGGGTGAGCGCAGTGTGACCTTGCAGGGCCTGAAGGAGCTGCAGGAAACATGGAGACTTTTTACAAGGGATGGAGGGACGGGACTCAGGAAATGACTTCCCAGTGCCAGAGGGCAGGGATGGATGGGATTTTGGGCAGGGATTGTTCCCTGGGAGGGTGGGCAGGCCCTGGCACAGGGTGCCCAGAGCAGCTGTGGCTGCCCCTGGATCCCTGGCAGTGCCCAAGGCCAGGCTGGAGCAGCCTGGGGCAGTGGGAGGTGTCCCTGCCATGGCAGGGGAGCAGAACAAGATCATCTTTAAGGTCCCTTCCAGCTCAAACCAGTTGGGATTCTATGGAAGCTAAGGCCTGGGGTTCAGTGCACCCCAAATCCCAACTCCCCGGTTCCTGGAGGCCCAGGCAGCGTGGCTGGGGGTGGATCACAGCTTTGGGACGTTCCTGGACACCAGCAGCCGAGTATTTTTAGTTGTGTTCCTTTGAATATTTGGTAAAACAGGCAATGTGTTTATATTCCGCTTCCTGTGTCCGTATCAGCGTCTTGGCATGTGATGGAGTTCCAGAGGGAGGAGGGAAAGGGAAAGAAGTGTGTTGTGAGGATTATTTGTACTGCAGCAGCTGAGGCCGGCAGGCCGTGGCCGCTGGGATCAGCTCCTTGTCTAAACACTCAGCTCAGGCAGGAACCAGCCTTGCTCCCCCTTTGTTTACCCCCTTTGTCTTCCCATCCCTCCTCCCGTGTCTCTCCAAACCTGCTGCGCAGGGACAGGTGACTTTTTGGCACACTTTGCTTTGGGATGTGTGATCCAAGCCTTCCTGCCCCGCTCCGACTGCAGCACCAGCTCCCAGCCCTGGCTCTCTGTGTGGGCTGTTCTCCTCCAGCGTGGCTCTCCGGGGGGTTTGGGGGTGGAAAAGCCCATCTTAGTCCTGCTGGGAAGGGTGCAGCCTGCTGAATTCCCAGCCTGAATTCCCAGGCTGTGCTCAGCTGCTCTGTGCCATCGCCCCTTCGCTCTCTAGAACCTTTTCCTCTGTGCAGATCCGGTGGGGGAACACGGGGAATTTGTCTGGTTTTCCCATCTAAATGAGGGTTTTCCTTGTGCCCAACCTCCCCCAGAGCACATAGCCAGAAGGTTTTCTGCTGTTCTAAGCTGAGGAGGGAAAATTCTCCCTCCCAGTTTCCAGGAGGAGGCCAAGGGGATGCCCTGGGACACAGCCCTTGCTGCCTGAGCCAGGGAAACATCAGGGACTGGTCCTTATCATAGAAAGGGAAAAACAGGGCAGGTTTGGATGAGGTATTAGGGATAAATTCCTCCCTGGGAGGGAGGGGAGGCCCTGGCGCAGGAATTCCCAGAGCAGCTGTGGCTGCCCCTGGATCCCTGGAAATGTCCTAGGCCAGGCTGGACAGGGCTTGGAGCAGCCTGGGACAGTGGGAGGTGTCCCTGCCATGGCAGGAGAGTTGGGATGAGGTGAACTTTGAGCTCCCTCCCAACCCAAACCATTCTGTGATTATCTGGTTGCTGTGAATAATTTTGAGCAGATCCCAAATTACGTTTTCAGCTCTGTTTGTAGCTTCAGACCCCCTCCCAAAGGCAGGGATTTTGATCTAAGCTTGGAGCTGGGATAAGCAGAAAGTGTCCCTGACTTTTAGGGGAGAGGGACCATCCTTCTCCCAGCTGAATCTGGTTTATGTCGCTGTAAGACTTGCAAGGGATTCCTCCCGCAAAGCAGGGATGCACCAGCTGGAGCTGGAGCTCCTGCAGGGCAGGAGGACCTGGCTGGTGCTGCCAGCCTTGGCCAGAGGGACTGGGACCCATCCAGCTGTGGAATTTCCTCAGCCCACGTGCCCTTCCCTGATTTATTCCTTCCCAAGCACGGCCTGGCCGCTGAGCGGAGGCTTTTGCAGGGGGTGCATTACAGCAGCCTCAAACTATGCCAGCAATGCTGGCTCTCTGGGTTTTTATGACTGCTTTGATAGGAGCTTTGATTAGGCAGGAGTATCAGCGTGGCTGCGGGGTGGAGAGCGGCCCCAGGAGCCAGAATTACTTATCAGATGTATTAAAGATGGGGTTGGACTGGCTGATCCCTGAAGGTCTCTCCCAACCCAAACCATTCCCCCTGCTCCGTGGTTGTTTTGGCTGTGCTTTCATCCCCCTCGGGATGCACGAGGCCGTTTTAAAATTTTTCTTGTTTTTCCCTGACGATTTCCAGAGGGGTGTGAGCAGGTTGGGATATTGCACAGATAAGCAGAGCAGCAGCTTTTCCACTCAAACTTGGATTTTGTGCAGCGGTCACACGTCCGAGGAGAAATTTACGTGTCACTTTTATTTATTTTGGTTTCCTTGCTGGATGTGGACAGGACAAGCCTGGCACAGGGACAAGGACTGTGGCAAGGCAAGACTGTCCTTAACACGATTTATTTTCCTCCTCCACACAATGATTTGACCAGCACTTATTAAAAGCGTGATCCCGTTTCCAGCAGGGGAAGTGGGGTGTGATTATAACGGGAACACTGCCAGTGCTGCCCCTCTGCCTTGCTCAGGGCCATCCCTTGGGAATTTCAGGGGGGGTTTTCCCTCCTTGTTCCCTGAGAATGAGGGAAGGGGATTGTTGCATTTTATCTTTTTTTTTTGCCAGAGTCAGGATTAAATGCTCGAGACGGTATTTCTTGTTCAGACTTAGATCTTTATTAATTCTGATCTGTGTTACAGTCTCACAAACTGGGTGCTACAGCACTTCTAGTTAACAAACTAAAAATGGAGCCCTCTCTATCTCTTTACAAGGCCTTTTAAGGGTAAATTGTCCAATTATGAAATGACACCGAAATTATTTTTATTTTTAACCCAATAACCAACCACCCCTGGTTAGCAATGTGGATTTTTCTCTCCAGTTACAAAATCCCACCCAGACCCATGGAGAAGAAGGTGAAAAAGAAGGACTCAGCCTCTGCCCTAAATCCTCCATCCTGCTTTATCTCTATTCCTGCATTCTAAACCCTTCAGCTCTGAGTTTTGCACCCTGTGCTGTCACACACTTCTATCCAAACCCCACACCCACAATCCCAGTGCTGTCACTCCATTTTGGGAGCTGTTCCAGGGCTCAGGTCAGTGCAGTGTTTGCTGGGGGGTCAGAGCCTGGCAGCACAGGAACTCTGGAATTCCCGGTGCCCGGGGCTCCAGCAGGGGATGGCTGTGGCTCCTCCAGGCCCGCAGTCGCTCCTTGGCCGGGCACGGAGCAGCTCCAGGGCTCGGTGCCAGAGCTCCAGCAGCCCTTGGCAGCTGGAGGCTGGATTCATTCCAAAGGGTGTCAGCGGCAATCCCGGATCCGGCCGTGCCCTGGCTGTGCCAGCTCAGGAAATGCCCGCTGCCTCTGCTCCCAGTTCCGCTCTGGGGCTGCCTGCAGGGCTGGGAACCTGCGCTGGGAATTCCGGGAACGGGCAACGCGGGAATCGCCCGTCGCTGTTGGGTTATGAGCTGTTAGAACCTGACATGTCTCTTTGCGTGGGAGCTGCAGTGATTGTGCAGCCCTTGGGCTCCCGGCAGCAGCACAGCCAGGAGAGTGAAAGGAAAGGTGATTTTACTTGTAAATACCCTGCCTGCTCCAGCTCTCACTGAATTCCCGTCGCCTGATGGTTTTCATCGCCCTCACGGAGCTGGGGGTGCTCACCTGGAGAGGGGAAGGCTCCAAGGAGAGCTCAGAGCCCTGCCAGTGCCTAAAGGAGCTCCAGGATACGAGGGCTGATACAATTCCAGGTTTCCTTCTGGGTGTGGAAGGCCTCCAGAGGGAACGTGAGCTCTCAGATTTGCTTGGGCAGTGCTTTAAACCCAGCTGTGAGAACGCATCACTGGAGGCTGACAGCCCCGGGTGCCCAGGGGCAAAGTAATCCTGGAGTGTCTGGGTTGGAAGGGACCTTAAATCCCATCCGGTGCCACCCCCTGCCATGGGCAGGGACACCTCCCGCTGTCCCAGGCTGCTCCAAGTTTGAGGTAGATTTTCCAATCTCAAAATATTGTTTTTGTGATTAGCATCAAACCACAAGCGCCAACTTCCCACCCCCCACCCCCCCCCCCCCCAGCTTTGGCATTCTTGCACTGTGAAATCCTTATAATTTTTATTTTATTTTTGTTTCAGGATCATTACGCCGATAAAATCAAGGCAAGCTGGACAGGGAGCAAGTCTGCCTATGTAGGTGAGTTTCCAGTCCGCTCTGGTTCTTTTCTTTCATGCAAAGTACAAAGCAGCACGACAGGTCCCAAACCCTGGTGGTTTAATTTTATTCTGGAACAGAGCGAATACAAAGTTCTTGGCAGGATTGCTGACACTTTTCACCTCATTCTTTTAACTGCCTGACTGCTTTTGGGTTGAATTTAGGGGGCAGAGAAACCTGCTTTTCCCACAGAAATTAAGCTTTTCCTTCTTTCTTCCCCTGATTGGGAAGGACCAGCCTGCAAATCTTCATCATTTCTGTCTTTGCTGTGCTACACGTGTTCTGCTTGACCATCAAAAAATGCACATTATTCTGTGTTCTCCCCCTCCCTCCATCCTTAAAACACAGGCACTCTGATAAATTCCTGCAGGCGGGGAGGTGGTGAAATCCTCCCCACCTTCCCGGCTCTTGGAGCTGAGCATCTCCCGCCAGCGCCCTCGGCTTTATCTGTGGCAGACAAAGAATCTGCTGAAGGTCACATAACCTGGGGCCAGGCTGCGTCCCGTGACTGCCAGGCTGGAGCTTTCTGCACAGCCCTCTCCTGCTTTACAGCCCGATTTTGATGCAGCTGAAAAGTCTCTTTGCTAATGTCTCTTTGTAGATTTCCCCCCCTCTCTTTCCCGGTGGGAATGAGCTGGGGAATGCCCTTTGGGGAGGAACAGGGACCTTCTGTGGAGAAGCTGCCCTGCAGTTCGTTGCCTTTTCCAGTGACTTCAGGCTGATGTGTTTAAAATAACGCTGCTCAGATGTTTTTCAAAGCAGCCTTGATCTAAAAGTCGCCTTTCGTGTGTGCCGGAGAGACAAAAAAGCGAAGTCGGGAGAAGCGCAGAGGGAAACAAAAGCAGGTTTTTTTTCCCACTGCTCCTCTCCCAGAATGTACATTTGGGTTTGACAGAATCCCACGGTGGAGGCTGACTTTGAAAATCAAAGGGAGCTGCAGCCCAGGTTTGATCAGCAGGATGGTGCTGGAATAACTTATGGAGGTCATGCAGGAACACAGCCTTAATTAAACACCCAGAACACCAAGATCCGAAGATCTTGGGACTTGTCTGCGTCCTTTCATTTCACATCATTAGGGATTTTAATCCCCAATTAAGACACCGGCAGCTTTATTTATAATTAAAAAAAAAATATCTCTAGTGTAGAATCTCTCACTACTCTCAAGTGTAAATTCTCTGAAGGAGGAAACATCACAAATGGATGTTCTGGGGAGGATCGTGTTTTCTTTCACCAAACCCAAACTTTTTCTACTGCATAGAAAATATTTGTGCCATGTCTGTAAATCTCACCTGATTTAAAACTCCAGCCCTGTTTAAAAACTCCAGCCCTTCTCACCTGCCAGGAGCCAGGGAGCTGCTACTCGCAGCTCGGTTTGGGGTAGGTGTGGAAAAATCCTTCTCCTGGCCAGGGGTTCCCGTGATGGGAGCAGGGAGCTCGTGGATGATCCCATTGCCATTTTTCCTGGGAAGTTTGCGCTGTGGATGTTGTGTTCAGTCTGCAAAGTGCAGCAGGGGCTCGGGGTGCTGTGGAAATCTGTGGGATATTGCACCGCTTGTGTCTCTGCTCGTTGTGTGGGGAATAAGGATCGGGAAATTCCAGAGTGGCTTGGGTTGGGAGGGACCTTAAATCCCATCCAGTGCCACCCCTCCCGCTGTCCCAGGCTGCTCCATCCTGGCTCCATCCTTCCAGGGATGGGACAAAAGCTCCATAAAGAGAGGAACGACCCCAAAGCATCTCCAATCCCTGCTTCAGTTTCCCCTCAGTTCTGTTCTCTGGCTGAGGGCAGGACCCCGCTGCTTTCCCGCTTCACTTCCCCTTCTCTGTCCGGCTCAGCAGAAGGAGAAGATTCCAGCTCGGGTTCTTCCACTGGGTGTCAGCACGGCCCCACGCTGGAGCGGCAGAGCCCGGCCTTTCCCTTGGGCTGCTCCCGGCGCTGGAAAAACCAGGCCGGCCGCATGTCCGGGGCTGGGAGCAGCTCTGCCCGGCCGGGATGGGGCTGTCGGGCTGGAACCTCCTTCCTCCTCCCGGCGGGACAACCGGTTGGAGCAGGAGCAGCGTGGGACGTGCCCGCCTCGCTCCTGCGCTCCCTAATTAAGGTGACGGCCGGGACAGCGGGTCCCTGGTTTGTTCTGGAGGTGGGGACGGGACACGAGGGCTCTGGGGACAGCTCAGGGCTGCTCCCCCTTTTCCACTCTCAGTAAGCACCCAGCATTCCCAAATCCTCTCCAAAGTCCTTGGGCCTGCAGGGCAAGGCAGGTGCCTGGGGCCCCGGCCGGCAGCGCCGAGGGAGGAGCAGCACCCCCGAGGGCCCTCGGGGTTCCAGGGGGTTTTCAGGATGCTCCTTTCTCCCACCTGCTGCTCTCAGGGGCTCTGTGTCAGGGTCACCCTGTGCCAGGGGCTGCTGGGCTCCGGGGTCTGTGAGGCTTGTGGGGTCTGTGAGTCTTATGGGGTCTGTGAGGCTTGTGGGGTCTGTGAGGCCTGTGGAGTCTGTGAGGCCTGTGGGGTCTGTGGGGTCTCTGAGGTCTCTGAGGCTTGTGGGGTCTATGGGGTCTCAGGTCTGTGAGGCCTGTGGGGTCTGTGAGGCCTGTGGGGTCTGTGAGGTCTGTGGGATCTATGAGGCCTGTGGGGTCTGTGAGGTTTGTGGGGTCTGTGAGGTCTGTGGGATCTATGAGGCCTGTGGGGTCTGTGAGGCTTGTGGGGTGTGTGGGGTCTCTGAGGTCTGTGAGGCTTGTGGGGTCTATGGGGTCTCAGGTCTGTGAGGCCTATGGGGTCTCTGAGGTCTGTGAGGCTTGTGGGGTCTCTGAGGTTTATGGGGTCTGTGGGGTCCGTGAGGTTTATGGCCTCTGTGGGGTCTCCTCAGCTCTCACTGCACCTCCAAATCCTCTGCAGCACCTGGGCTGAAAACAGAGGCAGGCACACTGAGATTCCTCCAACAGATCCTTCCACTGGAGGCCTAAAAACCCAAAAATTAAACCCAGGGAATGTCACAATTCCAGAGGCTTTGTGGTGCTCGTGTGGGATCGTTTTATCTGTTGCTGGAGCCGGTTGTGCTTCCGTGAGCCCTCAGAATGGAGCTGTTTATTCCTGCCCCCACCTTTTCTGCCGGCAGTGGCCTCCTGGCTTGCACTGGGAGCATTTTCAGGTTCTGCAAGTCATGACAAACCTGCTCCTTCCCTGTAGGAAAAGCCAGCTCCGACGTTGGAGTCCCAAGCAGCCCCGGGCCTCGCGCTGCCGCAGAGCTCCCGGGAAAGCAGCACGTGCACAGCACCCTGGGGACCCGTGGAAACCTCAGCCCATCGCCCCCTGCTTCTGCCACCCCTCCAAGGGCCTTTGGGCATCTTCTTCCCTGTTCTCCGTGAGGATTTACCTCAGCTTGGTGCCACTCCGTGCATCCCCTCTTCCTCCTCCCATCACCTTCCTGCCCGACAAATCCCTCCATCTTCAGAAGCAAAATTTTTATTTTTTTGTATTCCTGTGAGCTCTGGGGAGTGCGAGTCGCTGAGAAGAGGCAGCTGGGTTTGGGATTTGCTGGTGTTCTTCCCAAATTTTTTGCGTGGTGGAAGGATGCCAGGGAGGAGGGAGTAGAGTGGTTTTGCAGGCTGGGCTGTGAAGCAACAACCAGAGCCTGTGTTAGTGGTGGTGACAAACCAGATCCAGCTGAAAACTCCCCCAGCAAACAGCAGGGAATTTGCAGGGCTGGGAATGGTGTCACTTGGAAACCTGCAGCACTTGTGGTGGAATTACTGAAACCTTTAACTCGAACGCAGAGCTGGGAATGAGCTGGGAGCAGCAGCTCTGAACTCATCCAGCTGCCTGTTTCCCTCTTTTCCCCCCGTTCCTGTGTTTTTAACAAAGGTGGGATAATTTCCATGGTTGTTTCTGGTTTATCAGGCGGCAGCATCCAAACATTTGCAGGCTGGAGCTGCTCCAGCATCGATTCCCTGCAGCAGCAGCGGGTCCCTGGGGTGCTCCCACCCTTCCCGTGGGACTGCAGGGCACCCAGACCAGGGGGGACGGGGTCAGTGGGAGTGTTGGGAACACTCCATGTCCTTTTCCTGCCGTTTCCTTGGAGAGTTTGGCACCTTTCCACCTTTCTGCTCCATTTCCACCTCTCTGCTCCGTCCTCCACAGCTCCAATGGCTCTGGAAAGGGAGAGGCCTTTGAAACCTGTATTTGCTGATGAGCTGGAAATTTATATCCCTGCTGCCAGCCCTGGAGAAGCAGGGGTTGAAAATCCAGGGGCTGGCAGGGTGTTACACTCGTACAACAACTGTTGTTGTCCCTGCTGTTGGTTTGTGTTTTGCCCAGCCTGCTCTGTTGATCCAACTTTCGAGTTATTTCGCCCCAAAATCTGCTTTATTTCCAAAGAAACGGTTACAAGGCACCTTTGAGCCTTTATCCTGCTGCCGGCTGGGCTTTGCTGCTCCGGTGTGAGCTGGCTTTGCACAACTGGAGCAAACTGGGAGCTGTTTTCCAGGCAGAGCTGCTGGGATTTCCAGCAGACTCCCAGGCCTGCTTTAGCAGTGCTGATTTAATTACCTTCCACTGGGCAGATGCTTCACACGTCCCGCATCTGAGAGAGTAAATAAGACAGTCCAGAGTTTAATTATCCCACTGGAGCTGGAGTTTGGCAGCCAGCCCAGGCGGATCTGGGGATCTGCTGCGTGGCAACCTAAAGCCTGAGGAAAGAAATAGGACAAGGCCTGGAAGGAAAAATGGGGTTTTTCTGTGGAAGAGGGGCAGCTCCACCTGTTTGCAGGTGTTTCAAGAAAGGGAAAAGCGCAGGTGTGTGGCTGCAGGGATTGCACTGGAAGTTTCCTACGTTGTTTTTTTTTTGTCTTTTCCCTGGCAAAGCGCAGCTTTGGGAATCCTCCTGTGCAGGCCTCAGTTTTCCATGGGTGAACGAGACAGAAATTCTTCTCTGGGAGGGTGGGAGGCCCTGAGGTTGCCCAGAGCAGCTGTGGGTGCCCCTGGATCCCTGGAAATGTCCGAGGCCAGGCTGGATGGGTTTGGAGCAGGCTGGGACAGTGGGAGGTGTCCCTGCCCTGGCAGGGGAGGCTGTTCTGGCTCTGAGCCTTTTGTCTCGTTTTAGGCTGTGAGTCAGACCCAAGTGAGGGCTGCAGCCGTGCCTGCAGCTGCTGTGGGGTTTGGGGATCTCTGTCACCACCACCCCGGGTCCTGCGGGCCCCACAGGGAACCCGCTCCTGCTTGGAGACGGCACCAGAAAATCCTGGAATGGTTTGGGCTGGAAAGATCCTTAAATCCCAGCCAGTGCCACCCCTGCCGTGGCAGGGACACCTCCCACAGTCCCAGGCTGCTCCAAACCCTGTCCAGCCTGGCCTGCATCACCAGCCGCGTTTTGGTTGAGGTGGTGGAAGGACAAACTTGTTGAAAATTTTGTTTTTGGTGCATTTAGCACCGAAGGAGGGGTTGTGACCGTGAGTGCTGGGACACGAGAGATCCCAAAGGGATGAGGGAGGATCTCAGGGCTGAGCACCAGGGATCATTTCATGGAAATCAGAGCTGTATCCTCTCCTACTGAGGGGTCATTTCTGCAGGGAGCAACTTCTCCTGACAGATCCTCCTACCCCACAAAACCCTGCCCAGGGCTCTGAACCCCCGGGCTCTGCAGAATTCTGACACCTCCAGTTTAAATCTGGGGAGTTCTGTGAAGTCCAGGGTGCCCTGTGAGAAATCCCGTGGCTGCAGCAGCTCGGGTGCACTGCCAGGAACTGGGAAGGAAAACAGATTTATTGGGAGCTGACCTAGTTGTTGTAAATCTCCCTGTAGAGGAGATTTAGTAATCTTAGGAGGGCTATTAAAGCTCGTGTTTGTTTGGAGATGGGCAAATGCAGCAACTGAATTTTCAAATCTTATGCTTTGGGTTGTTTTGTTTTGTTTTTTTTTCCAAACATCTCGTTTATTAACAAAGCTCAGCAGCTGGGAAAATAAGCACTGGAACTTTCCTAAGGAGGTCAATCCATGTAGGGTGGGAAGGGATCCAGAGAATGGAACAGCTCCACTGGCAAAAGGGGTTTTGGGGCTGGGGCAGGGAAGGCTGAGCGTGGCCTTTCCCCAGTTAAATGAGAGGATAATCTTTAATTTATCTATTACCTTAGAGAGGTTTATATTTCAATTTTGCAACTTTTATAACCTAAAAAAAAAAAAAAAAAGTACAAAAGTTACAGGAATCAGCGACTCCTGAGCTGCTCCCTCAGAGCTGCATTCAGTAAATGCCTGGATAAAAATAAACTGCTTTACGTTGGGTTTTTCCCACTGCAGTTTTGGATTATTGCACGGGAAAACTGCAGGGACTGGGCTGGGAATTTGGGCTCGATTCCTGGTGGATCTGTGCTTTTTGTGTCCAGGTGAAACAGCTCCTGGTTATCCCAGAGATGATGGGTGTGGAGCTGCACATGGGCAGGGCCCCTGTTGAGCCCAGCAGCTCTGGCAGTGCCTGTTGGAGTTTCCTGCTTAAAAAATTCATTTTTCATTTAAAGGGGCCCCAGGAGAGGGACTGGAGACAGGGCCTGGAGGGACAGGACACAGGGAATGGATGGGGGATTGGGAAGGAACTGTTCCCTGGAATAGAATTCCCAGAGCAGCTGTGGCTGCCCCTGGATCCCTGGAGGTGTCCCAAGGCCAAGTGGGACAAAGTTTGGATCTGCAGGACGATGCTGCTGCTATTCACCGTAGGAAATAATTTTTTTAGTGACACCCAATATGAGGAGTGATTGTCCCTCCTCCCGTGCCTGGACATTTCCTGCCCTGCCCGAAGCTGTCCCCACAAAGCAAGGACTCAGCAGGATGAAGCTGTTCCTGCCTGCTTGGGCTGGCACGAGCTCCAGCTGGAAACCAGCCCTGCTGCCGGGCTGGCTGAGAGAAACCCGAACCCTGCAGGAGCTGCTCGGAAAGGTCAGGGAGCTGCCTCGGGCTGGGCTCACTGCAGGGCCAGGAGGGCACAGCTCCGTGGGCAGCCACGCTCCTGGAGCTCCTGGAGCTGTGCAGAGTCCTGCTGGGGGCTGCCATCCGGGACAGGGACACGGCAGGGCTGGGATAACTCCCACACACCGCAGTAATTTGGGATCCCAGGCTGGCTGGGGTTGGAGAGAGCTTAAAGCCCACCCAGTGCCATGGCAGGGACACCTTCCCCTGTCCCAGGCTGCTCCCAGCCCCGTCCAAGCTGCCCTGGGACACTCGGGGCTGAGCCTGCCTGGGTAGAGGATCAGCCTGGGATATCACTTCACCCCAGAAAGGGTTTCCAGTGCCGAGTCCCCATCCCTGCAGGGATTTAATCCCTGTGCATGGGGCAAGGGTGGCCTTGCACTGCTGGGAATGGCTGGACTCCATGGACTCAGAGAACTTTTCCAACCTCAATATTCCGTGATTCAGTCCTTGCTTTCACCCTCTGGTGGGCTCAGGACCTCATCCACTTCCTTGGTGCAGCTCACAGGGGAGTTGTGGCTTTCCAGCACACCCTGGAATCCCAGGAGAAGCTGCAGATGTGGGGATCAAGTGCCCAAAGCTGTGGCCAGAGCTGTTCCACGGGTCAGAAGCCTGCACAGCAGCTCCCTGCTTTTCTTTGGAGCCTGTTTTACTTCCAGAGTTGCTTTTTTAGCTGATTGGTCCCGTTGGTTACAACAATAATTTTTTAAAAATCACTTTTTGCAGCGTGCAGCGGATGCCTCTGCCTAAAAGCAGTTCAGGCTGCCATGCTGCCTTCTGGAATAACAACCCCCTGCCTTTCCCAGCAGAAATTCCCTGCTCCACTGAAAGATGTCTGGCAAAACAGCCACCACCACCAACAACATCGCCCAGGCCCGCAGGACCGTGCAGCAGCTCAGGATAGAAGCCTCCATAGAGAGGATAAAGGTGAGGGCACAGCCTCCTTCCCACTCCTTTTCCTGGTTTTTCCCCTCCCAGCTGTAGCACGGTGAGATAACAGAGTGTGTGTTTTGTGTCTTTGTGCTCAGCGTTTCCCCCTCTCAAAGCTCAACAAATCCAAACCAATCCACTTCTTGCTGCCCGGTATCCCACCCAACCCTGCCCTCTGGCAGTGGGGAGCCGTTCCCCCTTTTCCTGTCACTCCAGGAAAGCTAAAAACCCCTCAGGAATTATTTTGAAGCCCCTCCTGTTCGCTGGGCCGGGTGGAGCCTTTGCCTGGCGTCCCCACCGACCCCAGAGAGCGCCGGGCTCCATCCCTGCCTTCATTCCCAGCACACAGAGCCCTGCAGAACGAATCCATCTCCCCTCCCGCCGGGTTCCTTGCAGCCCTCAGCATTTCCATCCCATTTCCACGGAAAAACCCCGTTTCGTGCTGCTCTTCCCCCGCGTCCTGCAGGTGTCCAAAGCCTCCGCGGACCTCATGCTGTACTGCGAGGAGCACGCCAAGAAGGACCCGTTGCTGATGGGAATTCCAGCTTCTGAGAACCCTTTCAAGGACAAGAAAACCTGCATCTTGTTATAGGAGAGGGGCAGCTCCTCCTGCCCAGCCCCTGCCGGCCCAGCTGGGCCGAGCGCCGCCACTCCCCCAGGTACCTGCGCCTGCTCCCCGCCCCTGCCAGACCGTTCCCCGAGCTTCCCGAGGCGTTCCTGCTGATCCCTGGCTCTCCTAGGAGGTTTCTGACTCCATCCCTCTTTCCTGGCCGAGGGAATGGCCCCTCTGCATGGGGGGTTCCCGCTGGCATTTGCCAGCTCCAACACGACCAAAGTTGCCTGAGCTTTGCAGATGAAGCAAAGCTGTAGAGACCTGATGGAATCACCGGGTTTACATTTTTTAAAATGATGGATTTATTTTTTTCTGGGGGGTGGGGGGTGGGGTTGGAGGTTGTGCCTGTGCTGGCAGCGCCTGTTTGTGCACAGGCACGCTCAAAGTGCATTTTCTAGCAAAAACTACCTTGCAAAATGATTGTAGCAGCTGCTGGGGAGCTCCAGGGAGCTGTGCCTCAGCCTTCCTCCCGCTGGCCTCCCTTCCCAGGGCTTTTAAAGGATAAAGTTGGGAATCAGAGATGCTTTCCCTGCTTTCTGAGAGTTGGAAAAGCAGAATTTCCAGCTTGGATTCTGCTGCATTTTCTTCTCGAGTGAAAAAAGCTGTGTTGGTATAAAACACACCCTCGAAGAAATGGAAAAAACGGGAGGCTGGAAGTGCCCCTGGCAGAGCTGGAGGAACGCTGCCCTCGCTCCCAATCCCAGCTGGGTTCTGTGCAGGGAGTCAGAAGTTGACTCATTTTTATAAAAAAAAAATAAAAAAAAATCATTTTTAAATGGTAAAAATGCCAAATTATCTCCAGCTTGTGGTTATGCATTTCTAATTGGAGGGCCTTTCCATCTAGTACATATTTTATATATACACATAATAAAAAAGTCTTTCTCTGTGTGTGTGTGTGTGTGTAGATATACAAATTTTATATATTAACAGCAAATTTTGAAGGACTGTCAGAAGCAGTCCTGACTTCAGCTGGCTGCAAATGTCCTTGTGATCTGCCATAACGCTGCATTTCTGCCTTTGCAGGATTTATGAACCACTTGTCATTTCCGTGGCGCATTTGTCATTTCTATGTGAAATTATAGACGCGCTTTTGATACAGATTAAAAAAAAAAATAATAAAAATTCAACTTTAACAGAATCTCTTTGGCAGAGCTCCCAAAAGCCAGCCTGACAGAGAAACCTGCTGCTTATCCCGTGCTTGCCTGTAAATTATTTTTGTAACCGGAGTATTTTTTCCTAGTGGCAGCCTTAGAAACCGACGCTGTGGCTCTGCACTGGGTTTTTTTTTTCGCTGCTGTCCGTTCCTCACGTTTGAATTGCGGTCGGAATTAACGAGCTCTGTTAATTGCTCGGTGTGGGGGTGCAGGGCTGAGAGGAGTCCAGCTGTGCCCAGAGGTGCAGGGGGGCTGTGGGGAGGGAAGGAGCCTGCTGCTGGTGGTGGTTGTTTTCCCAGGAAGCTGGGAAGAAATTGAGATTTTTGTTTTGGCTCGGGATCCCTTTCCCCAGCCCAAATCCAGCTCCCTGGTGTGGCTGCAGGGATGTTCTGGGTGTCTGCAGCTTGTGGCGGGGTGCTGATCCAGCCCAGGTGCCCAAATCTGACAGCGTTTCACGCAGGGAGTTTTGGTAAAGTGGCCGTTTTTAAAATGCAGTACGCAGGGACAGGTGAAATCGTGCGGTGGTTACGTTTGCCCTTCGCTTTTTGCCATCAACGCCCCCAGAAAGAGCAGGGATTGTAAAATTCAGGGGAAATACAGACTCTGCCCTCGTAGAACTGTTTGAAAAAGGAGAAGTGAGACCCGTGGTGAGAGCCCGCCCTGGTGCATCACCGGGCCGCCCCTCTTGTCCGAGCTGGCTGATTTGGGGAGGAAAACGAGGATTTGTGTGCTGGGGCAGGTGCCCCCAGGACTGCGGTGTGGGGACAGAGCTGGGGGCGACATTGGGACAAACCAGAGGAGTTGGGATTGGATCTGAGCTCTGAGGACTAATTCTGGTGCTGGTGCTGCTGCAGCGTCCCGGGCAGGCTGGACACAGGGACAGGGACAGGGCGGCCTCGTGCTGGAGCATCCCAGGAGCGGCACAACAGGTCCAGCCTCCCCCTGGGGCCGGGCTGGGGACACAGTGACCCCGTGGCACTGCTGGGTGCCCTCAGGGAGGGACACTGGGGGTCCCTGCTGTCCCCACGGCCTCGCCGGGCAGTGCCAGCAGCAGGGCGGTGTGGATTTCCCTGGCACACGCAGAAATGCCATCTGTGCCAGCCTGGCCGTGTCATTAAAGAGCAGCCTGGCACTGGGAGCTGCCCGGGCTGAGCTGGGGGTGCAAACAAATCCCAGGGCTTTGCGAGGAAACTCCAGGACAGGTTTTGCTCCTCCAGGGAATCAGGTTTCCCAGCTGCCACGGGAGCGTGGAAACCTCGGCAGCAAAGCCCCTTTGTTTTTTTTTTTTTTTTAATTATGTTTTTTGTTTTAGCCGCTGTTGCGGCAGCGTTCAAGCAAAATAAATAAATAACATTCCCAACATTTCCTGCAGCACATCGGCTGCTTCGGCGTTTAATTGCTTGGGAGGGGCCGGCAATGAACCCACGCTGGAGCTGCACAACAGGACCTTGCCCGTGGTCAGGACAAGGAAGCAGCCGCCGCTCAGCCCTTGTGCCTGCGCGCTCCTGGAGGAGCGAGGAAATAAAAACCCGGGCCAAAGGTTTGATTTTGCACTTTATTTCAAAAAAAAAAAAAAAACCAAACAAAAAACCAAACAAAACACGAAACAAGAACACCATAACCCCAAAAAAACCAAACCCACTCAAATTTCAAACGATTATATTAAGGGCGCTGCTTTTGCAGCCAGCTGGGAGAAGATTTGTGGTTGCAGACCAACTGCTTGAGGGCATTTCGGTTCTCAAACCTCCGAGTATAAATAATTTTTTCCGTCAATATCAGAAAATAACTTATTATTATTATTATTATATATCTTAGCATAAAAAGGCGAGAATTAACATCCCAAAAAATACAACGTTTTGCTGGCAAAAGGCCTCGATTAACCTTGTTTGCTCGTTAAGGTGTTTAAAGCAGGAACTTTAAGTGGCACTTAAGGACAGAAGGAGTGAGGGGAGTTCCCGGGAGGGCGCTCTGGGCACTCGGGCTGGGCTCATTCCTGGTTTTTTTCCCATCTCTGGGCTCCAGCCCCACACATCGCTCCACTAACAGCCAAACCTCCTCCCTTCCCCCCCCCGCCCCACGGCATCACTTTGAGCTTTATTATTTTCTACCTATTTTTTTTTTTTTTTCCTCTTGTTGTTATTGTCGGGTTTTTATTTTTCCTCCCTCCCCTCCCCGCGGAATCCCGGAGCCGGGGCAGGGAATTCCCTCCTTCCTGAGCAACTGCGGAAAGTCCTTGCGGCTCTGCGGCGGGGCCGGGCCGGGGGTCACCGCTCCGGGAGGTTGATCACCGGCACCCACTGGTCCAGGTACCGGCTCTCCCGGCAGAAACACATCAGCTGGCTCAGCGCTGGATCCTTCCACTGCGACGCCTGCGGGTTCTGGAAAAAGGGGGGACGGCGAAAAAAAAAAAAAAAAAAAAAAAAAGCTTCAGCGAGGCAGCAAAAACAAAAAAAAAACAACCCGAGCGCGGCGGGAGGTGTTTGGGGTTGGAGTTGGGGGGAGGAAAAAAAGCGCAGGAGCGTGAATCATCTTAAATTGCTGCCGAGGCAAACAAACAAGTCAGGCCTGCAAGCATGTGAGGAGTTTAGCTTTGGACTCTGGGGCAGAGGAGGGAACGGGGAAAAAAAAAAAATAAGAGGGAGAGATAAAAAGGAGGGAGAGGGGGAGAAGGGAAAGAAAAACGGGGGAAAGCAGGGGAAGAAATTGGGAAAAATAAGGAGGAAAGGAGGAAAATAAAGAGGGAATGGGGAAAGGGGGGAAAAGTGAGCAAAGGAAAAACAGAACAACAGGAGAAAGAAGGGGAAAAGCAAAGGAGGAAGATGGGAGCAGACCGCGGGCAGGAGGCAGCCGGTGTCCCGGGGAGCGCCGCGGGTTCGAGCCCCGGGCGGGGCGGTTCGGGCGGCACCGGGGTGTCCCCGGGGGGGTGTCCCGGGGCTGGCAGCCCGGGCTCACCGTGACGAGCACGCAGTGCAGGTCCGCGGGCGGGTCGGGCCCCGCGGCGGGCAGCAGCAGCTGCGCCAGGCGCGCCGGGTTGCTGACGCGCAGGATGTTGATGTCGTTCTCGCAGCAGAAGGCCCGCAGCAGAGTGAAGTGGATCTGCAGCGCCGCGTCCCCCGCCTCCTCCTCCTCGGCCGCCAGCAGGCACAGCACCACGTTATCGGGGTCCCTGCGGGGGCACCGCCGTCACCGCGGGCGCACCGGGCACGGGGAACCGGGGTGTGCTACGGGGCTTGGGGGGGGGGGGGGGGGGGGGCACTCACACGTTGAGCAGCTTGGCCGCCTCGTAGACGCCGAGGGTGAGGCTCCGCTGGCTCAGCGCCTTGCTCAGCACCTCCTCGAGCGCGTCCCCCGCCTGCTCCATCCTGCGCCGGGACACGCGGCACCGCCCGTCACCGGCCGCCCCGCGCCGCTCCCCGCCCGGCCACCGCCGCGTCCCCCCCGCTCCGGCCTCACCTCCCGGCGGCGCGGCGCTCCCCGGGCAGCTCCTCCAGAGTCATCACGGGGGCGAGGGCACCGGGCAGGGACGGTGGCGGACAGCGGGTACCGGGCACACCGGGTACCGGGCACACCGGGCACACCGGGCACAGCGGGCACACCGGGCACGGACAGCGGGCACACCGGGCACGGCCGCGCTCCGGCCGCTCCGGCCCCGCCGCCTGTGCCGGACAAAGGCGCCCCGCGCGCGCTGCCCCGCCCGCCCCGGCCAACCCGCGCCGCCCTCATTTGCATACCCGGCTCCCATTGGTTCATGCAAATGAGGCCACGCCCCAGGTGCCGCCGGGTCCGGACCCGCGCCTGACCCCGCTGGCAGCGATCGGGACCGGGACCGGGAGCGGCCGGCTCCAAACCCATCCCGCGACACTGCCGGGGACCCAGGGACAGCCACAGCTGCTCTGGGCACCTGTGCCAGCCCCTGCCCGCCCTCCCAGGGAACAATTCCTGATTCCCAATCTCCCATCCAGCCCTGCCCTCTGGCAGTGGGATCCATTCCCTGTGTGCTGTCCCTCCATCCCTTGTCCCCAGCCCCTCTCCAGCCCTCCTGGAGCCCCTTCAGGCCCTGCCAGGGGCTCAGAGCTCTCCCTGGCTCCTTCTCCTCTCCAGCTGAGCACCCCCAGCTCTCCCAGCCCGGCTCCAGTGGGGCTCCAGCCCTGCAGCAGCTCCGGGTTCTCCTCTGGACTCTCTCCAGCAGCTCCAGCTCCTGCTGCTGTCGGAGCCCAAGGCTGGAGCAGCTCTGCAGGTGGAGTTTCACCCGAGAGAGGCAGCGGAACAGAATCCCTTCCTTTGATGGGTGCTGCTCTCTGTCTCCCCAGGATTGCACCCTCGCCGTGCTCCTTGCAGGGAGCTCCGCTGTGCCCAAGGAGCCTCACCAACCTCCAAACACAGGGACAATGTTTGCCACGGGCAGCAATGAGGCTGCCCCATCCCTGGACACTCGGAACAGCCTGGGACGGTGGAAGGTGTCCCTGCCCAGGGCAGGGCTGGCACTGGGTGAACTTTAAGGTCCCTCCCAACCCAAACCAGTCTGCGGTTCTGTGATCTCTCCCTCTGCAGATTTCCAAGAACTTGGTGCTTCTCCGGGAAGCCGCTCCTGCTCCAGATGTCCCGTGTCAGCCCTGCAGAGCTCCGGGGAGGATTTCTGCTCACGGCTGCTGTGTCAAAGCTTTCTCAGCTGTTGCACCCAAACCCCTCCATCCTCCCTCAGCCGGTGCCAGAGCTCTTTCCCAGCCTGGCTGTGGGCTGGCTCCACGGAGCAGGGCTACACTCGGGACCCTTGGTGGTCCCTCACGGAGATTTTGGCAGCGTGTCCTTTCAAGTTTTGCTTGTGTCAGTGTTTTCCTCCCGCTCCTCGACACCAGGAGCCGTTTTCCACGGTGTGCAGGGTGATGCCAGGCTCCGTGCACCTCCTGCAGAATCACTGAATTTGGGAAAGGAGATATCACAGGATCCTGGAGTGGCTGGGGTTGGAAGGGACCTCACAGGGGTCCTTTTGTTTGCCACGGCAGGGACACCTCCCACCGTCCCAGGCTGCTCCAAGTCCTGTCCGACCTGGAACACCCCAGGGACGTATTGAGAGCGTTTCTGCAGCAGAATAAAGAGGGTGATTTCCGTAGCCCCGGGCTGTGATTTCTGCACCCCCTGCCAGGGGTTTGTTCTGCAAGTGCCCCCCCGGCCCGGCTCTGCCCTGCAGCCTGATGAGACCTGACACGACTTAACGGAGCCCACGGCGTCGGGAGAAAGGGGGGAAAAAGCCCTTTCTGCATCAGGTGGAGGGGTGGCAGATGGCCGGAGCGCAGCAAAACAGGTGGGAGCATTGTGCGGTGACCCTCCGAATTAAGTTCGCTTAATTTGCTGTATCTCTATTAGCAACTGCAGGCTCCGGCTCCGCCTGTGGCTCCGGCCCCGCAGCCCCATCTGTGCCGGCCCCAGAGCTAAATCGGTCCCGGAGGCAGCTGGGAAGCAGCTGAAGCCTCTTTTCTCTCTCCTGGGCGGCGGCAGCTCCCGGAGCAGGCAGGCAATGCTCTGGAGCTGCGCTTTCCCTGCGGGTTTCCCGGCTGGGAGCTGTTCTCCTGGCTCTCCCTTTTCCCAGAGCAGCCCGGGAGGTGCCCGGGTGTCTCGGCTGTGCTGCGGGGACAGTGACGGTGACAGCGACAGTGGGTGGCCGTGGCCGGGATGTGCCGTGGCTGGGCAGCCCCGGACGGAGCCGGACCCGCAGTTGTCCCTCCGTCGGCTCCCAGCTGGCAGCTGCTGCTAAACCCTCCTTTCATCGCCTGCCAAAAGCGGCCGGGGTGTTTTGCTCCCCCCCGGCCTTTAATCCTGACTTTCATCATCCTCCAGGCTGTGCCTGCCCTCCCCTCCGCGCTCGGCAGAGTCGGGGGTCGGGAGCTGAGTCGGGCTCAGGCTCGGCTGGGCACATCCTCACCCCAAATGTTCTCTGCCCTGCGGGGTTGGGCTGCCCGTGGCGGGAGGCAGCTCGGAGAGCGATGGGGTAACCCCCAGCGGGTGGGAGATGCCTGCTGGAGCCCTCGGTGGGAGCTGCTCTGGGGAGGACTGGAGGAGGGAGGGGTGCTCCCTGCACGCAAAAGCATCGAATCGTTTAATTTCAGATTTTGGGAACGAGACCAACCATCAAAGAGCGCCAGTGAGAGGTGACAAAGCCGCGGCCGGCAGGCGGCCAGGGCCCTTCCCGGGGGCTGCCTCCGGGTGGTCCCGGCCCCTGAGCCCCCGAGCAGTGCCAGGAGCTTCTGCTCCCTTTCCCCCGGCTCCGTGCTGTGCCTGGTTTGGGTGTCCCTGATCCGCTCCCTTGGACCTCGGTCCAGCCCCGCTGGCCCCTTGACCGCCCCGCTGCTGTGGAAAATCCCGTGTCCGTTTGCTGGGACAGCCCACGCGTCCCCCGAGCCCCCCACGCTGCTGTGCCGGGGCCGCTGAGCGCTCCCAGGCCCCTCTGGATCCGCTGGGTGCCCAGGGCAGCGAGCGCTGCTCAAAGCAAACGCCAGCTTGCACATTCCAGGCCCGGCCTCTGCTCCGAGCCGCTGCTCTCCCAGAGCTGACCCCGGTGCCCTAGCTGTGGCCAGGCCCATCCACCTTCCCAGAGCCGGGCAGGAGCGGATCTCCGAGCTCTGGCACCCAGGAAACTTTGGCTTCCCTCCCCTTGGAGCGGGGCAGGAGCCCGGGACTGCCCCAGGATCCGGCTGCCCTGGCGCCATCCGTGCCGCGTCCCCACCGCGACAACAAGAGCAAGAAGAGACATTTCCCCCCTTTTTCCTCGGAGTTCCTCCATCCCCGATGGAATTAAAGCGGGGTTCAGCTGCAGCCACCCCTGCTGCCGTTCAGGGGTTGATTTTGGCCAGACCAGGGAGCTCACGGGGCAGCCGGGGAGCCCGGACCCGGCTGGGTTTGGCTCTGGAGCTGGGCACGCTGCCAGCAGCTTTCTCAACCGCCCGGGTCACGGGAGTTCAGGCTCCTGGCTGGGGGTTACCTCTCCCGAAAGAGGCAGGGCTGGGGGATTGGGGGATTGGGGGATCTGGGATGTGTTTATCCCGCCCCGTTTGCCCGCACTCAGCACATTCCTGCCGCCCTCCGTGGTGCTGGAACATCGCTGGAAGGGAGCTGGATCTCCCTGGCGGCAGCTCGGCAGCAGGAACTCTGCAAACAGGGAACACAAGTGGGAGCCTGGGAGTGACTTAATGGCTTTAAACTCAAGAGGGGGAGACGGAGATTAGAGATTAGGAGGAAATTCTTGGCTGTGAGGGTGGTGAGACCCTGGCAGCTGTGGCTGCTCCGTTCCTGGAAGTGCTCAGAGCCGGCTTGGGACCGTGGAAGGTGTCCCTGCCAGCTCCCCAGGGAAGTGGGACTGGATGAGTCCTTTCCAGCCCAAACCATTCCAGGATTCTGTGATTTTATGGATCACCGCGCTGAGTAGCTGCTGGAATGTCTTTTCCTTCCCCAGCCCGTGAGGTGCTGCCCCAGCCGGTCCCTGCTCGGCTCCCAGCAGTGAATTCAGGGCAGCAGGAACCCGCGCTGCTCCTGGCAGGGCCATCCCCTCTGCCTGCCACCCCGGCCCTGCACGCATCCCTCCAGCCCTTCTCCCTGCAGGAGCAGGCGTTTTCCCACCCTCGGCATGCCGGGCACACGTGGCAGCCCTGGGGGCCGGTGGGAATCACCCGGGCCGGGCAGCGCCGGGCAAAGTCCAGGATGGGGACGGAGAGAGCTGCAGTAACACAAAAACAAACTTTGTCCGTTTAATGGCAGCTTGGGGCCATAAAGCAGCACGCTTCCGTGAGGGAGCACTGTCCTGCACCACGGGGAATCACCTTCCTGTGCCGGGCTGCAGACAGCCAGCGGCCTCCGTCCTGCTTCCCAGAGCTTTGCTGTCCCAGTGCATGCAGGAGAGCTCCGGGATGGCAGAGGGAAGGCTGGACCCTCCCCAAACCAGCCCCCAGCCGTGCACACGGGGTCAGGGGACTGGGCTGGTTCAGCCTCCGGTCACAGTTAGCTCCACTGGGGCTCCTTGGGCAGTGGGGAGCTCAGGGGGGGGACGTTAAATCATTAACCTGGATTCATTTTGTCCCCTGTAAATGCGCGGAGTGGGGAGAGTGTTTGGAAAGCAACGGGGAAGGACCTTGGAGCCCAGAGTTTGACGGTCATGGCAGTGGAGAAAATGAAACCGAGGTGTTTATTTGAGGGCAGATTTTAAAATATACAGCAAAATATATAACAAAAAATGTATGTAATGCTTATGAGACCCTATTTCAGAGCTGCCTCTGGTCCTGGGGTCCAACAGCAGGAGGAGCCGGAGCTGCTGGAGAGAGTCCAGAGGAGATCCCGGAGCTGCTGCAGGGCTGGAGCCCCTCTGGAGCCGGGCTGGGAGAGCTGGGGGTGCTCAGCTGGAGAGGAGAAGGATCCAGGGAGAGCTCCGAGCCCCTGGCAGGGCCTAAAGGGGCTCCAGGAGAGCTGGAGAGGGGCTGGGGACAAGGGCTGGAGGGACAGGACACAGGGAATGGATCCCACTGCCAGAGGGCAGGGCTGGATGGGAGATTGGGAATCGGGAATTGTTCCCTGGCAGGGTGGGCAGGGGCTGGCACAGGTGCCCAGAGCATCTGTGGCTGCCCCTGGATCCCCGGCAGTGCCCAAGGCCAGGCTGGATGGGGTTGGAGCATCCCTGCCTGGGCTCGGTCCGTGCTCGGAGAGGGACAGAGATGGGGACACAGACAGGGACAGAGGGACATAGACAGGAACACGGACAGGGACGGGGACACGGACACTGACAGGGATGGGGACATGGACAGAGAGGCACAGACAGGGATGAGGACAGGGACAGGGATGAGGACACGGACAGGAACAGGGACACGGACAGAGGGACACGGACAGGGATGAGGACACGGACAGAGATGGGGACACGGACACAGACAGGGATGAGGACACAGACAGGGATGAGGACAGGGACACGGACAGGGATGAGGACACAGACAGGAACACGGACACGGACCCGGACACGGACAGGGATGAGGACACGGACAGAGGGACACGGACAGGGATGAGGACACAGACAGGAACACGGACACGGACAGGGATGAGGACAGGGACATGGACAGGGATGGGGACATGGACAGGGATGAGGACACAGACAGGGATGAGGACACAGACAGGGATGGGGACACGGACAGGGATGAGGACACGGACAGGAACACGGACACGGACAGAGGGACACGGACAGGGATGAGGACATGGACAGGGATGGGGACAGGGACACAGACAGGGATGAGGACACGGACAGGAACAGGGACACGGACAGAGGGACACGGACAGGGATGAGGACACAGACAGGAACAGGGACCCGGACCCGGACCCGGACCCGGCGGACGCTGCCGCTGTCCCTCGGGTGCCCTCTGGCGGCCGCAGCCGGGAGCTCAGCCCGGGACATCGCGGTTCTCTCAGGGCAGGAAAAATGAATTGGTTTTTTTATTATTATTATTTCAAATGTAGTTTTGCAGTAAGGAAAAAGAGAACCGTGAGTCCAGCCTTTAATCACGGGACCCTGACATGGAGAGCCTGGTGGGAGCAGCGGGATTGGGGGGTGTCGGTGCTGAGCCCCCTGCTCTGCTGGGGGCCACCAGCATCCCGGGGAACACCTTGGGCTGCAGAGCCAGAGGAAAAAGGGTGAGAAACCATCCCAGGGAGGACGGGACGGAGGCAGCGGCAGGAGCAGTGGGAGCAGGGTGGGATGGAGCTCAGGACATCCCGTCCTGGTGGCATCTCCACACCAAACCTGTCAGACCGTGCAGACAGTGGGGCAGCCCTGGGGGAACGTGGGGTTTGTGCCCCAAGCCCAGAAGCTCTTTAGGAGGATTTAGAGGTGATGAAAGAAGCAGAAAAATGCAGCAGCACGTGTCCCAGGGCAGCTGCAGGGAGCTGCTTCCTGCCTGGCCTCATGGAGCAGCAATGTCCCGTGGGGCAGGAGCAGGGCTGGGGGCTCCCAGCGTCCCTGGACGTCACCGTGTCACCGGGGTGTGCGTGACACCGCTTCCCACCTGCCACGGGGGGGTGAGGACCTGCCCCCACTTTCTGAAGCAGCCCCCGTCAGGCCAATCCTTTAACACGAACCTCTGACAAGGGTGATTTGTTTTTCTTGAGAATATACACACATTCTTTTTTTCAATATGCATAATTTTCTGATTAGAATTAGTTGGAATGAAATGGTTCTTAAGGTCCCTTCCGGCCCAAACCGTCCTGCGATCCAACGACCTTGGCCACGAACTTGTGCCACGGACAGGACGGGCTGCCTGCAGTGCCACCGGCCTGGGGACCGTGCCCGTCGTGCCACCGGCCTGGGGACTGCAGTCCCCGCGGTGCCTTATCAGAGCTGCCAGCCCTGCAGCTCCCTGCTCCTTCCTGTCCTTATCTAAGGGGACAGCGGCGGGGACCTGCGGGACACCGGCCCTGGGACGGTGCACGAGGGGGCTGAGGCACTCAGGGTTGAACCCTCAGCGTGGGGAGGGGTCTCACTGAGGGTCCTGGGCTGAGCATTCTTCATTTGTCTGCTGTGCCTGCAGCCCAGGGGCCGGGAGGGATGGCGGGTCTGGGTGGGATCCAGGAGGGATCCAGGAGGGATGGCAGGTCCGGGTGGGATCCAGGAGGGATGGTGGATCCAGGAGGGATGGCGGGTCTGGGTGGGATCCAGGAGGGATGGTGGATCCAGGAGGGATGGTGGATCCAGGAGGGATGGCGGGTCTGGGTGGGATCCAGGAGGGATGGTGGATCCAGGAGGGATCCAAGTGGGATGGTGGATCCAGGAGGGATGGCGGGTCCAGGTGGGATGGCGGGTCCAGGAGGGATCCAGGAGGGATGGTGCATCCAGCAGGGATGGTGGATCCTGGTGGGATCCAGGAGGGATGGTGCATCCAGGAGGGATCCAGGTGGGATCCAGGAAGGGTGGCGGATCCAGGAGGGATGGCGGATCTTGGAGGATGGGTGAGATCCACGTAGAATGGGTGGGATTCTGGCGAGATCCACGTGGGATTCATGCGAGATCTGGGTGGGATCCAGGCGGGATCCAGGCAAAGGTTCACTTCCCGCGCAGGAGCTCTCCCGAACACATCCCGAGCCTTTGCACCTCCTCCTCCTCAGGCATTTTGAGGCCGACGCCACAGGGACCGTGTGTGATGGAGAGCCAGCCCCCGCACGCTCAACCTGCGCTCTGCCCCGAGCTGCAGCCCCTTCACCCCCCCGTAACATCCATGGAAAAAGCTGCTCTCTGCACCCCAACATTCCTGGAAGCTCCCCGACCCCGCTCTACCCACCAAGGACGCCCAGAGATCCTGCCCGGGGTGCTCAGCACCTCTCAGGATTTGGGATCCCGGCACACGGGGTTCCCTTTGCGGGGCCGGAGCAGTGGGGACCCCTCCCGAGCCGCCACCCGAGCCCAAGGTGCCACAGCAGCCCCGGGGCCGCTTTGGGACGTGCGCCCACGCCGCTCGTTAGCAGAGCCGGGTGCCTGTAATCACGCTAATGAGTGGGTGCCTCGGCGAGCAGCAGCAGAGGCAGCTCCGTGACCTCCTTTCGGCCTGTTTGATCCGCCTGCTCCTGTACTTCCCTGCCGCAGCAGCTCCGGCCCGGCACGCGTGGACCCAGGGCTCCCGGGAACAGCACGTGGGCAGAGCCGTGCCCTGCTCGGCTCCTGGGAATTCCAGCCCGGGAATTCCGGCCTGGTCCGTGATGGTACCGGCAGGAACGGCTCCGGCTCACGGCCCAAACCCGGCACCGCGCTGGTGGCGGAGTCGGCGTCACCCTCGAGCCCGGAACGAGGTGCGAGGTTTCTGCATGGGAGCTGCTGCTCCTGCTCTGCCCAGAGTGCCCCCGAGAGCCTGGAGTCTGCGCCGAGCCTGTTTCCATCCGGCGCGGCAGGGAAAAGGGGCGCTCGGCTGAGCGCTGGGCCGCTGATGACAGGGTCACTCCGTGCGCTGCACACCCCTCAGGGGTATCTCCCCCCTTCCCCAGGGGTCCTGCGGGGCTGGGCTCCTCCCAGAACCCAAACAGGCTGGGCGAGGAGAGCTGGGGGCCCTGCCCCGTGAGCAAACAGCGGTGGCTGGGTGTTCCCAGGCTGCGCCGCCGGCACGGAGAGCTCGGCTCGGGTCGGTTTTGCTCCCAATGCATCTGCAGGGACAAGAAAAACCAAGCGCAGGGGCTGGGTGGTGTTTGGGACAGGTCCCTCGTGGGAGAAGGGCTTTGGGTGCCGGAGGGTCTGGGATGGGTTGTGCTCCAGGAGGGTTCTCCCAGCGCCACGAGGCTCAGGGTTCAGCGAGTGCAGCCAAGAGCTCGGCCAAGCTCCTGCTCCTCGCTCTCCCGCTGCTGCCAGGTGGGAAACAGTGTCTTCCTTAGCTCAGCCCTGCCTTGGCAGTGCCCCAAAATAAACCTACGCTCGTTCCTGCGTTGTGCTCCGCGGAACAGAGAGGCCGTTTTTATTTGCGTGGCAGATGAACTCTGCTCTCCACACAGCCGCTGGAGCGGCAGGCTGAGGATGGTGAGGATGAGGGTGAGCGGGCAGGCTGAGGATGGTGAGGGCGAGGATGAGGGTGAGCGGGCAGGCTGAGGATGGTGAGGGTGAGCGGGCAGGCTGAGGATGGTGAGGGCGAGGATGAGGGTGAGCGGGCAGGCTGAGGATGGTGAGGATGAGGGTGAGCGGGCAGGCTGAGGATGGTGAGGGCGAGGATGAGGGTGAGCGGGCAGGCTGAGGATGGTGAGGGTGAGGATGAGGGTGAGCGGGCAGGCTGAGGATGATGAGGGTGAGGATGGGGGTGAGCGGGCAGGCTGAGGATGGTGAGGGCGAGGATGAGGGTGAGCGGGCAGGCTGAGGATGGTGAGGGTGAGGATGAGGGTGAGCGGGCAGGCTGAGGATGGTGAGGGCGAGGATGAGGGTGAGCGGGCAGGCTGAGGATGGTGAGGGTGAGGATGAGGGTGAGCGGGCAGGCTGAGGATGATGAGGGTGAGGATGAGGGTGAGCGGGCAGGCTGAGGATGGTGAGGGAGAGGATGAGGGTGAGCGGGCAGGCTGAGGATGGTGAGGGTGAGCAGGCAGGTTGAGGATGATGAGGGTGGGCACTGCCCCTCGGCAGCCCCATGCCGGGCAGGGTGGATGTGGGGTGACTCAGGGCGCTCTCGCCCGCTCCAGCTCCGCAGCAATTCCCGCGGATCCGGTGGAGCTGCCGGCTCAGCAGCTTGGCCTGGCTGCCTTGGCCTCCCTCCACACCCCGGGGCCATCCCGCTGGGAGCTGGGTGCACAAACAGGACGGGCTGGTTTTCAGCGTGGGGAGAACGAGCCGGGCTCGGGGCTGGCAGGGTTGGAGGCAGCACAGCTCCATCCCCACCATCGCTTTCCCAAGGGAACTGTGACTGGATCAGGGTCTTCTGGACAGTCTTGGTGACAGTGTCACCGTGGGGCACGCTGTCACTTGTACCCCAGAGGTTTTCAGTGCCCCTGGGACAATGATAGCCCAGATTTTGGCTGTCTGTCCCTTCAGGATACAGGGCAGTTGTCACCAAGACACACAGAGCAGTCACATGCGGACAAGAGATTCTGCAAGGCAGAGGTCCTTCCGATCCAGCTAAGAGAGCCGAGAGGAAAAGAGACCCCTTTGTTTATTCTTTTACTTTTTATACATTTGTGGGTCCAGCAGAAGATTGGCTTTTTGGGGTTTCCACCCCTCAGCCTCAGCGGCCAGAGCAATTGTCAGTTACAATTGTTTTCAGGTTAGAAATGTGCAAACAAAGGACAGAGAATGAAAGACAAAGGATTTGTTTATATTACTTCTGTGGGAAAGGTAGAAAACTGCTCTAATATTGTACAGTAACTAAAGGATCTGACTCCATTTATGAAAATCAAAAAGCTGATAAAGAAACTCAGAAAAACCAGGGTAACAGGCAGTGAGTCAGCCTGCTGCAAGACGGCTGTTGCAGGTCCTGGATGTGCAAGAGAGTCCCCGCCACCGCCAGCACCCCCGCATCCCTCTCCGGGACGTGATTCCCCCAGCACCGAGGGCCGTGAGCCCGGGCCAGCAGGAGGCTGAGCTGCTCCAGGACGGGCTGTGGGGCTGGAGCGGGGCAAGCACAGCTCCCAACACCGAACACGCGGCCGTGGGCTGCCCCACGCCGCCGTTCAACGTGTTCCCTTTCCTGCCGCCCACAGGGCTGCGACACCAGCGTGGCCAGCCCGAAATAAAGGGACACGAGGGGGGGAAAACACGGCACCTTTGCTTTCGCCGGGCAGAGCAGGGCCCCGCTCCAGGCGCCGGTGCGTTCCCAGGGCTGCGGTGCCAGCGGCGGGCGCGTGGGAGGTGGCAGCGGGCACAAAGGGCCACGGCAGCGAGGCGGGAGCTGCCCCTGGAAGCAGAGGCAGTTCGAGCTGGCAGGGAGGAGCAGATTTCTGCTCAGACAGTTACCAGCCTGCCCAGCGGGTTCCACACGGGCACGTCCCAGTCCTCTCAGCGCTGCGGCTCCTGGCCCTTGGCCGTTTCGTGGAGACACCTCCTAATTTTTCGCCCCTAGTTTCCCCCAGGAATGGCCCTGGGAAGAGCTGCTGTGGGTGCTGGAGGTGGCAGCCGGAGGAGCTGGGGCAGGAGGGCTTGGTGCCCCCCAGGAGCTGAGCCCAGCAGCGACGGGTGCTGGGATGTGGAGGCTCCCCTTGGTCCCACAGCGCTGTGATCCCAGCCTGCCTGAGCTCTCCTGAGCCTCTTGGGAGGGGAAACATAATTTTCCCCTCTTCTGCATCTTTTCAGATTAGGAAGGCAAAGCCTCTCTCCTCCAGGGCAGTTTTCCAAGGGAGGTGTTTGATCACTGCAGCCCTGTGTGCCCGTCTCTGGACGTGTTCAAGGCCAGGTTTGGAGCACTGTGGCCTCGTGGAAGGTGTCCTTGCTCATGGCAGGGGGTGGAATGGAATGAGCTTTTAGGTCTTTCCAACACAACCCATCCTGTGACTCCATGGTTCCATCCTCCAGCCCCTCCTGGCACCGACACTCCTCAGCCCTGGGAGCCAGGGAAGGGGTGGCTGGAGCGCAGCTCCCAGGAATCAGCCCAGTTCCCAGAAATAGCAGCGGCAGGAGGAGTGTTTGGTGTACCCGACCTTCTGCTTTGTGTGGCTCCAGCGCTGCTTCTCCAAACTAAAAATACCTCTTACCTTGGCTGCTCCAAGGAAGAAAGCTTGCTTGGCAGGTTGTTTAGGATTCAGGGGAAGAAAGTTCAGGCAGAGCTCAATTAGTCTGCCTTAATTTACAAGCCAAGTTCTGTGTCTGCGTGATTTGCTCCGCTTGTCTGTGCACATTTTAAAGCACAGAGCGATGCTGTGGGAGGGCGTTTTTAACTGCACGTACTTAGGGTGGAAATACTGCTGTTATTCACATGTTTACAGCCCTCCTCGTGATGAAACTGCTGCGTTTTCTGCCATATTAAAAAACGGAAAAACAACAACTAGCGATGTGCTGAAGAGAGCAGAATATGTGGGAGGATGAAGAGGTGCGTTGCGGACCGCGGATCTCCTCGTGAGCTCTGCCTTCTCCTGCTCGCTCCTGCTGTCCAGCCGGGCAGTGCTGGTTAATTCTGGGAGCTCCTCTCAGAAGGGACCCACGTCTGGATGCAAGCTGAGAAGTTGCTACATTTCTCTGTGATGTATGTGAATTTTTTCATACTCAGAAGTCGTGGCCGTACTTGGCTTTAATTCGGAAGTAATCCCTGTATTTCCTGTGGCCTAGAATCACAGAACTATTAAAGCAGGATCATCGAGTCCAACATTAGGGAAAATTAATGTCAAAAAACCCCCTCCAAGCAACATCCTCCTTGTTCACATACTGTCTATGCTGACAGTGAAATAACAGAAAACCCCACAGACCAGATTTATAAAGTCAAAAATCAGGAACACCATGGTTTTGGAATGGAGCAAGGACCCAGTTGGAAATATTTTTCCCCCTGCTGTGAACTTTGCTGCATTTCCTATTCCTGCTTATTAAGCAGGCAGCTGACAGCTGCTGGCAAAGCTTGGGAATAGCAGAGGAGTGTAGCGTGTCCGACGGCCTCTTTTGGGCAGCAGCTCGGGAGCAGCTCCTTAGGTGAGATATCCATAGGCCACGGAGCGCTGCGTGTCCCGGCCAGAAATAGCCCTGGGAATCTGCTCCTTTGGCTGGCAGAAATGCCGGCTTGCTCCAGGGGGAAGGGAGAACACACACCTCTGTGGTGCAGGAGGATGGAAGAAGCCAGCCCAGCTTTTGGTGGCGGCTCCTGGAAGATCTCTGGGCGTTTTTGAATCACTCCCTCGTTGTCTGCTGGTGCCTGAGGAGTGCAGACCTCGCCATCCATCCTTCCCTCGGCTGGTGTGGTCTGTGTCCCGATCCCGTGCGGGCTGGGATTCCTGCCAGGCTGAGCCTGTCCACTGGGGAAAACAGCAATTTCAATGTGCACAGTTAATGTGTCACTTTTCAAATTAGACCTAAACACAGGCGACTTCTGTCCCGGTCCTTCACATGATCAACCACTCCTGTGTGGTTACAGCGCTGCGATCTTCCCTTGGTTCCCTTGATCTTCCTTACAGTTTAAATATTTTAACCACCCTTTTTTAATGTTAGGAATTGTAATGCTGTCTCCAGGCCAGAAGTGCCTGGGAACTGTGAATTATACTCATGGACAATGTTGTCTTTTGGACTTTTGACCCGTGTGTCTGATGGTGGGGCCGTTTCAATGCAAGCAGCAACCTGCAAGCACGGAGTGTGACAGTGCAGAGCGGAGCTGGAGCTTCCTGCAGGCTGCAGTTCCCGCTCCCAGCTGCACAGAACGCTCAGCTCTGGTAACCGTGTTCCCGTGGTGATTGATTTCCCTGTTTGTATTAAATACTCGGAGTCTGTTCTCATCGGAGAATGGGATGGTTTGAGTTGGAAAGAGCTTTACAGACCGTCCGGTTCTATCCCCTGCCGTGACACCTCCCACTACCCCAGGGTGCTCCAGCCTGGACATTCCAGGGATCCAGGGGCAGCCACAGCTTCTTTTCCCTGTGCCAGGGTCTCCCCACCCTCAAAGCCAGGAATTCCTTCCCCATTTCCCATCTATCTTCCCCTCTGGCGGTGGGAAGTCATTCCCTGCGTGCCGTGTTTGGCATGCGCTCAATTCAAAGTGTCACCCCAAACCTTTTACTCCGCGTCAGCACTTGGAAAGCTCTGGAATACTGAGCTTACATCAGCAGCACAGGGGAGCTGGACGTGCGCAGCCCTCGCAAAAGCAACAAAAGGCAGATGCCGTGGCTTCCCTTGGAGTTGCAAACCCCAGCCCTCGGAGACAGGCAGTCCATTTCCGTGAGCAAATCCCCTCCCATAAAGCTGCCGGTGCCATCTGGCAAAAGCACGGCAGGGATGGGAGCGGGAATCGTTTGTGTTTTGTCCGTAAAACGTGTGCGTGATGCAGCGCGGCCTCGGAGCGTGTGACGGGCTGTCCGGGCTTTTCCTGGAATCGTCGGCACGTCCACGCCGAGTTTTAATTAGGTGCCGCTTGATTCATCCCTAAAAGGCTTCGAGAAGAGAATGTTTTCGGTTCTTGGGGTAGAATTTATGGCGATTATTCACAGCCCGAGAAGTGGGGGGAGCTGCTCCAGTCCCCCTCAGAGTCACGGCAGGAGAAGTTTCCTCACAAACCTCCCAAAACCTGAGCACGGGGAGCTGTGGGACTGCAAAAAAACCATCTTTTCCTTTATTTGAAGAAACTAAACTATGGGGTTTTCCAAACCGGTTGGTGTTGAGTCTTGGATTTATGAGCAATGCGCGTTCAAGAACGGAAAGAATGTAATTAAATTAATTTTTAAAGCAATTATTTCAGGCTTCTTGGAGCGGGCAAAGCAAATATTGGAAATAACATCCTTGCTGAGCGCACAGTTTATTTTATAACAGGTGCCAAAATGTTCTGATGACTTAGAGATGTAAACTGTGAGCAATCAAATTGTGTTTTGAAGGACATGTCCAATCTGCGCCTGTTTATTATGTTTTATAGGTATATTATTTTTTATATCTATCGCTTGATACAGCGCCTTTTGGATAAAATCAGATACTTGTGTGTATATATATATTACAACATATCAATATTATAATAGTGGCATGCTGACATATAGTTACATCAGTATGTGAGTATTAATTAATATAATACAATATTTATTTTGTTAGGTGTGTATTGCACGTTATGTATTATGCATAATGTATTCTGTTACTATATACATTACCATAGGTATTATAATATACCATATATTTCATGTTATTATATGTGCCGCTATGCAGCATTTATTTATACTGCATACTGCTATATTATTAGTATGTTAGTATGCATTAATACCGCAAATATCTACCACCTCCACTTGACACTGCCTGCTACTCCTGTCCGCTAACTAGATGAGCAGAAATGCCCACGAAAGCGGGAAATCTTGTTAGCACTTTCAGATCGAGGCCCGGAAATCAACTTTTATCAGTTAATAACGGCAAATCTGGTAATTCCGCCTTATTTAGGTTTTATTCCTGAGGGGTCTCACACGCGGGAGGCACCATCGGCGAGAGAGGCGCGGGGGTCCACGGGGGAGGCGGGGGGGGGGGCGCGGTGCGGAACTCCGCCCCGCCCCGCGTCCCCCGTCGACCGATTCCTCCCCTTTGTCGCCGGTGGTAGAGGCCATGGCGGGAAATCCCTCGCCCGCCTCACAACAATGCGCGCGGCGGTTCGCGGCGTGGCCGCAGGCGGCGCTGTAGCGCCCGCCCGCCCTCCCCGCGGAGGTGCCCGGATGTGGCCGCGCCGGAAGAGAAGCGCGTCTCCTCTGGGCCCGCCATCTTGTGCGGCAGCGAGCAGGGCGCGGGGGGCCCGGTAGCATCCGCGCAGGATCCCGCCGACGGGGGCCCATCATGCCCGGACACCTGCAGGAGGGCTTCGGGTGCGTCGTCACCAACCGCTTCGATCAGCTCTTCGATGACGAGTCCGACCCCTTCGAGGTGCTGCGCGCGGCGGAGAGCCGGAGGAAGGAGAGCGGCGGCGGCGGCGGCGGGAGCCAAGCGGGCGGCGGGGCCCGCGGTCCGGCGGGCGCCCAGAGCGGCTCCTCGGGCGGGGCCGGCGGAGCGGGCCAGGCCGGCGGCGGCGCGGGCAGCGCGGCCAAGCAGCTGCGCAGGGAGTCGCAGAAGGAGCGCAAGAACCCGCTGCCGCCCTTCGCCGGCGGGGACCGCCGGGAGGATGGCGGGGGCCAGCCCGGAGCGCCGCTGCGGAAGGAGGGTGAGCGGGCCGCGGGCTCGGCGGGGAGGGTCGGGCCGGCTCCGCACAAAGGGGGCCCGGGCAGGGCCCAGCCGCACGTGGGGCCGCGCATGGCGGAGGCCGCCCGGGGAGCCCGCCCGGGGCGCCCGCGGGGCCGGTGGCGGCGGCTCCGGGCTCGCCTGGCCCCACGTGTCCCGCGCAAAATGGAGTCGGGCGTGCGGGGCGCCCGGAGCTGCCTCGGTGCCGGCGGGGGGGAGAGGAGTAGCGCGAAATGGGAAATATCGGCGGGCAAGGGAATGGTGGAGTGGCTCGTGTTGGGAGGGATCTTAAAGGCCATCCGTGCCATAGGGCACCTTCCGCTGGCCCGGGCTGCTCCAAGCCGCGTCCAGCCCGGCCTTGGACGCTTCCAGGGATTCAGGGGCAGCCACAGCTTCTCTGAGCAACCTGTGCCGGGGCCTGCCCACCCTCCCGGGGAGCAATTCCTTTCCAATTTCCCATCTAAGCCGGCACATGGAGTCCTGGAATGGTGTTGGAAAGGCCCTTCTCGTTCAACCCCTGCCATGGGCAGAGACACCTTCCGCTAGACCAGGTTGCACCAGGCCCTTTCCAACCTTGTGTCCTGAACTTGACTCGTGTTTCAGGCGGTCCGATGGATTTGACAGGATATCTGAAATTTCCCGGGCTTTCCAAAATCTCTTTGGGTCATTTTCTAGCGAAACAGCCTTCCTAGCAATCTCCTTTTTTCCATATATATTTAAACAATAACTTGCATGAATTCTTACTTCCCGTAAATTTCTAAGGCATCCCACGTGAAAAGCTTCGGAAGGAAAGAAATGAAAAGCGGAAAGAGATGGAAGGATCTGCTTTGGGAATGCGGAGGCCAGGGCCCCGCATGGATAGGGAGGGATGTGGGCACATGGCGTCCCGGGCAGGCAGCTCCACCCCGCCCGAGGCAGGTGGGTCACAACTTCAGAGGAATCCCTGAAAAGCATCACCGTGTGGTGACAGCACATGGCGTGGGAGCAAGGGAGTAACAGGTTAACTGCGATTTCAGCCGGATTTTCGCAGAGCATGGTGCTACCTGAGAGCATCTTCACGCTTCCACCTTCGTGTTACAAAGCGATGCTGGTCCTCCGCTGTTCTACGCTGCGAAAGAAAGAAGTGATTTTAATTCATTAGTTGTTTTGGAAAGTGGGCGTTATAAATGTTAATTTGAAAGCGCCTCGTGAGAAGGCAGATTTAGGAGCTGTGTTAGAAACGCTCTTTGCTCGTGGATCTCTTGCTCATTAACATTCAGGAGTGTTTTCTGCGTGAGGGATGCGATGATTTGTCCGGAGCCCCGGTTCGCTAAACCAGTGTCCCCTGGAAGCCTCAGTGAGGTGCAGCATTCCCGTGCTGTCCCCACGGGATACACCTGGGACATGGCGGTGTCTTTGGCATCACAGGAAGGGTTTGGGCAGGGCTGGCTCCTCTTCGCCTCCCGATTTTCACATCTTTTCGAGAGCAGTGTGAAAAATAACAATTTCCGTGGTTTGTTGTGGTAGTGAAACAGAGAAAGTCGGGGCCGCTGTTGTAGCAGTGTCGTAAACAAAGTCACTTTCCAGTTTTTGAAAACGTCTATTTTTGTGCGCGGCTGTTTTTTGCAGTTCTGGCATCATAAAGGTGCTCGATGCCAGGGTTTGTTTCCTGTGTGAATGTATTTTAAGCTGTTCCACTACTCCACAAGGCTGGGAGCGATTTGCCTGCTGAATTAGCAGTTCAAAGCTTGGTGATGCTGAGAAATAACTCGTATTTTGGGTTCGGCTTCAGCAGGAGCCGGGTTTTTGTGAGTGCAGGGCGTTGAACTCGAAATTCAAAAGCCGTGGCTGTTCCATTCCAGTTCTGCAGCATGCCTGCTCCTCTCCCTGCTTTTCCTCCTCGCATGGAATGCCCGTCCCCATTAGAGAGCCCTTCTCCGAGTGCAGGCTGCTGGCTTTAACCCCTTGTTTCCTCGGGGAGTCGGGAATGTGTGTGCCATGCAAAACTTCATGTTAAATACAGCTTGGAAGGTGAGGGAGACATTGTTCATCTGGGTGTGTTGGCTTGGATATCATTACAACTGCAACTTCTCTAGCCCCACCCACGTTTGACATTGCTTGCTAGGCAGGAGCTTGGTTCTTTAAAATAAAATCAAAAAATTAAAAATCAGCTTTGAATTTAAAAGCTGGTTTGTTGATATTGGAGCCAGCGTTTTGGCAAGAAGGTGGTACAACAAAGCAGCAATGTGTTTGTCCTCATCTTTTAAAGAGGAGTAAACAAGGCCTTTCACGTGAGTGGAGAAGACTGTGAGGGCTTGGTAAAGGAGAGAATGCCCACGGGAGGTTTTTATTTGCAATCAAAACTCTTGCAGGAGGCCTGGGCAGGGAGGAGGGGCCCTGGGCAGCTCGGTGGCACTGTGGATTCTTTAGCTGTTTTGAGAAGTGCACCGGGAGGAGAACCTTTGTAGAACGTTGGACTGGGAGGATCCGTGCAGGTGAGGGCCCCGGCTGGTCACTGAGCAGTGCCTGCAGGTGACACCTGGTGCAGGTGGTGGCACTGCTGCCCAGGAGAGTTTCCAAGAACAGAACCACACCTTGGAAAACACCTCCAGGATCGTGGAGTCCAGCTGTCAGAGCAGCACAGGATGACTGACTCAGGGAGTGCAGGATTGTCTTAGCAACACCGGGGTGATGCTCACTTCATTTGGGTGTTCTCCACTTGTTTCACCTGAAAAGCGCCTTTCAGAGAAGAAAAGAAATGGCAATAAAATCTTGCTTACCTTGATATTTGCTTGAAAGTTGCCCCTATCATTTCAGCAATGATTACTTAAGTTTTCAGTCCAACACAGTTTGAAATCCTGGGTAAAAATGTGGCTGAGAAGGGTCAGGTGGAAGTGGAATTGCTCAGTTTACACAGAAATAAAACTTCTCTTCCCTCTTGTTTGCCTGGGGGGTCGGTATCTGTCCCGCAGCACTCCTCATTCCGTTGATGTGTCTGGCCTGATGTTTCAGGGATAAGGAGGATTGGCAGGAGGCCTGATCAGCAGCAGCAGCAGCAGCAGGGCGAAGGCAAACCCATCGACAGGAGACCCGAGCGACGACCTCCCCGCGAGCGCCGCTTCGAGAAACCCGCCGAGGAGAAGGGCGAGGGAGGAGAGTTCTCTGTGGATAAGTAAGAGTTTTGTCTTGCTGATAAACAGCTTTCCTGGCTTTGGCAGGACAGGGCTGTCCAGCCTTCTGCTGCTCAGGTGAAAAAGCTGGGTGAATCAAGATTAAATTCCTGTCCTGCAGACGATGACGCTTCCCTTTTCCATGGTTTTGTTTGCAAACTTAACTCGAGTTTTAGGCTGGGAGTTCAGGTGTAACTGAATGATGGTTCAAATCAAGATATTCACCATACAGCTCAGGAGGGGAACCCAAGCATAGCTGTTTCCTGCAGGAGGAGATTTGTTTGCTGTTACAGCTGTGGCTTTAATCTGCACAGCTGACTTAAAGCCACCTAAGTTTGTCCACGTAGGTGTTTGCACCTTGGCTTCAGACCTGGGAGTGGTGAGGCCATCTTGGATCTACGTGAAATTTAAACTGTCTCGAGTATTGTGAGGCAGCCAGAATTGGAGTAGTGTTCAAATATTAAAGTCTTAGTTGCAAAGTTAAAATCCTTTTAAAAGTAAGCTGGATGAAAGTGAGTTTAGTTGAAGTTTTAGCATCAGTTAATTGTGTAACACAATATTAAGGTTAAATTTTGGAATTAATGCCAGAAGGTGCAAGGAAACAGCAGTCCTGAGCATTTGTTTCCAGATTTTAAAATCGTGGAACCCTTAGGGAAGGGACCTTAAAGGTGACGTGGTTCCAGCCTGTACCACAGGCAGGAACACCTTCCACTATCCCGAGTTACTCCAAACCCTTCCAACCTGGCCTTGGACACTTCCAGGGATGGGGGAGTGACTTTTTTAAAATTAGAGCCTGAACCCGGCTACAAACTAATTACCAAAGGAAAAACAAGTAAATAAAGTTCCCAGAGAGGAAAAGCACCACGAAACACGCTGTACGTTTTAGGAGGCGAATCGCTCGACCCAGCTTCCGAGCGGTAATTACCAGAGCAAAACCCAGTAAATAAAAACCCTCAGAGAGGACAGGACGGTGAAACGCTGTCCGTTTTTGGAGCGAAGCCCTGACCTGTGGCTGTTTGTGCCAGACCCATCCTGGACCGACCCATGCGTGGACGCGGAGGCCTGGGCCGGGGCCGCGGGCGCGGCCGTGGGATGGGCCGAGGAGATGGCTTTGACTCTCGCGGCAAACGGGAATTCGACAGACACAGCGGCAGCGATAGATCGTGAGTCCTGACCCTCCCCTGTCCCTTTCGGCTCCTCTTTACCGCTCTGACCCCCCTGCGCCCCAACCCCGTTTGAAATTGATCTTTTGAGGCTCTGTGTCCGGACACTATAATGTTAACTCAGTTTTGTTAGTTCTGTTTCACATTCACATTTCAGCGGCCTAAAGCACGAGGACAAGCGCGGTGGCAGCGGCTCGCACAACTGGGGAACCGTCAAAGACGAGCTAACGTGAGTGACCCCTCATTGCTCAGAAAGCTGTTAGCACTGAGTTCATCAGCCCTAATTGCGGCTTGCAGAACGCCCAGGTTTAGCTGCCTTTTTGCCTTTGATCTCTGTGATTTTTGCCACGCTTCTGCAGGGTTTCAAACCCCAGCGATTTCTTGTGCCATGAGAATGGCTCCGCTGTTTTCAGCCAGAATTTTGGGGAAGTTTGGGAGGTCTTGTGCTGGTTTTGTAACAATTCTTTGTTAAAAGGAAGCTGTTCTGTTTTTAGTAAATTTTGATCAGGATAAGCGTGCATTTTGTGTTAGTAAAATTCAGCTGTCCCATTGAAATCTGTTTTTAATGCCCAAATCCATTTTGTGTTGGAAGGGGACAGCAGGAGCCTTTCAGGAGGGGGGGTAGGAAGCGTTGGGTTAAACCATAAGTTTGGCGAAAAGCAGGGAATTTAAAAGGCACAGAGAGCTCCAAGCCTTGTTGGAACACTAAATCCACCGTGGGTCTTGATTGTTAATCTCACATGGCTTTAAAGAGGGATGAAGTTGTAAAAAAGCCCCAACTCCCAACGTTATGTAATTGCAGTGAATTGGATCAGTCAGCTGTAACTGAGGAAACGCCAGAGGGAGAGGAGCATCCGCCTGCTGATTCTGAAAATAAGTGAGTACCAGCCCTCCCCTTCCACCTTGCCTCAGAGGGGCTGTTGCACTGCCTTCAACCCCTGCTATTCAATCCCACGCCTCTGGCCAAACTCACGTTATCAGTAGATCATCCACAGTGCCGCTGAGTGAGTCTCCTTAAACCCTCCTGTCTGGAAATTGTTGTCTTTAAAGCATTGCTTGGTGTCCTGCGGGCTCTGTCAGATTTGTTTATTAATGATCATTTTTTCGGGTTCTGGGGTTGCAACTCCAGATTCCAACCCCAAAAGCATCTGTGCTCAGACTAGGTAGAAGCGCCAAGCAAATGGGACAGGAATGCCAATGGAAGGCAACTTTTTAAACTCAGTTTCCCAGGGCAGCCTTGGAGAGGGTGTGACTGCGCTGTAGGAGAAAAGTTGTATCTTTCATTCTCCTGGCAGTTTTCAGAGTTACCTGGATCTCTGCCCATCTCCCTTGGACACTGTTACAGACGGAACCAGGGGCTGCATGGATGAAAGAGTAACCAGAGAGGCAGAAGGAGCCCTACTGATACTGAGTTGGTGTAAAAATACAATCCAAATTTTTATGGTAGCCTAGGGTGACTAATGTTGTGTTTTAGTGAGGAGGGGGCTTTGTAGAGAACTCAAAAAATGTCAAACAGAATTTTGAAATACCTGTTCCTAATGGCTCCTGATGTGTTTACTGTGGCCTGATTGCCTCACTAAAAACTTTGGATAGAAAAGCATCTCCACATGGGTGACTCTTTAATTGTCTGGTTTTACGTGGATCTTTGCCCTCAGTGTTTCAGCAGAACTGTAGGATGTTTTACTGCAGTAAAATCCTTGCCTTGAACAAAACAAATCCTGATTACATCCCATGTCAAAAATCCTTCTCTCCTACACAGGGAGTAAAAAGTTGAAATACAGTAATTTTGACATAAAACCTTTGTGTGATTGTTCAAAGTCAATGGCTGCCGAATGAAAACCTTTGTGATTGAGGCTTTCATGATCTTTTTGCTGCACATACACAACACTGGTTTCCTGTAAATCAGAAATTCAGCTGCATAAACGCACTGAACAATGAGCAGAGGCTTCCAGCAGCTGGAATATGATCTGTTATTGAGCACAGTGGTTGTGTGTTTTATTTTAAAATAACCTTTGGCACAAGGTAGAGGTGCTGTATCTCTCAAATAAAGTGTGTGCTGTTATTTTTTTCAAAGTAGCTGGAAGTAAGATTTGAATAATTGTCTTCGGTTCAACAAAAGAAGCAAATTACTCAAAGCTGCTTAAATTCTGGTTTTTAAAATACTAAAAAGCTTGAAAACTGTGGGAAGAACAAGTTCTCACTGCCTTGACTGGAATGTTTATGAGAGATGTATTTCAAAAAGGGGGGAAGGAGCTCCAAACAAGTCATGACAGAGGTTATACTTTCAGATTTGGAACTGAAACTGAGAGTAATGTGGAGATTTGATGGCATGGGTCAGCTTTAATTTTAACATTTTGCTGTGCTCAGAAGTGGCTGGCTGTAATTTTTTTGGCACTCCCTGTGAAGGAGATGAATTTTCCTGTGGTGGAAGCGCGTGTTTATATTTTCACCTCTTAACTGCTAAATGCTCGACAAAGTTCAATTTCTAACCTGCTACCAGCCAGCAGCTGATTTTGAAATTGTATCCAGGGTGTGTAAATGCTTAGCTGTGATCATAATCTCCACGAATTCACTGCAGGGAGAATGAGGTCGAAGAAGTTAAGGAAGAAGGCCCCAAGGAAATGACCCTGGATGAGTGGAAAGCCATCCAAAGCAAGGATCGTGCAAAAGTCGAGTTCAACATCCGCAAACCAAACGAGGGAGCTGATGGGCAATGGAAAAAAGGATTTGTGCTGCACAAGTCGAAGAGTGAGGAGGTAAAGTGGAGTGTCCCCTTTGTAAAGGTTTTGTCATTGATGGGCGTTTTTTGGAGTGGAAGCTCCATTCTGGGAGATGCTGACCTGTAGTTGGAAGTTTAGAAAGTGGAAACAGATTTTTTTTTTTTTTTTTTAATTTGAACTTGTTCATTTGAGCAGCATTTTTTTAGCAGTATTGAACTTGTGCAGCAGCACAAGTGGCCATTCTGACTGTGGCTGGCTTTGGGAGCTGAGCTGTGCCCTTAGGGTTTGTCAGAGCTGCCTCTCGTTGAGAGTTTTGGGGGAATGTTGTCAAGTTTGCTTTTTAAAAAAGGAAACTTGTGTTGTTTAGCATCTGCTCTGCAGTGCACAGATTGGTGGTGCTTGCTAAGTGATCTCAGCTTGAGGGAAGACTGGTCATGCCTCAAAGACCTTAAACCCAAACTGTGCATCCTAAATGTGAGACGTGGGTGTCTCCTCGCTCGGTGCTGTGACACAGAAGAGTTCTTGGGAAGGCACTTGGGATGATGTATGTGCTCCAGTGACACTCGGCATAGCTGCTGTAGAATTGATTTTAATTTGCAGTTTCTCCTTTCAGGCATTGCATAATGTTCGTTATCCTGTGCCAGGAGTGGCAAGGGGAGATGCGCAAGGGAGGGAGGTGCTGAGAGCTCCTGTTTTGTAACGCAGGGCTGTGCTAATCTTTAGTTTTAATCTTTGTTTTTAGCACTCTGTAATATGTTAAGTAGCTCACTTAAGAGACAGGTGGCTGCAACTTTGTGTACTGATGGTGCTGAGTCCTTTGAAGTGTGTATTCCTGCTTTTTCAAAACGCCTTGGCAGTTTTTATCCTGGGAGCTGGGCTGTGATACAGGTGGGGGGCACTGCTCAGTGTTCCAGTGAAAGTCTCATTTCAGTTCTGATTGAACTCACTGTGAGTTGGACTTGGTGACAAATCAGGCTGTTTTCTTGCTGTGCGGGGTGGTTCAGATCTGGAAATGATTGCATGGCTGTGTCTCCTGTTCACTGGAGTGTTCATTAAACGCTGCTTTCTCTGGCTTGGGTAAAAAAGGGGATTTGAGCTACGTTTAACGTTGCTGTGTACTGGAAGAATGTATTAAACAGAAATACTTTACCAAGATTTACTAAACCTGCAGTTCTTCAAATTCCCTCAGTCTCTGAATCAGATCTGACATTTACTCATCTGAGGGCACTCTTTTATTAATAATATGTGATAGTAAAGGTGATGCTGTCTGTGAGAAATTTTAGAGGCTAGAAGGATCCAGACTGTATTTTCCATTTGAAAACTGAATCAGTTAACTCAAAAAAAAACCCCCAACAAAACAGAAACTCAAAAAAACCCAAAAAACCAAGCAAAACACAATAACAAATAAAAGAATCTGAACAAAAGCTGTGAATAAATGAATTGCTCCCGTGGAAGACCTGTCATAATTAGTAGATTGTTCTGTTTAAGAGGTGAACTTCTCAAATAAACAAGTTGGGATATTTTTAGCACCATCACATAAGAAGGTAACAGCCTCTTGCTACGTAAGCATGAAAGTGAGGTTTTAATAAATCTGCCTTTAAACTGAGCTGCTTTTAGGCTGCTTTATTGTACAGCCAGCAGATGTGTCTCCCCATCTCCCTTCTTCATTGTTCCCTGATCCCATGGGAAGCAGTGTGGGGATTTTCTCTCAGGATTAGAGCAGAATAGCTCTATAATACAGGCGTTAGGAAAGCTTCCACTGCAGCTCCTTTGTGAGCAGCTTTAGAAGGCAAAATATTTTTTAAAAACCACCAGTCACCTGCTGTTTCCTCTCTTTGTCCTCTTGGATGCACTTAGGAATTAAGAAATTAAGGTTTCTCTGATTCTTGTTGGTAAGAAGAGAGATGATGTGTGGAAGTGTTTTGGTTTGTAGGTAAATTCTGGGATTTAGCCCCAGATCTTCTGTACTGTTGTGGCTGAAAACCACTGTGTGCCCCAGTAGATGTCAGAAATTTGAAGAACTCCTTGGAGAATGCCCCAGGAATCTGGGAAAAGGGAGGATGAGGATCTGATGCTGCTCATCTGCCTCAGTCTTGGGAAGGAGCTGTCCTCCTTTTCCTGCTGCTTGTCCTCCTGCCTGAGGTCTTGTCTCTTTTTCCCGTTGACTCTGCAGGTACTGATCAGATGAACTCCCAGTTCTGTGTCAGATCCTTGCTGCTTTAGTCTGAAATCCAGGGACTTCAGCAGCCCTGGTCCCCTGAGCCTCTTGCCAGGACACGGGGTTATGCCATAAAGCAGAGATCCTCTTTTCCTCTTCATGGTTCAGTGGCTCGAGTCTTCAGTTCCTACAAAACACAGGAACAAGTTACACCTTGGACAGATCCTAAAATTCATCCCAAAAGTGGAATCCAGGGCTCCTGGAAAAACTGATACCCAGTAGATCTCTGTCCCTGCTGTGCCTTTCCAAACCTCCTCGGAATCCAGTCCCTTCCTTGGAGGAGGTTGCAGTGGGAAATTAGGGAATGTGTTTGAAAAAGAATAATTCATCTCCTCAAAGATGGGAGGAATGACTCTTGAATGAAGGCTCTGCAGGAAGGTTTCCATGAGCACTGATCCAGACATCCCAGCTCTTGCCACCTCTGTGCCATGCTGGAGACCAGCCTGCATGTGTGGTCTCTGCCAGGGCTTGCAGCAGCTCCTGATCAACTTGTTGGTGTCTGTCCATCTCAGCTTTTTTGGTGTCCGCCCACTTGAACGTTTTCTGGTGTCCCTCCACCTGAGCTTTTTGTGGTGTCCGTCCACCTGAGCTGTTCTTTTCTGGTGTCCGTCCACCTGAGCTTTTTTCTGGTGTCCATCCACCTGAGTTGTTCTTTTCTGGTGTCCATCCACCTGAGTTGTTCTTTTCTGGTGTCCATCCACCTGAGCTTTTTGTGGTGTCCATCCACCTGAGTTGTTCTTTTCTGGTGTCCGTCCACCTGAGCTTTTTGTGGTGTCCGTCCACCTGAGTTGTTCTTTTCTGGTGTCCATCCACCTGAGTTGTTCTTTTCTGGTGTCCATCCACCTGAGTTGTTCTTTTCTGGTGTCCCTCCACCTGAGCACTTTGTGGTGTCCGTCCACCTGAGCACTTTGTGGTGTCCATCCACCTGAGCACTTTGTGGTGTCCATCTGATGTTTCTGCTGTCCCCACCCTCGGCCCGTCCGCGCTGTGCTGTCTCTGCCGCTTGCACAGCTGCTCCCTCCTGGCTCTGCTGCTCCATGTGCTCGCTGCCATCTGTAGCCGGCAGCTCACGTGATTACTTGTTGTTCCTGGATGTAGTTGAGTCTCATCTCTTCCTTTTGTTTTCTCTGTTTGTCACTTTGGCGTGGACACGCAACTGTCACCAGACAAAGGCGATGACAGAAATGCAGGGGAGTCTGCTGGATTCAAATGAGGTACTGATCCTTTCTCTCTTGCTGCTGGCACCTGGGTGTTAACATCAGCCCCTTCAGCAGGGAACTTTGGATATTAAAAACTCGCCAAAACAGGGAATTTCATTGAACGTGGAGCTTTTCTGCCCCTGCCTGTTGTCTCAGTGTGCACCATCCAGCACCCAGCATGGTTTTAGTCCCCTTGCTCCTCATCCTGCTGATTTCAAACCTTACCATAAAAGCTTCTCTCAGAGTCTTGATTTTTTTTTTGTTGCTGCTGTTTTTCCATCGCTGTCTGCTTTGGCTCTCATGGTGGTTTGTTCTTCGTTTTTGACAGCCTTCCCCAAGACCCTTGAGTGCAGCACTGCCTTCAAGAAGTGATCAGTTATTAAATCAGAGCACTACTGAGTCACCAATACATAGAAATTAAATGTTTTAACTTGTTCAGTGTGTCTGGCTTATCACCCAAGTGATGGAAAAGGCTGAGGAGAGTGTGCCAAGTCTTCTGTTGGAGTTTTAGAAGAGCTTTAATTCCTTTGGATAGAGAAATCATCAGGTTACGTAGGGAATTTGCAGTTTGTTGCTTCGGTGGTTATACCAAAATCAAATTGCGGAAACACAATGATTTTTGGTGAACTGCAGTGATTTGTTTTTAAATAAAAACCCCACAGGTGACGGAACTGCACAGAAATATTGTACAAATCCACTGATGCCCCCACTCAGAAAGGGAATTACCACACGGCTACCAGTAGTTGGAAATAGAATCTCAGTACCCTGCAGTGATAAGAGCTGTAGATGAAAAATGAGATAGTAAGAAAGGAATTTAAAGCATCTCTGAGGTGTGTTCTGTGGTGTTTTACAGTGTTGGTGTTAGGTTGGAGCAGTGGCCATGCCAGGCTGAGGCAAAGACAAAAATGACTTCTCTTTGTTGAGACAAAACTTCCTAAGTTTGGCAAAGAGATTTCCAAGGGAAGGGTGTGCAGTGAAATGGATAAAATCACTCTTGTGTGGGATACATCCCAGTGGAATGTGTTGGAAGTGAAGCAGCATGGAAGGGATTGTTTTTAATCAAACTGGGGATGGAGGGAGAGGACAAGGGGGAGTGGCAGGGGTAGACGGGATGTTGGGAGGGACCCACGGAATCCCTGACAGCAGCTTGGACTCCCGAGCTCTCCATCCCCTGGCAGCCTCCACAAATGGTAATTAAAGAGTACGGGGCTTAATTGCACAGCGTGTTGCCTTTGAAAGCCTGAATGTTGTGTAACTGCAGCAGAAAAGTCAACTGGAGTTGGGAAGCTTGAGCCTGCACGTGGCATTTGTGTAGGAAAAGCAGGGAATTGATGATTGCTGTGCCAGGAGTTGGGGGTTCAGAGGCAAAGAAAGTGTTGGGTGTTGTCATGTTATCCAAAACACCGTGGTTGAGCTGTAATAGGCAGGGTTTTACATTTTTTTATACTGTCCTGGATGCCAAAAACTGGCTTGCACATGGAGAAAATATTTGTGTGAAACAGGAGAAATAATTGCTTTAAAAACACCTGGTGGGGTTCAGTGTGTACCCGAAGTTTTCCAAGGTGCTGAATAACAACGCTGGTGGTGTTTGTGACTCCTGGGAGCATCCCTTGCTCCTCCAGGCTCGGGTTTCCTCCAAATGCACTGGGAGCAAACCAGGAAGAGAATATCACGGCACATTTTCCAGTGTCACTGGTGGGACTGGTTCTGTTTTAGCTCCTTCAGCTCCTTGTGTTTGAGCTTTCTGTGCCTCCTCATTTGCTGTCACAGTGAATGCAGAGCAGTGAGGGATTCTCAGCAGATCCCTGGCCTTAAGTATTTATCAAGGGCTAAAGCAAATGAAGTGTAAATCCTCAGGGAGAAAAATAAGGATGAGTGACCAAGAGTGGGAAAAGAATGGAAGGGGTTGATGGAACCAGGACACAAAATGAGGATTGCTACAACGTGAGATTCTGTACTGGCCTGGTAACAGTCTGGTCTGGGATAGGGGCAGGGGATGGAATTTCCATCAGAATTGCTCTGAGGGAATTTTGGGAAGGATTTCTCCATGCAAAGGGTGGTCAGGCATTGGAGGGAAGTTTGGAGTGCCCATCCCCGGGCAATGTCCAGGGAAGCACTGGGCGTGGGCTGGGGGCAAGGTTGGGCTCTATCCTGAAGGACTTTTCCAACCTCAGCAGTTGTGTGGAATTATCTTGGAAAGGCAAAGAAATTCCAGGTTTCCCTTGGAAATTCCCTTTCCAAGAGTCTCTGCAGTGAAGAGGTGGGTGGGGGCTGTGATGGCCGGGGTGCAGCTGCAGGAATCCTCCAGGAGAGGATTTCGCTGGGATTTGCTGGCTGATGGAGAAACTCATTGCAGGCTCACGCTGAGGACTCGGTAATGGATCACCACTTCCGCAAGCCCGCCAACGACATCACATCCCAGCTGGAGATCAACTTTGGAGACCTGGGCCGCCCCGGCCGCGGCGGCAGAGGGGGCCGGGGGGGCCGGGGCCGCGGCGGCAGGGCCAGCCGTGGAGGCAGGACTGACAAGGTGAGCACCACCCCAGCTGGGAAATCAATCCGCTGTGTTTCCTGCTGGGGTCCCCTTCCCCTTCCCCTTCCCCTCAAGCCCGAGTGAAAATCCTCCCGTGCAAAGGTCACTTTAGAGCGGGGCGTGAGGACACAAGGACGAATGTTTGAGCGATGCTGTTGTCAAACACAAAGATGGGAGGGTGGATTTTTAAAAAGTGCCTGTCTTTGTGTCTAAACCTGAGAAATGGCTTTGCAGCGTGGACGGGTGTGAATGTACCGCGAGCTGCCGCAGCTGGTGCCAGAGCAGAGCCACAGGTGCCGGTTATTCTCAGCCCCAGCCAGGACACTCTGTGTGCATTGGGACCTGCCGGGGGTGAAGGACTGGTTGTGCAGCTGCGTGTCAGGTCTTGAACCTGAGGAATTCAGATTTTCCAGTTGGAAACAGGGCTCTTACTGGTTTTTCCCCAGCCACCAGTAATGTTTCTGAGTGGGGTTTAGGAGAGAATATGTGAAGTTCAAGCACTGTAATGTACCCACAGTGAAGATTTGATTTACTGTGAATCACTTGCCCTAAAGGCATCAATCAAATTGTTACTGATGGGAAGATGAGCTCGGTCTGTGTGCTGTGGTTTCCCTCACACAGGTTTGCTCGCTTCTGTCCCTTCTATCACATTCAGACTTTACAAACTTCAATTTATTAGTTGGGAAGCTGTCTCCTGACAGTATCAGAATATTGCAATATCAGAATATTTTAGAGAATTGGAATTAAACAGCGGTGGTTTGCTCTGAGTTGTTTCACTAACACTATTCAAGAATGCTGCCGTGAAGCAATTCCAAGCTTTCCTGATTTTGCGTTGCCTTTGTTTCCTTGCAGTTGGTCAAGGAGTTTGATGTGATCCACACGCCCAACCAGGTGGGTGAGCTCTGCATGTGCATTCCCTGGGATCAGGGATCAAAACTTCTCTCCTTTTCTTGGCTGTTTCTGCTCTTGTGTGCTGAGCAACTGGAGATGCTGAGCCTGCAGCTCAAACCCCGCCATTTTAAATTCTCCTTTGTGGCCTGTGGAGTCTTAGGCGAGGCAGAGACTCTGCAGATGCAGGTGTAGAAGCAACTCTCATTTGAAATACAGTTTTTGATAAATTAATACCATGACAGGAAGTTTCACTGTCTTGGCTCTTCCCGTTCTTCCCCAAGGACCAAGTGAAGAGGGTGAAATTTTTAATTTCTGCACTGGGTTTTGGATGGGGTGCAAAGCCTTTCAAAAAACTGTTGGCTAATGCTTGAATTTTTAGGGCTAAAAATTTGGCACAAACATCACTTTTATCAACATCTGGTTTCTGAGTGGGAAAAATTAAACATGAAAAAACTTAATTTGTGCTCCAGACGGAGACTTTTCCGTAACATTCCAGTTGTGCCCCTCAGTAAGGACTGGAGCACAGGAGGAGGATCCATGGCAGGAGGTTGGAATTCCACGGTGTCTTTAAGGTCCCTTCCAACCCAGGCCATTCTGATACCTCTCGAAAAAGAGAACTGTGCAATAACGATGTGCCAACATCAATTTGCCTGCAATTCCTCTCCAGATAGCTCAGATTCAAAACAAAAACAAAACCCAAACCACTTTATGAGGCTTTGTAATCCTTGGAATAAATTTAAAAAGGGACTTTTTTTTATTTTTTTTTTAATTTGTAGCAGTTTCTCCAGCCCCAAAGTGCTGCCACCTCTGCCTCAGGGCAATAACTGTGTGATGTTTCTCTTTCCAGTCGAGTGCTTCTGCTCCTGACGTAGATGACCCAGAGGCTTTCCCAGCTCTGTCCTAAACTGGATGTCATAAAAGCCAACCCCGCCCTGGTCGGGCCTTCCTCTCCGAGGCTTGCATGCTTAAGGATCCTAAAACAACTAAGAAATTGAAAAAGAAAAAAAAAAACAAAACACACAAAACAAAACAAACAAACAAACAAAAAAAAGAGACTGTCATTCATACCATTCACACCTAAAGACTGAATTTTATCTGTTTTGAAAAGGAACTTCTCTCGCTACACAGAAGCAAACAATATGGTAGTCAAGTTTTGTATTTAGAAATGTAATGGTAGCAGGGATGTTTTCATAATTTTTTCAGAGATTATGCATTCTTCATGGATACTTTTTTGTATTGCTGCTTGAAAATATGCGTTTCCAAACTTGAAATATAGGTGTGAACAGTGTGTACCAGTTCAAAGCTTTCCCTTCATTTGTGTTCATTTTTTTTTTTTTAATTCAGGATTTTAGACTTTCCTCCCCTTCCTCCCTCCACCCCCCCCCCCCAAACTCCAAACTAGGTTTTAATTATTGCACACTACTTCACTTCCCTGAATTCCTCCCTGGCAGATTTTTCTCGGCCCGTGGAATTTGTGGAATATTAATTTGTTAGTGCCGTATGGAGTGAACTCCTGGAGTACTTAAGTTTTAATGCATCCTTTCCAACACGGAAAACCAGTCTTTTTTGTTTTTTTTTCTTTTTTTTCCTTTCATCTCTGTTGGGTAGTTTTGTTTACACAAAATCTTTCTAGGAAATTGGAAGCAGATACTTGAAATCAAGGTTCAAAGCACATTGGTTCATGATTCGATACCTGTGTACGGATCCAGCAATGGGTAACTGGTGTGAAAACCAGCTTTTTGAAATTCCTGTATCCCACCTGTCACTCCCCCTTTGGACCTTTATTCCCTCCTCCTTCCCTTCGACAGAACAAGATGCTTTGTTGGCAAAAAAAAAAAAAAAGAAAAGTTTTTAAATTACCTTTGCTTTTTGTTTGAGAGGATACCCTGAGATTGGGGGAATTCTTGTTGTTGGAGCTGGGATACCCTGAAATAGAGGTAATTCCTGTCCTTGGAGCTGGCATTCCATGAGTTTGAGGTCATTGCTGGAGCTGGAGCTGACGTTCCTTGAGTTTGGGTGATTGTTGGAGCTGGCATTCCATGAGTTTGGGTGATTGTTGGAGCTGGCATTCCGTGAGTTTGGGCGATTGTTGGAGCTGGCATTCCGTGAGTTTGGGTTATGGTTGGAGCTGGCATTCCATGAGTTTGGGTGATTGCTGGAGCTGGCATTCCATGAGTTTGGGGTGATTGTTGGAGCTGGCATTCCGTGAGTTTGGGCGGTTGCTGGAGCTGGCATTCCATGAGTTTGGGTGATTGCTGGAGCTGGCATTCCGTGAGTTTGGGGCGATTGTTGGAGCTGGCATTCCGTGAGTTTGGGCGATTGTTGGAGCTGGCATTCCGTGAGTTTGGGCGGTTGCTGGAGCTGGCATTCCGTGAGTTTGGGGCGATTGTTGGAGCTGGCATTCCGTGAGTTTGGGCGATTGTTGGAGCTGGCATTCCGTGAGTTTGGGGCGATTGTTGGAGCTGGCATTCCGTGAGTTTGGGGCGATTGTTGGAGCTGGCGTTCCGTGAGTTTGGGTGATTGTTGGAGCTGGCATTCCGTGAGTTTGGGTGATTGTTGGAGCTGGCATTCCGTGAGTTTGGGGCGATTGTTGGAGCTGGCATTCCGTGAGTTTGGGCGATTGTTGGAGCTGGCATTCCGTGAGTTTGGGGTGATTGTTGGAGCTGGCATTCCGTGAGTTTGGGGCGATTGTTGGAGCTGGCGTTCCGTGAGTTTGGGTGATTGTTGGAGCTGGCATTCCGTGAGTTTGGGTGATTGTTGGAGCTGGCATTCCGTGAGTTTGGGTGATTGTTGGAGCTGGCATTCCGTGAGTTTGGGTGATTGTTGGAGCTGGCATTCCGTGAGTTTGGGGCGATTGCTGGAGCTGGCATTCCATGAGTTTGGGGTGATTGTTGGAGCTGGCATTCCGTGAGTTTGGGTGATTGTTGGAGCTGGCGTTCCTTGAGTTTGGGTGATTGTTGGAGCTGGCATTCCGTGAGTTTGGGCGATTGTTGGAGCTGGCATTCCGTGAGTTTGGGCGATTGTTGGAGCTGGCATTCCGTGAGTTTGGGCGATTGTTGGAGCTGGCGTTCCGTGAGTTTGGGCGATTGCTGGAGCTGGCATTCCGTGAGTTTGGGTCATTGCTGGAGCTGGCATTCCATGAGTTTGGGCGATTGCTGGAGCTGGCATTCCGTGAGTTTGGGGTCATTGCTGGAGCTGGCATTCCGTGAGTTTGGGCGATTGTTGGAGCTGGCATTCCGTGAGTTTGGGCGATTGTTGGAGCTGGCATTCCGTGAGTTTGGGCGATTGTTGGAGCTGGCATTCCGTGAGTTTGGGTCATTGCTGGAGCTGGCATTCCGTGAGTTTGGGGTCATTTCTGTAGCTGGCATTCCGTGAGTTTGGGTGATTGCTGGAGCTGGCATTCCGTGAGTTTGGGGTGTTTGTTGGAGCTGGCATTCCGTGAGTTTGGGCGATTGTTGGAGCTGGCATTCCGTGAGTTTGGGGTCATTTCTGTAGCTGATATTCCGTGAGTTTGGGGTCATTGTTGGAGCTGGCATTCCGTGAGTTTGGGTGATTGTTGGAGCTGGCGTTCCATGAGTTTGGGTGATTGCTGGAGCTGGCATTCCGTGAGTTTGGGTGTTTGTTGGAGCTGGCATTCCGTGAGTTTGGGTGATTGCTGGAGCTGGCATTCCGTGAGTTTGGGTGTTTGTTGGAGCTGGCATTCCGTGAGTTTGGGGCGATTGCTGGAGCTGGGAGTAGGTGAAGCTGGCAGCTGTGGCCCTGGATGCCCGCGTGGATTCCAGGCGGGCTCTGGGCTGTGGGATTTCCCCGCAGGTCCAGCAGTGCCTGAGGCGTTCCCAGCACTGCTCCAGCTGTTCCCAGCAAGGAACGGGCCGGCTCAGGAGAGAGTTGTGGCTTCAGACTGGGACAATCCGTGCGTGAGACACCAAAAATTCAACCCAAACCCTCAACACTTCGCCCAGCTCTGGCTCATACAGAGCTTAGGATCTGCTGGGGACAGCACCAAGGAATGCTTTTTCCAGAGAATGATTGTGAGGAATTCCTTCTCCCCCAGTAAAACCCACCCTAGGTTCAATTTCATCCCCATGTATCCCTTCAATACACGAAAGGAGTTGAGTGAATGGCTAATAAAGAGGATTTCTTAGGGGATTTATCAGCATTTGTCTGGAGAGCAGGAGCAAATCTCTCACTTTATTTCATGTTTTCCTCTTTGGCCAGCTTAGAACGTATTTGTAGTTTCTTAGGTAGGTAGGAGACCGAAGGTAACACCTTACTTTTATAAAAACTGTACAGGACAGGCAAAAAGTGTTGGAGACTTGGAACCTGGAGAGCAGCCTGCTGAGCTGTGGTGTTGGCAGCTGGCTTGGCTTTCCCTGAGCTGTTTTCCACCGGAGCTCGTGCTGTGACCCTCTGTGAGTATCCTGGATTACTTCCCTCACCCGCATTTCCAGCCCCAGGCAGGAGCAGGTGGCAAATTTTCCATCAGAGGGTGAGAAAAGATTCCCTGGAACACAAACCTGCCTCAATCCAAACCTTTTGCTGTTCCAGCTGCCACCCCAGGTGAGTGTGCTGCCTGGATTTTCCCTTTTCCTGCTCCGGGGCGCTCCCAAATGGCACCCAGAGTGATTTTCAGCACAGCTTTTAACTTTAGAATGGTTCCTTCCGCTGTTCTGCCACATGTAAGTTTGCCTCTTTCAGTCCATTTGTGTCAAGAGCTAAAACTGTGAACGTTTATCTTTAATATCCGTGGGTGATAACTGAAATAAAGGTTTATTTTCATGCTCTTTAAGAGAAAAAAGTCCTGACAACACACGAAAATTAAACCACTGAGGTTCATAGTGGCACAGCTAGGGTCTGTCCCAGGAAGTCCAACCTGCATTCCCATTCCCAGGATGGAGTTTGCCTTGGAAAAGCAGCTCCCAAGCAGGTTATTTCTGATGAATGAACTTGCTTTTAGTAACATCTTTCTTGCTCCTGCTGTCACACCAAATCTTGGGGACTACAGCTGCTAAATTCCAGTCCTTTGGAAAAGAGAGCAGGAAAAAATCGGAAGCAAATTGAAGAAGGGCAAGGTTGGAGCAGGGAGGTTGATCTCAGAGCTGGGATGCTGGGAGGGAGCAGAGGGGTTGGATGATCAATTCCAAGAGGCAGGGGGGGTTGGATGATCAATTCCACGAGTCAGGGGCTGTTAAATGATCAATTCCAAGAGGCAGGGGCTGTTAAATGATCAATTCCACGAGCTGGCCGTGTGGGACAGGACGTGGATTCTCCTGGGATGTCGGGATTCCGTGGGGATGTGCGGTGGCAGCAGCTGGAGGAGCTGAGCCCGCCCTGGCCTGTGGCAGCTCTGCCCACAGGGCTGGCTTTAACCAACCCAAAGGTGCCACTTCCAGCTGTGCCATTCCCAGAGCCATTCCAAGGACAAAATCCCTTTCCTGGGCTGCTCTGCTCAGCCAGGTTTCACCCTTGGGCTGTCCCCAGGAAACCCAACCTGATATTCCTGCTGGAAAGGGGATCCTGAGGGGAAAACACTTCCTGGGACGCTCAGGGCCATTGCTGGGACACTTCCAGGCTGGAGTTCCAGAAGTCTGGTTCTTGTCTCTTGGAGTTAGACGGGATGTGAAACCCCGCAGTTTGATTGATTTGGAGGTTTGCAGAGAGGGGAAAATGAATTCCAACGTTTTCTTATCCTTGTGTTGAGGCCGAAAATCAACGTGCAGAAAGAGATAATGACAAAATAGTGCTTTATCTATTTAAAAAATCCCCTTTTTTATCATCTTTTCTGCCTTTCTAGTTCCGTTTGGTTTGCATGGCTGACTTGAGGGGCTGAGTCGTGGTGCTCAGGCAGAATCCTCTGGCCAGGGTGGTTCCCAGGGGAGCAGTTGTGATTTTTTGGATGTCTGACCCAGTTCTGAGGGAGATGTTTCCTTTGATGACACCCAGGCAGGTGACACAGGTGCCACCAGACCTCAGAAGCCCAAAGCGAGGTGGCTGAGCTGGTATTTGGCAATTCCCAAATCTCCCAAACGGTGCCATCAGCAGCTCCTTGGGGATGCAGAGCATGCTCCAGGTAAGTTCATACCTGGACTGCTCCACCCCTAACTGCAACGTTCCAAGCTTTATTTTTAATTTTTAATTGTTCTGCGTAAAGCTGGAACAACAGAGCAAACAACAGGAAGCCGAGTTCAGATTTCCAGCATTTTATTTATATGCACACATCTGGTAAACAAAGCCATTAAACGTGCAACACCCTTCCAGCCTGTAATTAGAGCACTCCAATAAATCACTCAAATTCCTCTTGATCCATTTCCCTGAGTACAGATGCTGCCTGCTGGAATTTTCCTGCCCTGAACTGGAGCAAGGAAGGGGCCCTGGCTCTGGTGCTCTGTCCCTCGTGGGTCTGGTGTCACCAGAGGTGCTGAGCTCTTCCATCCCTCCCTTCTTGCGGTTCCTTGCCCTTTCTGGTGAAAATCATGAGTTCCAGCTCTGCTCCTGGGCTGGGCCCAGCCAGGCTGAGCCACTCGTGCCCAGGCTGTGGAAAAGGCTCCCAAAATCTGGCTCTGGCATCCCCAGCTGTGCCTGTGATTCCAGAGGGTGCAGAGGAGCAGCCCTGTCCCGGGGCGAGGTGTGACTGGGGAAGGGTTTTGTCACTTGGTGCCACATGTGAGTGACTGGACTGGCTGTGCTGAAACACTGAAATATTTCGTAAAGTGTCAAAATCCAGGCCGGGCTCACATCAAAACACACTGAAATACTCTGTAAAGTGTCAAAATCCAGGCTGAGCTCACCCTGAAACACTGAAATACTCTGTAAAGTGTCAAAATCCAGGCTGAACTCACGCTGAAACACTGAAATACTCTGTAAAGTGCCAAAATCCGGGCTGAACTCACACTGAAACACTGAAATACTCTGTAAAGTGTCAAAATCCGGGCTGAACTCACACTGAAACACTGAAATACTCTGTAAAGTGTCAAAATCCGGGCTGAACTCACACTGAAACACTGAAATACTCTGTAAAGTGTCAAAATCCGGGCTGAACTCACACTGAAACACTGAAATACTCTGTAAAGTGTCAAAATCCGGGCTGAACTCACACTGAAACACTGAAATACTCTGTAAAGTGTCAAAATCCAGGCTGAACTTGCACTGAAACACTGAAATACTCTGTAAAGTGTCAAAATCCAGGCTGAACTCACCTTGAAACACAGAAATATTTCATAAAGTGCCGGAACCCAGGCTGTGCTCACATTAAAACACAGAAATCCTCTGTCAAGTCCCCAAACCCAGGCTGTGCTCGCATTAAACCAGAAATCCTCGGCGAAGCTCGGGGGTTCCTGCCGGGCTCCCCTCTCTCCCCGCCTAGCTGGGGAAGGAGCCGCAGCTGAGTTTCACTCTGTCCAGGGTCAGGTTCCCTCCGCAGCCGGGCGCGGGAGCGAGGAACGCGCTCGGGAAGAGGGAGACGGGGCCGGGCTCGGGCTCGGGGGCCGCGGCCGGGGCCGGGGTGCCGGGGCTGGAGATGTACTCGGGCTCCGGGGGCTCCACCACCAGCCTCCGGTAGAGCTCCGGGAGCTGCTGCTCCTCCTGTGCCCAGTCGCCTCGGTCCCCGCTGCCCCGCAGCAGCTTGTCGGCGGGGATGGGCGGCTCGGGATGCTCCCAGCTTTCCTCCACCGGGCTCGTTTCGGGCTCTTCCAGGGCGCTGGGCAGGAAGGGGCTGGAGGGAGCGCTCAGCTCCGCCTGGGAGGGGGGACACGGGGTGAATCCCGGCACGGATCTGCCGGGGCTCCTTCCCGGCGGCCGCTCCTCCGGCTAAAAACGGGAGATCGGCGCCTTCTTCTGGCTTTTGGTTTGCCCAGCGGCGATTATCCTCTGCCAGAGATTGCTGGATTTGCTGCTTTAGGAGATTAGCGGCCTGCACGGCTCCGATTGCTGCTTTTTTTTTTTTTTTTTTTTTAAATTTCATTTCAACGGATGCTGTGGGATTAGGATGCAAACCCCCTCTAATTTACCTTGGTAGCCGATAAGCTCTTGGCCCAGGCGGCGTTGGCGGGGTCGGGGATGGCTTTGCTCTGCCACTGCGGCAGGAGGAGGGACAGGAGCCGCCGGAACCTGCAGCGGGGGATAAATGCGATTTAAAACGGGAATGGGGAGACCTGCGGCACCCCTGCGCTCCCGGGGCGTGGAATGAACCCGGCTGCGACGGTGGATCCGCCCGCAGAGGGACCTGCGGAGCGCTTGGCTGGCTGGGGATAATTCCCAAGCATTGCTTCCCTTCAGTTTGGTTTCAAGATCTGGCTAGAAATTCACAGTATCTGTGGACTGCGGTGTATTTTAAGCTCAGAGCCTGTTTTTGTTATCACTCATGTACTCTGGAACCTTCATTTTGAGCAATCCTCACTGCCCCATGCTCATGAAGGGGTGTGACCATCCTGTAGGACAAGGGGGAACGGTTTTAAACTAAAAGAGGGTCAGTTTAGATTAGAGGGGAGAAGGTTTTTAAAATGCCTTGGCACTGGGTGCCCAGAGCAGCTGTGGTGCCCCTGGACCCCTGGCAGTGCCCAAGGCCAGGTTGGACACTGGGGCTGGAGCAGCCTGGGACAGTGGGAGGTGTCCCATGGGTGACATTGGGTGGGTTTAAGATCTCATTCCAGCCCGGACCATGCTGGGATTTATCCCCTCCTAGCACCATCCCAGTTTTACTGGGACACGTCCGACGGATCCACTCACGCTCTCCTGGCCGGGGGCACGGAGCAAATGAAGGCTGAGAGGATGAGGAAGCTGCAGACGAGCACCGGGGTCAGCCAGCCCTCAGCACCTGAAACGCAGAGCAGCCACCCCTCAGCTCCCTCAAAGGGAGGAAAAATCCCCAAATCTCCCTGTGCTCCGGGAACAAACCACCCTTCACCTCCGAGGAGACATCTTGGGAGGTTAAAGCTGGGAGCTTCGAGGCACAGAAAGAGATTCCACATCTTAAAACCAGCTGAAACTAGAAATCTCCAGCAACCAAGAGACCTCCGGAGCGCTTGGAGATCTCCAGGGGTTACAGAGGAGCAGGAAAAGCATTCCCAGCGTGTGCAAAAGAGGATCCGAGGGCAAGGGCGGCCCTGGCAGTGGTTCTCACCCTCCAGGCAGACGCTGTCGCTGTTGCCCCGGGGCCCCTCCCCGGCCGCTGTCGCCGCTGTCATCCAGAGCTCGTGGTGCTCCCCGGGCTCCAGGTCAGGGATGTGCAGGGACAGAGGAGAGATCCCGGCAGGAACGGCTGGAGGGAAAACAGCCATGGAAACGGAGAGCCCGCAGCAGGGTTTCACTGCCTTCAGCTGGGATGGGGCTCTGAATAAAGGTGAGACGGGCAGGAGGAGGAAGAGGGGGAAGAGGAAGAAGAGGAGGAGGAGGAATAAGGCAGAAGAAAGGGAAGAAGAATAAGAGGAAAGAAGAGGAGGAGGAAAAGGAATAAGGAAAAAGAAACGGATGATGAGGAAGAGAAAAAAGAAGAGGAAAATGAATAAGAGGGGGAAGAGGAAGACAAAGAAGAAGAAGAGGAGGAGGAGGAGGAGTAAGAGAAGATGAGGAAGAGAAAGAAGAAAAATATAAAGAGAAAGAAGAGGAGGAAGAGGAGGAAGAAGAATAATAGGGGGAAGAAGAGAAGGTGAAGAAGAGGAAGAAGAAAAAGAGAAAGAGGAATGAGAAGAGGAGAAAGAAGAGAAGATGGGGAAGAGAAAGAAGATAAAGAAGAGGATAAAGAAGAGGAGAAGGAAGAAGAGGAAGAAGAAGGAAAAGATAAAGAGGAATAAGAAGGGGAGGAAGAAGAAGAGGAAGAAGAAGGAAAAGATAAAGAGGAAGAAGAAGGGGAGGAAGAAGAGAAGATGGGGAAGAGAAAGAAGATAAAGAGGAATACGAGGAGGAGGGAGAAGAAGCAGGGATAAATCTGAGTTCCAGACCGAAAGCAACTTAGAATGATCCCGCTGGAGGCCTTCCGTGAGGAAAGGGGAGCAGGAGAAGCCGTTCCAGCCCCCCCGGCACCCACCGTGGACCTCGGGCTGGCCCTGCCTGTCCCTCCTGTGCAGGTAGATGTGGTACCCGGTGATGCAGCCCCGCTGCTGGGGAGCCGGGATCTCCTCCCAGGAAACCAGGACGCCGCTGGCCCAGGGGGTTGTGAACATCTGGGGCCCGGCTGACGGGGCTGCAAGGCACGGGAGCGGCGTTAGAGCTGAGCTTAAATCACCGTGAAAACACCCGGGAGGGCTTTCCTGGGCTTCACCTTGTGCCGTGGAGTTTCCCCTGACCGATGCTGCCCGCCCAGCTCTGGCCTGATAAAGCGCAGACACGTGGATCTGGTAGCAGACGTCATCTCTGATGTGCTCTGCAGGGAGAAATCGCAGCTGGAGACGGAGACCACCCTTGCTTCTTCAAGTCAGCTGCTTAAATCTGAGATAGGTCTTGTGGTTGTTGGTTGATCTTTCATAAAGAAGGGAAAGGAATTCTGTCTGATCTACCGTGCCCGGCAGAGCCTTACTGGGCATTGAACTGGAATTTAATGTTTTCCCGGTGCCAGAGGGCAGGGAGGGGTGGGAGACCGGGCAGGAATTGTTCCCTGGCAGGGTGCTGAGGCCCTGGCACAGGGTGCCCGGAGCAGCTGTGGCTGCCCCTGCATCCCTGGCAGAGATTTTAGTAAAAAATTATAGAAATACAGATATTTAGAATCCCAGACTGGGTTGGGTTGGGTTGGGAGCCCATCCAGTGCCACGGCAGGGACGCCTCCCACCATCCCGGGCTGCTCCAAACCCCACCCAGCCCGGCCTTGGAGGCCAAATTTCACACCTGACTCCTAGCCTGAAGTATTTTCCAGCCAGGCCGGCATTTACCTGTGATCACCGTGGACAGGTGGGACGGGGGCAGCTTCACCCAGGAGTGCCGGGGCTGCAGCGGGGGCTCCCCCGGGGGCTCTGCCCACTCCACCACGTACCCCCCGACGGGCACGGCGGGTCCCACGGGGGGGCTCCAGCTCACCAGGATGCTGCTGTTCCCCAGGCCCACGGCAGAGACTCGCTGAGGAGGGGGCAGCTCTGGCAGGGGAGAGCAGAACCCGCCGTCAGCGCCGAGCTGCCGCAGCCTCGGTCACACCGCGGCGTCTCTTGGGTTTTACCGGCTCCCGCCCGCTTCGGGAAGGATGAAAACGAGTGGCGGTGGGAGGGCGAGGGGTTTGCCGGCAGGAGCAGCCACTTTCCTGCCTTTTCTCATGGGCTGGGCACCCAGAGCGCGGCTCGGTTTGTGCCATCCCAAACCCCGGGCGGTGCCGACGCATCCCAACCCCGATGGAGCCGCGGGGAAGGAGCTGCTGCGGTGATTCCAGAGGAGGAACCGGGATATTCCGAGAGGGGCTGGAGCCCCTCCGGCTCGGAGCGGGGCTGGCGGAGCTGGGGGAGAACACTGCGGGGAAAAACGACGGCGCAGGGAAAAGCGGATCCGCGGATTCCCGGAGTTCCACTGGGACTGAGCGGGGGGCGGAGGGACCGCAGCGCTGTCGGGGTGCGTGGCACGGAGCCGAGCGGGGCTGGGACCCCCGGGATGCCCTGGGGATGCCCTGGGGATGCCCTGGGGATGCCCTGCGGGATCGTACCGGCGCTGCCCAGGCCGGTCAGGATGGCTGCGGGGCGGGAGCTGCCCCGGGGGTTGCGGGCGGTGACCGTCACCCTGTGGCCCACCCTGCGGATGACCCTGGAGAAGCTGGTCTGGCTGCTCCGGTGGGATTGTGCCGGCGCCTCCCCGCCCTCCAGGGCTTCCAAGGTCACGGTGTATCCCAGGATTCTCCCTCCTGCCTCGGACTTGCTCAGAGCCTGCGGGGAAAGCGCGTCCGGCACCGGCTGGTGGAAAAGGAGCTTTCACCGGGGGAGTGCTGGGGTGGAGGGACAGGACACAGGGAACGATCCCACTGCCACAGGGCAGGGATGGATGGGATTTTGGGCAGGAATTGTTCCTGAGAGGGTGGGGAGGGGCTGGGCTGGAATTCCCAGAGCAGCTGTGGCTGCCCCTGGATCCCTGGCAGTGCCAAGGCCGGGCTGGAGCAGCCTGGGGCAGTGGAAGTGTCCTTGTCGTGGCAGGGGTGACACTGGATGGGATTTGAGGTCCATCCCAACCCAAACCGCTCCCGGATGTATTTCTCCAGCTCAGCTCCGGTTCAGTGAAGCTCTTTTGCTGTGAGCTGCCGGTTTTTCCCAGCAGCAGCACAGCCGGGGGCAGTGAAACGCTTTCCTGCCCTGAGGCTGAATTCCAGCGAGGGAAAGAAGGGCGGGATCAGCTGCTCAGCTGGATCCGCCCAAATGAGCCGGTTTGCTCGGGAGGAAAAACCCGGATTTTACCTAAAGCCACCATGAAGGATAATTTCAATGCAGCCACTCAGAACTCACACCTCTGGCAGCGTGTGGAGCACCACACCCTGCTTCTGCCTCCCCTCTGGTGCCCGCAGTTGTACTCCCGGTTTCAGCTCCCTGATGTTTCTGTGACATCAGTTCCTTCGCTCGGCTGATTTTTGTCATAACGAAACAAAGCTCCGAGCGCAAACCAAAATGTTCGCCGTGCTTTGGCAGCTGCTCAGGACAGAGAGGCAGCGCTGGAAACCCGCTGGAATTAAATTTCCAACCCTTTTCTGGGTACTCGTCTGAGAAGAAGAGCACAGCCCTTGGGAGGAAGTGGTCCTGGGTGTCAGTCTGGCTTTGAAGCCGCTGCGGAACCTCTAAAATGCAGATTATTGCCGCGTTTTATGAATGATGCTGCAGGAAGTCGCTCCTGATAAAGAAAGTGCTGCGAGATAAAGGTCTTCGAGCTAAAGCCACAACGGCTGGGGTCACAGAATCTCATGAGAATTTCTGCTTTCACTCGCAGCCCGCTGCTCGTTGGTTTGTGTGTGGGGGGGGACACGGTGAATTTTTGTACCCGGGTAAAAAAAAAATCGGGTTTTAAACCAAATTCTGTGTGGAACTTTCCCTGAGGAATGTGGAGAGGGGCTTGGGGAAAAGGGAGGGAGGGGCGGGACACAGGGAATGGCTTCCCACGGCAGGGGGCAGGGATGGGATGGGATGGGATGGGATGGGATGGGATGGGATGGGATGGGATGGGATGGGATGGGATGGGATGGGATGGGATGGGATGGGATCTGGGATGGGATGGGATGGGATGGGATGGGATGGGATGGGATGGGATGGGATGGGATGGGATGGGATGGGATGGGATGGGATGGGGTGGGACGGGACGGGACGGGACGGGATGGGATGGGATGGGATGGGATGGGATGGGATGGGATGGGATGGGATGGGATGGGGATGGGGATGGGATGGGATGGGATGGGATGGGATCAGGGATGGGATGGGGATGGGACAGGATGGGATGGGATGGGATGGGATGGGATCTGGGATGGGATGGGATGGGATGGGATGGGATGGGATGGGATGGGATGGGGTGGGACGGGACGGGACGGGACGGGATGGGATGGGATGGGATGGGATGGGACAGGATGGGATGGGGATGGGGATGGGGATGGGGATGGGGATGGGATGGGATGGGATGGGATGGGATGGGATGGGATGGGGATGGGGATGGGATGGGATGGGATGGGATGGGATGGGATCAGGGATGGGATGGGGATGGGACAGGATGGGATGGGATGGGATGGGATGGGGATGGGGATGGGATGGGATGGGATGGGATGGGATCAGGGATGGGATGGCGATGGGACAGGATGGGATGGGATGGGATGGGATGGGATGGGATGGGATGGGATGGGATGGGATGGGATGGGATCAGGGATGGGATGGGACAGGATGGGATGGGATGGGACGGGATGGGATGGGGATGGGGATGGGACAGGATGGGATGGGATGGGATGGGACAGGATGAGACGGGATGGGATGGGATGGGATGGGATGGGATGGGATGGGATGGGATGGGATGGGGATGGGATGGGGTGGGATGGGATGGGGATGGGGATGGGGATGGGGATGGGACGGGACGGGACGGGACGGGACGGGACGGGACGGGATGGGATGGGGATGGGATGGGATGGGATAGGATGGGATGGGATTTTGGGAAGGTATCGTTCCCTGGGAGGGTGGGGAGAGGCTGGGATGGAATTCCCAGAGCAGCTGTGGCTGCCCCTGGATCCCTGGAATGTCCAAGGCCAGGTTGGATGGGTTTGGAGCAGCCCGGGACAGTGGGAGGTGTCCCTGCAACATTCAAAATCCCTCCCCATCAGATAATTAAAAAAAAAAAAAGAAAAATGAAATCAATCCTGGTGGTTCTGGCATTCCATGAAATTGTCGGCAGGAGAACGCCGATGGATCTCCTCCCAGGGAGGGCACCCTTGGGTGTCCCTGGGAGCCCTTGCGCTCTCCCTGGGCTCAGTCCTTTCCTGCAATCCCCCAAAATCAGAATTCCTCCTCCCGCCTGGCTCTGGGGTTTGTTTCCCCTCTCTCCTGGCTGGGTTTTGCTGCCTCTGCTGGGGTTTCACCGAGCTCACCTTCCAAAAAAGGGAGAGGTTCTGGTGGCCAGGGTCCAGGTCCTGCTGCCGGTACCAGACATCCAGGATCCCACTGGGCACTGCAGGGGAAGGAAAAGCGGAGCGGTGGGAGCGGCTGGGGTTTGAATCCAACACAGGAGACAACGAGGAGCTAAAACCCCGGAGACAATTCAAATTAAAGCTTTAAAACCTCCCCGGAACGCTGCCGGGTGTGATTGATAACCCGTGCTGGCTGCTTTGAGGAGGGGAATGTCCGGGAGAACAAGCCGTAAACCCAAGGAGAGGAGTTGGGATCTGCTGGCGGCTTTACCCTGCCCTCGGTAATCCCGATCCTAGAAAATCCCACACGTCAAAGCCCAGCGTCAGCTCCCGTCTTTGCGTAAATTTGGGGCTTGGGAAGATCCTTGGGGGAACAGCAGGCAGCCCCTGGGATGAGGGCGTCTGTGGGATGTGTAGGATTTCCCTGCCTGGCTCGAGGTGGTAAATGCCTCTAACAGCTGAAATCCCTGGGTCCAGCCTGGGCTCTGACTGGAAACTCTGGTGTTTTAAGGAAACCTCCCAAACCGGCATGAAAGGGAGGATCTGGCCGGTGGGTGTGCTCCCAAAATCCAGAGTCAAACACGTGAGGAGCGCTGAGGTGACAGAGGGTGACGCAGCCTGGCTCCTCAAGGACCCGGACCGGCCTCAGCTCATCAAATTCAAACGCTAATTGCTAACAACCAACCCAGGGCAGCAGCAAGGACGCCAAACCCTCCACGTTCAGAGCAGACCGCAGGGAGCGACTGGAGCGCAAACGAGAAGCAGCAGCGGAAATAAAATCATGAAATAAAACCATAAAAAACTCCAATATGGGTTTGCATCTGCCGCCCTCCAGCCTGGGTTTGGAAGCCCGAGCACCCCACGAGCGAGGTGAGTTCACACAGAAAGGAGCGGGAGAAGGGAATTTCTCCTTGGGAAGGATTAAATTTGGGGTTGTGAGACAGCCCGTGGAGAAGTTCAGCTCCTTGCACGCACCTTTTCAAGGTTGTAAGCTCAACCTTGAAAACTCAGAACCTGAAGACTCCGTCTCTTTGTTGGGGAATGAGGAATGGGGAATGGGGAATGGAAATGGGAATGGGGAATGGAAATGGGAATGGGGAATGGGAATGGGGATGGGAATGGGAATGGGAATGGGAATGGGGAATGGGGAATGGGGATGGGGAATGGGAATGGGAATGGGAATGGGAATGGGGAATGGGGAATGGGGATGGAATGGGGATGGGAATGGCAATGGGAATGGGGATGGGAATGGGAATGGGAATGGGAATGGGAATGGGGATGGGAATGGGAATGGGAATGGGAATGGGAATGGGGAATGGGGAATGGGGATGGGGAATGGGAATGGGAATGGGGAATGGGGAATGGGAATGGGAGTGGGAATGGGGAATGGGGATGGGGATGGGAATGGGGAATGGAAATGGGGAATGGGGAATGGGGAATGGGAATGGGAATGGGAATGGGAATGGGAATGGGAATGGGGAATGGGAATGGGAATGGGAATGGGAATGGGGAATGGGGAATGGGGAATGGGGAATGGGGATGGGGATGGGAATGGGGATGGGAATGGGGAATGGGGAATGGGAATGGGGAATGGGGAATGGGAAATGGGGAATGGGGAATGGGAATGGGGAATGGGAATGGGGAATGGGGAATGGGGAATGGGGAATGGGAAATGGGGAATGGGGAATGGGAATGGGGAATGGGAATGGGGAATGGGAATGGGGAATGGGGAATGGGAATGGGGGAATGGGAATGGGAATGGGGAATGGGAATGGGGATGGGAATGGGGAATGGGGAATGGAAATGGGATATGGGAATGGGGAATGGGAATGGGAATGGGGAATGGGGAATGGGGAATGGGGAATGGAATGGGGAATGGGGAATGGGAATGGGAAGGAATGGGAATGGGGAATGGAAATGGGAATGGAATGGGTTGGGAATGGGAATGGGAATGGGAATGGGGAATGGGGAATGGGGAATGGGAATGGGGAATGGTGATGGGAATGGGATGGGATTGGGAATGGGGAATGGGAATGGGGAATGGGAATGGATGGGAATGGGGAATGGAATGGAATGGGGAATGGGGAATGGGGAATGGGGAATGGGAATGGGAATGGGGAATGGGATTGGGGAATGGGAATGGGAATGGGAATGGGAATTGGGGGATGGGGATGGAATGGGAATGGGGAATGGGGAATGGGGTGAATGGGGAATGGGTTTGGGGAATGGGGAATGGGGAATGGGGAATGGGAATGGGAATGGGGAATGGAATGGGGAATGGGATGGGGAATGGGGAATGGATTGGAATGGGGATTGGGGAATGGGTATGGGTTTGGGGTTTGGGGATTGGGGAATGGGGGAATGGGAATGGAGGGATTGGGTTGGGAATGGGGAATGGGAATGGGGAATGGGGAATGGAATGGGGGAATGGGGAATGGGAATGGGGTTTGGGAATGGGGATTGGGGTTGGGGATTGGGGATTGGGGAATGGGAATGGGGAATGGGGGTTGGGGAATGGGGTTTGGAATGGGAATGGGAATGGGGTTGGGGGAATGGGGAATGGGAATGGGGATTGGTGGTAGGGGTTTTGGTTGTGGGGGTTTGGTTTGGGGTGGGGTTTGGGTTGGGATTTGGTTTGGGTTTGTGATTTGGGGGGAGGGTTTGTTTGGGTTGTGTGGTTTTGAGTATTGGGAATGGGGATGGGGATTGGAATTGGGATATGGGGTAGGGAAATGGGGAATGGGAATGGGGAATGGGGAAGGGAAATGGGGAATGGGAATGTGGATGGGGAAGGGAATGGGGATGGGAATGGGAATGGGGAATGGGAAATGGAAATGGGAAATTGGGGAAATGGGAATGGGCTGAGTCAGAGCAGCAGCAGCCCCACGGGCTCGCAGTAATTCACAAAAACAGAGCAGCCAAAGCCAGGCAGGAGAGCAGAGGATCACGGGTGGCACCTTAGAGATGATCTCATTCCAGCCCCCAAAACCCCTCAGCTGCTCCCATGAACTCTGGAAGTTCCTGTTCTGCGAGGAACACCAGCAGATTTTCACCTTTTTGTTCATTAAAAAAAACCCAATTCCCTCACGGAAAACTTCCCTCTCTTGGCTCCGGGTTTGGATCTGGAGTTGGCACAGAACAGCCAGCAGCAGATTTCCCTCCGAGCTGGTGTTTCCCGTGGGATGCAGAGCTGGGATTAGGGCAGGAGGGTTCGTTACCTGCTGCTGGGTGCGGCTCCAGTTCCTGCTCCAGTCACTCCACAGCCCGCGCCCGGGCAGGATCCTGCAGCTCGCCTGGAACTCGTAGGCTGTGTCGGGCTCCAGCCCCTGCAGATGGAACCTCTCCCTGCTGAAGCTTTCCACCTTCGGTGGGGATGAAGAAATCCGTGTTAAACTCAAGAGGAAACGAGGGCTGCCGGAGGTGAGGGGCTGGGTTGCAAATTCAAAGTAACAAATTCAAAATAACAAATTCAAAACAACAAATTCAGGCACAACACCAAAAAAAACAACGGGAACCCCGGTCTGAGACAGTTTCCAGGACTCAAGTAATGATGTGAGGAATCACCAGGGCTGCAGGGTTTCGCCTGAGGAATCCCTCATCCCTGTTTGAGGGATTTTGCCGGCTCCCAGCAAAAGGAAAACTGTTGAAAGCAAAAACTTCGTGGGATTGTGGAATGGTTTGGGTGGGAAGGGACCTCAGAGCCCACCCAGTGCCACCCCAGCCATGGCAGGGACACTTCCACTGTCCCAGGCTGCTCCAACCCGGCCCTTGGACACTGCCAAGGGATCACAGCTTCTCTGGGAATTCCATCCCAGCCCTTCCACACCCTCACGATCAGGAATTCCCAATTCCCAACATCCACCCAAATCTCCACTTTTTCAGTCTGAAGCCATTTCCTGTGTGCTGTCCCTCCATCCCTTGTCCCCAGTCCCTCTCCAGCTCTCCTGGAGCCCCTTTAGGCCCTACCAGGGGCTCGGAGCTCTCCCTGGATCCAGTTCCTAATTCCCTCGATCCCAAAAGGATCACCGTGCTCCAGGCTCCAGGCTGGCTGAGGGGCCGATATCTCAGCCTGTAGTGCCGTGCCCGCGCTTCGTCGTGCCAGGAAATGGTGCAGCTGGTGGCAGAGGAATCGTCGAATTCCACCAGAAATCTGGGAGGAGGTGGCTTCACTGGCACCAAAAGAGAGAAATAACGGGGCTGAGAGGCAGCGCAGCTCGGAAGGCTCCTGGGATCCCAGGGAAAACAAAATCCAGGGGCAAAAAAATCCCAGGGGAAAGAAATTCCCAGGGCAAAGAAATTCCCAGGGCAAAGAAAATCCCAGGGGAAAGAAAATCCCAGGGCAAAGAAATTCCCAGGGCAAAGAAATTCCCAGGGGAAAGAAAATCCCAGGGCAAAGAAATTCCCAGGGCAAAGAAATTCCCAAGGCAAAGAAATTCCCGGGGCAAAGAAATTCCCAGGGCAAAGAAAATCCCGGGGCAAAGAAATTCCCAGGGCAAAGAAATTCCCAGGGGAAAGAAAAAAAATCCCAGACAATTTAAAGCAAGGTTCTCTTTAACCTAAAGTGAACAACTAAATAACTAAAATAAATGTGATCCAATAAATGCAACGGAACAAATACAAACTAAAACGGATCACTAAACTTGGCGAGTCAGGTAAGCGCGTTTTAACGGCAGCTGGGATCATTTTTAAGTTAAATAAAATAAAACGCGCACGTGGCAGAATTTTGAATGAACAGGATACAGATCTAATATCATCGAGACTTTATAAAACTTAAGCCTAAATTTAACAGGTTAAATTTAAACTTAGCAGAAATTCAAATTGCACGATTGAATCTAAGTGATGTTTAAACTGAACAGCGCCAGGGCAGCGTCCCGGTGCAGGAACATCCCAGGCTTGGGTGGAAAATAGGATTATTGGTTCAGGCTGGATGATTTTTTTTCCAAGAAATCAAATGTTTAATGGGTTTTTTTTTTTCCCAAGAGATCCTGAGTGTTTTCAGCTCCACCCCGAGGTCTGGGGCTGGCTGCTTTACCTATGTCGATCAGCGTGAAGGTGAGCGGCTGGGAGGAGGAATTTCCCAATTTATTGGAGGCAAAAACCACCACGGTGTAATTGGAGTCGAAATCCAGCTTGCCCAGAGCCCCGGAGCCCGAGAGCTGACCGGGAGTTTCTTCTGGGAAGCAAAAGGCGTCGGTGCCGTTGGAGAGCCTGGAGCAGGAGGAAAGGTTTGGTCGGATTTCTGTGGAGAAAGAAATCCTGGGGAACTGGGGAAAGGGGAAATCCTGGGAATGTGGGTAAATCCTGGGGGTTTGGGGACAGGGGAAATCCTGGGAATGTGGATAAATCCTGGGGGTTTGGGGAAAGGGGAAATCCTGGAGAACTGGGGACAGGGGAAATCCTGGGGGTTTGGGGACAGGGGAAATCCTGGGGAACTGGGAAAAGGGGAAATCCTGGGAATGTGGGTAAATCCTGGGGGTTTGGGGAAAGGGGAAATCCTGGGAATGTGGGTAAATCCTGGGGGTTTGGGGACAGGGGAAATCCTGGGAATGTGGGTAAATCCTGGGGGTTTGGGGTCAGGGTAAATCCTGGGGGTTTGGGGAAAGGAGAAATCCTGGGGAACTGGGGAAAGGGGAAATCCTGGGAATGTGGGTAAATCCTGGGGGTTTGGGGACAGGGGAAATTCTGGGAATGTGGGTAAATCCTGGGGTTTTAGGGTCAGGGTAAATCCTGGGGAATTGGGGTCAGGGTAAGTCCTGGGGAACTGGGGAAAGGGGAAATCCTGGGAATGTGGGTAAATCCTGGGGGTTGGGGAAAGGGGAAATCCTGGGAATGTGGGTAAATCCTGGGGGTACAGGGTCAGGGTAAATCCTGGGGAATTGGGGTCAGGGTAAGTCCTGGGAATGTGGATAAATCCTGGGGATTTAGGGTCAGGGTAAATCCTGGAGGTTTGGGGTCAGGGTAGATCCTAGGAATGTGGGTAAATCCTAGGGGAAAGGGGAAATCCTGGGAATGTGGGGAAATCCTAGGGGAAAGAGTACATCCTGGGGATTTGGGGACAGGGTAAATCCTGGGGGTGTTCAGACAGGGTTCCTTTTCCAAAGGGAAGAACGGCCACAGCCTCTGCCGAACCCTGAGAGAGCTGCAGGGCAGCATCAGAGATCTGCTCCGGGGGATAATTAGGCATTAATTAATTGCATTTCCACCCCATCACGTACTCTATTCCATAGGAGGTGTGCAGGTAGGTGATCCTTCCTTTGTCCCAGGTGCAGGTGGGATGTCCCCGCGTCCCGTCCTGGATGCAGGACACGTTCCTGGGCTCGTCTGGAGGACCTGAAACAGGAATTCCCGCCGGTCCTCAAGCCCCAGCCTGGCTTGGGTTGGACCTTTCCCTCAATCCAGCACCTTCAGCCTGCCCAGAGCTCCACCCAGCCTGGCTGTCGGTGTTTGTCCCACAAAGACGCTGGCAGGACACATTTTTGGGGACGCTGGGTGCAGAGGTGTAAGAGTCTGTCTGAAGTTCCCCTCATTTTCCTCACAATCGTCATAAGGACCCTGAGGACCCCACTGCAGTTCTGGCCTGCTTGAGGTGGATGCTTGCCAGTCGTCTGCAGGTGCATTTTCCCGTGTCACCACGCCACGGTACACGGGCTTTGAGCAGTGTAACGGTAGTTCTGTACCTGAAGATTGCACCTGCTTCACGGTCCCTGCCTCAAGACAATAGCCTATGAATTTCCCCACCTCTTGGCCAAGGGAACTTTCTGGGGTAACTTTGGTGGTCCCCCACAGAAAATCCTTCATCTGCTTTGCAACCACCGTGACAGACAGAGATCAAAACCCCCTTCCGAGGACTGAGATTGAGACCCCTATATGAAGCCCCTCTCAAGGACTGAGACATCAGACCCCGACAACCCCAATATAGGGGGCTGGGGCTGACTCAGCCAAAGTGGGATGTTTGCCTGGGGGCGTGATCGTTGGACCAAGAAGACAATGGCTCTCGCTTACTGCTAAGAACATAAACTACCTGTTCCGCCTCGGGAGCTTCAATAGATTTACCTGTTCCCCCCGTGATTGAGGACTATAATAAAACCCCCTGAGTTAACCAGAGGTTTGGAGAGACTCTCCCCGACGTGACAGGCGGACCCATCGACCGGACCACGAGGACTCCGTCTCCACGTTTGGTAGCTATATCCCCCCTTTCCTCTATCTCTTTCTCTACCTCTATCTCTCACTCTTAGTCCCTCTATCGCATTTGCTATGGTCAATCAATAAAAGGTGCATTTGTTTTAATGCTGGAATCCCCTCTGTGTTGTGTTTTGCACTCTGAGATCAGTAAATAAACCATCACGACCCCCGCTCATACGAGCCGATCGTGACAGGAGGACGCTGTGCTCTCCCACGCGATTTATTGAGCCTCTCTCCCTTCAGGAATAACGGAGCTGCGCAATTCCAGCCGGGAATGTTTCCAACAGGAGGAGCCCCCGTGGCGGGCAGCACCAATCCTGGGCAGAGCCAGCCCCGGGCAGCGCCTGAGGAGCTTCCCTCTGAATTCCCGACTGGTTTTCCTTACTTCCACACTGGATGTCGATCCCACAGACGAGTTTTCTCTTGTCCCCGCAGATGCTTTTGCAGGTGAAGGTGTGTCTGCCGTAGGAAGTGAGCAGGAAGGATTTGCTCACGGAGCTTCCCTGCGAACCACGATTTTAAAGGGTGGAGGTCGGAGCCGAGGATTAGAAGGGATTCGTGTCGGTTGGGATGAAAATCGGGGAAAACAAACGATAGGTTAACGATTATTAGACGCTACAGGGCTCGCCGGCATGCGCTTGTTTGTGTTTATGGAAAGAAATTAAACAACAAATCGAAACCGATGGAATTGGAGCCATCACCTGCACCCAATGCTGGCTGATCAAAGCAGGAGCGATTGAGGGATTGGCTCGTGCCAAAGAGTCATGAGAACCTGCCAGCAGCCGGCAGGAAGCACTTTTACCTCATTCTTTACCTCCATTTTTACTGAATTTTTTACTGAATTTTTTACCTGATTTTTTACTTCATTTTTTACCTGATTTTTTACAATTTTTACCTCATTTTTTACCTCATTTCTTCCTCATTTCTACCTCATTTCTACCTCATTTCTAACCTCATTTTTTTACCCCAATTTACCTTGTTTTTACCTCATTAATTTGCCTCGAGTTTTTTTACCTCGTTTTTTTTTAACCTCAGGTTTTTTACCTTTTTTTTTTTAATCTTGGTTTTTTTACCTTTTTTTTTTTACCTTGTGTTTTTCCCTTTTGCCTCATTTTTTTACCTCTTTTTACCTTGTTTTTTCACCTCATTTTTTAATCTCCTTTTTCTACCTCTTTTTTTTACCTCATTTATTTACCTCATTTTTTTACCTCATTTTTTTTACCTCTTTTTTTTTTTACTTCGTTTTTTTACCTTGTGTTTTTACCTCGTTTCTTTGCCTCGTGCTTTTACCCCTTTTTTTTTACCTCAGTTTTTTACCTTGGGTTTTTTATCTCTTTTTCTACCTCTTTTTGTAACCTCATTTTTTGCCTCATTTTAGCCTTGTTTCACCTCATTTTTTTACCTCTTTTTCACCTCTATTTTTACCTCTATTTCTACCCCATTTCTACCCCATTTTTACCCCGTTTCTGCCTCATTTTCCCTCATTTCCCTCTCATTACTAAGAAGCGGGTGAGCGGGAGGCGCTGGAGCCATCCGAGACTTCGTGGAACCATCCGCGTGCGGAGCGCCTCGTGGGGTGCGGGCACGACTTCCGGAGACGACTCAACAACAACTCACCCCACAGCAACCACCGACCCCAAACCACCCCCAAACCACCGAGCCGACATAAACCCTCGCGCTCCCCGGCTCCGGTGCGTTGGCCAACCACCCCATGGCTTCCATCCCACAGTTTCCACCCCACGGTTTCCATCCCAAGGTTTCCACCCCACTGTTTCCACCCCACGGCTTCCACCCCACAGCTTCCACCCCACGGTTTCCATCCCACGGTTTCCATCCCACGGTTTCCATCCCATGGCTTCCATCCCATGGTTTCCATCCCACTGTTTTCATCCCACGGCTTCCACCCCATGACTTCCATCCCACGGTTTCCACCCCATGGCTTCCATCCCACAGCTTCTACCCCACGACTTCCACCCCACGACTTCCACCCCACGGTTTCCATCCCACGGTTTCCATCCCATGGCTTCCACCCCACGGTTTCCACCCCACGGTTTCCACCCCACGGCTTCCATCCCACGACTTCCACCCCATGACTTCCACCCCACGACTTCCATCCCACAGCTTCCATCCCATGGTTTCCATCCCACAGCTTCCATCCCATGGCTTCCATCCCACAGTTTCCACCCCACAGCTTCCATCCCACGGCTTCCACCCCACGGTTTCCATCCTGTGGTTTCCACCCCACGGTTTCCATCCCGTGGTTTCCACCCCACGGTTTCCATCCCGTGGTTTCCACCCCACGGTTTTCATCCTGTGGTTTCCATCCCATGGCTTCCATCCCACGGCTTCCATCCCACGGTTTCCATCCCATGGTTTCCATCCCACGGTTTCCATCCCATGGTTTCCATCCCATGGCTTCCATCCCACGGCTTCCATCCCCACGGTTTCCATCCCATGGTTTCCATCCCATGGCTTCCATCCCACGGCTTCCATCCCAAGGTTTCCATCCCACGGTTTCCATCCCATGGCTTCCATCCCACGGCTTCCATCCCCACGGTTTCCATCCCATGGTTTCCATCCCATGGCTTCCATCCCACGGCTTCCATCCCAAGGTTTCCATCCCACAGTTTCCACCCCACGGCTTCCATCCCACGGCTTCCACCCTGCGGTTTCCACCCCACGGCTTCCATCCCATGGTTTCCATCCCACGGTTTTCATCCCATGGCTTCCACCCCACGGCTTCCACCCAAGGTTTCCACCCCATGGCTTCCATCCCACAGCTTCTATCCCACGGCTTCCACCCCACGGCTTCTACTCCACGGTTTCCACCCCACAGTTTCCATCCCACGGTTTCCATCCCCATGGTTTCCATCCCACAGTTTCCATCCCACAGCTTCCACCCCACGGCTTCCACCCCACGGCTTCCATCCCAGGGTTTCCATCCTGTGGTTTCCATCCCATGGTTTCCATCCCACAGCTTCCACCCCACGGTTTCCACCCCACAGTTTCCATCCCGCGGTTTCCATCCCATGGTTTCCATCCCACAGTTTCCACCCCACAGCTTCCATCCCACGGCTTCCATCCCACGGTTTCCATCCCCATGGTTTCCATCCCACAGTTTCCATCCCACAGCTTCCACCCCATGGCTTCCACCCCACGGCTTCCATCCCAGGGTTTCCATCCCATGGTTTCCATCCCACGGTTTCCATCCCACAGCTTCCACCCCACCGCTTCCACCCCATGGCTTCCATCCTGCGGTTTCCACCCCATGGCTTCCATCCCACAGTTTCCATCCCACAGTTTCCATCCCACGGCTTCCACCCCACGGTTTCCACCCCATGGTATTCATCCCACGGTTTTCCCGTCGGCGACCTCGCGGGATTTTTCCCGCTCCTCACCTTCTTTTTGGCCTGCTGGGAGCCGTTGAGGAAGATCGCTGCCCAGCACGTGGGGCCGGCGGCTCGCAGCTGGCAGCTGAGGGTGGCGGCGGTGCCGGGATGGATGGCGGGGGCCGTGCTGGCCGTCACGTTCCCCCGGGCGCAGACCCCCGCCGCCCCTCTCCCGCCAGGATCTGCGATGGGATGGAGGAACGAACCCCTCTGCCGTGCTCCAGCAAGGGTGTCCCCTCGGATGGCTGGTGGAGAAATCCTGGGAGCTCATCCGGGATCGCTCCCAGTCCCCCTCTCCCCCCAAAAAAAACCCCAAGAGAAGCCCAGGTGAAAACTGCCGAGGTAAAAAAACCAAATCCTTTTGTTGTGGGATTGTAAAAGTGCCAGTGTTGGTAGAGCTGTGGCAGGAGCACAGGAAGGACCCGGAGCTGCCGCAGGGCTGGAGCTGGGCTGGGAGAGCTGGGGGTGCTCAGCTGGAGAGGAGAAGGATCCAGGGAGAGCTCCGAGCACCTAAAGGGGCTCCAGGAGAGCTGGAGAGGGGCTGGGGACAAGGGATGGAGGGACAGCACACAGGGAATGGCTTCCAGTGCCAGAGGGCAGGGCTGGATGGGAGATTGGGAATCGGGAATTGCTCCCTGGGATGGGATGGAATTCCCAGAGCAGCTGTGGCTGCCCCTGGATCCCTGCCCAAGGCCAGGCTGGAGCACCCTGGGACAGTGGAAGTGTCCCTGCCATGGCAGGGGTGGCACTGGGTGGCTTTGAGGTCCCTCCCCACCCAAACCATTCTGGAATTCTCCGAACACGATTTTTTTTCCTGCCCGTGAGCTCTGCCTGCCCCGGCGCCTTTTCTCACAGAACCGACAGCTCTGCCTGGAACCAAAATCCCAACACACTCCTCACACAGCTCAATAACTCCAGAAAGGAGGATCTGCACTGGCACTGGGGGTGGAAGCCGGGAAAATCCCACCCTAATTAGGCAGAGGGCTTCGTTTGGGAGACAATTGCTGTGCAGGAGGGTTCCCCTCTCTCTCACCTGCTGTGAGGTGCAGCACCAACCACGCTGCTGCGGGCAGGATCCACGCCGGCGGCATCTCGGTGCCTGGAGAGAAAGGAAATTCCTGCCGCCATCTCCCAGAAAGCGGGGTTATCCCACCCACACCCTCGTGTTTTCCCGCTTTGCTGCTCCAGAAAACCCCAGGTGTCTCATTTTACGAGACCTTGGCGAGGAACATCTCCCTGCTGTGCTGCAGCCCGGCCCCGCGGCGGCTCGCCCAGAACCTCTTCTGCCGGGTGATTCGTAGGTGCCAGGATGAGCAATCTCAGCACCCGGGCCCTTCAGGGAAATGCTCTGCCTTCCACTAAACCGAGGTGGCCCGGGGGCTGCCCAGGCAGCCTGCAAGCTGCTGTTTTGCCCTGAAACCACCCCAGGAAACGGGCGGAAAACGGCCTCACCTCGGAGCGCCCGGGCGCGGCGCCGGGGATGAGAATCGTGACAGGAGTGAAGGATGAGGAAGCGCTGAGGAGCAGCCTCAGCTCGGAGCTGGGAAGAGGGGGAAGCTGGAGGGAAACCCCCCCAGACGGCACCGTGGGGAGGGAGAGAGGTGCTGCCCAAACAGCCAGGACGCGTTCCTGCGGCGTGGGAAATGGGTTTGTAGAGGATTCGTGCCCTTTTCTGACCCCCGGACGGGGATCCTGGGAGGCGTTTTAAAGGCTTTTACTCCACTTTCAGCCCCGTGAGAAGGGTGAGACTGTGCAATGTCACGATTCATGCCCCCAAAAAATCAGAAGCCAAATTATTTCCTAATTACAACACGTTATAAGTAGGGGTTTTTTTGGCCTGTCAGCTTTTGCCACACGATGCTGTTGATGCCTTAAAGCCAATGAAATGACCTCTCGTGGCTGCTGCTACAGTGCACCTTTCACAGCTTTACTTCCCTAAAGTATCTGATCTGTTTCTCTAAAATATCTGATCTAGTTCTCTAAAATATCTCATATATTTCTTTAAAATATCTGATCTAATTCTCTAAAGTAGCCAGTCTATTTCTCAAAAGTATCTCATCTATTTCTCTAAAGTATCCCATCTATTTCTATAAAATAGATAATCCATTTCTCTAAAACATCCAATCTATTTCTCTAAAATATCTATTTCTCTAAAATACCCATTTCTCTAAAATATCCCATCTATTTCTCTATAATAGATAATCCATTTCTCTAAAATATCTATTTCTTTAAAATATATATTTCTCTAAAATATCCGATCTATTTCTCTAAAATAGATAATCAACTTCTCTAAAATATCCAATCTATTTCTCTAAAATATCTATTTCTTTAAAATATCTATTTCTCTAAAATATCCCATCTATTTCTCTAAAATATCTGATCTATTTCTCTAAAATATCCGATTTATTTCTCTAAAATATCTATTTCTCTAAAATATCCCATCTATTTCCGAGGCCATCCTTTGAAGCTGGTTTCCAGCTCCGTTTCTCTCCCAGCAACGTCCGTCCCCATCCCGTGGCGTTTCCCAGCCAGCGTCTCTCATCTCAGGCTCTGCACACAGACGCACGAGGCCGTGTGAGCCTTGGGCCAGGCTTTGGGAATCCCTTGGAATTCCATTTCCCACAGTGGAGAACTCTCCAGGTGTCTGCGGGGTGCCGGCTCGGTGCTCTCAGCCCCCGAAATCTCATCTGGGAGCTGCCACCGTGGAGGTGTCCCAGGGCTCTGGCTGTCCCTGCAGCTCTCCAGCTCCGGGGTGAAGGCAGCGCAGCTCCAGAGTCGGCTCCAACCCCGCTTCTCCCTAAAAACCCTCGGCTGTGCTTTCCCAGGAGCGGCCGGCCGCTCGCCGGTGGGAAGAGGAGCATCCCAGTCCTCTCAGGCAGAACAAAACCCCAAATCTCCGAGCCCCAAATCCCGAGTTACTGACACTGGCTGGGTTTTTAGGGAAGTTTTCCCGTGCTTTGGCTGCCCCGCCGGGCTCTGTGAGGACACCGGGGTCCCAGGTCACCCCAAAACTTGGGATGGTGCCTCCAGAGCCCCTTGGGGGCTCTTCCCCAGAGCTGCCGAGCGTGGGGGATTCAACCAGAGCTCGGGGAATGAGGGGAGGGGGCAGCGCTGATCAGGGCTGGCCTTGGGCACTGCTCTCCACAGGCTGCTCCATCCCAGGGGGCCGGGAATGTCTGGGAGGGTGAGAAACCCTAGGCAGCAGCACCGCCGGGAAAAAACGGATCCCGGGGTAGGAAAATCCCAGGGTAGGAAAACCCCGGGGCAAGAAAATCCTTGGGCAGGAAAATCCTTGGGCAGGAAAATCCTGGAGCAAGAAAATCCCAGGGCAAAGAAAATCCTTGGGCAGGAAAATCTCAAGGCAGGAAAATCCTTGGGCAGAAAAATCCTTGGGCAGGAAAATCCTGGAGCAAGAAAATCCCAGGGCAAAGAAAATCCTGGGGCAGGAAAATCCCGGTACAAGAGCATCGCATGGCAGAGGAAATCCCAAGTAAGAAACATCCCAGAGCAGGAGAATCCCAGGGCATGAGCATTCCAAAGCAATGAAAATCCCAGGGCTGAGAAAATCCCAGGGCAAAGAAAATCCCGGGACAAAGAAAATCCCAGGGCAAGGGAAATCCAGGAGAAAAGAAAATCCCAGGGAAGAAGAAAATTCCGGGGCAAGGGAAATCCCGGAGAAAAGAAAATCCCAGAGCAGCATCCCAGTGCAGGAACATCCCAAAACAGAAACATCCCAGGGCAGGAGCATCCCAAAGCAATGGAAATCCCAGGTAAACATCACCCCAGGGGAGCAGCATCCCAGGGCAGGAGAATCCCGGGACAACGACAATCCCAGCATCACTCCACGAGCAGCATCATCCCAAAGCAGCAGAATCCCGGGACAAGGACAATCCCAGCGTCACCCCACGAGCAGCATCATCCCAAAGCAGCAGAATCCCGGGACAAGGACAATCCCAGCATCACCCCAAGAGCAGCAGTGTCCCAAAGCAGCAGAATCCCGGGACAAGGACAATCCCAGCATCACTCCAGGGCAGCAGCATCATCCCAAAGCAGCAGAATCCCGGGACAAGGACAATCCCAGCGTCACCCCACGAGCAGCATCATCCCAAAGCAGCAGAATCCCGGGACAAGGACAATCCCAGCGTCACCCCACGAGCAGCAGCACCCCAAAGCAGCAGAATCCCGGGACAAGGACAATCCCAGCATCACCCCAGGGCAGCAGCAGCACCCCAAAGCAGCAGAATCCCGGGACAAGGACAATCCCAGCAGCAGCATCCTGCCTTCCCCAGCTGCCCGCGGTCGGGAATGGCTCCTGGGCCCCGCGGAGCCCCTCGGGGAGGGTCCCCAGCCCCTCGGGGAGGGTCCCCAGCCCCTCGGGGGGGTTCCCCGGCCCCCCCGGCCCCCAGCCGGGCTCACTCACCCCGCGGCCGCTCCGGGCTCCGGCAGCTCCGCGTGTGCCGCGGCCCCGCCCCGGGGGATGCCCGGGGGGAAAGGAGGGAGGGGAAGGGGAAAGAAAGGGAAGAGGGGAGGAAGAGGAAGAGGAGATGTAAAGTAAAATGCAGCCCGGCTCCACCTCGCGCAGAGCTTGTCCGGAGACACCTCCACTCCCGTTTTACCTTCTCCGCCAGATGGTTTTTGCTTCCTCTCGTTTTTTCAGCGCTCCCACAGCAGCACGTTTAACAGGGTTTTAGATGAATGAATGTCTTGCTGTTGTTGTTCTGTCTCTTTTCAGGCCGTCCATGACACAAACTCACTTTTTTTCTGACTGGTTTTGGTCAGCTTTTCGTACCTGGCGCACCCCAGCACGGGCATTTCAGGGGCAGAAATACTCCTTTAGAAACCAGGGGACGCGAAGTTCGCAGCCTCCAGGAATTCCAAATTTTGCCTTTGAGCCTCCAGCTGCTTTTCCTCCCTCCCAAAGCCAGCAGCAGCCCTTGGGCTCCTTCCCGGAGCCTGGAAATTATTTCCTGCCAATAATTATCGTTAATTTTCTGGAGGGGAGGGGCGCTGGGGGAAAATCCCGAATATCAAAAGCTTCTCTTTACCTTTCGTTTCCCCTCTGTCCTCATCGGTTCCCCTTTTCCAGAGCCCTTCCCAGCTCGGCTCCAGCCAGGATCCGGATGAGTTTAAACCAGGACACCGGGAGGAGTTCTGGGCAATCCAATCCCGTCTCTCCTGCTCCTGCTCCTGCTGATTTCCCGGGAATTTTCCCTCCCGGTGCTCGCTGGCATCACCGGGGCGGGGCCGCTCCGCTCATCAGGGACAGGTTCCAGGGAAGATGCTGAGGGTGACCAGAGTCTTGTGTTGCAGTGAGGCAGGAGGAAATCACCGGTCCATCACCCTCCTCAGAACACTCGTGCTTCCTTTTTACTTCTATTTTTTTTTTTCTTATTTCCTTTTTCTTCTTTTAAATTTTTTTTTCTGGTTTTCTTTCTTTTATGTATTTGGTTTCCACTATTTTTTCCCCCTTTCTGTTTTCTTCTTTTGTATTTTATCTTTGCCTTCTTTTACTTTTACTTTTCCTTTCCTTTCTTCTTTTTTTTTCATTATTTTTTCCTTTCCTTCCCTTTCCTTCCCTTTTCTTCCCTTTCCTTCCCTTTTCCCCTTTTCCCCTTTTCCCCCTTTCCCTTTTTCCCCTTTCCCCTTTTCCCTTTTCCTCTTTTCCTTTTCCCCTTTCCCTTTTCCCCCTTTTTTCCCCTTTCCCCCCTTTTTTCCTTTTTCTCTTTTCCCTCCCCCCCTTTTCTCCCTTCCCCCTTTTTACCTTTTTAACTCGTTTTCCCTTTTTTAACCGTTTTTTTCCCCCCTTTCTCTTTCTTTTTCCCCCTTTCTCCTTTTCTGCTTTCCCCTTTCCCTTAACTTTAAGCACCGAACTCTTGCTTTTCCCTACGACTCCTGCTGACCACAGAACCCCAGGGGGAAAAAATAAAAATAAAAATAATAATAATTTAAAAAAAGAGGGAGAGAGAGAAAGAAAATAATAAAGAAATAAAATTAAATTAAAAAAAAGAAAAGGAGAAAACTGGTGGCACGAGGAACTGGGGCCCGGCAGAGCCGAGGCGCAGCTGCAGCAGCAGAACGAGCCATCCCTCCCTGCAGGGTGACTCTTTTAGGGTCCCCTCTGCTGCGGCTCCGTGTTTTCCACCCCTCTGTGTGCCCGTGGCTCTCAGCCACAGCTGCAGGATGGAATGAGTCACTCGGCCTGGAAAATCCCATTGCTCTGCTTCCTGCTGCCAGCCCAGCCCGGGAGGGACCCGCAGGGAGAGCTGGGGTCCGGCGGTGCAGCTCTGGGAAGTGGGGCGATGCAGGAAATGCATCGGCACCTGCGTCCTGCAGAGGCTGGGACTGGGGCTTTCTGTATCCCTGTGTGACAGCGGCTCCTCTCTGCTGGGAAGGGCCCGGCGGGTTTGCTGAGCAGCGCTCAGGATCTCCCCTGTTAGAGCATCTCTGGAATTCGTTTTCCACGCGCTGCGTTCAGCTCTGCTCCTTAATCCCGGCCCTGCTCCCACAGCTTTTCTGGTGCTGTTCTCTGGGATTTGCCATGCAAAGCTGACATTTGGCTTTTCTGGTGCTGTTCTCTGGGATTTGCCATGCAAAGCTGACATTTGGCTTTTCTGGTGCTGTTCTCTGGGATTTGCCATGCAAAGCTGACATTGGGCTTTTCTGGTGCTGTTCTCTGGGATTTGCCATGCAAAGCTGACATTTGGCTTTTCTGGTGCTGTTCTCTGGGATTTGCCATGCAAAGCTGACATTGGGCTTTTCTGGTGCCACTCTCTGGGATTTGCCATGCAAAGCTGACATTTGGCTCTTCCAATGGTGCCATCCTATGGGATTTGCCCTGGGAAGCTGAGGCTGGGGAGGTGGCACTGACGGGGAGGTGGCACTGATGGGGAGGTGACACTGACAGGGAGGTGACACTGAGGGGCAGCTGGCACTGAGGGGCAGCTGGCACTGATGGGGAGGTGACACTGACAGGCAGGTGACACTGAGGGGCAGCTGGCACTGAGGGGCAGCTGGCACTGATGGGCAGCTGGCACTTTCAGGCAGGTGACACTGACGAGGGGCAGCTGGCACTGACGGGCAGCTGGCACTTTCAGGCAAGTGACACTGACGGGCAGCTGGCACTGATGGGGAGGTGACACTGAGGGGCAGCTGGCACTGACGGGCAGCTGGCACTTTCAGGCAAGTGACACTGACGGGCAGCTGGCACTGATGGGGAGGTGACACTGAGGGGCAGCTGGCACTTTCAGGCAGGTGACACTGAGGGGCGGCTGGCACTGATGGGGAGGTGACACTGATGGGGAGGTGACACTGACGGGCAGCTGGCACTGACAGGCAGCTGGCACTTTCAGGGAGGTGACACTGACGGGCAGCTGGCACTAACGGGCAGCCAGCCTGGTGTGACCCAAACCACAGCCTCGGCTCTCACATCCTCTGCTCCGAAGCGCCAGCCCGCTTCCCGCCTGTGCCACCCAGCTCGGCCCTCTGCAGGGCTCCTCATCCTCCTCCCCAAACCCCACAAAGGCTCGGGACAGGAGAGGCTCCCCCACACCCCCTCATTTTTAATGATTTTCCCAATTTCGTTGCGAGCCCGTCCCAGCTGCTGCTGGCTTTGCCCTGCCACGTTTTCAGGAGGGTTTTGCTGACCCAGGCGCTTCCTCGCAGCTCTGCACGAGCCTCGGTCACAATCTGGGCTTTGATCTGCGCTGGGCGCGCTCAGAAATCCCCGGAGGTCTCCGGGTGTTACTGAGCTCTGTGAAACCCGCGGGCCTGAAATCCAGTTTTAGCCTCTGCAGCGGGTTTATCTGCCGCCCGATCTCTCCCGCACTTTGCTGGGGACCCGGCTTCCAGCACGGGGTGCAAGCTCGGGGCGAAACCCGGCAGCGCCAGGTTCCTCAGGGGAGGTTTCTGTGATCTCCTGGCGCTGCTGCTCTTCCCAAAAGCTTTCAGAGGGTTTTAACCTTCAGTCCCGAGGCTTTACCGGCGGCAGCGACCCAGGCTCTGAGATAAGAGGCAAGTAAAGGTCACGCCATCGGTTGGTGACTAAGCTGAGCCTAAACGCAGCTCTCTGTGCTGCCAACCGCAAACCAGACTCAATTCCACGCCCTCCTGCGCGGTAACGGCACGAAGGGTTTAAAATCGCACATTTAATGCGTCGTTTATTACAGGTTACGCTTATTTATTGTTTCTTTGTGCTGGTTTCAGTTGAAACGATCTCCAAGCCGGCTCTTTGCAGGGGTAAACAGCTCCCACAGGGGAGTCTGTGCCTGATCTCTGGTGGAGGTGGGAGCTCCTCGAGCTCGTGGACGCGTCCTGCTCTGCTGGGATGGAGGCCAGGGCAGGGCAGGAGTGGGTGGCTCTCTGCTCTCCAACCCGCCTGGAGCTCTGAACTCTCTGCACCCCATCCCTTGTTTCTTTTAGTTTGTCCCCTCCTTCCCTTTATATAAAAAGATTTTATTTTATTTTATTTTTTTTTTTAGAGAGAGGTTTTGCTAGGACCTTGGTAGTGATGATGCACCGTGGCGCATCTCTGTGGGCAGTGAAAATCGTGGAATTCATTCCTGAGCTGGTAAACAACAATCCGGCACTGGATCCGAGTGCCAGCAGTAAAACCAAGCTTAAAACTGGGGAGAGAAAAACCTGGTACCAAAACCAAGGGAGTTTGTAATATTAGAGGGAAGGAGGGAGACGTGGAGATAAATCAGTGGAGAGTGGCTTTGTGATGGGATTCATGGGATGCCCCTGGATCCCTGGGACGTTCAAGGCCGGGCTGGATGGGGCCTGGAGCAGCCTGGGATGGTGTTCGGGATCACAGAATCCCACAATGGTTTGGGTTGGGAGGGACCTAAAAGCTCTTTTTGTTTCAACCTCTCGCCATGGCAGGGACACCTTCCGCTGTCCCGGGCTGCTCCAAGCCCTGTCCAGCCCTGACATTCCAGGGATCCAGGGGCAGCCACAGCTTCTCTGGGAATTCCCGTGCCAGGGCCTGCCCACGTTTCTCTCTGTTTGGTGGAGCGCTCTGGGTGCCTTTGTGCCCGTCTCTTTCCCAGCCCAGATTTACCAGCTGCACCCGTGGAAATCAGGAATATTTCCTTTATCTCCCGGGGATCCGTGGGTTGGCACCCTCTGATGCCCACGGTGGGAGCTGGGAATGCTCCATCCCTGCCCCAGGGCTGGAAGAACAGGAGCTGTGCTCCTCTGGCCGCTGCTCAGTTTGCAGGGATCGCTCCTGGGGGTTTTGGGTTGCAATGCGTAACCAGAAGTGTGTATTGCGTTTCCGTCTGTTAAACCAGGCTGGGCAGCGTTCTTATCCCTTCCAGGACCTGTCCCTCATCACTCTGGGGATATCTTCTGTTGAACCAGGTGTGTCACTGCTCTTTATCCCTTCCAGGACCTGTCCCTCATCACTCTGGGGATATCTTCTGTTGAACCAGGTGTGTCACTGCTCTTTATCCCTTCCAGGACCCCTCCTCCCTGCAGGGATCTCTGCTGTTCCTGGCCCATCCAGGCTCACTGCAGGGCTGGGACAATTCCATCATCCCTCGGGAGGTGCTGCAGCCAGGGGAGGAGCCCGGCATTCCCAGCTGGATCACACCTGGCACTGGGAACAGCAGCACAGCCCGTGTGCACGGGATTGCCAGAGGAACCCCGGAGCCATCCCAGCACCACGGGAGCTGCAGAGGGAAACTGCACCCTGCTGCAGGATCGCTGCTGCCAGAACCACATCTGTCACTGCAGGAGGCTGGGCTGGGCTGGGACCAGCACCCTGAGCAGCACCAGCACGCGTCAGGTCTGCTCTGACCCTGGCAGGGTTTCCAGGATTTTTTTTTTGTTGTTGTTGTTTGCTTGGGTTTTGTATTTTTATTCCCATTCCCACATCTCTGCCTGAAAAGCCCCTTAATTTCAAAGCGATAATAATTCGGAGGGAGAGCATTCACGTTCTCCATTCCGAGGGAATCCCCAGCTCTCCCTGACAGACACCTGCTTTTCCAAACCGCTGGAAATTCACCCCGCAGCTCCCTGGAGCGCGGGGCCAGCGCAGTTTCCCGGCCAGGGGAGCATCTCAGGTGACAGAGGCAGCGCAAGGCTCAGGATGTGAACATTGAAAAAAGAACAACAACAACAACAAAAAACCCCTTCCCCACCTCACGCCTGGGCTGCTGAAAGTTGTGCGGCTGTTCTTGTACGATTTCCTTCCTGCACAGGCGGCACCCACAAATGTTTGGCTCCGTGCCGTGCTGCGCTCGTGTTTCTGTGTTTGTTCGCCGCTTCTGGGGAAGAATCCTCCCCTCCCTGCCGGGCTGGAAACAGCGACAGGTTCTTGGGGGTGTGGAAGGAACAGGCACAGCGCCAGGGTGGTTGGGAAGCACTGATTAACAGAATTAATCCATTTGTGCAACAGCTGATGGAGGAATGATCACACTGCCTGGGAAAAAATGGAAAAAAAATATTTGGGAATATTTTTTGTAAGTCCCAGAACTTGGGAAGTATTGAGAACAAGCAACAGAATTAATCCATTTGTGCAACAGCTGATAGAGGAATGATCACAGTGCCTGGGAAAAATTGAAAAATAATATATATTTTGGATTTTTTTTTTTTTTTTGGTCCCAGAATTTGGGAAGTATTGAGAACAAACAACAGAATTAATCCATTTGTGCAACAGCTGATGGAGGAAAGCTCACAATGCCTAGGAAAAAAAATGGAAAAAAAAATATTTGGGAATATTTTTTGTGTCCCAGAACTTGGGAAGTATTGAGAACAAACAACAGAGTTAATCCATTTGTGCAACAGCTGATAGAGGAACGATCACAGTGCCTGGGAAAAATTGAAAAAAAAAAAAATTTGGAATATTTTTTGTGTCCCAGAACTTGGGAAGTATTGAGAACAAACAACAGAATTAATCCATTTGTGCAACAGCTGATGGAGGAAAGCTCACAGTGCCTGGGGAAAAAAATGGAAAAAAAAATATTTGGGAATATTTTTTGTGTCCCAGAACTTGGGAAGTATTGAGAACAAACAACAGAATTAATCCATTTGTGCAACAGCTGATGGAGGAACGATCACAGTGCCTGGGAAAAATTGAAAAAAAAAAAATTTGGGAATATTTTTTGTGTCCCAGAACTTGGGAAGTATTGAGAACAAACAACAGAATTAATCCATTTGTGCAACAGCTGATGGAGGAATGCTCACAGTGCCTGGGAAAAATTGAAAAAAAAAAAAAAAATTTGGAATATTTTTTGTGTCCCAGAACTTGGGAAGTTTTGAGGGTGGTTTGGAAGTATTGAGAACAAACAACAGAGTTAATCCATTTGTGCAACAGCTGATGGAGGAATGATCCCAGTGCCTGGGAAAAAATGGGGAAAAAAAATGATTCAGGAATATTTTGTAAGTCTCAGAATATCTGGAAATGGTTTCAGGGCTGCTGAAGGAAGGGGATTAACGTGTTTCACCTTCTGGGTGTCCCAAGATCCCAGTTCATGCTGCTGTGCCTGATAAATCCCATTTTTCTGTGCCACACTGCCCTTCCCGCAGCGAGGGCGTGAGATGATGAATCCCTCACCCAGAGGGAAGGATTTGGCCAGGGAATCCCAGTCCAGAGGGATTTTAAATCAGCCTGGCAGGCGGCGGAGGTTTGTTCTTACCTGGGTGGGTTTTTATTGGGAACGGGAGGAAAATGAGATACGGAAAAATTCCATGTTCTTGTTCTTGTGCTACATAAATCCTCCCCGGTGAGCGGTCTGCTCATCGGGAGCAATCCCAAAATATTTTCCACGTCTCTGCCAGGATGTCCGAGGGATTTTTTTTTAAATCCATTTTAACTGCAATTACCTCCAGGAATGAAATGCTCCAAACATTTGTGAATTAAACGCTCCAAACATTTGGGAAAGAAACGCTCCAAACCTTTGGGAATGAAATGTTCCAAACCTTTGGGTAAAAAAAATGTCCCAAACATTTGGGAATGAAACGCTCCAAACATTTGGGTAAAAAAATGTTCCAAACATCTGGGAATGAAACTCTCCAAACTTTTGCTAATTAAACGCTCCAAACCTTTGGGAATGAAATTCTCCAAACCTTTGAGAATGAAACGCTCCAAACCTTTGGGAATGGAACTCTCCAAACCTTTGGGAATGAAATGCTCCAAACCTTTGGGAATGGAATGCTCCAAACATTTGGGAATTAAACGCTCCAAACATTTGGGAATGAAATGCTCCAAACATTTGGGAATGAAATGCTCCAAACATTTGGGAATGAAACTCTCCAAACATTTGGGAATGAAATGCTCCAAACATTTGGGAATGAAATACTCCAAACCTTTGGGAATGAAACTCTCCAAACATTTGGGAATGAAATGCTCCAAACATTTGGGAATGAAATGCTCCAAACCTTTGGGAATGGAACTCTCCAAACCTTTGGGAATGAAACGCTCCAAACCTTTGGGAATGAAACGCTCCAAACCTTTGAGAAGAGGACGACGTCGAGCAGTAATTGAAGATATTCCACCTTGCAGGAATCTGCAGCTCGGCATTCCAGGAATCCAAGCTTTATGTTGTTTTTTTTTTTTTTTTTTTGCTTCTGCCAGTGTGAGGTAAGGTTAAAACCGGGATTTGCTGGCCCAAGATTCCCAGGCCTGCAGTGGAGTAGGAGGGCAAAATTCCAAGGCGGAGTTTCTCTCCGGTCCTTCCATTGCCAATCCCAGCGCTGACACGGCCTTGGTCACCGCTCCAGGGTTTTATCCACAATCCCAGCCCCTCTCGGAACGCCCTGTGGGGAGCAGGGATTGACAGACTCCCTGTTGCTGGCTCTCAGGCAGGACAGCAGCTCCTCGGGGACCAGCATCTGCTCCGGGACGTCGCTGGGCCGCCTCCGCTCCCAGGGGTTCTCCGGGAAGGATCCTTGGGGACGCACCGGGAACGCCTGGCTGCTGTTGAGCACCAGGTTGATCTTCTCCAGCAGACACACCTGGGGCGTCCCTCCCTGCTGGTCCCACAGCTGGGGCACGGGGCTGGTGTAGTCCTGGGAGAAGATTCCCGTCCCCGCTCCCGGGATTGCCGCGGGCGGCTGCGCCTGGTAAATTCCGGCGGCGACGTATCCCAGCGCGTTCCCGACGGACAGCTGGGGTTTGTAGGCACCCGGCTGCTCCGGGGACGGGGTTCTGGGGGTCTCCACGGTCCTCGGGAGCTCCCTGTGCTCGGGCACCTCCGCCCTGGCCTTGGTGTCCCTCCGGTGCTGCTCCTGCGCCGGCACCTCCTCGATTTCCGTGACCGCGGGATCGCCGGAGGCCAGGAACGGCTGGTGGAGACCCTCGCCGGGGAAATCACCCTTGTCCTGGGGAAAAGCGACGGGTGAGGCCAGAAACTGGCGAGTTTTGTGAATAGGAGCGCTGTGGCTGGGGCTGGGAGCGAGCTGGCCCAGGGGATGGAATGGGATGAGCTGTAAGGCCCCTCCCAGCCCGGGGCAGATGTGGGCACGGAATTCCGGAGTGTGTGGAATCCAGGATTAGAGACCTCTGTCACCCTGGTTTTTCTGAGTTTCTTTATCAGCCTTTTGATTTTCATAAATGGAGTCAGATCTTTTAGTTACTGTACAATATTAGAGCAGTTTTCTACATTTCCCACAGAAGTAATATAAACAAATCCTTTGTTTTTCATTCTCTGTCCTTTGTTTGCACATTTCTAACCTGAAAACAATTGTAACTGACAATTGGTCTGGCCACTGAGGCTGAGGGGTGGAAACCCCAAAAAGCCAATCTTCTGCTGGACCCACAAATGTATAAAAAGTAAAAAAATAAACAAAGGGTCTCTTCTTCTCTCTGTTCTCTCAGCTGGGAGCTGGATCAGAAGAACCTCTGTGGAGATCTCTTGTCTACATGTGACTGCTTTGTGTTTCTCGGTGACAGACCTCAGCTCATCCAGGCTCCCGTGAATGCCCGGGAAATGATTCCTGAGGGGTTCCCAGTCCCTCAGAGCTTAAACCTCCTCCCATCCCATCCGTGCTCTGCTCCCAGGTCACCAGGAATGTTACCGGGGGGAACGACCTCAGGCCGTGCCAGGGGAGGCTTAGGTTGGATTTTAGGGAAAATTCCTTTGTGGAAAATGGTGGAACCCCCATCCCTGCAGGGATTCAAAACTCCTGAGGTTGTGGCACTTGGGGACGGGGGGCAGTGGCGGCCCTGGCACTGCTGGGGGCCGGTTGGACTCGGTGACCTCAGAGGGATTTTCCAACCCGAGTAATTCCATGATTCTGCAAAACCGAGCTTTAATCCGAGGGGAAGCACAGGCGGGAGATCGCTGAGCCCTCACCTGGAGTGACTTCACGGCGCTGCTGTTCTCCAGGTGGGGGAAGTCCTCAAGCAGCCACTTCGGCAAGAGGGGCACAAGGGCGGCCTTCACCCTTCACCGAGAGGGGAAAACCCAAACCCCAGATGTTAACCCGGGTGATTCTTCAGGAGTTCCTCACGCAGGATGAGACTGTGTGGGTGGGAAGGACCCAGACTTCGAGAGGGGCTTGGAAACTCGGGGTTCCCCATTCTTTAATTGCAGCAATTTCGTGTTTATTTCACTTTTTTTTTGCTGTTGGCTGTTTTGGTGTAGAGCACCAAAAAGCCCCGTCATACAACAGCCTGATAAATGCGTGGCATGGCCCCCAGGCTGAGGTGAAAAGGGCTCTGGTAGTTGATTTTAAAACACCCCAGGAGAAATTTTATACTTCTTTTACGTTTAAAAAAAAAAATTTAAAAAAAAAAGTTAATTGGAAATGAGGGGAAAAAAAGACACGGAGGAGAAAGGAATGAGGAATGTACCTTTTCCTGACCGACTTTTTAAACATCACGACTGCAAAAAGAACCGAAAATCCGACCGTGCTGAGGCTCAGTCCCAAGAAAAGCCTGATGTCCTCGTCTGCAAAAGGATGGGGAGGGAGGAGGTGATGCCTGGGGCCCGGGGGTTCGGTCCCTCACCGTTTCCTGACAGAAGTGCTGACGTGAATTCCTGGGCCCGGGGCTGGTTTTGCTTTTGGTTTGGGCGCTGTGACAGAGCCTGGCCTGTGCCGGAGGATGTGCAGGGCAGAGCATCCCCAAAGGCAGAGCCACGGGTGGGAAACGCTGCCGCCAGTCCCTGGCTCAAACTGCCAGATGGCATCAGCGCAGGTTAATTCTGCCTTTTCCTGCTCTGGGCACCTCCCAAACCATCCATTGGACTGGATGTTGTATTTTTAACCTCATCGGAAAGCAAACCTCAAAGCCTACATTCTGTGGGTGCCGCACTTCCATGAGAGGACCCATCCCCTGCAGGTGGGTCGTGTCCCCACAGAGTGAAAAGATCATTTTTTGGGGGGCTCTGACCTCCCCGAAGTGTCCGGGAGCTCTCAGTTCCCACTGCCAGGTGCTGCTGGGGTTAAACCCCGCTCTTGGGGCCAGCAGAAAGCCTGGCTTAGCAAGGCAGAGCTGCCCTCCTTACCCTGGGGCATCTGGCTGTAGGCGCTGCCCAGGAGCGGCTCCTCCGGAGGGGCTGGAACAGAGAAGGGGGAAAAGGTCTGTGAGTCACTGAGGGGACCGTGGGTGGCACAAAACCCGGCCTGCTTCTATCCTTTTAGAAAAATAAACTACGGTGCAACGAGAGGAAGTTAAACTCCTTGGAGCAGTGAATAAACCCAGCTCTGGCCGGGCTCTCCACCACGTCCCACTTCCCACAGATCCAATTAAATGCGGCGGTGATCAACACCCAAAACACCTTCCCTGCTCCTCCCTCCCCTCAGCGCACGGAACAAGGATTCAGTCCCCCTGGGGAGTTCTGTCATTCCTCGTGAGCACTCCCGGGCGGTTTATCTGCTTTTTCCAGAGAGGTTGTGGATCCCTGGCAGTGCCCAAGGCCGGGTTGGAGCGGCCTGGCACAGCGGGACGCGTCCCTGCCATGGCAGGGGTGGGCTCTGAGTCCCTCCCGACCCATCCCATCCCATCCCATCCCATCCCATCCCATCCCATCCCATCCCATCCCATCCCATCCCATCCCAGGGCGGGATTCTGTGATTTCCCAAAGTGCTGAACCCCTGGGAAGGAGTTTCCCGGGTTATTCCCGCGCAGCGAGGGCGGATCTGCAGCTGATCCCACGGCACCGCAGGAGTTAAACATCGGGGGAGAGATTTCCTGAGAAGTTACCGCTAAACTAATTAGCCATTGGTTTTAAAACCGGCGGCTGGCAGAGAATTTACACATCTCTGAGCACACACAGGGTTAAATGTCGGAGCAGCCTGAAAAGCTAAGGGTAAATCTGCCTTTGTGCCCTCAAAGTTTTTTTGCTTTTCTCCTAATCCTAGCTCACAGCAAAGTTCTGGTAAAGGCTCAAACCGTTTAGCAAAGGTGAAAACCATTACACAAATCAACCTCTCCACCCAGTCACAAACGAAACCAGCGCGGGCAAGACGCCTCATTCTGCCAAAACCAGCGGCCAGCTTTGATCCTGGCCGAGTTCCCTCGGGATCCCCAAGGTCCCTGACAAACATTTGGTGCCCCAGAGAAGGCTCCTGCCCCGAGGGCAGCGCGCAGCCAGCCTCCTGTGCCCGTTAATTCTGTGTTCTCCTGCTTTGGGGCACCTCCCGCTCCTACTGGACCTGGTATTGGAGCCTCATCCCAGAGCAGAACTCCAAAGATCGCGTCCTGTGGGTGCTGAGCAACGGGACAACCAGCTGGGAACGCCTGCCTCCATCTCCTGGGGACAGCTGCCCTCCTCCAGGCCGGAGAGGAGCCGAGCAGAGCCACGGGAGAATCCCTGAGCCACGGGAGAATCTCTGAGCCACGGGAGAATCCCTGAGCCACGGGAGAATCCCTGAGCCACGGGAGAACTTCCTGAGCCACGGGAGAATCCCTGAGCCACGGGAGAAATCCCTGAGCCCCGGGAGAACTTCCTGAGCCATGGGAGAATCCCTGAGCTACGGGAGAAGTCCCTGAGCCACGGGAGAATCCCTGAGCCGCGGGAGAACTTCCTGAGCCACGGGAGAATCCCTGAGCCACGGGAGAAATCCCTGAGCCACAGGAGAATCCCTGAGCCACGGGAGAATCCCTGAGCCACGGGAGAAATCCCTGAGCCACGGGAGAATCCCTGAGCCACGGGAGAAGTCCCTGAGCCACGGGAGAATCCCTGAGCCACGGGAGAAATCCCTGAGCCACGGGAGAATCCCTGAGCAATGGGAGAATCCCTGAGCCACGGGAGAAATCCCTGAGCCACGGGAGAATCCCTGAGCCGTGGGAGAAATCCCTGAGCCACGGGAGAATCCCTGAGCCATGGGAGAAATCCCTGAGACACAGGAGAATCCCTGAGCCACGGGAGAAATCCCTGAGCCATGGGAGAACTTCCTGAGCCACGGGAGAATCCCTGAGCCACGGGAGAAATCCCTGAGCCACGGGAGAATCCCTGAGCCGCGGGAGAATCCCTGAGCCACGGGAGAATCCCTGAGCCATGGGAGAATCCCTGAGCCACGGGAGAATCCCTGAACCATGGGAGAACTTCCTGAGCCACGGGAGAATCCCTGAGCCATGGGAGAATCCCTGAGCCATGGGAGAAATCCCTGAGCCACGGGAGAATCCCTGAGCCACGGGAGAATCCCTGAGCCACGGGAGAAATCCCTGAGCCACGGGAGAATCCCTGAGCCGTGGAGAAGTCCCTGAGCCGCGGGAGAATCCCTGAGCCACAGGAGAAATCCCTGAGCCACAGGAGAATCCCTGAGCCACGGGAGAATCCCTGAGCCACAAGAGAATCCCTGAGCCGCGGGAGAATCCCTGAGCCATGGGAGAACTTCCTGAGCCACGGGAGAAGTCCCTGAGCCACGGGAGAAATTCCTGAGCCATGGGAGAATCCCTGAGCCACGGGAGAAGTCCCTGAGCCATGGGAGAAGTTCCTGAGCCACGGGAGAATCCCTGAGCCACGGGAGAAATCCCTGAGCCACGGGAGAAATCCCTGAGCCAAGGGAGAATCCCTGAGCCACGGGAGAATCCCTGAGCCACGGGAGAATCCCTGAGCCAAGGGAGAATCCCTGAGCCACGGGAGAATCCCTGAGCAATGGGAGAAGTCCCTGAGCAATGGGAGAATCCCTGAGCAGCTGCAGAGGGCGCGGAGCAGGGGGCTGAGGTCTCCCCCGGGTGTCACCTCCTGGTCACCTGCAGGTCCCTGATGTCCCTGCAGCCAGCCCTGCCCAGGCCAGGCTCTCTTTAAGCCCAGCCTTGGAGCTCAGCCCCCAGCTGGGCTCTGCTGGGGGAGCTCTGGGTGTCAGCCCCTCCGAGGACCTGCCTGGCCCTGGGGACACCCAAAGCCACCCCCAGTGATGGAGGTGATGATGATGATGATGTTCCTTTGCAGGCTGGCTCCTGCCCTTCCCTAAAACCGGCTCTGAGGCTGCCTGGTCCAGCAGGAGATGTCCCTTCCAACCCCCTTCCCACTCCAGGGGGGCAAGGGCGCGCTGGCTCTGCCCTGCTGCTCTCTGCAAAAGCTCTTTGCTGTGTTTGGGGCTGTCTGTGACCTTTCCTCGTGAGTCCCGCTTTGGCAGCCTCGCTTTTCTGCCACGGAAAGGGGCAAGGGCTCTGCTGGTGCATCTGCTGAAGGAAAACGAGGTTCTTGGGTGGTTTGGGTCTGTGCAGGGGAGCAAAGACCAGCTAGAGATCAGTTTTTAACATCAATACATTGATTAAACCCTCTATTTCCCTATGCGGCTCGCTGGGCAGGGTTTCTCCCGTTCCTAACCCTCGGGAATCCCCCAGACCCGAGGCTGCGGGGGGAGCAGCAGCTTTTCCCCGGCGGCAGGCTCACCTGGGCTGGAGCTGGCTTTGCTGATCCCGTCGGGATACACCGCGTACAGCGACACGAGCCGGGGGGCTCCGGCCGCCGCCTCTGCCGGGAAAAGCGGGATCTGCCCTCAAAATGGGGATTTTTATCTGCTCCGCGGGCTCTAGGCTTGCGCGGGGGGGTTGTTGCTGGGTGCTGAGAGCAGACGGATCGGCCTTTGTGGGGCCGGTGTCTTTCTTTACTCACTTTTACTTCGTTTTTTTTTCCCCCTCCCTATCCCCTCCTTCCCCTGTGATCTTCACCCAGGGAGCCCAATCCCGCTGCCTGCCCTCGGATCTCCAATTCCTTCCTTCCTCCTTCTTCCCTGGTGGCTCTTCATAGCCCAAATCCCCCAAAACAAATGGACGCGGGCTCAAATTCAAACGGAGCTGCCTTTATAATCCGGTTTGGATTTGCAGTTTGATTTGGATCTATAATCCAGTTTGGATTTGCAATCTAGTTTGGGTCTATAACCTAGTTTGGGTTTGCAATCTGATTTGGATTTGCGGTCCCGTTTGGATTTGCAATCTGATTTGAATCTATAATCCAGTGTGGACTTGTAGTCCAGTCTGGATCTATAATACAGTTTGGATTTGCAGTCCAGTTAGGATCTGCAATCTGATTTGGATCTGCAATCTGATTTGGATTTGCAATCCGATTTGGATCTATAATCCAGTTTGGATTTGCAGTCCCGTTTGGATTTACAGTCCCGTTTGGATTTGCAGTCCCGTTTGGATTTGCAATCTGATTTAGATCTAAAATCCAGTTTGGATTTGCAGTCCCGTTTGGATTTGCAATCTGATTTAGATCTAAAATCCAGTTTGGATTTGCAGTCCCATTTGGATCTGCAGTCTGATTTAGATCTATAATCCAGTTTGGATTTGCAGTCCCGTTTGGATTTGCAATCTGATTTAGATCTATAATCCAGTTTGGATTTGCAGTCCCATTTGGATCTGCAATCTGATTTAGATCTATAATCCCGTTTGGATTTGCAGTCCCGTTTGGATTTGCAATCTGATTTAGATCTAAAATCCAGTTTGGATTTGCAGTCTGTTTGGATCTGCAGCTGATTTAGATCTGCAATCAGATTTGGATCTATAATCCCATTTGGATTTGCACTCCCGTTTGGATTGATACCATCCTGAGGAGCCGTCCCAAGCAGAGAAGGGATCCCAGGGCTGTCCTACCTTGGATGTAGGTGTGTGTTTGCTGGGGTGGGATCCTTTCCCACAGGTACTGCTGCTCCTGGCCGTGCTGGGAGCTGGGAAGCCACTCCAGTATGAACCAGAGCAGGGGGCTCTGGCTGTGCTGGGGCGGCTGCCACTGGACCAGGACCCTGCTCTGGTTCTCAGGCTTCACCTCCACGGCCCCCGGTGCTGGGAATTCTGTGGAGAAAGAGGGCGAGGGGCTGTCACCCCAAATTCATCCTGGGAGACCCAGGACAAATTTGGTTTTCCTGGAAGTGTTTGGAGACTGAAGGGTGAACAGGAGATTATCGAATATGGCGGGTTTATCTGTAAGCACACACACTATATATAAATCTATGTATTGATCTGTGTTTCGTAGGATTATTTCGGTTGGAAAAGATCTTAAAGGTCAAGACCACCACTGCCCTGTGTCTCTAAGTGCCACCACAACCATGTGGCTTTGGAATCCCTCCAGGGATGGGGACTCCAGCAGTCCCCAGGGCGGCTGGGCCAGGGCTGGGAAAGTTTTCCATTAGGAAATGTCCATGACATTCAACCCTGGCCCAGCCTGAGGCCGTTCCCTCTCCTCCTGTCCCTGTTCCCTGGGAGCAGATCCCAAATCCCCCTGGCTGTTCCCTCTTGTCAGGAGTTGTGCAGAGCCACAGGGTTCCCCCTGAGCCTCCTTTTCTCCAGGCTCCCCCAGGAATTCTCCAGTCTCTTCCCAGCTCCGTTCCCTGCCCTGGACACGCTCCAGCCCCTCCGTGTCCTTCATGGAACGGGGATCCCGGAGCTGTCCCAGCAGTGCCACCACAGGGGACAGGCTCTGCCCTTGTGTCCTCTGCCCCCCTGGCCAGCTGTGCTCATCCCCAGCCAGATGTGGAGCTCTGTGCTTCCAAATCCCAAAAAAACCCAGCTGCACCGTGGGCTGTGTCACGTCCCTGAAACGCTTCACCTGTCACTTCTTACCAGAAACGTGCACGATTCTGATAAACATCACACCTCAGAGAGGATTTTCCACCTTATTTCTCTTCAGCTTCTTTTTAGTCATGTGTTTGCCCTCAGCTTGACGGGGACTTTCCCCTCCTGCTGCTCGTTCAGAGAGACGTTTTTCAGAACTAGGAAAGTGTGGTTGTGGGGAAAGCCACAGCCCAGGGCAGGGGGAGCGTAAGGTGGTCCTGAAAGGATTTAGAAAGGATTTTTTTCTTTTCCTCCCCACTTCTTTTTCAGTTTACAAGGACCCGGCTCACGGTGGGGGTTGGCAGAGGCTGCAGGAGCTGCTCTGGGGGCGGAGGAGCAGCCTTGCACCCTTTGCTGTGCCAGCCAACACGGGCAGGGCAAGCTGGTGCTCAGGTTTGTTGCTGCAGCCTTAGGAGGTGGAGGGCTGAGATTGCAGGGCCTGAAGGGGCTCCAGGAGAGCTGGGGACGAGGGATGGAGGGGCAGGACACAGGGGATGGCTCCAGTGCCAGAGGGCAGCGCGGATGGGAGATTGGGCAGGAATTGTTCCCTGGGAAGGGCTGAGATGGAACTCCCAGAGCAGCTGTGGCTGCCTCTGGATCCCTGGCAGTGCCCAAGGCCGGGTTGGACATTGACCTTGGAGCAGCCTGGGACAGTGGGAGCTGTTCCTGCCCACGGAACAACGACCTGAGATGGGCTTTAGGGTCTCTCTCATCCCAAACCACTCCAGAATTCCGTGACTCCGTTCACGGCTGTGGAGCATCTCCAGGGCACTCCGGACCCGTCCGGAGCACCCCGAGCCCCCCGGCAGAGCTCCTCCGGGGCTTTTCCCTCGCACAACCCGGCCAGGGGTTAAAACCTGCGTTAAACCGAGCTTAAACCGAGGCGGGCACGGCTACGCTCCTACCTCCCCGAGCCTCCCCCGGCCTCAGGGGGATGCGGGCGGGGCTGGAAGCTCCCTTGGCGTTGCGGGCGGTGACGAGGAGGCCGCGGGCTCCCGGCGGCACCAGCACCGTGCACTCCGTGCCCGAGGTGAGGCACAGCAGCCCCGCGCCCCGGCGGCTCTCGGCGGACACGGCGTAGCCCAGGATCCTCCCGCGGGCATCCCGGGCTGGCAGCGGCTGCGGGGCGGACAGAGAGGCGGGTGACAGTTTTGGAAGGACGGACGGAGAGAGAGATTCGGCTCCGAGCCACCGCTCGGGTTTTTTCCTCCCGTCCCCGCGGCCGATAGCGCGGCAGCTCGGGGGGAGCGGCGGAGCCGAAAGCCGGCAGGAGCGGCCCCGAAAGCTCCGTACCTTGATCAACACCGTCACCTCGTGGCTGCCGTTGGGCAGGGAGCGGCCCAGGCGCCGCCACACGGCGGGAGCGGCGGCGGGGGCTGCGGGAGAGCGGGGACACCGTGAGACGGACACCGGGGGACACCGTGAGACACACCGGGGGACATTGGGGGACACCGTGAGACGGACACCGGGGGACACCGTGAGACAGACACCGGGGGACACCGGGGACACCGTGAGACACACTGGGGGACACCAGGGAACACCGTGAGACAGACACCGGGGGACACCGTGAGACAGACACCGGGGACACCGTGAGACGGACACCGGGGACACCGTGAGACGGACACCGGGCGACACCGAGGGCACCGTGAGACAGACACCGGGTGACACCGGGGACACCGTGAGACAGACACCGGGGACACCGTGAGACAGACACCGGGGACACCGTGAGACGGACACCGGGGGACACCGGGGACACCGTGAGACAGACACGGGGGGACATTGGGGGACACCGTGAGACGGACACCGAGGGACACCGGGGACACCGTGAGACGGACACCGAGGGCACCGTGAGACGGACACCGGAGGGCACCGGGGACACCGTGAGACTGACACCGGGGGACACTGGTGGGCACCGTGAGACGGACACCGGGGGACACCGGGGGCACCCCGGGGATCCCACACACCCGCTGCCCCCCGGGGAACCCCTCCCGGCCGGGGCTCTGCGGCTGGGAGATGAAAGAGCTCAATGACAGATTTTGGGGGCCAGAGCGGCCCCGTTGCCCCGCTGGCATTGGGAAGGGAGGGCAGCGCTGCCCGGGCACCCCGGGGTGGCTGAGCCGGCCGTGCCCAGGCTCATCCCGAGGTGCCCAGCTGCCGTGGGTAGAGGGGAGCTGGCTCAGGGTGACAGGGATTTGTCGCCACGCCTCGACTGATGCGATTTTTCCGCCCAGGGAAGCCACAGAAGACACGGAGCCATCCCCAGCGCTGCCAGGGCCACCCCGTGTCCCCGTGCGCCACGTCCGCAGGGCTCTGACGCCCCCGGGGCAGCCGAAGGCCGCACACGGGGCTGAGCGCACCTGCCTCGGGGGTGCGGTACCGGAACGGGGGGCTCCAGGCGCTCCAGGGGCTGCGGGCGGCGCCGAGCCGGCACCGCACCTGGAACACGAACTCGGTGTCACTCTGCAGCTCGTGCCGCCACCGGGGGCCCTCCCGATCCGCTTCGGAACACGGCTCCACCTGCGAGGGAAGAGCGGAGCGCTGGGGGAGCGGGGGATTGAGGGGTGGAGGGATGAGGGATGGAGGGATGGAGGGATGGATGAGGGATTGAGGGATGGATGAGGGATTGAGGGGTGGATGGATGGATGGATGGATGGATGGATGAGGGATGGAGGGATGGACGAGGGATGATGGAGGGATGATGGGAGGGATGGATGAGGGATGGAGGGATGGAGGGATGGATGAGGGATGGAGGGGTGGATGAGGGATTGAGGGGTGGATGGAGGGATGGATGAGGGATTGAGGGATGGATGGAGGGGTGATGGAAGGGTGGAGGGATGGATGGATGGATGGATGGATGGATGAGGGATTGAGGGGTGGATGGATGGATGAGGGATGGATAGAGGGATGGAGGGGTGATGGATGGATGGAGGGATGGATGATGGAGGGACAGCTGGAGGAATGATGGAGGGATGGAGGGATGGATGGAAGGATGATGGAGAGGTGGATGGAGGAATGAATGGAGGGATGATGGAGGGATGGCTGGAGGGATGATAGAGGGATGGCTGGAGGGATGGATGGAGTGATGGATGGAGGGATGGATGGAGGGATGATGGAGGGATGGCTGGAGGGATGGATGGAGGGATGATGGAGGGATGGATGGAGGGATGGCTGGAGGGATGGATGGAGGGATGATGGAGGGATGGCTGGAGGGATGGAGGGATGGATGGAGGGATGATGGAGGGATGGATGGAGGGATGATAGAGGGATGGATGGAGGGATGATGGATGGATGGAGGGATGGATGGAGGTCACCGCCCTCCCTGTCTGCATGGGCAGGATCCCCGCTGTCCCCTCCAGTGCCCCACTGCGGGCACAGCCAGAGCCCCTGGCACTGGGATTCTGCCACCACCGTGGGGATTTTGGGATCTGGGGTCCAGGCTCAGCCCTGCCAGCACTCGGGGATGTTTTCACAGGGCTCAGGTGGAGCTGCCCTGGTGGGGTTTTTTTGGTGGTTTTGTCCGGGGTGTGCGCTGAGCACCTCGGAGGATTTTGTGCCTCGTCCTTGCAGAGCAGGACGTTTGGAAATGTTTGGAATTCTGTCCCATTGCAGGAAAAGCAGAGCTAACCCTGCCCGGGAGGCCGTCTGCTCTCTCAGGTGACATCAGCTCTCCTGTCCCCACAGCGGGACCCTCCTGCGGCCAGCACCGCAGCAAAGGAGGCGAGCTTTGATCGATCCCAAATATTCCCATTGCCCACGGGGGTGTCCAGCAGGAACGGGACTTTAAGGGGGTGCGCCGGGGGGGTTTGGGGCTCTCACGTGCCACTCCGGGGCGCCCGTGGCCCTGTGCCTCTCCTCGCAGCGCACGTTCCGCAGCTGCGTCCGGCTCCTCCAGCGCGTGGTGGTGCTGGGAGGGGACGACTCGGTGGTGTCGGCGCCGATGGGCGCGGGCAGAGCCGGGATCACTGCGGGGACACGCGGGAGAGGGTGGGGTGGGGGCTGCCCTGGTGCTCAGGGGTGTCCCTAAAGGGACACGGCAGGGCAGGGCGGCCACGCGCAGCTCCGGCACGGCGTGCTGCTCATGGAGGGATGAGGGATGGATGGAGGGATGGATGGGTGATGGATGGATGGATGATGGAATGATGGATGGATGGACAGATGAGGGATGGACGATGGATAGATGGGATGGATGATGGAGGGATGGATGGAGGGATGATGGATGGACAGATGGATGGGTGATGGATGGATGGATGGATGGATAGATGTATGGATGATAGATGGACAGATAGATGGGTGATGGATGGATGGGCGCATGGAAAGATGGATGGATGGATAGATGAGGGATGGGTGATGGATAGATGGGATGGATGATGGATGGATGGATGGAGGGAAGATGGATGATGGATAGATGGATAGATAGATGGACAGATGGATGAGGGATGGACAGATGGATAGATGGACAGATGGATGGGTGATGGATGGATGGATGATGGAATGATGGATGGATGGACAGATGAGGGATGGACGATGGATAGATGGGATGGATGATGGAGGGATGGATGGAGGGATGATGGATGGATGAGGGATGGATGATGGATGAACAGCTAGATGGATGAGGGATGGATGGATGGACAGATGGATGGATGGATGATGGATGGACAGATAGATGGACAATGGATGGATGAACAGATGGATGGATAGACGGATAGATGGATGATGTATGGATGTATGGATGATGGATGGACAGATGGATGATGTATGGATGGATGATGGATGGACAGATAGATGGACAGATGGATGGGTGATGGATGGATGGACACATGGAATGATGGATGGATGGATAGATGAGGGATGGGTGATGGATAGATGGGATGGACGATGGAGGGATGGATGGAGGGATGCTGGATGGACAGATAGATGGACAATGGATGGATGGACAGATGGATGGATAGATGGATGGATGGATGTTGAATGGAGGGATGGATGACGGATGGATAATGGATGATGGATGATGGATGGATGAATGGATCATGGATGGTCAGGTAGATGGACAATGGATGGACAGATGGATGGGTGGACAGACGGATGGATGGACAGACGGATGGATGGACAGATGGATGATGGACAGGTGGACGGACGGACGGACATACCGAGCTCCTGCAGGCTGAGGTGCTGAGGGGCCGAGCGGGCGGTTCCCAGCGCGTTGCTGGCCTGCACCCACACCGAGTAGCGGCTCTGGTTGCGCAGCTCTCCCAGCGGCACCGGTGAGTCTGCAGGGAAGATCTTTTCTTCCTCATCCTCCTCGTCCTGTGCCACCAGCCTGGAAGTGGGGACAGTCCCGTCAGTGCCCACCCCACCCCACACACCCCCCGGCACGGCCACCCCGGCTCCTGAGGTGTCACAGCTCGTGGCCAGGGCACGGCCGTCCCCAAACCCGAGTCTGTCACCCCTAAAGCAAACTGGAAATTCCCTCCCATGACGCTGCTGCTGGGATTTGTGTTTTCACGGTGGGAAGGGAACAATTTCCTTTCTTTCCGGCTGCACCATTCAGTTCGATCCTGAACTTTGGCAGCAGCTTTATCCGTTCTCTTCACAGAGCTTCCATGTGATGGGATTTCATGTCTTTAAAACTGAGTCAGGATAACTGAATTTCTGCCCAATCTCCCATCCAGCCCTGCCCTCTGGCACTGGGAGCCATTCCCTGTGTGCTGTCCCTCCATCCCTTGTCCCCAGTCCCTCTCCAGCTCTCCTGGAGCCCCTTTAGGCCCTGCCAGGGGCTCGGAGCTCTCCCTGGATCCTTCTCCTCCCCAGGTGATCCTGCCAGGCAGTGCCATGGGGGTTTGGTGGCAGGGAGCATGCCAGGGTGGGACTGTGGCACAGCCCTCAGCAGCCAGCGCCTCTGCTTCAGCTGCACCTCTGCGTCTGGGGTTTGGGCAGCGTGAGGTCGGGATTTAGTTTTGTGACAATGGGATGTGAGCCTGCGGCTGCCAGAGCTCCATCCTGCGGGGCCCGCCCTGCGGTGGGACGCGCGGCTCGCGGGCAGGAGGTGACAAAACGTGAGCTGGAGGAAGTGGAACTGGGGCACGGCAGCGCCGCTGCCACTGGGGCTGTCACTGGGGCTGTCACCAGGGCTGTCATCAGAGGCTGTCACCCAGACCTGTCACCCGGGTTCTCACTGGTGCTCTCACCCAGATCTGTCACCTGGGGTTGTCACCCTAACCTGTCACCCAGATCTGTCACCTGGGGCTCTCACCGGGGCTGTAACCCGGTGCTCTCACCCAGATCTGTCACCCAGATCTGTCACCTGGATCTGTCACCCGGATCTGTCACCCGGATCTGTCACCCTGTCCTGTCACCTGGATCTGTCACCCAGACCTGTCACCCAGACCTATCACCCACATCTGCCACTCGGATCTGTCATCCAGATCTGTCACCCGGGGCTCTCACCCAGATCTGTCACCCAGACCTGTCACCCAGATCTGTCACCCTAACCTGTCACCCAGACCTGTCACCCTGACCTGTCACCCTAACCTGTCACCCAGACCTGTCACCCAGACCTGTCACTCTAACCTGTCACCCTGACCCGTCACCCAGATCTGTCACCCTAACCTGTCACCCTAACCTGTCACCCAGACCTGTCACCCTAACCCGTCACCCAGACCTGTCACCCTAACCTGTCACCCGGACCTGTCACCCGTCTCCCGTCCCGGCGGCGCTGCCCGCGTCACCTGCGCAGGTGGAGGCTGTTCCGGGTGTGCAGGTGCGTGACCCTCCCTCCATCCCAGCCGCACTCCAGGCTCCCCGAGCCCTCGGCGATGGCGCAGCTCAGGTTTCCGGGGGGGTCCGGGGGGTCTGTGGGGACGGGGCGGGGTGAGGGCACGGCCAGGCCGGGAGGAGCCCGAGCGCATCTCTGCGGGGCCGGGGGACACGGGGGACACGCAGGGACACTCACAGCCCGCCCGCAGCTCCGTGCCGCACACCAGGCTGTCCCAGCCCGTGCTGGGGCAGCGGGAGAAGCAGGTGACGGTGACGAAGGGCGTCCGAAAATCGCGCAGCAGGAGCCGGGTGGCGCCGCCGGGCAGTTCCTCGGCGAGGCTGTAGTTGAGGAGGATGAGGAGCCGGGCCGAAGGGCAGCCCGGGCCGGGCTGGCAGCCGATGGAGACGTCGGAGCCCATCCGCACCACCGGCGAGGGCTCGACCCAGACGCGCCCCTTGCACCGCAGGGCTGCGGCACCTGCGCCAAAGCGGGTGAGCTCCGGGGCTATCCCGGGACGCCGCAGCTCCCGGGGCTCGGCGGGAGCTGCTTTGCTCCCCGGGGTGCAGCGGCGAGGGGATCGCGCCTGGAGCCCCCGTGGGGTGCGGGTAAACCCCGGGTCAGGAGCGATGCTGGGTGGGGAGAGCCCTGCACCCCTGGCAGCGCCCAAAGCCGGCCGCCGGGGATCTGGGGACGGTGGAAGTTGTGGAAGTTGTCCCTGTGAGCTCCGAGGTCTCTCCCAGCCTGGATCTGGCTGGCACCGGGGTGAAGCCACAGCTTGCAGCTGCGCCCCGGCCCCTCTGACCCATCCCAGCCCATCACAAACAGACAATTTCCCCCGGCTTCCCCCAATTTCCCCCAGTTTTCCCCAGTTCCCTCAGTTCCCCCCTGTTTCCCTCTGTTTCCCCCATTCACCCAGTTTCCCCAATTTCCCTCAGTTTCCCCAATTTCCCTCAGTGTCTCCTAATTCCCCCAATCTGCCCCAGTTTCCCTGTTTCCCCTAACTCCCCCAGTTCCCCCCAGTCCCCTCAGCTTCCCCCAGTTTCCCCAGTTTCCCCAGTTTCCCCCAGTTTCCCCCAGTTTCCCCCAGTTTTCTCCAGTTTTCTCCAGTTTCCCCCAGTTCCCCCAATTTCCCCAGTTCCCCCCAGTTTCCCCCAACTTCCCCCAGTTTCCCCAACTTCCCCCAGTTTCCCACATTTTCCCCATTTCTCCCAGTTCCCCCAGTTTCCCCGTTTCCCCCAGTCTCCCCAGTTTCCCCCAGTTTCCTCCAATTTCCCCATTTCTCCCAGTTCCCCAGTTTCCCCATTTCCTCAGTTCCCCCCAGTTTCCGTTTCCCCCAATCCCCTCAGTTTCCCCAGCTTCCCCCAGTTTCCCCATTTTACCCGTTTCTCCCAGTTCCCCCAGTTTCCCCCAGTCCCCCCAGTCCCCCCAGTCCCCCCAATTCCCCCAATCCCCCCAGTCCCCCCCAATTCCCCCCAGTCCCCCCAATTCCCCCAATCCCCCCAGTCCCCCCAATTCCCCCCAGTCCTCCCAGTTTCCCCAATCCCCCCCAATTCCCCCAGTCCCCCCAGTCCCCCCAATCCCCCCAGTCCCCCCAGTCCCCCCAGTCCCCCCCATTTCCCCAATCCCCCCCAGTCCCCCCAGCCCCCCAATCCCCCCCAGTCCCCCCAGTCCCCCCAGTCCCCCCAGTCCCGCCCGTTTCGGGGTTCGCTCTCAGGTTGGAGATGACTGCAGGGAAATCACCGCCCGGCGCGGCGGAGGCGCGGCGCTTCCCTATCAGATGAAGCCGAGCGCGGCCCCGGCTCTGGGCGCTATCGGGCTCCATCTGCCCTTCCTGGAAAGGGGCAGGGCCGTGCCCGGGGCTCAGCGGGGGCTGCGGGGGAGAACGGCGCTGGGGGGCTGGAGATGGCACGGGGGGAATGGAAACGGGCACTGGGGGAATGGAAATGGGACTGGGGGGCTGGAAATGGTCCTGGGGGGCTGGAGATGGGACTGGGGGCTGGAGATGGCACTGGGGGAATGGAGATGGGACTGGGGGAATGGAAATGGCACTGGGGGAATGGAAACGGGCACTGGGGGGCTGGAGATGGCACTGGGGGCTGGAGATGGGACTGGGGGAATGGAGATGGCACTGGGGGGCTGGAAATGGCACTGGGGGAATGGAAACGGGCACTGAGGGAATGGAAACGGGCACTGGGGGAATGGAAATGGCACTGGGGGAATGGAAACGGCACTGGGGGCTGGAGATGGGACTGGGGGAATGGAGATGGCTCTGGGAGCTTGGAAGTGGTCCTGGGAGGTTGGAAATGGCACTAGGGGTCTGGAAACGGGTCCTAGGAGACTGGAAGTGGCCCTGGGAGATTGGAGATGGCGTTGGGAGATTGGAAATGGCACTGGAGGTCTGGAAATGGCACTGGGGAGACTGGAAATGGCTCTGGGAGATTGGAAGTGGCCCTGGGAGCTTGGAAACGGCACTGGGGGACTGGAAATGGTCCTGGGAGGTTGGAAATCTTATTGGGAGCTTGGAAATAGCCCCTGGGAGCTTGGAAATGTCCCCTGGGAGGTTGGAAATAGTCCTGGGAGACTGGAAATGGCTCTGGGAGGTCGGAAATGGCCCTGGAAGGTTGGAAGTGGCCCTGGGGAACTGGAAATGGTCCTGGGAGACTGGAAATGGCCCCTGGAGATTGGAAATGGTTCTGGGAGGTTGGAAATGGCCCTGGGGAACTGGAATTCACCCTGGGAGACTGGAGATGGCACTGGGAGACTGGAGATGGCACTGAGGGCCTGGAAATGTCACTGGGAGTTTGGAAATGGACCCAGGAGCCTGGAAATGTCACTGGGAGACAAAATCCCCGCTCCAAGGAGGGGAGAGGGAAGGGGAAGGAGCTGCAGGGCACCACGGGATCCTCCCAGCTCTGTCATTGTCCCATCCCCACCGGCAATTCCCAAGGGACTCAGGGGCAGAGGCGGCGGCGTGGTGGCCCTGTCCCTGTCCCTGTCAGTGTCACTGTCACTGTCCCTGTCACTGTCAGTGTCCCTGTCACTGTCGGTGTCACTGTCACTGTCCCTGTCAGTGTCACTGTCATTGCCAATGTCCCTGTCACTGTCAGTGTCCCTGTCACTGCCAGTGTCCCTGTCACTGTCCCTGTCCCTGTCCCTGTCCCTGTCACTGTCCCTGTCACTGTCAGTGTCACTCACCCGGGCACAGGCAGCAGAGCAGCACCAGCAGCACCAGCAGCACCAAAGCCTCTCCGGACGCCGCCATGGCCTGGGCTGCCGCATAGTCTGAGGGATGAAAATCACCCAGCGATTCCTGCCGGGAAAGCGGCTCCGGCACGGGCAGGAGGATTTGTGACAGGGAAATCCGAGCAGCCCCGCCTCGGGAATGGGCTCGGGGGGGCAGACACGTCCCCAGGGATGGGAGAGGCTGGGACACTCCGGGATGAGCCCACCCGAGGTGCCCGAGGGCAGGCGGAGCTGCTCGGCCTGGGGGCAGATCCTTGGGAAGGGGTGAATGGAGGTGAGGGAGCCGAACTCCTCCCGGTGTGGGGCAGGACAGGACGGGGGGCAGTGGGCTCCTGCTGGAAATCAGGAAATTCCAGCTAAAGGCAAGGAAAAGCTCTCTAAGGGTGGCCAGAGCGAGGTCTCGTCCTGCACCCTCCATCCCTGGGTGTGCTCAGACGTGGTTTTATGGGACAGGAACTCCCTGTTTCCCCAGGATCTTTCCCACAGCTCCAGCCCGAGCTGAGCAATGCCTCTTCCCAGCAGGGATCCCCAGCCCCAAAACCCCAGGCCAGGCCTCCCGCCCTGTCCCCAAGAGTCACTAATTTTTTTTCCCTGCTCCCTTTGCCTCTCTTTGGGAGAATTCCCACAATCCAGGAGGGGCAGCCCGGCCTCCCCAGCCTCGTGGGGCTGTGGGGCTGCCAGGGCTTTGCAGCAACCGAGGCACGGGCTGGCCAAGAATAGAGAAATCCAGCTCTTTTTGGGAAAATCGCTCTTTTCCAAGGAAAACACCCTCCTGGAAGCTGCCAGCCAGGCACCACCCCTCAATCCCCCGGAGCTGGGGCCACCCCAGCACCCCCACAGGCCCCTCTGGGGTGGGAGGTGGGCAGGGAGCAGAGCCTGAACCATCCCTGGCATCGCGGCCCCACATCCATCCTTTCCTCTCCCCGCGCCATACCTGCAGTCAGGAACGGCAGATTTCCCTGGAGGGAGCCCAGAGCCCACGGTAAGAGCTCCAAAACGCTGTTTTCCCACCCGAGCCGGGCCAGCAGCAGCAGCAGCAGCAGCAGCAGCGAGTGCTCCGGTGTTTCTCGTGCGGGGCGAGGTGACCTGGTTTGGTTTTAGGGCTGATGGAGCGTTCATCAGGTTTCAAGTGCCTCCCTATGACCTGACCTACAAAGGGGAGCTGCGGGTTCCCAAGGGCCCACGAACCTCCTGCAGAGCCAGGGCAGAGGAAAAAATATCTGATTCTGGGTGCCACGAGAGGAGCTGAAAACCCGAAATCTGCCCGGCTCTCCGAAGGGAACGCGGGCTCTGCCTCCTCTGGGGGTCACGCCGGTGCCTTTTGTTCCGATTTTTATTCCTTTGCAAACTCCAAAGCCAAGGGAACGAGGCCGTTTGGAGACGCTGGGCTCTGAGCTCATCCCTGGCGAAGCCTCCCCGTGCACCAGGGTTAAAGAAACGCGAATTCCACGAAGGAGGGGGAAGCTGCTGGGTGGGGCCGGCGGAATCCTCAGCGGGAGGATAACGGCGGGAGCAGCAGGCTGGGATGTGCTGGGGATAAATTCTGGAAGCCGGGAGAAGCTGGGGAGTCCTTACCTGGGCGCTCCTCAGGACACGCGGCACCGGGGCTGCAGCAGCGCTGCGAGCGAGGGCAGCAGCGTGGGGCTGACCTACATCGAGCACCAGAGTTTCCCTTCCAGGCTGAGTCAGGCCACGGGGAAACCCAGCATCCCCGGGGGAAGGGGCGTCCTGGGGTTCTGGAGGCGCCCGGGTGGAGCCGTGCCCGTCCCGGCCGGGTGGTTCCGCTCTCCTCGCCGGCTGTGAGCTCAGCCGGGGCTCCTGGGCGCTGTCAGGAACATCTTTCCCTGCCGGTGGCGGAGGATGAAAAGTCCCGGAGGAGTGGGGCTGTTGGTACCAGCGCCGTCAGCCGCTCTGCGCTCGTCCCAGCTCGTCCAAGGATGTTCCGGCCGAGCGTTCCCAGCTCTGGGCGAGCCAAAGCTCCGGGGATGCTCCCCAGCGCGCTGCTGCTCCCAAAGCCCGGCTCTGCAGAGCCCGGGCCCTCCTCCCCCGTGTCGGTTGAAGAGTTAAACCTCAAAAAAACAGTGTTAACCTCATTAGACGCTGCAACCACAGGAAACCCCGCACTGCTCCCGCCTCTGCCCGGCAGGAGGAAATGGCGAGGAGGCTTCACCCACCCCGGGGAGAGGCTCGGCCTCCCTCTGCCAGCAGCCCCGGGGTTTTCTGTGGAAAATCCACCGGGATTTTCTGTGGAGGTGAGAGCGGGAGCGGGCCGGCGCTGCTGGGTGCTGCGGCTGTATAAAGTAGATAATGCTTTATAATTAATGTATATAGTGTATTGAAGGTGCCTGGATGGCTGTAGGAAGCCCTGGGTTTGTGTCGTTACACACACCCCGAGCACGACTGGCGGCGTTTCAGTGGGAATTTCAGCTTTGGGATGTTCCGGGAGAGTTTAATGCCCGGGACACGCTGCTGGAGCTGCGGAGCCAGAGAGGACATCTGGAGCCAGCTCACCTCCCCTGGGGCCGGGCCAGCACCCAGGGCAGCACATCTGGAGCCAGGGCAGCACATCTGGAGCTGGCACAGAGCTGTGGAATGCGGAGCTTTCGCAGGACAGGTGCGGGATCCCCTCGGAGCTGCCGCTCCCTGCATTTTCCCGACCTCCCGCTGCTGGCGTGTCCTTATCCCTTCCCGGGCACTCAGAGCCGCAGCCCGCAGCACAGCCAGGTCTCACCCGGGTTTCTCTTTCCCATGCTCAGGAATCTCCGAGGCAGCCGCGCTGCCCCGCATTTCCACCCCCAGGGCGTTCGGGGTCCCCTGTGCTTTGCTCAGAGCTTCCTTCGGGCCTGGTGGAAGCGGGGCAGGGTCGGGACGGCTTCAGGGAGAGATTCCTCCCTGTGAGCGCGGGCAGGGGGAGAGAAGCTGCTGCTGCCCCCGGATCCCGGAGTGTCCGAGGCCGGAGCTGCCCGGAGCAGCCGGGGACAGAGCGGGGAGGAACAAGGTGAGCTCTGCGCTCCCTTCCAGCCCAAACCGTGCCAGGATTCTGCCATCCCACAGCCAGAGGTGGAGACCTTCCCAGGAAACGCCTTTCCAGCGTTTCGCTGCCCTGCGGAGGGTCCCTCCCGAGGCTGCCGGGGTTCTGGGGGGGCACCGAGCCCCTGCCCCGCTGCCCGGGGCTGTGCCGGGCTTTTCCCCATCGCCCCCGCGGGAGCGATGGCATCTCCGCCGCACTTCCCCCGCCCTGCCCCCGCTGCCACCGTCACCGCCGTGCCCCCTCCGCGGTGCCCTCCGCCCTTTTCCCGTGCCCGGGTCGTGCCCGCCGCGGTCCGGCCGCCCACCCAGCCCAAATCCAGCGTTTCTTGCCGCTGGGATGCCCGCCCTGCCTCCAGGCCTGGCTGGTGCCGGGGTGAGGACGCTGTCCCCGGGGGCAGGGACACTCCAGCGCGGCTGGCAGCGGGCGCTGCTTGCGTCAGTCCCGCTGGCACCGCGCTCCAGGCAGGATCAGGCTCCGCTCTGCCGCCGGAGGAGGAAATATTCCCCAATCCCAGCTCGGCCGCGGGCTCAGGGGAGCCGGAGCTGGCTGCAGGAACAAGGAAGGTGATGCCAATGTCACGGCTGTGATTTTTGGCCGGGGAGAAAGGACACCCGAGATACCAGAAAGCTGCTCCCGGATTTCTCAAGCCGGCTCGTCCTTGCTGGTGCCAGGGAACGGCCCCCGCTCTTTCCCTGCGAGCAGGGCGGGATCAGCCGGGAGAAGGAGGGAAACTTTGGGCACAGTTCGCTTTTCCCAGCCAGGGGAGCCGAGCGTGCCGGGGCAGCGGCAGCTCCTGCCCGCGGGGAGCCGTGCCCCATCTCCCTCGGCGGGCAGCAGGCCCTGGCTGCGCCCAGGCAGCTCAGGGCAGCCGGAAAACCGGGAGCAAGGCTCCCCAAAAGGCGCTGGAAACCGCCACGGCCACGGGCGAGGAAGGGCCCGCTGCCGCCTGCCCTCCCGGCTTTGGGAGCGACCCCCAAAGGAACCCCGCGGGGATTTAAACCCGGGGGGACACGGGACGAGGGTGGCTGGAGTGGTTGGGCTGGATGGTCTCGGAGTGTCCGTGTCACTCCTCGTCCCCAGCTCAAGCCGCTCTCTCCATCTCGTCCCGCAGGGCAGGGCGGAGGCGTTTTCGTGCTCCGAGCCGCCACGTTTTGGGGATTTTCCACCTGGCAGAGCGTAGCCCGGAGGGGAAGATTTAATCTCTGAAGGGGAAGGGCCGGTGCCAAAATCCTGCGTGCGGGGTCACCCCAGGGCATCACCCGGCGGGGGACAGCGGTGCCAGCACGGCCCTGACCCCCCAGTTCTGCTGCGGGAGGGACCCCTGTCCCCCTGCCCACATCGGGACACGCGTCTGGCGTCCCCTCGCCCCTGCAGTGCCCCCAGGCCGTGCCCGGTGTCCCCCCGGTGTGACCTCACCGTGCCCCCCATGCCAGGCCCGGGGTTCCCCCATCAGCGCTGCCCAAGCCCAAATCCCGTGGGACGCCCCCCGTCGCTGTGCACCCACAGCAGCCCCCGCCCCACCCTCGCCAGTGCCCCCCACGCCAGCCCCCCGTGCGATGGGCTCCTCTGGCAGTGCCCCCGAGGCCAGACCCTCGGCTGTTCACCCGCACCAATGCCCCCATCCCATCCCATCCCATCCCATCCCATCCCATCCCATCCCATCCCATCCCATCCCAGCTCCCTGTGGGACACCCCCATCCCATTCCCCTGTGGGATGCCCCCCCACCCCAGCCCCAATCCCAGTTCCCTGTGTGATGTTCCCCCATCCCAGCTCCCTTTTCAATGTCCCTCCACCACTGTCCCCCCACTGACACCCCCATCCCATCCCCCAGTGTGACGTTCCCTAATCCCAGCCCCAATCCCATCCTCCTGTGGGGTGTTCCTCCATCCCACCCCAATTCCATGCCCCTGTGCGATGTTCCCTAATCCCAGTCCCAATTCCATCCCCTTGTGGGATGTTCCCCAATCCGATCCCCCATCTCCACCCCCCTGTCCCACCCCCCCCCACCCATCCCACCCCCATCCCATCCCATCCCGTCCCATCCTACCCCATGCCCCCTCCCCCTGTCCCCCCTCCCCACCCTATTCCCATCCCCATCCCCATCCCCATCCCCATCCCCATCCCCATCCCCATCCCCATCCCCATCCCCTATCCCATCCCCATTCCCCATTCCCCTCCCCATTCCCCATCCCCTCCCCTCCCCTCCCCTGCCGTGCCCTCCCCCGGCGCTGCGCGCTCCCGCCCCGCGCTGTCCCCGCGGCTGCGCGCTCCCGCCCCGCGCTGTCCCCGCGGTTGCGCGCTCCCTCCCCGCGCTGTCCCCGCGGTTGCGCGCTCCCGCCCCGCGCTGTCCCCGCGGTTGCGCGCTCCCGCCCCGCGCTGTCCCCGGCGCTGCGCGCTCCCGCCCCGCGCTGTCCCCGCGGTTGCGCGCTCCCTCCCCGCGCTGTCCCCGCGGTTGCGCGCTCCCGCCCCGCGCTGTCCCCGCGGTTGCGCGGTCCCGCCCCGGCCCCGCCCGTCCCGGCCATGTCGGCCCCGCGCAGACGCCCCGCGGCCGCGGCCGGGGGGGGCCCCGAGGGGGCGGCCGAGGGGGGAGCCCCCGCCGGAGCCCCCGCGGCCGGCGATGCGGAGCGGGGCATGGCGGCCCCGCCGCTCTGCCTGCGCCTGCTGGCCGCCGCCTTCTACGGCCTCAGCTCCTTCCTCATCGTCGTCGTCAACAAGAGCGTCCTCACCACCTACGGGTACGGCCGCGCCGGCGGGAGCCCCCTTCCCGGGACCGGGAATCGCCCCCTGGGATCGGGAATCACACCCGGGATCGGGAATCGCCTCCTGGGATTGGGGTACCCCCCCGGGACCGAGAATCGCCCCTGGGATAGGGAATCACTCCCGGGATCGGGAATCACACCCGGGATCGGGAATCACACCCGGGATCGGGGTACCCCCCCTGGGATCGGGAATCGCCTCCTGGGATCGGGAATCGCCTCCCGGGATCGGGAATCACACCCGGGACCGGGAATCGCCTCCTGGGATCGGGAATCGCCTCCCGGGATCGGGAATCGCCTCCTGGGATCGGGAATCACACCCGGGATCGGGAATCACACCCGGGATCGGGAATCACACCCGGGATCGGGAATCGCCTCCCGGGATCGGGAATCGCCTCCTGGGATCGGGAATCACACCCGGGATCGGGAATCACACCCGGGATCGGGGTACCCCCCCTGGGACCGGGAATCGCCTCCCAGGACCGGGAATCGCCCCCTGGGATCGGGAATCGCCTCCCGGGATCGGGAATCACACCCGGGATCGGGAATCGCCTCCCGGGACCGGGAATCGCCTCCCGGGATCGGGAATCACACCCGGGACCGGGAATCACACCCGGGATCGGGGTACCCCCCCTGGGACCGGGAATCACACCCGGGATCGGGGTACCACCCCCGGGATCGGGAATCGCCTCCTGGGATCGGGAATCACTCCCGGGATCGGGAATCACTCCCGGGATCGGGAATCGCCTCCTGGGATCGGGAATCACTCCCGGGATCGGGAATCACTCCCGGGATCGGGAATCGCCTCCTGGGATCGGGAATCGCCCCCGGGATCGGGGTACCCACCCCCGGGATCGGGAATCGGCCCTGGGACCGGGAATCACACCCTGGGATCGGGAATCACATCCGGGATTGGGAATCACACCCGGGATCGGGGTACTCCCCCCCCGGGATCGGGAATGCCCCCTGGATCGGCGTGGGGACCCCCTGTGGGACAGGGATCGTGACCCCGCCATTCACCCCCCTCCTTGGGGTCAGTTCCCCCCCGTGCACCCCCCTGCCCCGGCTCCTGCGCCCCCCGTGCGCCCCCCGTGCGCCCCCCGCTTTGGGGCTCCCTCCCCTCCCTCCCCTCCCTCCCCTCCCTCCCCCGGGTGTCCCCGTGGTTTTGGGACCCCCCGGTTTGGGGTGCCCCCCCCGATTTGTGCTCTCCTCCCGCAGGTTCCCGTCCTCGCTGTGCGTGGGGCTGGGCCAGGTGAGTGGCACCCCGCCGTGCCCCCCGGGCTTTGGGGGTCCCTGCTCGGGGGCCCCGGGGTGACGCTGCTCTCTCGCAGATGCTGGCCACGGTGGCCGTGCTCTGGGCGGGGAAGGTGCTGCGGGTGGTCAAGTTCCCTGACCTGGACAGACACGTGCCCCGGCGGGTGAGAGCACCCAGATCCCTTCCTGGGCACCCAAATCCCATCCTGGGGCACCCAGATCCCTCCCTGGGCACCCAAATCCCTTCCTGGGGCACCCAGATCCCTTCCTGGGGCACCCAGATCCCTCCCTGGGCACCCAAATCCCCTCCTCGGGCACCCAAATCCCCTCCTCGGGCACCCAGATCCCCTCCCTGGGTACCCAGATCCCCTCCTGGGGCACCCAGATCCCCTCCTGGGCACCCAAATCCACTCCTGGGCACCCAAATCCCCTCCTGGGGCACCCAAATCCCCTCCTGGGGCACCCAAATCCCATCCTGCGGCACCCAGATCCCTTCCTGGGCACCCAAATCCCATCCTGCGGCACCCAGATCCCCTCCTGGGGCACCCAAATCCCATCCTGCGGCACCCAGATCCCTTCCTGGGCACCCAAATCCCCTCCCTGGGCACCCAGATCCCTTCCTTGGGCACCCAAATCCCCTCCTGGGGCACCCAAATCCCCTCCTCGGGCACCCAAATCCCCTTCCTGGGCACCCAGATCCCTTCCTGGGGCACCCAAATCCCTTCCTGGGCACCCAAATCCCTTCCTGGGCACCCAAATCCCTTCCTGGGGCACCCAAATCCCCTCCTCGGGCACCCAAATCCCTTCCTGGGCACCCAGCTCCCCTCCCCGGGCTCCTTCCCCCAGCCCCCGGGATCCCTTGGGATGTCTGTGCTCTTTGGGATGCCCGTGCCTGTTCCTGGGATCCTGCGGAGCCGGGACACGTGTGAGCGTGTGTGGGGTTTTTTGTGAATGTGTTTGTGGGGTTTTTGTGTGTGTGTGTGTGTTTGTGGGGTTTTTGTGTGTGTGTGTGTGTGTGTTTGTGGGGTTTTTGTGTGTGTGAGTGTGTTTGTGGGGTTTTTTGTGAGTGTGAGTGTGTCTGTGGGGTTTTTTTGTGTGTTTGTGTGGGGTTTTTTTTGTGTGTGTGAGTGTGTTTGTGGGGTTTTTTGTGTGTGTGAGTGTGTTTGTGGGGTTTTTGTGTATGTGAGTGTTCCTGTGTGTGAGTGTGTTTGTGGGGTTTTTTGTGTGTGTGAGCGTGCCTTTGTGTGTGTGTTTGTGTGGGGTTTTTGTGTGTGTGTTTGTGTGTGAGTGTGTTTGTGGGGTTTTTGTGTGTGTGTGTTTGTGGGGTTTTTTGTGAGTGTGTTTGTGGGGTTTTTTTGTGTGTGTGAGTGTGTTTGTGGGGTTTTTTTTGTGTGTGTGAGTGTGCCTGTGTGCGCGTGTGGAGGTTCCCGCGGCGCGGCGGGAGCGATCCCGTGGGATTCACTCCGTGTTTCCCCTCGGCGGGCGCCGCGCGCTCGCAGCCTCTCACGGTGCCTCTCCTTCGCAGACGTTCCCTCTACCTCTCCTGTATTTCGGGAACCAGATCACGGGACTGTTCAGCACAAAGAAGCTGAAGTAGGGCCGCGTTTCCCGCGTGTTTCCTGCTCGGGGAGGCTGGAACCGCTCCCCTGGGGGCTTCCAGGCTTGTGGGAGCGCCGGGTTGTGGGTGATGGGGGCAGGAACAGGGGCAGGAATCGGAACAGGGGCAGGAATAGGGGTAGGAACAGGGGCAGGAATAGGGGTAGGAACAGGGGCAGGAACAGGAGCAGGAATCGGGGCTGGAATAAGGGCAGGAATCGGGGCAGGAACCGGGGCTGGAATAGGGGCAGGAACCGGGGCAGGAATCGGGGCAGGAACCGGGGCAGGAATCGGGGCAGGAACCGGGGCAGGAATAGGGGCAGGAATCGGGACAGGAACTGGGGCTGGAATAGGGGCAGGAATAGGCGCAGGAATCGGGGCAGGAACCGGGGCAGGAATAAGGGCAGGAACCGGGGCGGGCTCTCCCCTCCCTTCCCAGCCCCATCCCACGCAGGGCTGTGCCACGTGCCGTTCCCAAACGCTCCCCTCGGGGCCGGCCTCACCCTGGGGCGAGGCTCGGGGGTGTCCCCGGGGTCCCCAGTCCTGCCTGGCTCACGTCCGGGTGCCCGTGGGAGCAGTGCCGACCCCGTCAGGAGCGACCCCGTGTCCCTAAGGGAATCGCTCCCTGCTGCCTTTCGCGTCCCCGCTCCTTTTGGGACGCGCTCTGACCCCGCCGCGCCTTCCTCCCGCAGCCTGCCCATGTTCACCGTGCTGCGCAGGTTTTCCATCCTCTTCACCATGTTTGCCGAGGGATTCCTGCTCAAGTGAGTGCCCCCGGCCCCGGGTGGCGGTGACAGGAGGGAGGGAATTCAGGAGCTGCTGGCCCCCGTCCCTTCCCCAGCGTCCTGGGACAGCGGGATTGCAGCGTTTTGGGGAGGTGCCAGCCCCAGCTCCTGCAGGGACCCCGAAGCTCTCCCGGGAGTGCCGGCGGTGGGAGCTGCTCCGTGCCCGGCTGAGCCCTGCCCTGCCCCAGGCAGAGCTCCCCGCTCCTCCAGGCTGAGTTCTTTATCTTGTAAAAAAAATCCCAGGGATAACCGTCTAAAAACGTCTTTGCTCGCAGCTCCGGCGCGGGTCGGTTCCTTTGGGCTTGGTTTGGGGGGTTTTTTTCCCCCCCTTTTCCTCGGGAAGAAAAGCTTCTCCCTGCTCCAAAGCCCTGGGAGCGTTCCCAGGGACCGAGCAGTGGCTGACGCCGTGTCCTCCCGCCTCTGTTTTCCAGGAAGAAGTTTTCCTGGAGCATTCAGATGACAGTATTTGCCATGATCTTTGGTGCATTTGTAGCTGCCAGGTGAGCTGTCCCCATTCCCACACTCCAGAGGGTCCCTGCTGAAGGGAATCGACTCCAGAGGGATTCAACACCGCTATTTTTTCTTCTCCCACACTCCAGAGGGTCCCTGCTAAAAGGAATCGAGTTCAGAGGGATTCAACACTGATGGTTTTTTTCCTCCCACACTCCAGAGGGTCCCTGCTAAAGGGAATTCAGTCCAGAGGGATTCAACACAGATATTTTTTCTCCCCCCACACTCCAGAGGGTCCCTCCTAAAGGGAGTCGAGTTCAGAGGGATTCAACACCGATGTTTTTTCTCCTCCCACACTCCAGAGGGTCCCTGCTAAAGGGAATCGAATCCAGAGTGATTCAACCCCGATATTTTTTCTCCCCCCACACCTCAGACGTGCTCTCTAGTAGGAAAGAATGTTTTCCCGACCCGAATCCCAGCTGGATGATTAACTTTTCCTGACTCGCTGGCTCCACAGAAGGTGGACGGGATCTTCCCGGCACAGCCCAGGTTTTTCTTTTTTTAACTCCTGGGTTTTTTTTTTTTCCCTTTCCCAGTGCTGACTTGGCGTTCGACCTGGAGGGATATATTTTTATCCTCATCAACGATGCCTTAACAGCTGCAAACGGTGCCTACGTGAAACAGAAGCTGGACTCAAAGGTGGGATGAGCTCGGGCTTCCTTTGGGATTTGGGGATTTCGGTTTTGGGGTTGGTGACAGCAGAGCGGGGAGGCTGGCGCACCCCGTTCCCAAGATCTGTCCGGAGCTGGAGAGGGATTTGGGACAAGGGGATGGAGGGACAGGACACAGGGATATTGGGAAGGAGTTGGGAGGGAGGGGAGGGGCTGGGATGGAATTCCCAGGGCAGCTGGATCCCTGCAGTGCCCAAGGCCAGGCTGGAACACCCTGGGACAGTGGAAGGTCCCTGCCCGTGGGTCTGGATGAGCTTTACGTTCCCTCCCACCCCAAACCCGTCTGGAATTCCGTGATAGATCCAAATTGCCACCCTCCAGCTCCCCTTTCCTTGAAGAATCCCACGTGGATTCAGCTCCAGCCCCGGTTACAGCGGCGTGGCTGCGAATCCCTGTCCCCGCTCCAAGCCTGGCGTGTTTCCCGTTTCCAGGAGCTGGGCAAGTACGGGCTGCTCTACTACAACGCGCTCTTCATGATCCTCCCCACGCTGGCCATCGCCCTCGTCACCGGTGACGCGCACAAGGTGGGGGAGCCGCCCCAAATCCCTGGATTTCCTGTCCTGGGGCAGCGCCGGGGCTGGGGAGGAGGTGAGGGAGGGGTGGTGCCCCCAGAGCGCCCCGGCAGAGAGGAAGCGCGGCTCTGCTGTTGGCTCTGCTGTTGGATTTGCTGTTGGCTCTGCTGTTGGCTCTGCTGTTGGATTTGCTGTTGGCTCTGCTGTTGGCTTTGCTGTTGGCTTTGCTGTTGGCTCTGCTGTTGGCTCTGCTGTTGGCTCTGCTGTTGGATTTGCTGTTGGATTTGCTGTTGGATTTGCTGTTGGATTTGCTGTTGGATTTGCTGTTGACTTTTTGCCGTTGGCTTTGTCATTGGTTTTGCCGTTGGATTTTTGCTGTTGGCTCTGCCGTTGGCTCTGCCATTGGATTTTTGCCATTGGCTTTGCCATTGGTTTTGCCGTTGGCTTTGCCATTGGGTCTGCCGTTGGTTTTGCCATTGGTTTCCCCGTTGGCTTTGCCATTGGTTTTGCTGTTGGATTTGCCCTTGGCTCTGCCGTTGGATTTGCCATTGGTTTTGCCGTTGGTTTTGCCATTGGCTCTGCTGTTGGATTTGCTGTTGAATTTGCCGTTGGTTTTGCCTTTGGCTCTGCCTTTGGCTCTGCCGTTGGTTTTGCCATTGGCTCTGCTGTTGGATTTGCCGTTGGTTTTGTCATTGATTTCCCTGTTGGCTCTGCCGTTGGATTTGCCGTTGGTTTTGCCGTTGGTTTTGCCATTGGTTTCCCCGTTGGCTCTGCCGTTGGATTTGCCATTGGTTTCCCTGTTGGCTCTGCCGTTGGATTTGCCATTGGCTCTGCTGTTGGCTCTGCCGTTGGTTTTGCCATTGGTTTCCCCGTTGGCTCTGCCGTTGGATTTCAACACGCGGCGTTGCTCCATCCCGGCGTTTCGTAACGCCTGAGGAGCGGGGAAAGGGAGAGCAGGAGGAAAAGCCAAACGTTATTTATTTGAAGTGAGCTGGGGGATTTTGGAATCAATGAGCTCCTTCAGACGTGGTTTTTTCTGTCCTTCCTCTTCTGCTGGGGCCGTTTTGTTGAGCTGCTGTGTGGGTTCACTTTGCCAGTCCCTGAGGTCCTGGAGATGTGAAATAAAGTTAACAATATTAATATAAATAGTAATATTAATAGTAATAATTTTAATTTTATTGATAATAATAGTAACAATTTACCCGTGGTCCTGTATACATGAAATGATTCTTTATTATTACTGTTACAATTATGATTATTTACCTGTGGTCCCGTAAGCATGAAATGATTTATTATCATTGTTACTATTATTAGCAATAAGATTATTAATGCTATTCATATTATAGCATTATAATACAATATGTTATATTAGCAGTAATAATAAATCATAGTTCATTATTATTCATTAATATAAGAATAATATAATGTATATATTATAGACAAATATATTTTATATACTATATAAATTACTAGATATAATTTTTTAAAAATATTATTTATATAAAAATATATAAATATGTAAAATACTTTATATTTATATTCTAGTATCATATTGTATTATAGTATTTATATAATTTACACATTATATATTATAATTGTATTGTATTATATAATAATACAATATATTATATTATATTATATTACATTATGCTATATTATATATATTATATATATTATATATTAGATATCATATTATATATGATATGATATATGATATATGATATATGATATATGATATATGATATATTATATATTTTATATTTATATTTATATTATATATATGATATGATGATGATGTATGATTATGATATATGATATATGATATATTATAGATATTAGATACTAGATATTTTATTATTATTATTATTATTAATAATAATAATAGTTGTTGTTGCACTCACCGCTGTGCAACACCAAATTCCTTTTCCCTGCCTGTTTGGTGCAGGGCACTGAGCCCCGTCGGCTCCTCCCAGGCCGGGGGTGCCCTGCTCCCGGCGCCGTGTCCTCGTTAGGAGCTCCGAGCGCCGGGATAACGAGCTGGGGTCAGCAGGGGCGGCTCAGCCGGGGCTGCGTTTGGGATACAAGCGCTCCTTGAGGAGCACGAGCAGGAGAATGTCGCTCTGTTCAGCCCTGGAGAGAGAAATTGCTTTTTTGGTTTTTTGGTTTTTTTTTTTAAATTTGCTTTTGCCCTGAATCGGCTCCTTTCTGCCGGGCCCAGCAGACAAAGACGTGCTGTGTGCCGGGGCTGCTGCCAGGAAACTCCTCCTTGGCAGCTCCAGGAAAAACCCCCTGGGAGGGGCCCGGGAGCCTTCCCCGAGTCTGGGAATTCTTGCGCTTCCTTGGGAAGCGTCCCAGGTAACACATCCCGCTTTGTGCGCTGGCGCTGCTGAGCGGAGCCCAGCAGTTCCTGGGGGAAGAGGGGACGGCTGAGCTGCAGGATGCCCCCTCCAGCCCGGTGTTCCCGTGGGAATGGCATTCCCAGCTGCCTGGCAGGAGCCCTGCCGGCTTGGGCATTCCCTGGCCAGCTGGGAAGGGAGCGAGGGAAGCAGCTCCTGCTCCGGCCTCGTGCCTGAGGCTCCTCTGGAGGGTTCCGCTTGGATTCTGGGTGTCTCCAAGGATGGAGACTCCCCCACTTCCCTGGGCAACCTTTGCACGTCTCCAAGTGCCTGCAGACATCCAGAGGGGATGTCCCCAGGAAGGGGACACCTTCCTGGCTGTCCCTGGCTGTCCCTGGCTGTCCCTGACTGTCCCTGGGTGTCTGTGGTTCTGTCTCTGGGTGTCCCTGGGTGTCCATGATTCTGTCCCTGGTTCTGTCCCTGGTTCTGTCCCTGGTTCTGTCCCTGGGCTCCTCCTTGGCTCCCGGGTGAGATCCCTGCTCCCAGCTCTCCTCAGGGAGATGCTCCAGGCCCTGCAGGATCTTGGTGGCTCCTCTGGACTCTCCCTGGCTGTGAGATCCAGCGCTCCAGATGCTCCCAAAACCCCAGGACAAAAGGCCTTTCCCTGAAATCCAGCCTGCCTGGAGCCACTCTGTCTCTGGAGGTCCCAGCTCCCTTGGGATGTGCTGTGGTTTGCAGTGGGTGAATTCCAAAGCGCTCCAATCCCGGCTAAGGGCCAGCTGGGAGCTGCCTCTCCCGGTTCCTGTGCCTTGTGACGCTCATTCCCTGCTTTTTCCAGAAGGGAGGAGCTGAGTGCCGGGGCTGCAGGGGATCCCTGGGGTCTCATTCCAGGCTTGGGCCTGGGTTGGTTTTTCCCTGCTGGGAGGGGGTTGTTCCCTGTCTTGCTGGGAATTCCGTGCTTCCCGAGGCTCTGAAGGTGCTGTTCCCTGCAGGCAATGGAATACCAGGGCTGGGCAGACACGTTCTTCGTCGTGCAGTTCACGCTGTCCTGTGTGATGGGGTAAGGACCGGGCTGGGAGCAGGGAAGGCTCCTCCATTCCAGAAACAGGGAATCGTTTAAAAATCACCCTGAGTCCTCAGTCCCGGGATTCCTGAGAGTTGTGGTGGGTGGGAATCATCTCCCACCTTCCTCCAGTGCAGGTTGAGCTAAAAAAGTGGGATGAACACAGCTGGAGGAAGGATGGGAAGGGATCCTGGAACCCTCAAGGGAGGGACCTGAAGCTCACCTCGCTCACTCCCTGAATTCAGGGACAGCTTCCATGGCCGGGGGGCTGGGATGAGGTGATTCCCAAGGCGTTCTCCCTGACCTTGGCTCCTCTCCGTAGGTTTATTCTGATGTATTCTACGGTGCTTTGCACTCAGTACAACTCTGCTCTCACAACTACAATAGTTGGCTGCGTTAAGGTGAGCCTGCATTCCCTGCTCCCAAAAAACTCCCCCAAACCAGCACCTCGTTATCCCTTGGGAATGGCATTAACCCTCAGTCACAGCCCTGCATTCCCTTGTCCAGAAATTCCCTTTTTTTCCCCCTCACATGTCTCTCTTTGTTCCTCCCGTCTTGTTCCTTTGCAGAATATTTTAATAACCTATATTGGGATGTTTTTTGGAGGAGATTATATTTTTACATGGATGAACTTCATTGGTCTAAATATCAGGTAAGAGCGGTGGTTTATTTGTGATTTGTAAGTGGAAAACTGACACTGAAATGATTTGTCTGATTTAATGGATTTTTCACCCCCCCCTCAAAAAAAACCCCAAAACATGGAATTGGGTTTTTGTGCTTGGTCTGTGGGATGCTCCCAGACTTGGTTTGTGTTAAAGCCAGGAGAATCCACGGGAGTGTTTTAGCAGGAAAATTGAGTTTTCCCTGAGTTGCCGAGCAGAGTCATGGAATTAAGGCAGCAGCAGCAGCAGCAGAATTTTTGGGGGGGATTTTTTCACCTGGGATTTCCCCTTGTTCAGCTCTTGGAGAAGTCTCCTTTCTGGGCTGTGCTGTGGGAGTCTCTCCAGTCCTTCGGCAGGGGTGGAACAGATCCAGCACTAGGCTGGGAACCCTTCTGGCAGGAATTGAAAAAACCACCTGGGTTTAGAACTGGGAATTCTCGTGGAAACTGATGCTTCCAGCAGATCCTCGTGCCGTGGCTCTGGCTTTTCCCGGCCGGTCCCGGAGCCGAGCTCGTTCCCAACGTCTTCCCTGCCTCTCTTGCAGTATTGCTGGGAGCCTGGTGTATTCCTACATCACCTTCACCGAGGAGCAGATGAACAAGGAGTCGGATGCCGGCGGCAAGATGGATATTAAAGGGAAGAGCTCCGTGTGAGCAGGGAGAGGCCGTCGGTTTCGATTTTGGGGTTTTCCTGTTCGCTCGACGGCGGGCGGGAGGCGGGGAAGGGTCCCGGGCGCGTGCCGGGAGCCGCGGTGATTCGCACAGCCGAGATTGCTGCCTTCACAAATCCTGGGGAAGACCCACGCGGCCTAATCGAGTCTGATGGGGAGGAATTAACGGGTTTCTAATCGAGCTGGGCGCCGGCGGCGGGCGGGGACGCGGGGACGCGCCGGGATCTGCTCCGTGGGATCCCTGGATCCGCTCGTCCCGAAGCTGCCTGGGAGGCCGGGGCTGGCTCTGCGCCCGGCTCGCTCCCTCCGGAAGGACCCGGCGCTGTCGGCGTTCCCTGGAAGCTGCTCCAAAACCTCCTGGACGAGCGCTCGGTGTTTTCTGGGTGGACTTTTTTAGCTGTTTCCCGGTTCATTTTCCATTTGGTCCGTCCGTCGATCCGCCCTTCCAGCTGGGTTTATCCGAGCCTCGCGTTCGCTCCGGGCTCTCCGAGGCTCCTGGGGTTTTCCTGCCACTGCAGCCTTGGAGAGATCCAGCAGGGAGAGAGAAGCTGCTGGGAGCACGGCAGAGCCGAGGCCGTCCCACCTGGCCCAGCGCATCCAGGGAATCTGCAAGGGCTGCAGCTCCCACCCCTGCAAGAGGCGCGAGGACTCAAATCTTTATTTGGCGACTACAGGGCGTCCCGGAATTCCTGTTCTCCCTGGATTTGAGTCGCCCCGCTGAAAGAACGGGGATTGGAACACACTGGGCATCGCTCAGTGGTTTTTTTAAAGGTTGTCTGACCCAGCACTTCTTTCCAGGGGTTGGTTTTTTTTTGGTTTAAAAAGATTGGTTTTTAAGCTTGCTTAGAAAAAGCTTTTAGTAAAATGAGGTATTAGAGCTTTTTGTACCTTAACAGCTTCTCGGGACACTGACAGCGGGGTTTTTTTAGGAGGTACCTGCCTAAACTGGAACCGCTGCTGGGCAAAGCTGCGTTTGTTGGGAGTTTTTTGGAAGGTTTTGGATGGGAAGGAGATTTTCCGTGAGGGCGCAGCTCCAGCCTGGCGCGCTGGGGAAGGCGTGGAGCGAGCGAGCTCCAACACCCCGCTCCTGGAGCAGCTCCAGGGCCACCATTCCCCCTTTTTCTTGGTGGGATTTTGCCGTCTCTGTAGTGACAAGGGGCGGTTGGGTGTCCTGGAGCAGCCCCTCGGCGCGTTCCCGCTCCGAGCACGCTGAGAAGAGATCCCTGATTATTTTGTCTCCCGAAATTCCAGCCAAACCTCGGCTCTGTGGCAGGGGAGGGAGGGTGACAAACGCCTCGTGCTGTGCAGAAGCTCCCCAGTGCCTGCACTGGCTCCTGGACGGGTTCCCAGTATCCAGCTGCTCCTGCCTCTTGCTGCAGCGTTCCCAAATCCCCTTTTTCCCCCCCCACGTGTGCTCCGACTCTGCCGCGCTGAGTTCAGCCAGGAGGTTGATTCTTTGTTATTATTATTTTTTAAATGATTTTCCGTTTATTTTTGAATCTACTGGTTAGATTTGCAGTCCTGACGGGGAAGGATTTTTAAAGCTGATTTTGGCCACGCTGGGATCCTGCTGGATCCTGAACACTGGGAAAGCCAAGAATTCCTCTAACAGTATTTTCTATGCTAGTAATTGACTTTAAAAGGAAAGTTTTCTATAGAGAATCTATTTACAAAAATGAGAGTTTTAGTGCTGAAAATCCGAATGTGTGGCGAGCTGTGGATGTGAGGAGTGAGAGCAGAAAGGATTTCTGTGCCTCTGTATTTTTGTATTTGCTTCCAATAAACCAATGAACCAAAGCTGCTCCTGCCTCATCCCTCTCTTCCCAGGGGTGCATAAATCAGGGATTTTGGGGGCCCTTCACAGCCCCAGCAGGGGGAGGTGGGGAATTCTGGGCTTCCAGCTTTGAATATTCCTTGAGAAGGGAAGAGGGATGTGGGAAGCATTCTGGGGAATGAAGGGAACAGGAAAATGGGTTTTGTTCCCATGGGTTTCAGTGCAGAGTAAGGGAGTCACTGCTCTCCCATCCTCTGAGGAGAAATATTCCACCCCTCCGGAGCAGAAGTCAGGAATTTCGGATGCAGACAGTCAGTTTAAAAATACTTTAATAAGCTTTTCCAGAATTGCAGATGGGGAAGGGGAGTAAGAGGAGGGAATTACTGACAGTGCAAAATACCGTGTGGAAAAAAGAAAATGTGTCCGACTCATCCGTAGGGTTTGTGTGTTTGTGGGGATTTTATTGAACCCTTTGGGAAGGCCAAGGGTTTCCTGCTGGACTGGATTCCCAAGTGTACTGAAGGCTTGGAGAATGAAAGCAAAGTTAGCAGATTTCCAGGATTTTCAATAGCTTTAGTAGTGCAACGACGTAATCGAGTTAATAGTGGCTGCAGTTCGAAACATGGACAAAGTATTGTATAAAACACCAGCATAAACAAAAGGTAAATCAGAATTAAATATTCTTAAAAGTCTAGCTGAGCATTACATAGTGGATTATGGAATGTCAGGTCTCTCCTAAGTATCACCAAATAAAATAAAATAAAATAAGGAAAGATAAAAAAACAAAGCAACATTCCCGAAAATATACACAGTGCTGGATTTCACACACGAGCCTGAGACAATTCATTTGGAAACTTTCCTATGGATTTTTTGGGAAGCATTTCCAACTTGCAAACGAAGAGCATCAAAATAAAAGTGAGAAGAGGATTCTGCTTGTGTGGAACCGTCCTTGAGCTGAGGGGAAACTTTCAGGTCGTGCTCACAACCAGAGGGGAGAGTTAACAGCAACCTCTGCCCTCCGGCACTAATCGCTGCATTCCTTAATTAACACAGGCCTTAATTAACGAACCTCAGCCAGAGCCTCTCCAGGAGCAGGGCCGGCAGGCAGAGCTGGTCCTGCACCCACAGCCCATCCTCATCCCGAGCTTCGGTTCGTTCCTGATCACAGAGTCCAAGGAAAAGTTCCGTGGAGGAGAAAGCAGAGCAGCCCAAGCCCCCAGCAGAGGGGTCGGGGCTGAAACATCCATCTCAAAGCGTTCAGTTCAACTGGAACCGGGAAGAGCATAAACCTGGAGAGGAAACAACCAGTTCAGGATGAACAGCACACCTGTGAGGAGGACGAGGAGGAGGACACGGGGTCACCACTGACACAAATGAACAATTATCCCGAATTGTAACAGAGCAGAAGTGGAGCCCAGCTGGGAAAAAAAAAACAACAACCGAACAAAACCAAACTGAATCTGGATTTCGAAATTCCTGATGGCTGGATGTAAACCCCACACCCACAACTTTTCAGTGCCGCTGCTGGCACCTGGCATTTCTCGATGAGGAATTTTTGGTTTTTCACTCTGAGATCGGTTCTCCACAGCTCAGTCGGAAATTGCCGCTCTCCCTTCTCCAGGTGAGCACAGAATCCCAGGATTTTCTAGGCTGGCAAAGACCTTTGAGACCATCTGCGCCTCTGCCCACTGAAGCCAGGCAGGAATCGCGGGGCGGCCCCGGCTCCCGGCGGGGTTTTGCAGATTTGCATTTCCAAGCAGCTCCCTGACACGTGGCAGGGCACGGGCTGCCACCAAACCAGCGCAGGATGGAAAGGGCTCAGCTTGAAGGAGGTTCAGCAGACTCCAGGATTTCTCTGAGGGAAATTTCTGCGAGTTCCAAATCGAGGGAGGAAGAGAGCGAGGGGATGTGTGCAGTGCAAGCAGCGCGCTTAACAAAAACCGAAACGTCGTTATGAAAAAAAAACAAAAACCAACCACGTTTCCAAAATCAAATGCCTCCTAACCATTCTTATGTTAATTATTTACTAGTTTCTGGCAGGAAAATTAACCAGTTGGTGATTAACTTTTAAGTCCATTGGTTTGGTTTGGTTTGGTTTGGTTTGGGTTTTTTGTTTTGTTTTGGTTTGTTTTTTTTAGAAAAAGACTTCAGCAAAATAAAAGGAAGCTGACATTAGACTCAGGGTTATCAACTCTCTCTCTCATAAAAGTTTACCAACTGTACAAGGTAAGAAAATTATACAAGCTTTTGTTTTAAGAAAGGACAGTTCAATCAAGACATTAAGTACTGTAAAAATCTTTCAAAGGCTACAAAGGAAATCTGGAAAAATACAGAATGTATTTCTTTAGCCCAGATAAAGAATATGGAAAGACATCATTGATGTCAACAATTTTACATAGACAAACCTGACCTGGTTTATTTATTTACCTTTTAAAACTTCTATATATAAAAATAGTTGTGCTCATAACTTTCAGGATTCATGAGGGTTCCTTAACGATGGGATGACATTTTCCTCTCTCCAGCAGGAGTGGAAGTCTCTGTGCCTGCTCTGTCTTGGCTTTTTCCTGTTTTATTTTAACTTCCTGCAAAGCCCCGAATGCTTTGTTCACTTGCACACCCACTAAACGCTGTTTTGTACATTAAATGCCGTATTTAACGCATTCTTTAACGTATTAGGTCGGGAATATTTTTGCAGCAACTCGCTGCTTTGTTCCTTAAATATTTAAGAGCCTTTTATCCCAGAACTGCAGCTGCCCAGCTCTGAGAAAATTCAGTATTCTGCTGCTTTTCAGCACTGAAAAAAACCCCCCGAATATCGGATCTCTAGAACCGACTAGAAGGTCTCAGAAAACGAGAAAAAAAAAAAAAATCAATCTCAGATTGTTTACGGAACTGGATTTTGGAAGGCAACCCATCAACCCTGAAAATTTTAGACACCCCAAATGTACTCCAAGGAATAAAATCAGCTCCCAGCACTCAGTCATCCAAAGTTTCCAGTTCCTCCAGCTTCCCGTGCGAGTTGCTCTCCTGGAAGAACTCGGAAGCTCCCGGACTCTCCTTCCCGTTGCTGTTCATTCTCCTCCTTTTCAGAGGCCTCTCGCTCTTCTCCTCCAGCTCGGGCTCGTTCCTCGGAGCTGCCGGGGCGCCTTTGGGCTCGCTGCAGAGGTTTTCGGGTTCGTAGCCGTTGGTGTCCAGCTCCGTGTGCGGCGTCCTCTTCCCGCTGCAAGGCCCGTTCACGTGCAGCCCCTCGGGTTTCGCCTCCTCCCTCCCCGGCACCTCGCCTGGGCCGTTGGCAGAGACACCTGGGGCCGAGAGAAACACCATCAGCAAAGCTCAGCAGCACCCCAACGCCCCGGGCTGGCTGGGGAAGGCAGAATTGGAATTAAAAATTAATTTTAAATCCCGTGTTTTTTCCCTCCTTCTGCCCGCTGTGTGACTGACGTGCGTACAGACGGCACGGGGAGTTCACGCAGAGTCCGTAAAAGGAACGGAGAATGTTCTGGAATGCTCAGGACTGCGGGTGGGCTCTCCTCACCCGGGCGCTTTGTGCAGCTTCCAGGTGATTTCCGTGCTCTGAGCGAGTCCCCAGCTCCTCCCTCAGCTCGGCTCTCCTCTCCTGGCTCCCCTCCCATTGCCAGCTGCCTCCCAAGGCCTCGGGAGCAGCTGAGGAGCAGCAGGAGCTGCCCAGAGCCCGGCTCTGCTCAGTGCCCTGCTCAGGACAGCCCCAGCACTGGAATCACCCCTCTGCACTGGCACGGGGCACACAGGGACGCACAAACCCCAGTGAACAGGAAATTCCAGCGGGGATTGATCTTCCAAGACAAGGCCCCTGCCCAAATGTAAACACGGAAGGTTTCTCAAAAACCAGTTTTAACTTGCAATAGGCTGTTTGTCTCCGGGTGTTCACCTGGAGAAAAGGAGGCTTTGGGAGAGCTTTGGGAGAGCTGTGGGAGAGCTCCGAGCCCTTTCCAGGGCCTAAAGGAGAGCTGGAGAGGGACTGGGGACGAGGCACGGAGGGACAGCACGCAGGGAATGGCTTTAAGCTGGAGAAAGGGTGGATCTGGATGGACACTGGGAAGGACTCCAGCCCTGTGAGGGTGCCTGAGCAGCTGCGGCCGCTCCATCCCTGGCAGTGCCCAAGGAGCGGCCCGGGCGGGTGGGATCCGTCCCTGCCCCGGCTCCGGCCGGGCTCTCCTGCCCCAAACCAGGCCGGGCCGGCGCTGCAGAGGCAGCAGAGCCCCCTCTCACCCCCTCACCGTTCTGGGTGCTGCCGGAGGTGCAGTCGTCCCTCTCGGACTGGCTGGCGCTGCTGTTGGAGGCGGTGGGCGGCGGGGACGGCGCCCGGCTGGAGGCCGCGCTCTCGCTCTCGTCCAGGAGCCGATCCATGTAATCCCTGCGCGACACACACACGGCTCAGCCTGCCTGGCACACACGGCTCAGCCTGCATGGCACACACGGCTCAGCCTGGGATCACTGCCTGGCACACACGGGTCAGCCTGGGATCCCTGCCTGGCACACACGGCTCAGCCTGCCTGGCACACACACGGCTCAGCCTGCATGGCACACACACGGCTCAGCCTGGGATCCCTGCATGGCACACACAGCTCAGCCTGGGATCCCTGCACGACACACACGGCTCAGCAGATCCGTGTAATCCCTGCACGACACACACGGCTCAGCCTGGGATCACTGCATGACACACACACAGCTCAGCCTGGGATCCCTGCACGACACACACAACACACACAGCTCAGCCTGCACGGCACAAACAGCTCAGCCTGGGATCCCTGCACGGCACACATGGCTCAGCCTGGGATCCCCGCATGACACACACATGGCTCAGCCGATCCATGTAATCCCTGCACGACACACACGGCTCCGCCTGCCTGGGATCCCTGCACGACACACACGGCTCAGCTGATCCATGTTATCCCTGCACGGCACACACTGCTCAGCCTGCCTGACACACAGAGCTCAGCCTGGGATCACTGCACAACACACACGGCTCAGCCTGCATGACACACACGGCTCAGCCTGGGATCCCTGCACGACACACACGGCTCAGCCGCGCTCAACATGGGGTGCACGGGATGTTGGGAAGGAATCCCCCCCTGGGAGGGGCTGGGATGGAACGCTCAGAATTCCCAGAGGATCTCTGGAGTGTCCACGGGATGTTGGGAAGGAATTCCCCCCCTGGGAGGGGCTGAGATGGAACGCTCAGAATTCCCAGAGGATCTCTGGAGTGTCCACGGGATGTTGGGAAGGAATTCCCCCCCTGGGAGGGGCTGGGATGGAACGCTCAGAATTCCCAGAGGGTCTCTGGAGTGTCCAAGGCCAGGCTGGATGGGGTTTGGAGCAGCCTGGGACGGTGGGATTGAAGCTGCTCTAAGTTCCCTCCCAACCCAAAGCATTCCGCATCCTTTACGTCTGGCTTCGCCCGTGGAATTTGCTGAGCCGCCGATACCGAACCATCCCAGGAAATATAAATCACATTTGTGCACAAAAATAAAAAATACCCCCGAAACACAAAGGGGTGAAGTTCAAACCAAGTGAAAAACGCCGGAGTTCAAGGCATTGCCATCTCTGCCATTTATTGCAGTGCTCCAGTTCAGGGCGGGGATGGAAGATGGAAAGAAAGGGGTAAAAGCCTTGGATGTGGTGGGAAGGCTGGATGAACTCCAGCTTCCCCTGACACGTAATTACGTTGGAATTACAGCCTGGATTTATCTGCAAAATCGTTCAGGAACAGACAAGTCCAGTCCTTAGTGACGCTGCAGGAAGAGAGCTTTGAGGGACTCCAAAAACCGCCCAAAATGTCTGATTTGGGGCAAAATGGAGAATTGGGGGAATGGAAAATAGGGGGAAAATAGGGGGAAATGGAAAATAGGGAGAAAAGGGGGGAAATGGAAAATGGGGGGAATGGAAAATAGGGAGAAAAGGGGGGAAATGGAAAATAGGGGAAAAAGGAAAATAGGGGGAAATAGGGGGGAAATCGAAAATAGGGGGGAAATGGAAAACTGGGGGGGAAAATGGAAAATTGGGGGGAAAATGGAAAATAGGGGGGAAATGAAAATAGGGGGAAAAAATGGAAAAAAGGGGGAAAAAATGGAAAATTGAGGGAAAATAACCCACCAAGAGATGGAAGGAGAGGGGGAGCCAGACAATCCCTACCAGGTAAGAAACTCACTGTAACATCCACAAAATCCCTGACGGCAACTCTGGGCGTCCCAGAGGCCCGAAACGTTTGGAGAAACAATAATATTCCAAAGAAGGCTCAAGAGAGGGGCCAGGAAGAAATGAGGAATGAGAATAATAGTTACAAAAGCTCGGCAAGAGGCAGCGGAGAGAGCGGGACAGGCAAAGCAGAGCTCTGGAATGAGGGGCAGCAGGAGAAGCTGGGGATGCAGCTCTGCTCACACACTCCCCCTTCCCTCAGCAAGGAAAAGGAGCTTTTGGATCACAAAATCCAAGCTGGGTGATGGAGAAACGGCGCTCCAGGAATTCCACCCGGAGCGCGGGATTCCCGCCTCCGTAGAAAATACATTGAATTCAAGCAAGCATTTGAAAGGAAAACGACCAATTTCTAACAAAGCTCGAGCTGGAATTGCTCCTCGGTGCAAAGTGCTCCAAATCAATGTATTTTACAGATTATTTAAACACATTCAGGACGTATTTTGGGTTTTCTTACGACATTTTTGCCTTGGCTGCTGCAAACGACGCTCTGAACCCCTGAATTTTCAGCGGACAGCAGGATAAAAATAAAAAGCAAGATTTAACCCCCCCAAAAAAAGGATGAAATCAGGCACGTCTTACGTGACCCCAGGGTGCAGGTTGTACTTCTTCTTCCCGAAGCGGGTCTGCTGAGCGAAGAAATCGTAACGTTCCGACTTCTTCCACATGTAATAAAACGCCACGCATTCCCCCACGGAGCGCGTCCGCACCTGGCGGCAGAGCCAAGCACAGCTCCGTGAATTTAAAGGCAGTTTTGGTGCAAAAAAAAAAAAAAGGAAATAAATCCAGCATTTATAGGAAAAAAAAAAAGAAAAAAAAGTGTGAAATTCGAATTTCTCAGCTTAAAATTTTCAAATTGAGGAGGAAGTTTTGGAGTTATTTTGCGGAGATGGAAGTTAAGGGTGTTTGTAAAAAAAAGATTGGAGATCTTTAGGAAGGAGCGGCTCCAGGAGGAAAATTCCAGGATTTCTGCATTTCCAGTGAGGAATTCCGGGCTTGGAGAAAGCCAGAAATCCAAATTGAATCCAAACCCAATTTGGATGGAAATGTTGGGGAAAAAAAATTCCTCCCTGGATTCATCCCTGAAGTGTCCAAGGCCAGGCTGGAGCAAGTTGGGATAGTGGAAGTGTCCACGGATCTTTAGGGTTCCTTCCAATCCAAACCATCCCAGGATTCTGTGATTCTACAGCAAAAATGAAATAATTTTCTCCACTTCTTCACGAAGGAAACGAAGGGCAAAAATTTATTTGAAATTGCTTTGTTTTAAAATGTAGAAAAGAGCGAGAATTGCACTTAAAATTTACCTTATTTGCCTGAATCACGTGGAAATCCTTGCCGTAGACTTTCAGCCCTTGCTCAAAGTTCCTGCACTCCTCTTCTGTCCAAACAGATAATTCTTCTATGGGAAAATCCGAAATAAAAAGCAATGGAGAAAATATTTAATTTAAAAAAAAAAAAAGCCACCAAAAGGCAACTGAAGTCTGGGATGAGCTGGGTCCTTTCTCCAGCTGCTGACTCCGCAGGAACCACCCCAGGAATTCCACTTTTTAGTATAAAAACGGGAATTCTCCCTTGCAAGGACGACTGTTGAAAACATTAGAATTATTTCACTTTATTATCAGGGTTTTCATGTTCTATTTGTAAAATCAAAGGTTAATTTGCTCCTTTACTGAGAATTAATTCATTTTACATAGCAGGGGTTTTAATGTTATTTATGTAAAAACAAAAGTATATTTGCTCCTTTATTTAGGTTTATTTCACTTTATGTAGCAGGGTTTTTAATGTTATATTTTGTAATGTAAAAGGTTAATCTGCTCCTTTATTGAGAATTAATTCATTTTACATAGCAGGGGTTTCAATGTTATTTATGTAAAAACAAAAGTATATTTGCTCCTTTATTTAGGTTTATTTCACTTTATGTATCAGGGGTATTAATGTTATATTTTGTAAAAGAATGGATTTATTTGCTCCTTTATTTAGGATTATTTCACTTTATGTAGCAGGGGTTTTAATGTTATATTTTGTAAAATCAAAGGTTTATTTGCTCCTGTATTTAGGATTATTTCACTTTATGTAGCAGGGTTTTAATGTTATATTTTGTAATGTAAAAGGTTAATCTGCTCCTTTATTGAGAATTAATTCAGTTTATGTATCAGGGGTTTTAAAGTTATTTATGTAAAATCAAAGGTTAATTTGCCCCTTTACTGAGAATTAATTCATTTTACATAGCAGGGGTTTTAATGTTATTTCTGTAAAATCAAAGGTTTATTTGCTCCTTTATTTAGGATTATTTCACTTTATGTAGCAGGGGTTGTTAATGTTGTTTTTGTAAAATAAAAGGTTTATTTCTCGTCTATTGAGAATTTTATTTTGTGTATCAGGGTTTTTAATGCTACACTTTGGAAAAGAAAAGGTTCATTTGCTCTTTATTTAGAATTATTTTATGCATCAGGATTTTTAATGCTACACTCTGTAAAATCAAAGGTTTATTTGCTCTTTATTTAGAATTATTTTATACATCAGGATTTTTAATGCTACACTTTGGAAAATCAAAGGTTTATTTGCTCTTTATTTAGAATTATTTTATACATCAGGATTTTTAATGCTACGCTCTGTAAAATCAAAGGTTCATTTGCTCTTTATTTAGAATTATTTCATGTCTCTTGTTGGTTGCATTCACTTTGAGAGGTGAAGAAGAGCACAATAAAACACTAAAAAATGCCCAGCTGAGTTGTTAAGGATTCATTATTTTCAATCTGAAGCTGCTGCTGAAATCCCAGATATTTCTATGGAATTCGGCCAGGAGGTGAATTTCCACATCTGCTAATTCCATCCTCCCAGAGAACAACGAGAGATTCACCGAGGCCGCATTTAAATGAAATTTGAATCAACCCCAGCGCCTGGGTGAGAAATCAAACGAAAATTTAGGGACAGAAAAACTCCTTTTTGGGGCACGCTCACCTCGGGCTGCTTTGACATTAAACCTCAGCCTCCGTAAGGATTCCTCGGTGTCGAAATTGCACTTCACCAGCTCATACAACGCCTGCAGAGAGGGAAATCCACGCTTTCAGCGCTCCAGAGCCCACCCAAAGTCCGCTGGGCACGCTCAGGAAACCGCTCGTAGTGACAAAAATAAACTGCAGTGAATATCAGATTAAAAATAAACTCCTGGGACGAAGGCGGTGCAATTGAAGATCTATTTACTGTGTTTCAATTTCCAAACCTCTGTTTACAGAACCAAGAAAACACCCAGGCAAACCTCTGCAACTTTCTTATCCATTACACACACTTGTAAAATTGATGGAGGTTTGGTTTTGTTTTTTTTAATCTTCCATCCACTGCACACATTTTTAAAATTGACGCGTCGAGGGTTTTTTTTTTTTTGGGCGCGAAGGAAAAAATTAAGCGTGCATTAACGGAGAATTTTGTAATTGAAAAATAATTCTGTACCTGAGAGAATGAACTCATACAGATTCATAGAGAAAATTTAAAAAACCCCTGATTTGATTTATTTTCTATTCTGTATTTATTTCCATCAAGCACCATTAAGGCCGAGTTAACAGTTTAATATCCGCTGAGAGGTAAAAAGTTTCTGTTTCCACAAGGAATGATAAAGCTGCTCCAAACCCAATTTCACCTCTTGGGAGTAAACTGAAATGAAGAGGTGATGGACTGCAGAAAAGCAGCCGCACACCGTGGTTGTTTTTCCGTACCTGCTCGTTGTCTTTAATGTGTGACCCCTCGGGAATCGCGTCCAGCCCCTTCTCCTCTCCCGTGCGCCTCGAGGCCTCGCTGAGGAACTCGACGACTTTGTCCTCAGGTAAAAAATCGGGATTCCAGAGCAGCTGGTCGTCGTTTTCGTACACTGCACAAACGCCAGGGAGAGCGCGGGGAAAGCAAAGAACCAGGAGGAAAGAAAATCATGACAAAGGGATTTATTGTGGCTGATTGACCCCGGGAGATCACCGGGGCACCCGTGAAAGCTCGCGGGTGCAGGGATACAAATGACTTGGGTTTGGGAGTTTGCCTCCAAATCCCTGGCACGAGCTGAGCTCTGGATTATAGAACTCATCCTGCACCTCCAGAATTTTCCTCTCCACCTCTTCCAGAGCTTTCACAGGGGTCTGAGAGCAGGGAAGCCACAATAAACAGAAACTAATGGAGAAGTGTGAGCCAAGGGAGATATCCCCTGATTAGCCCCCAGTTTTATTTTGGAAGAGCCAAGCCTGGGACTGTAGAGAAATGAAGTGAAATTCTGGCTGTTAAAGCAGCAAAATATCCACCCAGACCTCGTCTGTGGGCTTCAACAACCTGAGAAGGAGCAGGAGCAAGGGAATTTCTAAGAGGAAAGCTTGGGAAAGCACAAGAAGGTATGGGGAGAGCTCAGGGGGCTGGGAGATGAATCTCTCCTTGGAAAAAGTATTTTGTCATGGCAATAAATACAAATAAAACCCTCAAAAGCGGTAAAGAAAACGATTGAATGTCTTGCAAAGAAAGCAGCTTCGGTTCACGCTTTGGGAACAGATCCCAGGAGTTCTCTGGGAGGTTTTTATTCCAGAGGTTCCAACTCAGCTCATGTTTGGCTGCTCATTCAAGAAAAGAAAAAGAGAGGAACCCTCAGAGAATCTTGGAATGGTTTGGGCTGGAAGGGACCTTCAAACTCATCCAGTTCCATGGATTCCACCGGGAATTCCAAGCCCTGCCCAGCCTGGCCTGGGAACTTCCGGGGATATTTCCAGGGGAATCCAGAACCTCTCTGGCAATGAGAGAACTGAGCATCAACTTGGATTCTATCTAGGAATTCCAGGTCTTGTGGTGGTTATTTAAAAAACTCAGTTACACAAAACTACCAAAAAATCAGCTCTCATTGACCTGCAGTGTGAGCAGGTTCCTAGGAATGGGCTGAGGGAGCAGGAAAATCTCCTTCTTTTATGCTCCCAGCTGGATCTGCCTTTCCTGACAGCATCCAGCCAAAGCCTCTGCTTGGGATGAGGGGAAAAATTTCTGGGGGGGGGAAAAAAAAAAAATCCACAAACGCAGAACTTTTTATTCCTGATTGAAGAGGTACAAAATGTGAAAACCGAAGCTGCTGGCAGCATTTTGCCCTTTTGAATGTGATAATCCAGTTCCAGCAATCCAATTTCTCCATTAGCTGTTTTATTTTACATAAAAGAAATCGAGAAGTGAAGAGCTTGCAGCTTGTGTGGATCACCAAACCACAACCCAAGGGCTCAAGAGGCACCAGGCCAAGAATAAAATCCTTCTTTTCCTCTTACTCCAGCTCTGCTGAAGTACAGGATCAGCTATGATTTGATGATGGTGCCTCTAACTGTCTCTCATTTATTAAGACACATCAATCAAATCTTTCCTTTCTCCTAATTGGACAATAATCCCAAACAGCAATAAATGGTCAAATCTCACCTTTTTCATTCTCTTTGTATTTGCAGGTGCCAGCTGGAATTTCAGCTTGGAACATCGAGCCCACCATGATTTCCTGATTGGAAAGAAAAAAACAAGCGAAGCAACCCTGAGATTTTTGTTGTTGTTGTTGTTAGCAAACGGAAGCATGAGCACATCTTTTTTCCTCCCCTCTCAAAACTTTCATCGCTTAAAACCCAACAATGCCCTCAGCAGGTTGAAAACTTAAAACAGCTTTCTGGGAACAGATTTTTGACTGTTTGGGGAGGATTTAAAGGCTTCTCATCACCAAAACTCTGCCCTTCAGGAGGGAGAACTGCAGAGGATTTCGGTGCTCCCCGGAGCTGAGAGTCACCCAGTAGGAGATTCATGAGTTCACGGAACGTGGGCTGGATATTTACCTTTTTCCAGTCTTCTGAGGGAATATAATCTTCATCTTCTTCAGATTCCTCCTCTATTTCACTATCTGCAAGGAATTTTGCAGACATTTAAGCCCAGGAGATGAGCCCTGCTCCCTCCCTCCTTATCTCACCCCCAGGGACACTTTTGGGGACAACATTTGTGGGCCAGCAGTGACAAGATTAAAAAGTGACCCACCCACTTTTGGATTAAGATACGAGCCAGGCTCTGAGAATTTAAGACGTAAATAAACACGTCCTTAAATTCCGTTACCAAATTCAATTTTTTTTTTTTTCCCTCTCAGCTTTGAACGATCCCCATCCAAGTTTATTCTGAATTTTTTTTGTTGGAATATTTTTGTGGGGTTTCAACCCCATTTCCATCAGCTCCTGGTTTAGCTGCTGCTGTCCTTTCCCAGGGAATTTCAGGCAGATCTCAGCAGAAGGTGGGAGAGATGTGGGTGTGTCTCCCTGGGATTTAGGAGCCTGGGACGCACTGCCAGGAGATTATTTGGGATAAGGATTGGCAGGAATGTTAAGCTCTTTATGGCACAGGCCAGCTGCCTTTCACAAGCTGATGGATTCTGTACAGGATGTGATGCAGCAGCGTTAAAATGACATTAAATGACATTTTCTACACAGCTGGAAGCTGTGAAAACCCCCAAACCTAATGCAGGACACGAATTAAGTCAACTCTCTGCTTGAAAATAGGAATTCACTGAAGATATTTGCAATCCTCTGCGCAGCTACATGCTTGGCAGTTGTTTGGTTAAATTTAAAGGTTTCTTGTTGGTTTTGGACTTTGTTCATTTAAATTTAAAGGTTCCTCTGCAATTCTGGATTTAAATAAATTACAAATTAATAATTCCGTTTCTACAAAGTCGTAAATCATAATTATCACATGTAAGGCACAGCGAGGAACCTTTTATTTGCCCAGACACAGAACAGAAGGGATTTCAAATAGCAACAGCCACTTCCATTGAGTAAAGATAAAATATCTGCTGTCCCAAGCAGCCCAAAAGGGTCAGATCCCGGCAGGGGAGATCCCAGGGAAATCAGAGCGGATGCAAAACCGATTTGGAAACAAAATAAGAATGAAAATGATCAGTTCAATCCTGGCCACAGAATCCGAAGTGGAATTCTTGAAGCAGATTTTCTTTTTTGTGACCCTCTGTTATTTCAGGGTTAACAGTTCTGGGCCTTTCCCAGATTTTATTGCTTTTCTGTTTCTGAGGAAATCTGTGTTTTATTTGTAGGAAATTCCAGTGGATTTTTCCCTTCAGGTGGACTCGGAGCTCCTTCGGGTGAGGACAGAGCCCAGGCTTTGGCAAATTCCCAGAGCACACCGACAAATTTTAACCTGTAAAATTTCAAACTTCCGTTTTTCGATTTCCTCCCCCCACCCAAAATTCCATCCTTTCTCGTGAAATCAAGACTTTATCTCCTCTCCTTCCACAGAGCCAGCAGAGCAGCTTTAGCCCTCAGCTAAAACCAGGATTTCTCTTTTTTCCTGCTCTGAGCACAATTCCCATCCAGAGCAGCGGCACGCAGAGGAAAACTCAGCATTTTTTTAGGGAACACCGGGGATCTGTGGCACAAAAGGCTGGGTTAAGCGGAGCTGAGCTCCCCAGAGCTCCGTGAGCCCGGGATTTCAGGGCTGAGCGTCGAACTGGACTCACTGGTATCGAAATATTTACAGCGCCGCGGGCGAATGATCTCCTGGGGGTCTTGAGAGGCGACAGACGGGGCTGGGTCATCGTTGGAGGACTGGGTCTCATCTTCCTGCCCTGAGGAATCTTTGATGGTCTCCTCCTGCCACGAAATAAAACCAAAATCAAACGGGGGAAAAAAAAAATAATCATCAGCAGCTCAGTGCTCCCTGGCAGTGATAAACGTGATTTTGGCAGTATTTTTGGATTGTTGATAGATCGAGCCCCAAATCTCTTTTATTTGTGGCTGGTCCAGGCTGAGCCATCACAAATGTAACTTTTTAATGGGTGAGTGCATTCTGAGGCTGTTTTTTTCAAGCAGATAAAACTTAAATATTTGCTTTTTTTAAATCCTCGTGGTTTTTACTGAATTTCATTTCAACTTGAGATATTCCTTTGGTCTTTATTTCTTTGGAATTTTCAGTAATAAGGGAGGGATTTAGATGGAGATGGTAACTTCCCTAAAAATCCATGTGAGTTGAGAGGTTCAGTCCTACAAAACAGCAGGGTTGGCTCAGTGCATTGAGTCAGGACCAAAAATTAGAATAAATTCTCTCATCAGAATAAATTTATTAGAATAAATTCCTTTATTAGCAACATTCTGATATGTGAACGTACTCTGAGGTTGTTTTTAAGTGGGTCAATAGAACAGCCAGACTGTGACAAATCAGAAATACGAACCCAAATGAAATCTTAACTTTTGCTTTTTCTAATCCTTGTGGTTCTCACTGAATTTCATTTCACTTGAGATATTCCTTTGGTCTTTATTTCTTAGGAATTTTCAGTAATAAGAGAGGGATTTAGATGGAGATGGTACCTTCCCTAAAAATCCACGTGAGTTGAGAGCTTCAATCCTACAAAACAGCAGGGTTGGCTCAGTGCATTGAGTCAACACCAAAAACTCGAATAAATTCCTTTATCAGAATAAATTTATTAGAATAAATTCCTTTATTAGTAATATTTTGATGTGTGAACACACTCTGAAGTTGTTTTTAAGTGGGTCAATAGAACAGCCAGACTGTGACAAATCAGAAATATGAACCCAAATGAAATCTTAACCTTTGCTTTTTCTAATCCTTGTGGTTCTTACTGAATTTCATTTCACTTGAGATATTCCTTTGGTCTTTATTTCTTAGGAATTTTCAGTAATAAGGGAGGGATTTAGATGGAGATGGTACCTTCCCTAAAAATCCACGAGTTGAGTGGTTCAACCCAATAGAACAGCAGGGTTCGCTGAGTGCATTGAGTCAGGACCAAAAACTCGAATGAACTCCTTTATTTTCAGACAAACCACAACTAGAGGAACCATTGCAAGCAGAGCGGAGAGAAATCTGAAATGTCTGTTTTTTAATCCATTTTGGTGCCTCCAGGGCTGCTGTTTGCTCCTTTTGTGCTCTGTGCTGGGGGCAGAGCGGCTCTCTGTGCAGCACCAGGCCCAGCACGCAGCGCACCTCCAGCACCGTCACGTGTGCAGCTCAGGGCAGATTAAAAATAGAAAGCAGCTGAGTGCAGGCAGCTAAATGGGCTGAGCCCAGATGGAGCAGGGAAAGCTGCAATGATTTCTACTGTTCTTCCACCCCCACAGCTGCATTCGGCGCCTGCAGCACCTCCGAGCTCAGAACCACAGGCCAGAGCCCGAAAATCCAACTGGGATGGACTGGGGAGGGTCTGATCCTAGTGCTGGGCTGAACTGGGATGGACTGGGGAGGGTCTGATCCCAGTGCTGGACTGGGCTGGACTGGGGAGGGTCTGATCCTAGTGCTGGACTGGGCTGGACTGGGCTGGACTGGGGAGGGTCTGATCCTAGTGCTGGGCTGGGATGGACTGATCCCAGAGCTGGGCTGAACTGGGATAGACTGGGGTGTACCTGATCCCAGTGCTGAACTGGGCTGGACGGGTCCCAGTTCAGGGCTGGGCTGGGCTGATCCCAGTTCAGGGCTGCACTGATCCCAGTTCAGGGCTGCACTGATCCCAGTTCAGGGCTGGACTGGGCTGGACTGATCCCAGTTCAGGGCTGCACTGATCCCAGTTCAGGGCTGGGCTGGGCTGGACTGATCCCAGTTCAGGGCTGCACTGGTCCCAGTTCAGGGCTGCACTGGTCCCAGTTCAGGGCTGGGCTGGGCTGGACTGATCCCAGTTCAGGGCTGCACTGGTCCCAGTTCAGGGCAGGGCTGCACTGGTGTGCACTGGGCTGCACTGGTGTGCACTGGTGTGCACTGGTGTGCCCCGGGCCGGTCCCGCCGAGGGGCAGGAAGGTGCCAGCCCTGCCCAGCTCCTGTGGCCCTGCAGGGACAGGGGTGGCTCCTCTGTGGGACTCGGAGCTGCTGCAGGGCCCTGAGCACAGCCAGGAGGGCGCTGGGAAGTGAGGGCACAGAGGGAAGCGACGCCTCAGGAGCAGCACCGAGCTCCGTAAAATCAACCTTTGGGCCTTAACTTTGATCCTGCACAGGACTGCTGAGGTTGGAAAAGCCCTCCAGGATCATCCAGCCCAAGCTGGGACCCATCCCCACCTTGTCACCGGCCCAGAGCAGCCAGTGTCACACCCAGGGGCTCCCTGGACACCCCCAGCCCCTTCCAAAGCCTGACCACCCTTTCCATGAGGAAATTTTCCTGAAAGAATCTCCCCTGAAAGAATTCTCCCCGCATCCTCCATGTTACTTAAGTTTCTCCCTCTCTCCTGAACCCTTCCTGATCCAAACTAACTCTGGATCTTCCTTTTGAACCCTTCAACACCCACAAAGAACAACCTCCTCCAGCATCTGCCAAGGCAGCTTGGAAATCCCAGGAGCTTCACTTCCTGACTCAGATGTGCCACTCCTCATCCCTGCGTGGTCCAGGGAGCCTAAACCAGGTAAAGGTACCAAAAGCACAGGATGGAGCTTTCCTAAAGCCACACTAGGAAATGAAACCTCCACTGATGCCTCCAGCTTTTGTGACACTGACAGCTCCAAGGGGTTTGTGTCTTCATGGGATTCAGGATGCAGGATTCTACATTCCAAGTAGGAAAAACGTTTTTTAAAATCAGAGAATTGCTTGAAGACACCACAGAAAAGGAGAAGATGCTAAGTTCAAAAGTAAACACTTTGCAAAGATACTTGAAGCATTAGGTTCAGGTAATTAAGTACAACCAGGCTGGAAAAATAGAATTTAAAAGGCTCAGGCTGGAAAACTCGCGGGATTTCCAAGACCCAGAGTCACATTTAATCCAACTCCACACTCGTGCAGTTCCAATAATCAGCTTTTCTACTCAAACTCAGTGTTCAGCTGGAGTCTGCAGGCATTTGCAATGTCACTGCCGGAGTTCTGAAGCACAATTCCCGCCCCTCACACGATGCTGCACCCGTGGATTTTAAATTGCCTCAGTTTGGGATGAGACAGATGGAATTAAGAGCAATTCAGAGAAATACAGACGGGTAATTAAGCACAAACCTTATTAGTAAAGCGAGGTTAATGAAATCAGCTCTGCCGTGACCCGGGACAGAGCGGTGCCGGTATGCAAATCGCGAATTTACATATGCAAATGAGCAGACATTCACCTTGTTCTCCCCACTGCAGCCGCTGTTGTCATCGTTATCGACATCATCATCATCCTCTCCCTCCTCCTCTTCCTCCTCCTCCTCCTCTTCCTCCTCCTCCTCCTGCAGGGGCACGGTGCCATCGTAGCCGTAGCGGCTCAGCAGCTCCTGGATGGGCATGTCACTCTCCTGGGGCAAAATCCAAACAAAAACTGGGAATTAGCAGGGATAATTCCACAGGAATTGCTCTGCAGCATCACAGTGAGCATTCTCCACAAAGCACAGGGACCACGGGCACCTGCACCAAGAATGGTCATTCCAAAGGGATGGGTTGGCAAAGTTGGGACGTTTGGGCTCCTGAGAAAAACGTGGGATAATTTATTTCCCACTCCCTGGTTTATTCACAGCAGATCTCACACTCCAGTGGGGTCACCTGGATGGGCATGTCACACTCTCCTGGGGCAGAATCCAAACAAAAACTGGGAATTAACAGAGGTAATTCCACAGGAATTCTCACAGAGATCAAAGCACAGGGATCACGGGCACCTGCACCAAGAACGGTCATTCCAAAGGGATGGGTTGGCAAAGTTGGGAAGTTTGGGCTCTGAGAAAAACGTGGGATAATTTATTTCCCACTCCTTGGTTTATTCACAGCAGAACTCCCACCCAAACAGGACCTCCTGGATGTCACTCTCCTGGAGCAAAATCCAAACAAAAACTGGGAATTAACAGGGATAATTCCACAGGAATTGCTCTGCAGCAAAGGTTTTCCACAAAGCACAGGGATCACGGGCACCTGCACCAAGAACGGTCATTCCAAAGGGATGGGTTGGCAAAGTTGGGAAGTTTGGGCTCCTGAGAAAAACGTGGGATAATTTATTTCCCACTCCTTGGTTTATTTACAGCAGATCTCCCACTCCAATAGGATCTCCAAGGGGCCACAAAGCTCCTCAGAAGGGCTGGGTTTTATCAAACACATTCCCAACTGGAATATTTATCGGTGTTCCCTCCACACCTGGAAAATGATGGATTTTAGTACAAATTGCCGGGAAAAAAATGGGTGAAGTGGGTAAAATCCCAGTGCAAGCAGGAATTCCTGCAGTGACTCCAAGACTCCAGCTCAACCACAGCTTCCTGCGCGTGGCTGGAACACAGAATTCCAGCTTTTGGGGGGGGCTGTGCTCCAGGGCCAATTCCAGAGAGTTCCACGGGTTTGGGATGCAGATTCCACCCAAGTGCTCCTCCCAGTGTCCCTGTGCCTCTCTTTTCTGGCACTTGGGGTGAGGGAGCCCTGATATCCAGGGAAGGACAGCAGGGATTTTTATTTCCCATTTATTTTAAGCTGCTCGGCTCCAAACCCATCCCCAGCTGGAAGCAAATCTGCTAAAACCTTTAAAAAAAAGATTTTAAAAATATCACTAAAGAGCTGGTCCACTCTGAGGAGACATTTCAATTTCTACTGGCACTGCTCAAATTAATTCGAATACAACAAAGGCTCCCAAACCTTTCCTTTATTAATAAAAATCACTAATAAATATTATTAATAATTACTTTAATTTAAATTTTGTTAATAAATACCATTAATAAAAACTGCTGGCTCTGCTAATTAATTCCTTTCTTACTCCTGATCCTCAATGTCTCAGGACAATCATCCCTGAGGAGATTTTTCCGAGCAGAATTTTCAGGGCTCATTTAAAAATTCCCTCTCAAAACATCAAATCCTTTGTTTATTATCTGGAGCGCTCCGCTCGCTCTAATTAGAATTTTTTTAGTATTTAATGCACATGTTGGCTGATAATCAGATATTTTTAGTTATTGGCTGACCTTAGACTTCCTATCCTAAGGGCCTGCACTGATCGAATTTCTGGAAACATCCCAAATAATCCCAATGACAAAAGTGCAGTTGGTTGTGCTCTGCAAAAACAACAGTGCCAGGGGTTATCAGCACTTTCTAACTGCGTGGTTTATCTCAATTCATTTTTATTTCATTTTTATTTTTAATTCACTTCTCTTCATTTTTTAAAATTTAAGTTGATGGAATTAAATTATTTATTTGTTAACTAAATAACGAAATTATTTATTTCACCCTAATTCACTTCATTTAATTTCATTTTATTTCACTTTATTTCACTTTATTTCATTTTTTAAACATTTTATTTCACTTTATTTCAATTTTTTCATTTTTTAAATTTAATTTTATGACACTTCATTTCGCTGTATTTCACGTTATTTCATTTTTAAAAAATTAATTTAATTTCATTTCACTTCATTTCACTGCGTTTCACATTATTTCATTTTTTAAAAATTTAATTCGATTTTATTTCACTTTATTTCATTTTTTAAATTTAATTTCATTTTAATTTCACTTCATTTCTGAGACCTAAGCCCTGTTAGCGCTTTTCCGGGCTGAGTTTTTCCTGGGAGCTGTAGGTGTTTGGGAATGATGGAACAGGAATATCACTGACCCAGTGTTACCTAGCGAAGGGGGGCTGTATTTAGAATATTTCTCTGTTTAAGTCCCTTAAATTCAAACAGTTTGGTGCAATTCCAAGAGCAGACACAAGCTGGGATTTCTGTACGGCTTCCGGGTGTTGCGGAAAGGGAAAAGATGAAAAAAACGAATGGATTTATTTATTATTTACCCCCAACTCAAGGCACCCACGGGGTATGAGGGGTTAAACTGCAGGGCTGTAATGTGCTGAGAGAATTACGCGAAAGGGGAAGAGGAACATTTTCAATTTAAACCCCACATGAGAGACACGTGCAGCTCCATCCCTCACTCAATCTGCACGTCCAGACTCACCGACCATTTAGTTATCTTTACGTTTTCCATTTAGCATCAAGCTGGAAATTAGCAGATTGAAAAAACCCAAAAAACAAAGCTAACTTCCGCTGGAAATATAGATTAAAGGGAGTAAATTAATTTCAAGTGCTATCGACAGAATCGCTCGAGCTAAGTGGGATTTGTACATCAAATATTCATCTGTGAATCGTTAATGCTCTGCTCTGGAGGCCAACGGGGCCACGGACAGGAGCTAAATCACTCTGCATTTATTATGAACCTACTTTGGTAATTCAAGAGTATTATTCCTGCCTGAGAAACAATTGAAGAAAACACAGAAGTGACAGCAGAACCTGGAACTGCCAGAAAAAAAATTAATCACCACTTACACTGGAAATATTGATTAAATGCACTAAATTAATTTAAAGTGCTATTGGCATAATCGTTCATGCTAAATAGGGTTTGGACATTGTTAAATGAAGATATTCCTGGGTGCTCCACGAGATCAGAGAGACATTTGGATCAGAATGGATCAGATATTTGAATCAAGAAATGTGAATTAGGAGGGGTTTGGGTTGCAAAGAAAAGTCTACAAGCACCGCTCAGTTGGAACACACAAGTTCAGTCAGATGATTAATTTATATTAATTCTAAAATGCAAATCTCCTAGAGAGGCAAAAATCAGCTAACCAAGCACATTATTAATATTTATGTACCATTTATTTCCCCCCAATTTTCGGTAGATTTATTCAGCCCTTTCCCCCCCCTTTAATCTTTATTTATTTAGTGGGTTTAGGGTGATTTTTAAAAAAAATTTCCAGACAGAAGAGATGAAACCCCAGCACGTTTTGCGGGGCTGGTTTGGGGATTCCTTTGGGCCACCTACCCTGTTGAGATCCTCTATTTCGGATCTGAAGTTCGTTTCTCCTTCCATCATTTCCTCCTCCTCTAATGTGCGCTCATCATCGAAGTCGTGCACCAGCATATCAGCCGATGGGTCAAACTCATGGTCATCAGATGCTGCCGAACCTCCTGGGGGAAAACATGCCCAAAAATCATTTTCATTCCATCAGGGCCTCGCAGAGCTGGGCTGTTGCACTCGTTTCTTTAGGTGATGCTCGGAGCAGAATTGGGGGCAAAAAAAATTCCAGTTATTGTGCTGTGCCTGGTTATTGAGGGCAATGTCCTTTGTGGGGGGAGATCCTGGCAGGAAGGACCAGGTCCCTCCTTCTGCACACCACGTCTGGAAAATCCAATCTGGGATCAGTTTGCTCGGAAATAACCCCAACCCTGCCTCAGTCGAGCTCTACAGAGAGCAAAAAACTCAGCAAATAAATAAAAACTCAGCAAATAAAAAAACTCCCTTACTCTCGGGCACCTTCCTCATTTACTGCTGCAAAGACAAAAAAAAAGCCTTTTCCAAAATGTACACTGAGCGAGTTTCCCAGACATGCAGGTTTTATTTCTGAGTTCTTTTCCCCCCTCGGTTCTTTGGTGGCAGTGACAACACAATGAATGGAGGAATGGTTTGGCAGAGGTCACTCAGCAATTTCTGATTTTCAATTCCAGCCCTGCCCATATTATCCCCCTTTTTCCCTGATTTTTAATCCCAACCCTGCTCACATTTCCTATTTTTCCCTGATTTTTAATCCCAACCCTGCTCATATTTCCCCCTTTTCTCCTGATTTCTAATCCCAACCCTGCTCACATTTTCCCCCCTTTTTCCCCCGATTTTAAATCCCAACCCTGCTCGCATTTCCCCCTTTTTCCCTGATTTTTAATCCCAACCCCGCTCACATTTCCCCCTTTTCTCTTGATTTTTAATCCCAACCCTGCTCACACTTCCCCCTTTTCCCTGATTTTAAATCCCAACCCTGCTCACATTTTCCCCCCTTTTTCCCTGGACAATTTAAATTCCATTTTCCAAACCTCGCCCCCACACTAAAGGTGTGATGGGGGGAGTGACTCTAAGGTTTAATTACGAAGCAATTAATTATTTCTCTGAAAGAAATAAAACCTCAAGAGGCAACAACAATCCAGCAGAAGGAACTCCTGGAAAGTTTTTCCACTCACAGGACGCCAAAACCCTTGGAAATTATTAAAAATATTTACCTGGGCTTGAAGACTCAACAGAAGGCTAAAAAAAAGAAAGAGAAGAAAATAAAGTAAATTTTTTTTGCTATGTTGAACTGGTATAAATCAAATTATTCAGCTGATACAGAACAAGTCACTGCAGAAAAAATGTATTTATAAATAATAATTTATAAATAAAGCGCCAAGGTAAATAATACTTCAGCTGTGATCTAACTCCAGGTGAAAATCCCCTTTTCCACCACCCAGGGATATCCCAGATTCCACTGCCAGTGAGGCCCAGTTTAAGAGGAATTATTTTTCCATTTGAAGCTGAGCACAAATTCCCAGTTCTCCTTCAATTCAGCGGCACGCTTTTTAAAGGAATCCCAAATCATAAGAGGAATTCCTTAGAGAATAAAAGAAAAAAAATCAATTTAATCTTAACCTCCAACCCAGCTGCGTGGGGGAAAAAACCCCAAAAGACACCACCAGAAAATATGATTTTTGAGACAAAGAAAACGAGACTTCCTCAACAAGCCACGTACCAGAGCTCCTCTTTGGCCCCAAAATTTGGTCTTTACAGCCTCCACAAACAAATTCTTCCATAAAATCCTGCTTTCCCTGGCTCATCCCTTGGCCAATCTTTAACCTCCTGCGGGGAAATTTGCATGTGGGCCATTCAAAGCTCATTTGTTTGGCTAATTCGAGCAAACGTTTCCCACTCCTTCTTCAGGCACAGGGTAATGAAGGGTTTATTTCCAAGGTAGGGAAGTGCTCCTGTCACCTCCTGCAAACTCAGGTATAATTATATATATATATATATAATATTTTATATTTATATATATATATAATTAATATATAACGCTGTCCTCAAGGGAAAACTTGGGGTTTTCGAAAGGATTTTCCTTCTCAGCTCGGCGGCAAAGCAAAATCTAAAACTGCAAGGAAGTTCTGTCGAATTTGAAGCTCTTTTATATCGAAAGCTCTTCAAAGTGAGAAGCAAGAGACTTTCTTAGGGAAGAATTTCACTTGCACGTCTGCCTCCCTTTCGTGGGAGTCTCCAGTGTATGCACCAACCCAAAATGTGTCCGGAATAAGGAAAATACAGAATATAAACACTGAATTCCTTGCCAATGTCCCGTCTATCCCTGCGTCCCCTTGTCCCAAATCCCTCTGCAGCTCTCCTGGATTCCCAGAGAAATTCATATGAAGTGGGTAAAAACCACAAAACATTTTTTTGCAGATGGTTGCACAACACCAGGGGAAGTTTTGCTAATCGCTGCACCCGCCCCCCCCACCCCAAAAAAATCTTTATTTGCAAAGATTATCTTAACAAATTCCAGAGTCCAGTCTTACTGATCTGGAGCTGAGTGTCGGGATCAGCCAGCAAGGCCCGGTCTTTATTTGGAGTTTTGTTTGCCTGATAATTAATAGAGCGCAACACACAGTCATTAATACGAATTAACGAAGCCTTAATGTGTTTATTGCCAGCAATCGGTGGTTGGAAACCAAATAATTGGTTTATAAATTCAATAAATTCAATGTTCCCAGGCCAGGAAAAAAAGCCATGGAGAATTCCAAACCTGGAACGTCCGAAACCAGGTGGAGGTGGCACTTGGGGACGTGGATCAGTGGTGCTGCTGATTATGGGATGGACTCAATGGTCCTAAAAAGCCTTTTCCAACTTTAATTCCACGATTAAAAATTATTCCAGGAATGACTCTGCCCTCCAAGGCCTGGAAAGGCCTGAGGAGAATTTATTCTGTTTATATTATTTATGAGGGATAACATTTCTATTTATATTGATTTCATTTATATTAGTTATGAGGGCTAAAATATTTTCCTTAGTAAACAATAAATTCTGCAAAAACCATCTCAGAACCCCTCTTAAATTAAAATGATTCAAGCTTTAGCTCTGATGTAACTCCAGGTGTAAATCCCCTTTTCCACCACCCAGGGATATCCCAGATCCCACTGCCCAGTCCAAGAGAAATGAATCCCATTTGGAGCTGAGCACAAATTCCCTGCTCTCCTTCAATTCAGGGACACATTTTTTAACAGGAATCCCAAACCACCGCGAGAATTCCTCACGGAATGAAGGAACAGCAATCACTAAAGCCACTGAGTGTTGTTACCAGGACAAATTAACACTCACTTGGCCAAAAAAAACCCTCTTTCCAAAACATTCCCTGCCTCCCTGGGTAATTTTTGATGTCACAGAGGAGTTTTGAGGAGGTCTCAGCTGGAAAGCAGTTTATGGATTTATGAATCAATAGTGCCAGTCTGGATTTTGTGGCAATCCATGTGGATTTCTGGCTGGGCCATGCACGGAGGGGCTGATTCACCTCGGCTCCAACCCGGGAGGTTCTGGGGAAAGGCCCCAGTTGAGACGGAAAAGCAGGCTATAAAGCAGGAGAATGGGAGTTCAGGGAGCCGTGACTCCCAAACCCAGCCCCTGGGTGTGTGTTCCTTCTCCCAGGCTGTGCCAGTGCCATCTGCCCTGCCCGTGGATTCTCCCAAGCTGTGCCAGTGTCACCTGCCCTGTCTGTGGATTCTCTCAAGCTGTGCCAGTGACACCTGCCCTGCCCGTGGATTCTCCCAGGCTGTGCCAGTGACACCTGCCCTGTCTGTGGATTCTCCCAGGCTGTGCCACTGACACCTTCCCCATCCTGTGGATTCTCCCAGGCTGTGCCAGTGTCATCTGCCCTGCCCGTGGATTCTCTCAAGCTGTGCCAGTGACACCTGCCCTGTCCGTGGATTCTCCCAGGCTGTGCCAGTGTCACCTGCCCTGCCCGTGGATTCTCCCAGGCTGTGCCAGCGACACCTGCCCTGCCCGTGGATTCTCCCAGGCTGTGCCAGTGACACCTGCCCTGCCCATGGATTCTCCCAGGCTGTGCCAGTGACACCTGCCCTGCCTGTGGATTCTCTCAAGCTGTGCCAGTGCCATCTGCCCTGCCCGTGGATTCTCCCAGGCTGTGCCAGTGACACCTTCCCCATCCTGTGGATTCTCCCAAGCTGTGCCAGTGACACCTGCCCTGCCCATGGATTCTCCCAGGCTGTGCCAGTGACACCTGCCCTGTCTGTGGATTCTCCCAGGCTGTGCCAGTGACACCTGCCCTGCCCGTGGATTCTCCCAGGCTGTGCCAGTGACACCTGCCCTGCCCGTGGATTCTCCCAAGCTGTGCCAGTGACACCTGCCCTGCCCGTGGATTCTCCCAGGCTGTGCCAGTGACACCTGCCCTGCCCGTGGATTCTCCCAGGCTGTGCCAGTGACACCTGCCCTGCCCGTGGATTCTCCCAGGCTGTGCCAGTGTCACCTGCCCTGCCCGTGGATTCTCCCAGGCTGTGCCAGTGTCACCTGCCCTGCCCGTGGATTCTCCTGTCTGCGTTTCTCAGTTTTCCAGTCTGGGATGAGCCGCCAATCATCTCCTGCTCCTATTTCCAGCTCCGAGCAGTGTCACATTCCAGCTGCTGCCAGAGGCAGCTCCCTGCCCTCCTGCCACCACCGCCGTGCCCGAGCTGGCTCAGCAGCCCCATCCCCATCCCCATCCCCACGACCCCGCTTTTCCAGCCTCTCCCTGACCTCGGCAGCCCCATCCCCAGCCTCTCCCTGACCTCGGCAGCCCCATCCCCATCCCCACAACCCCGCTTTTCCAGCCTCTCCCTGACCTCAGCAGTCCCATCCCCAGCCTCTCCCTGACCTCGGCAGCCCCAACCCCATGGCCCCGCTTTTCCAGCCGCTCCCTGACCTCATCCCGGGCTCTGTGAGCGCCAGGCGCGCTGCAAACACGGTTAGAGGCCGGGCACGAGGAGAAGGGAGGGCTGGAAATGCCTTCAGCGCCAGCGTGGCAGCGCAGGAGGTGAAGGAGGATGCTCTGGCTGAGGAGTTGTTCCGAGACAAGGATTGGGCAGTCGCGTTCCGTGCCGCCGAGCGCTGGTGGCTCCAGCCAGGGCGCAGCAGATGGACTTGGGGGCACTTAATGATGGAAGTTTCCTGCTGCTGGTTGGCATCAGCAGATGCTCATTCCTAAGGAGGCCACGGGACAGGAATTCCTGGGAAAAGCCAGCCCAGTTCTTCGGTGGATCTTCGTTTTCTGCTCAGCCGTTCCCAGGGGAGCACAAAGCGCTTTTTGCCTCAAGGGCGCTCGTGGGAACAAAGAGCTGCTAGATATCGAAGGATAATGGGATGATCCAAGGCTCGGGAGAGAAAAATACCAGAGAAAAATACGGGATACTGACAATCCACAGGCAATCCACACTGCAACTGCTCTGGAACTGCACCGTCCGCAAAGGTAACAGTGAACAGCCTGGCGTGAGCTCAAAGGGATGAAAAATCATCCAGGAACCCCCAACCCATGGACAATGAGGAAAAACTCCAGCGACCACGGATTCCTGCTGCATGGATACACCGAGGAGCAGGTTTGTTAATGCTCCAGAGAAACTTGAAGGAGATCCCAGCTCTGAGGGGTGAAGGAGACAAAACCTCGTGCAAGAGAGAAAGGAGACACTGAGCCCCAAACCATCGGCACTGCAGGAATGCCACTGCTTGATTCCAGGGGTATCCTCAGGAATCTCAGGGAAGACAGGACTTCCCAGGGTTAGGGACACTCGCAGCAACAACAACCAGCAAATCACATCCAATATACTTCCAATATGTATCCAATAGGATATGGAATAGATGGGACAGATCCCACCCAAACCATTCCCTGGATATGGAATAGAGGGGACAGATCCCATCCCACACATTCCCAGGGGTTTGGATATGGAACAGATGGGACAGATCCCATCCCACACATTCCCAGGGGTGTGGATATGGAATAGATGGGACAGATCCTATCCCACACATTCCCAGGGGTTTGGATATGGAACAGATGGGACAGATCCTATCCCACACATCCACAGGATATGGAATAGAGGGGACAAATCCCATCCCACATATCCCCAGGATATGGAATAGATGGGACAGATCCCATCCCACACATTCCCAAAGGTTTGGATATGGAATAGATGGGGCAGATCCTATCCCACACATTCCCAGGGGTTTGGATATGGAATAGATGGGGCAGATCCCACTCAATCCATTCCCTGGATATGGAATAGAGGGGACAGATCCCATCCCACACATGCCCCCAAAGGTTTGGATATGGAATAGATGGGGCAGATCCTATCCCACACATTCCCAGGGGTGTGGATATGGAATAGATGGGGCAGATCCCACTCAATCCATTCCCTGGATATGGAATAGATGGGACAGATCCCATCCCACACTTTCCCAAAGGTTTGGATATGGAATAGATGGGGCAGATCCCATCCCACACCTGTCCCCAAAGGTTTGGATATGGAATAGATGGGACAGATCCTAGAGGTGAATGCAGCAGAGATGTGTCAGACATGGAAACATCCACAGCCTTTCCCCAGAACATCTCCCTGAACTTTGGGATGTTTCATCCCGTAATTTGGGATGGGAAAGAAACAATCCCACCGAGCCTGGGACAGTTTATTTCACAGCAGCAGCCTCCAGGAGGAGGCACGGCCTGGCACAGTTTATTCCAGGCAGCTCCCAGCGCTGCACGCTGGCAGGAGGTGGCCAGCTCTTATTCCAACCCTTGGGATGGGCTGGGATACTCCAAGTGGAATGCACTGAGCTTTCTTTCTCTCTCCCCCCTACAGCAGAAACGCCAGGACGCTGCACAGCTTCACTTCTACCCACAAAACTCATCTTTGCTGACACCTTTCACACCACTTAACAGAACTATGAATAATGAAACACCTTAAAATCTGCAGAATAATCTGCAGTGTCTACAAGACAAACACACATCCTGCCCAAACTGACTCAGTTGTCCTCAACAGCTCTTGAAGCGTTACATGGAAACAGTTTAGAACTGGAATTAAATTATCTTCATATTGATAGCAATGTGCCCGACAAGCCCATCGATTTGTTCAGGTCTTGAACTCTGCAACAGGGAAAATATCCCGAAGTTAATAAACTCTCCGGTGAGCTGGGCCTGGAGAAAAGAACTGGGTAAAATAGGGAATGACATCTTTTATTCCAGAGGGAATGTGTCCCTTTCAATTGCAGGAAGGCTGCAGTCCCAGCCTGCCCCTCTCCGTGTGTTGTATTACAAATTAACTTGTGTTAAAATATATAAAAAAGCCACATTTTTTTTTATCTTGGGGAGAAAATAGCAACATATTGAAGCAAGGAGAAAAAGAAAAAAAACATTTCTGGTCCTCTTCTCCAGGTTACATGTGAACACTTGCACAGCCCAAACTGCAGGGACATCCCTCAGATGGAAGCCTTTACATCCACGGATTTTTACTGTTTTACTTTGGTGGCTACATGAGAAAATTCCCGTCCTTCCAGAAAGCAAGGATCAAGTGCAATGTCTGAACTCACAGATCCCAAATGTGAACATCAAAGCCTTGAAGCTTCTACCTCAGCAAAGCTGCCCTGGCTTGGCCATTCCCTTCTGAGACTTGATCCCTGTATCAAGAGGACTTTTTTCCCAGGGTTTTTCCTTGGAAGTTTTCAAGACCAGCCCAAAGCAAGCCTGGGAGACCTCAGAGCAAAGAAGATCAGATCAGAGACCTCCTGAGCTCCCTTCCATCCCAAAATCATCCCATAGCGCTGAGTTTGGAGATTTCTGAGAGCTGCAGGTGTTTAGTCTGGAGAGGAGACCTTAAATCCCGTTCCTGCCATGGGCAGGGGCACCTTCCACTGTCCCAGGCTGATCCAACCCGGCTCCGGGCACTGCCAGGGATCCAGGGGCAGCCACAGCTGCTCTGGGCACCCTGTGCCAGGGCCTGCCCGCCCTCATAGCCAGGAATTCCTTCCCAATATCCATCTAAAGCTACCCACTGCCAGCTTACAGCCATTCCCTGTGTCCTGTCCCTCCATTCCTTGTCCCCAGCCCCTCTCCCGCTCTCCTTCAGGCCCTGCCAGGGGCTCTGAGGTGTCCACTGGGGACAGGACAGACAGGTGACAGTGACATCAGAGGGCCAGGACAGCAGCTGATCCTCCTTGGATCCCAGCTCAGGTCCATCCCAGCCTGAAATCCCTCCCAAGGGGAGCTCGGAGCTCCTGCAGCTCTCCGGGCCACAGCAAGGGCCAGGGAACATCGGGATGGTGAGAGGAGGTTCTGTGCAAGGTCCCGCTCCAGAACCACCAGGCAGGGATTTTCCCAAGGGATTGGGTCCTCAGGGAAGTGCTGGTGCTCCTGGCTGAGGAAGCTGCTGGAGGGACAGGACGTGATGCTCCCTGCAGCTCCACCAGGAGAACTTCCCATTCCAGGAGAATCATGGAGCACCACAGCACGGGCAATCACAGCTCCTCCTGCCCTGCCTGAAGGACACAATTCCACACTTCCCCGTTCCCTATTTACTTTCACTCCAGCACCTTCCTTAACTTCTTGAAATAATCCAAAATATCGTGCTCAGAAAAGCGGGGTTCTGTGGAGTGATGAGCTCCTGCTACAGAATTCTAGAAGAAACCAGCCGCACGCCAGGCAGCACAAGGAAACATTCCTATGGACAATCTGTGACGTGAATGGATTAGGAGGGAAATATTAATGCAGCCTGGGGCTTCTGGCCAGGAAAAGGCTCAAAAAGAAACAACTTCACAACAATTCCAGTATCTGCCTAAATCCCTCTGCCGCATTACGAAGGACCTGAAGTCCTGACTGGAAGCCCACAGACATCAGTGTTTTATCCCATGTAAAAAATATCCTCAAAACTCTTCTATTGTGACAAAGTAACTCAAGAGCCACGCTGTTTTTATGATTCGAAAGGGAGAATGCCACTGTATTGCCTGCAATTCCCTTGAGGGAATCCAATCAGATCCTATAATCAATGACTTTAGGGTTTATTCCCTCACCAAGGAAGGGAAAAACCAGAATTCCCAGCTCTCCATTGGGTTCACTGACACCTCAGTGCAGTATTCTACAAACACCGCTCAAAATGACACAAAACCCCTCAATTAGTTACAGCTAAGATCAAACCAGGAAAAATACGGTTGGCTGATGTCAATCCCCGGTTTTAATTGCAATTTAGACCAGTAGGAAACCTGGATTTAATCTATTTTGACCTTGTTCTGTATCCAGGAGCTCCTCAAAAACTCTGACTGTTCAAACATCTCAATTTGCAAACACATCAGTGACTGCGTGAACTTTACTGCTGCTTCCTACTACACCTTAGTTCAACAAAAACACTAAGAATGTAAAAAGGTTACTGAGAGCGGTTATCAGACCACGTATTCCTTCAGCATTCTGTCCTGAAACTGCTTCAAAACAGAAATCAGAAAGCCTTGTTCAAAATACGAAAACAGAATTCAGTGACATTCCCAAAGTTTAAAATTCTTCAGCTGAAAGAAGCGGAACATTGGAGAAAAGGGAAATTTTTCCAGACAATAGGAATTTATAGATGACTTCTTAAAGCACACAATATTAATAAACTGAGGTTTTGGTTGAAAACAACTAAACTTTCAAAAACCTAAAAACATTGAAGTGGACTCAAATTAGGCTGAGACATTTAATTGTCCACTGACACCACAGGAGAGCTCTTCCACTACTTTCCCAATACCATAAAATGCCAATCCAGGTTTTTAACCCCTCAGAAATTCACTCTGCAGAAGCAAAACTTTAAGTTCTTATTTCAGCACGTCAGAAAATTGAGGAACCTCCGAGATTGTGGGTGAGAACCACAAGGAGCTGCTCGGCTGCCTGCTGGAGCTTTGGGAGAAGCAGGAATCATGGAATCCTTTAGGTTGGAAAATGTCTCCGAGACCATGGAGTCCCACCATCCCCAGCACTGCCAAGGCCACCCCTGCCCCGTGTCCCCAAGTACCACATCCACAGGGCTGTTAAATCCCACAGGGATGGAGACTCAGCACTCAGCTGTGCTAGGGACAACCCTTTCCAGGAGGAATTGTCCCAAAATCCACCCTGAGCCTCCCCTGGCCCAGCCTGAGGCCGTTCCCTCTCCTCCTGTCCCTGTTCCCTGGGAGCAGATCCCAAATCCCCTGGCTGTCCCCTCCTGTCAGGAGTTGTGCAGAGCCACAAGCTCCCCCCTGGTCCTGCTGCCCCATTCCAGCTCCAGCTCCTGTGGGATCTTTCCCTGCAGGAAGCTTTTAGGTTCTCAGCCTGAGATGGATCAGCTCATGGAAGTTCAGGGACGTCACACAAAAGCAGCAGGAGGAGCAGGATCTCCCCTTTCAGGACCTGTCAGATCACCCCAACCCATACCTAAACCAGCCTGCAGTTAATTCCAAGCTATGCCAACCAAAAATCAGGGATATTTAGTCCCCAATGCTCCCACCTCACCTCTGACCATCCTCTTTCCAACACAGCAGCCCTGGTTCTCCTCCTAATCCTCTGGAGAACAACAAGAAACCCCAAACCCTCATCTTTTTTCCTTTTAGCTTTGCATGCTCAGGATCCTGGCGAGTGCCTGTAGCAACCTGACTGACTGGTGCATCCCCTCATGGAACAAAAGGAGCAGCAGGAATTGGGCACTTCTGGAAATTACAGCGGGTATTGAGCTGCCTCTGTTCAACACAAAAGTCTGACCCCAGCTCTTCCAGTTTTGGGATCAGAAGATCTCATTCTCTCACTTATGTTTCACTCCGACGTTTACAAAGGCTGAATTAACAAAAAACCTTTCTCTTTCAGCTGCTAATCAAGCTTTTCAGCCCCAATCTTTTCTTCTCAGGAGGCAATAAAATACTTATTTTGGAGCAAATCTGTGTGTATCAGCATTCCCTCCACCAAAACCACCCCGTAAGCAGCTTAATACAGGATACTGTAACAGTCACAAAGCCTCAGCTGATCTTAAGTTAGAGATATTTTCTTTCCAGTTTGTGCCTGGAACAAACTTCTGACATGCTGGAGTATGAGGAATCACGTAAAAGTAAAAAGAACCCTAACACAGGTTTTTAATCCCAAATTTAATACATATTCAAAATACTTTTTTCTTTTTTTTCCCCTTTGTCTGTCCTGTATTCAAATCACTTCTGCAAAAGTGAAGCAGCACTTTTGGTGAGTTTGGTTTCACTTTCTGGCCTCCAGCCCTGCTTTCTCAAGAGCCTTCCTGTGCAACTCAACCAGTTTCAGGGTTCTGCTGGGCTCTGAGGGTTGTGTCTGTCTCCGACTCTCTGCAAAGCAACGTTTTGGGATCGTTCCTGAGGGAAGGATGAGCTCCTGTGCATCCCTTCAGAACAGTCAGCACCAGGTTTTCCACCGGGAGAGGATGGGAAAGAGGGCAGAACCATCGGTCTGACACGTCCCCATCCACACTTTGGTCACCTGCAGCTCCTCCAGGCAGGTGGCTGACACCAGAGCTAGCAGGAAATTCCATGCTAAGGAGAATTCCCATTCTGTTCCCTAAATTCATAAAATCCTGGGATGCTTTGGGCTGGAAGGAAGCCTGAAGACCATCCAGTTCCATCTCTTCGCCATGGACAGGGACACAAACTGAGCTGGGAACTGTATCCAGGATGTTGCTCCTGGTTAAATCGCTCAAATTATTACTGTTTCTCCATGCAGATGCAACAGTTGCCTGGGAATGAACTCCAGGCGCTGCTGCTGCTCCTGAGCTCATCCACAGGCGGATCAAACGCTCCCCTGCCCCTTCACCTCAAACAGAGGGGCCAAAACACCGTGAGGAATTCACCTCCAAAAAAGCCAAGATGAAAAAAAACCCCGCCTGTTCCTCTCTGAGTGCGACACCGAGCCTGACACACAGCAAAGGCCTCACCCACTGGAACAACACCACAAAGGGAAAAGCCAAACGTGCCCAGCCCTCATCCCAGTGGGATTTCCCTGCCCTGGGCAGCACAAACCCCCAGCCCCACCAAGCGAGGACGTGGCACCGGGTAGGAAGTGATCACGGCTCAGCCCCACGGAGCACTGGGATTATCACAGGATATCGGGGTTAATTAAGGGAAAAAAGGAACAAAACGGACAAAAACTCCAGGCAAACATCCCGAATGCTCTGATGCCCAGGGAAAAGGCTCCAGTGTCTCTCCAGCCTCGTAGAAGGAAGGAGTTTAATACCCACAGTTTTTGGGATCAGACCTGCGATTCCCTCTCGAGACACAAAACCACCCGGGCAGGTTCTCAGAACTTCTAAGATTAGCTCAGGACGTGTTGTCCCAACAACAGGAAGACTGCTCCATTAAAGTTTCGGTTTGGGAGGAAAAGAGAAAATAATTTAACGAAAAATCCCTATATATTCAGGGATTGCAAGGGGAGAAGTTTCATCTGCAAAATCAAATCTTGCCACTTCCAGCTGGTCCTGGAAGCAACACCTGTCCCACGAAGTTTACTTTTCCAGCTCATACTTTTCAAATTTTCATTTCTGACACATTTATCAATACGGCTGGAGCAGCAAACAGCCTCGAGATTGGGTTCTGGGGATAATTCGAGGAAAACTTAATGGAATATCCATTCATCAGTCCCAACTCCACTCCTAAAAGGGAAAGAGCTGATCCAATGGGGATGGGAAATCCAACCCCCACCAACCCAACACTGCCATAAAGAGGCTTTTTTTTTCCAATTTCCCCATTATTTCCCTCTCGTTATCACATTACATCCCACAACACAACTCCCATTATCCCCACTCCCCGCCAACCCAGGGAATTCCACGGAAAAAGCTCTCCCCGCCAGGACACCGCGCTACCTTTTAAGCAACTCCCCCTTTGTCCTAACGAATACAAAAAAAGATATTTAAAGGAAATAAAGCGATGTTTTAGCATATGCGGTCCTGTAAAAACCGGGAGGCGCCGCGCTCGGTCCCGCCCGCTCCCCTCGGGGGCCTTCGGCCCCCGGGACGGCCCCGAACGGCCCCTGAAGGGAGCGGGCGGGACCGCCGGTGCCCGCGGGCCTCCGGTCCTCACAACAAACTTGCGGCCCCGCGCAACAAGTTCCCGGGCAGGCCCCCGCCGCTCTCACCTCAGCCATGATCGCTGGTGCTCCCGGGAAAGGGTCACATCGCCGGGAAGCGCCGCCGGGTCCCGCTGGGAGCGGCGGGAGCGGCGGGGACGGGACCGGGAGCGGCGGCGGGGCGGGAGGGGCGTGGCCACGTTACGCACGACGTCACCGCGCACCGCGGGAAGCGGGCAGGGTGCGCGCGGCGGCTGTCAGTCAGGGGAGGGCACGCCCGCCGCGCCTGTCAGTCAATAGGAGGACACGCCCCCTCCCATGTCAGAGAGCGCTGGGCCGACCTGTCGGTCAGGGCGGAGGCCGCGCCTCCTTCCTGTCATTTGGGGATTGGCCACGCCCCCGCCTGTCACTCAATACCCAGGCAAGGCCCCACCCGTCACTCAAAAGTCTAAGGCCACCGCCTTACATGTCAATCAAAGCGCACACCGCTCCCCACCGCCTGCCACTCAGCGCACAGGCCACGCCCCCTCGTCTGTCACGGAGGCCCCGCCTGTCACTCAAAACGCAAGGCCACGCCCCCACCCCGCCGAGGCGCGGCCGCCGCGGCCCCTCATGTCCATATATGTCATTGGGCACAAGCCACGCCCCCACGCGTCACTCAAGGAACAAGCCGCGCCCCCCCACATGGCAATCACGCTCCGGCCACGCCCCGTCCGCGCTCATTCAATGCCCGGGCCACGCCCCGGCCGGTGCTGGGGCTCCGCTCGCCGCGGCCCCTCACGGTCCCGAGAACCCTCCGGCCCCGCCCGCACCCGGCACCGGCTCCGCATCACCGCCCCGCTCCGCGGAGCCGCTCCCCCGCTCCGGCCCGGCCGCGGCCGCCGTACTCACGCGGGAAGCCGCAGAGGTGCGGGGGGTGTCTCATCGGCCGTGAGGCGAACGGGGGGGTCCTCGGGGAACGGGGGCTCTCGCTGGGCGTGAGGCTCTTGGGTGACACAATAACAGCTCTAGGTTAAACATAAAAACCCGAAAAACCACCCCAAATAAAGAGCGCAAAGATCCGGAAGCAGCGGCAATTGACCGTGTCCTCCCTGCAGCCCCGGTGCCTCACCTTGCCCGGCTCAGCGCTGTCCCCGGGCCGGCGCGGGGCAGCGCCCGGCGCGCACGTCGGGCATCGCGGCCGTGTCACAGCGAGGACACCGCGGCCCTGGCTTGTGTTAAACGCCTCGGCCGTGCCCCTGCAGAGCGGCGCGGCTCAGGCACGCCCGGAGCCTCCGCCGAGGAGCCGCATCCCCAACCCTCACACGGTCCCCGCGGGCGGTGCCGAAAGAAGCGGCGGGCGCGACTTTGCTGACTCAGGGGTGGATCCCCCGGCGAGCGAGGCGCTGCAGCCCCGCGGGAAGGCCGAGCCGGCGGCGGGGCGGCGCCGCGGGCAGCGCCGGTTCGGTGACACGGGGCGGGGGCGGGACCCGAACCGGGGCCCGGGGACGGCCCGGGGCTGCGGCCGCCAGCACAGCGCGGCCCGCGCGCCGCGCAGCAGCCAATCGGCGGCGCTCTTGCTGGCGGCCAATCACCGCGCCGCGTCTTGGTCGGCGTCGTCGTGGTAACGGCGCGACGCCATGTCGGGCCCCGGCGGGCCGCGGCCTCCGCCGTGAGTGAGAGCGGCTCGGGCCTAAAGCTTCAACGCTATTAGAATTAAAAGGCTTCAAAGCCTTTAAAATGCCTGGGAATAGATGATAAATTCTAATACAGTATCAAATAGAATAGATCCTTAATTATAATTTATGAGTGGGAAAATTTCCTTTCTTATAAATGGATTACGTCTCTTAAAATACTTAGTAATACATAATACTAATGTATTACTGAGTGGTACTATATAATAAATTATATAAATATGAATAGATAATATAAATTAGAAGCTATAAATTAGAAATAAATATATAAAATAGTATAATAAATTATATAGTATGATAGTTGTCATATATAATAAATTGTATTCTATAATAAATTATATTTATTACAGAAACGGCCAAAATTCTTAGTAATAAATGGTTCACATCCCTTAAAATAAAGGGTAGCATTTAATGAATTATAATAGTAATAAATTATATTCTATAATAAATCGTAATAAATCAACGGGTAAAAATCTTTATTAGAATTGGTTTACATATTTAAACTAATGGGTAATAGAGAATGAATTGTAATATGTAATGCATTATATTCTACAATAAATTATATTCTATAGTAAATTATAAGGCATAAGAAGTTATAGCAAATAAAAAGTCAAAAGCCCTTTTTTATAAATGGTCTATTATAAATGGTCTAAAACCTTTACAATAATTATTAATATATAATAATTTATAATCACTAAATGGCTGCAAACCCAAAATCTTGTATCATAAATGGTTTACATCCCTTAAAATAAATGATAATACATAACAAATTACATTCCATAATGTGTCACAGTATGTAATAGTTTATGATAAATAAAATAATGTTTAAAATCCTTTATTTTTATATAATTATATTGATTATGAAGTGGCTTACATCACTTAAAATAATTTGCAATATATAATCAATTCTAGAAATCCTTTATTATAAATGGTTAAAACCCTTTAAAATAATTGGTATTTTATAATAAATCATAATAGACTAGAAGTGGTAAGAATGCTATATTAGAAATGGTTAAAATATTTTAAAATAATTGGCAATACATAACAAGTTATAATATATAAGAAATGGTAAAAAATCCTTTCTTAGCGATGGTTTACATCCTTTAAAATATTTGGTAATATATAAAATCAATTATAATATAGAAAAATTGTAAAAATCCTTTATAATAAAATATTTGGTAATGTATAAAATCAATTAGAACATATAAGAAATTGTAAAAATAATTTATAATAAATGGTTTACATCCTTTACAATAACTGGTAGCATATAATCCATCGTAATAAATTGGGAATGACAATAACTCAATGGTCAAACCTTTAGTATTAATGTAGTATTACATCTGATCATTCATATAATTTAACGAATATAATCTAACACCAAATTGCACATAATTTAGTATTAAATTTGATCATTTATAAATGTAAATACGATCACGTGGTGATTCCAGGGCAGGGCCGGTGGCAGGAGCAGCAGCGGGATGTGCTGGAGCCAGCAAAGCCCCGAACTCCCGGAAAAGTTCCACGGCTTCCCAGGGAAAACCCAGAGAGAGGAGGGCCCTGGTGGGCAGCCAGGGAGCTGTGCAGGTGGGGTGATCCAGGAGAACCCTTGGGAAAGGTGGGGAGAGCCCCAAATCCACCAGCCATGGAGCCCTGGAGTGGCTGGGTTGGGAAAAGTGGGAAGAGCCCCAAATCCACCAGCAGGAAGAACCATGGAGCCCTGGAGTGGTTGGGTTGGGAAAAGTGGGAAGAGCCCCAAATCTACCAGCAGGAAGAACCATGGAGCCCTGGAGTGGTTGGGTTGGGAAAAGTGGGGAGAGCCCCAAATCCACCAGCAGGAAGAACCAAAAGTCTCTGGAATGATTGGGTTGGGAAAAGTGGGAAGAGCCCCAAATCCACCAGCAGGAAGAACCAAAAATCTCTGGAATGATTGGGTTGGGAAAAGTGGGAAGAGCCCCAAATCCACCAGCAGGAAGAACCAAAAGTCTCTGGAGAGGTTGAGTTGGGAAAAGTGGGAAGAGCCCCAAATCCACCAGCAGGAAGAACCATGGAGCGCTGGAATGGTTGGGTTGGGAAAAGTGGGAAGAGCCCCAAATCCACCAGCAGGAAGAACCAAAAATCTCTGGAATGGTTGGGTTGCACCTCGAAGCTCATCGCATTCCCAAGGGCAGGGAGCTCCCACCATTCCAAGCTGGCCTTGGACACTTCCAGGGGTGGGGCAGCCCCAGATTGACAATAATTAACATTTCTAATCTGAGATTCGTTACTGGAGCAGCTCCTGTCTTCACCCAAAATCCAGAATATTCCCCAAAGGTAACCTGGGAATCATTTAAGCACCTCACCGACCTTCCTGCACTCAAATATTTTAAACGCTGCCATTAAAAAGATTGTTCATCTGATTTATTTGGCTGCTCTGTTAATTGGACTGGACTAATCAGAGTCAATAATTCACCCTTGGTGGTCGTTATGGAATAAATGAGGTGGAAAAGCCACGGGGAAAGCCAAGGAAATGATCCTTGTGTTATTGATTATTATTATTATTTTATTATCCTTGTTATAGTGATTATTTCAATTCTTCTTCAGGTTTTTGATGATGAAGGGAAGGATGTGACACCCCATCCCCTCTTCCATCCTGACCCAAACGCTGCTGTACCCAGGCAAGAAAAGTTTTAAAGTATTTTTCATTATATTTAGTAAGTGCAGACAACCCTTTATCCAAAATGATAAAATATATACATTAAAATATCGAATTAAAATATTAAAAATACCAGTTCAACTATCAAAATATGTTTAACATAATAAAGAATCCTCTGCTTTAATAATATTTAAGTGAGATTATGTGTGATTATGTGCATCCATCTCCAAAAAGGCTCTCAAAACAATTAGGAATTAAAACTCCTGAATTATGTTTCACTACACTTTCATTTACAAACCCCCAGCACAGAGGGGAAAAACAAAGTCACTGGACTTTGGGCTGGCAAACTCAATTAAGTCATGCAAAGAAGGTAAATAATTATTGGTGTTTTAAATGAAAAATCCTGAGCCACAGCATTATCAAAATGCAAGGGATAATTGCAATTGTTTACAATTTATAATTACAGTTGTAATCAATGTAATCAATTTATAATTACAGTTGTAATCTCTTCTGAGATGATGACATTGCTTTTTTTGCCACACTTCCCAGGCTGGCTGTTCCAAAGGACAATCCCAGGGGTTGGGATATCTACCAGGAGCAAATATACATTAAAAATGACTTAAAAATACAAGTACCTCCAGAAAATGCACACTTTTTAAAGTTTTTTGAGACAATTTCTGTTTGTTTCTTGTCCCTGAAGGACACATGAAAGCAGCATATCAACAACCAAGTCTGGCTTAGATGAAACAGAGCCTCAACAAGACCCAACTTTGAGCTTGTCTGGTAAAGAACACATCCAGGAATTAGAAATTTAATGTATAAAATTAAATATTCTGGGATTTCTGAGACCCTGAGCCAGCCCAGGGCCTTCCAGCACTTCCAGAATTGATTTCTGTGTTAATTTCGAGCAGCAAAGGTGTTGTTTGTTCCCCTGGTTTTTCAGCTGTGCAGGAGGAGGGGGAAGCAGCCCTGACAGAAGCAGAGCTGGAGCAGAGGGTGGATATTCTCCTGTCGGAGACAGACACGCTCTGGATGTTGGATCTGCCAACTGCTGTGGTGTCCACGGAGGCAGAGGAGGCTGTGAGAGTTCTGTGAGTCAGCTGTGACAGTGGCTTGGTTTGGAAAAGCAGGTGTCTGTCAGGGAAAGCCAGAGCTTCCCTTGGAATGGAGAATGTAAACCCCCTCCCTCCCAATTATTATCATTTTGAAATTAAGGGGCTTTTCAGGCAAAGATACGGGAATAGGAATAACTGCTTTACCGGGAAAATAAAAATAAAAATATAGTAGGACAAAAAAAACCCAAATAACAGGGTCAGAGCAGACCTGACGCGTGCTGGTGCTGCTCAGGGTGCTGGTCCCAGCCCAGCCCAGCCTCCTGCAGTGACAGATGTGGTTCTGGCACCAGTGATCCTGCAGCAGGGTGCAGTTTCCCTCTGCAGCTCCCGTGGTGCTGGGATGGCTCCGGGGTTCCTCTGGCAATCCCGTGCACACGGGCTGTGCTGCTGTTCCCAGTGCCAGGTGTGATCCAGCTGGGAATGCCGGGCTCCTCCCCTGGCTGCAGCACCTCCCGAGGGATGATGGAATTGTCTGAGCCCTGCAGTGAGCCTGGATGGGCCAGGAGCAGCAGAGATCCCTGCAGGGAGGATGGGTCCTGGAAGGGATAAAGAGCAGTGACACACCTGGTTCAACAGAAGATAAACCCCAGAATGATGAGGGACAGGTCCTGGAAGGGATAAAGAGCAGTGACACACCTGGTTCAACAGAAGATATCCCCAGAATGATGAGGGACAGGTCCTGGAAGGGATAAAGAGCAGTGACACACCTGGTTTAACAGAAGATAAACCCCAGAATGATGAGGGACAGGTCCTGGAAGGGATAAAGAGCAGTGACACACCTGGTTTAACAGAAGATAAACCCCAGAATGATGAGGGACAGGTCCTGGAAGGGATAAAGAGCACTGACATGTCGGGGGCTTTCCCCATTTTCCAGGTGGTTTCAGGGTCCTTTGCTCCCCTGCACAGCTCTGAGCCAAGCTGAAGGAAGAGACGGAGTTCTCAGGTTTAGATTTTTCAATGTTGCACACTTCGTTTATTGTTTCTTATCTTACAATTTTCTCAGAGTCCGACAAGATGTTGGCAGCTGCATGGATTCCTCACGTCTCCCCCCGAGCTGGGCTGTCCTTATCTTTTATACTAATTACTACCTATTTCTTATTTACTATTTCTTACCAATGTCTATCACTATTACTAAAAAGGTCATCTTTACTCTGACCCAATCCTCACTGACTACTTTGTGCCAACGTCACTGCAGAAATGGAGTGAGGGAAGGAGAAGGAGAAGAAGGAGACAACGCCCCAAATTCTCCATCTTGGCCCCATTCACTTCAATGCTAGGAACCTAAAACTATTATTTTCTCACTCTGTGATAAGCTAAACTACTATTTTTCACATTCTTGTGGCCTGTAAACCTTCTCTCAGTGTAGGAAGTTTTTTCCATGGACTGAAATCAAAGCCAGTGTCTTTCTGAGCTCTGGGCTGGGGTCCCAGACCCCCCTGCCCAGGTCCCTGACCCTCCAGGGCAGCCAGAGGAATGCCCTGGACTCCAACAGTGACACACCTGGTTCAACAGAAGATATTCCCCAGAGTGATGAGGGACAGGTCCTGGAAGGGATAAAGAGCAGTGACACACCTGGTTTAACAGCTGGTGACAGAACACACACCCGTGGTCACATCCTGCACTGCAGCCCAAGACAGAGAGTTCTGGAAGTCAGCAGACACCCATTTCTCTGAGTTTCTTCTCCCTCCATTTCTTACAGCTCCACGTTCTTGATGAAATCCTTACTCCCTTCCACTGAAAAATGATGGCAGGTTAGGAAAATCCAGGGGTGGAGGAGGGTGATAACTTGATTTTCCTGAAAACAAGAAGACATTTCACACTTCTGCATCGACTCTTGTGTGTAGCTTCTAATTGTTTATTAATTAGGAAGAGTTAAACGCAGCAGGCAGCTCCCCTTGCTCCTCCCTGAACTAGCAGAACTGTGGTGGAAATGCTGAAACAGAAAAGGAGAAGTTTCCTTTCTGTCTCTTGATGCTCTGTCTTTCTCTCTCAAGGGATGAGAGCTCTGAATTCCCCCAAAGTTCACAAGCAGCTGGAAGAGGCATTTTGGCTTTTTCTGGGTTCTGCTCTCCACAGGCCATTCCTGTTTTAGAACAGCACCACAAAGATCAGAAAAAGCTGCTAAAAGATGATACAAAGGCTGAAATAACATCCAGCAATCCAAAAAGCAGGAAACTTTAGACATGGAAAAGCCTCTCCTGATCGACTCCTTGTTAAAGACACTGAGAATTCCAGGCAGAATTTTTCCAGGGAGTCACCAGCCAGTGCTTCCTTTGTTTTCCAGGGAGAGGAATAAGATCTATACAGAGATCTGCAACGCTAAAATTGACAGTGAGTACTTTGAAGAAAAAACGGTGCAAACCATCTCTGGAGCTGCCAAAACCAAGGAAGTGCAATGTGAGACAATCACCGTGGCAGAGAAAGGTAAACCTGGGCAGGAGACTGAGAAAAGGGATTTTTTACTTCCATCTCTAAGCAGGAGATGTTTCCTCAACTTCCACTTCCAGAGCTTTATGTTCAGACAGGACAGTGTGGGTTGTGGTGGCCTTTTCTGCCCCTCCCAAATCTTGAATTTAGTGCTGAACCCTTTGCACTGAAATTGTTATTAACACTGCCAGAGAATGTTATTTTTGCGTGTAAGAGGCCAAGAAAAATGTGGGGAACGCTGTTCCAAACCCTTTTCCTTTGTGTTAGTGTATATAAAATGAGGGAATAAACCCCCAAAAGTAGATAATAATGTGTTTTGAAAATCCGTTTGCCACTTTTTTGTGTGTGTGCCTGGAGCGTCAGCAGGGCTCATTCCAACCCCTGAGCACATCAAGGCAAGTTTTGGGTGGGAGCTGGCCCTGCTCAAGGGGAGCCACACCCCAAAAAATCCCTGATGGAGCTGCAGCAGTCACACCACAGGAGGAACTTGAAAGTTATTTTATCTGCTGTAATGATTCTAATTAAGCACAGGCAACCTTTTCTGTAAATTTGTAAAAGATAGCAATTGATAGATGAAATTAAAACCTTAAATCAAAAATAGCAGTTCAAATATCAACATCTTTGGTACCAGAGCTGGTTCCAAAGCCTCCCAGCCCAGCAGCTGGGGTGTGAGAAGCTCCTTGCAGTAATGAACCCGAACAAGAGCCCTGTGTGACGGGGAAATTCATTCCCAGGGGTGATGGTGACTTCCTGGGATTTGGACAATTCGCTGAATGCCTCAGAAACAGAACCTGCAGAGACAGAGGAAGCCAGAGCCCCAGCAGGGAAAGGCAGCAAATCTGCCCCAGCTGAAGAGCACGGTCAGGCTGTGGCTGTCCCTTCTGCCAGAGGTAACATTTTCCATTTCTGCCCTGTCCTCATCTTCCTAAACCAGGCACATCCCTGGGATTTGTGGGGAAAACCTCCTGAAAAACGCTGCCTGGAACCTGCAGGGGAGTTAGCTAAAGAATCTTGGGCATGGGCTGCGCTTCTCTGCACGCTGCCATCAGAAATTAAATGGAGATAAATACTCAAGGACAGGGTTTGCTGGTACTCGCTTTAAAAAGTAGAAGCAAAACACCATTTGTGAAAAAATTCCAGAAGTATCTGAAAAAGATAAGAAATTATAATTAAAAAAAGATGATAAGAAGATAAAATTATGAGAAAAGAAAATTATAGCAAGAAAAAAATCATAATGACTTTTTTTTTTTAAATTCTCTGCTTTTTGCAAGTGGAGAATTCTTATCCCTTGATTTCTCTGCGTCAAGTTTTATCATGTTCAAAGCATTTCTATCCCATTTATCTCTTATCAGGCCATTTGGGCCTGTTAGACTCCATGGTCCTTGTGGATCCATTCCAACTTGTTCCATAATCATTGCAGAGAGCGCTGTTCCTGCCAGGAGCCACGAGGAGAAGGAATGCCGTTCAGAACAGATCCTAACTTCAGCAAACCTGCAGCAGGATTTAGTTGTCATGGAGAGGATTCTCATGGAGAACATCTTCCAACCCAAACTCGCAGTTTATCGGCAGATTCCCGTCCTTATAGGTTTGTTCCTTCCTCAGTAGCCTCTTCTCAGGCAGAAATTCCTCATTTCCCACAGAAATTCCTCACTTTTGGCTGGGTAGCTAAACCCACCTGCAGCAGACCTGGCTCACTCCAGCCCAACCCAGCTGTCTGCTCTGTCCCCAGGCAATTTTAGTCACCATTTTACAAGTTAGGACGTCTTAATTCCTCTTAATTCCTTAAATCTTCACTTCTTTATTTTTTAATATTTTTTTCCCCCTGCAAAATATTTGCTGAAAGGGCAATTTTGTCTTGTGGTGTGAATAATCCGAGAGAGGCAAGCGAAATGTTCCTGCTCAGAGTCTACATCCGTGCGTTTTAGAGCCCGTCGTTACCTCCGACGCTGACGCGGAGGAAGCTGAGGAGGAAGAGGATGAGGAGCAGAAGGAGGAGGAGAAGCAGGAGGAGGCTTTGTCAGATGCAAATGAGAGGCCAGCAGAAGGTGCAGGTGCCAGGCTGGAGCAGCTGTGGTCGTACAGGTGTGATCTAACCAGCGGGCACAGCGTGAGCAGCATGGCTTGGAACAAAGTGAACCCTGTGAGTGCTCCGGTCACTGCCGAGCTGGGACAGGCAGCTGGGGGTGGAAATAAACCCCTGATCCTGGGCTGCTTTGCTGGCAGGGATCCCAAAGACGCATCCAATCCCTTGCTCTTGCTGCTTTAATCTCATCTGCACTAGGCTTTCCCTACGCGTGGCTCATCGCAGCTTTAATTTCATTAATTACTCCAGTTCACCCTGAGCAGCAATGTTAATAGACTTGGCCTGTTCTAAAATTGAAATTTAAGCCCTGCTGCTAAGCTTTATTATCATTGACGGAGTTTATTCGTGGTGGTTTAGACACCACGTCTTTGTCTCTAACAGGAACCTCCCCCAAAAAAGCAGAATTCCTCAACATTTAAGGATAAAATGCACAATAACAGCACAGAAGCCAAAGCTTCTTTAATCTGGTCCTGTAAAGCCCAACAGAACTCACTTATTAAACAAAAATAATGAATGGAAGAGAGGTAAAACAGCAGCTGAGGATGAGAAACAGAAACCCAGTGAGGGAAAAAGAGAGAAAATAAAAACCATTTATACTTTTAGTGCACCAGATCTCCAGATACTAAAAAGTTAGACACGTTTAGAGACTTCAGTCTTAGAATACAGGGCAAACAATCAGCTACTTTTAAAATGTGAGTTTCACAAACTACTTGTGGAGTGCAGGAAAAGAAAAATTAACAGAGCTGAAGGCTAAAGAATGACTGTGGGTTTTACTTCTGCCTGTGGAAAGGGATGAAGGGAATTCACTGGACTGTGGAAAGCTAAAAGCCACGAGTTGGAGGCGCTCTCTGAAGCTCCTTTTGCAGCTAACCCTGAGAGGGAGAATGAGAAGTATCCTTCTGCACCCCATTAAATAATGCACATTAAAATATGATTACAGAACAATTATCTCCTGTTCCTCCCTGCATAGGGCAGAAGCTTTGTTATTCCAGACTTTGCCTTGGCACAAAGGTGCCTTTGGAGAGATCCTGCTGAGCTTCAAGTGGAACTGAGGCATTGCTGTTGCTCTGTGCTTGCAGGATCTCTTAGCAGTTGGTTACAGAGAGTTTGTTTCTCAGGATCAGAAGAAAGGCCTGGCTTGCTGCTGGTCACTGAAGAACCCCATGGTAACGAGCCCCTTTGTTTGCTTGTCCTGCAATCTGCTTTTCTCTGGGCAATTTCTGCTTTATTTCCCTTTCAACTACAATTATTTACTCCAACTTCTCACAGCGCTGTCAATAATAAAGGAGATTTCATAGGTGTAACATTTACACCACTGCAGATCCATCTGAAAAGGGATCCTTTTAAAAACAGGCATTAAAAAAATATTTGCAAATCTCGGTTCGGTTGTAGGAACAAAAATCAGTAAAAAAAAAAAAAAATCTGATTGCCATAAATTACAACATTTCACTACAAACTTCTCTTGGCCAAAACTCTACTAGAGTAACTTAAACCAGGCAGAGTCAAATCTTTGATGCATCTTTACCACATCAAATACTCTCATGACTCCCTGCTGTTACCATAGACATTTTTAGGTATTTGGTTTGGAGCAGCCCTGCCTTTTTTCCGGTGTCATATTTCTGCACAACCTTTATCTTTTTCCTAATTATATCAGTTGTAGGAAGAAATACACAGAGCCAGAACAGAGAATCATTTCTGCTCACTGTGGCCACCATCACTTGAGTTTCCCAGCAGAAATTCAGCACCCATCGTTAAGAAAAGAGAGTAAACAAAAGCCCAACTCACAGCTTTGCTGTATTTCTCTCCTGGGCAGTGGCCAGAGCGCGTTTTCCGCTGCGAGCACGGCGTCACCGCCGTGGATTTTTCCCTGGCAAGGCCAAATCTCTTGGCAGTTGGGATGGCCAATGGATGCGTGGCCATCTACGACGTCGGGAGCCGCAGCGACGCCGCGCTGCTGGACAGCAGGTCAGGCTGGGAGCTGGGCAGGCAAACCTGGGAAAGGGGCACGGGGCCTTTTATCTTCTTTTGCTGTCAGAGTCGGGGTTCATTGCACGAGAGATGGTGTTTTGTGTCCGGATGTTTATTAATTCTTATCTGCGTCACAGTGTCACTAGCTGTGAGTTATGGCTAACAAAGTGAAAATGGCTCTGTCTCTATCTCTCTACAAGGCTTTTTAAGAACAAACTGTCCAATTATGAAATTACACCTAAATTATTTTTATTTTTAACCCAATAACCAACCACCCCTGGTTAGCAATGTGGATTTTTCTACCCAGTTACAAAATCCCACCCAGACCCACGGAGAGGAAGAAGGTGAAAAAGAAGGACTCAGCCTCTGCCCTAAATCCTCCATCCTGCTTTATCTCTATTCCTGCATTCTAAACCCTTCAGCTCTGAGTTTTGCACCCTGTGCTCTCACACACTTCTATCCCAACCCCACACCCACAATCCCAGTGCTGTCACTCCGTTTTGGGAGCTGTTCCATGGGCTGAGGTCAATGCAGTGTTTGCTGGGGGTCAGAGCCTGGCAGCACAGGAACTCTGGAATTCCCAGTGCCCGGGGCTCCAAAGCAGTGCCATCCCCTCACCTTTAAGGAACTGCAGCTATTTACCCCCACCTATCATTGATACCAGGACAATCCAGCCCTGGATAATAAATCCTTATGGGAGACCAGTGGTAGCTTTTGGTGCTTTCTCTCTGCTCCCTCTTGCAAAAAATGGAGAGAACATCAGAATAGGTGGGGGATGAGCAGGAATTAAGAAGAAAATTGGAGAAGGGATGGGAGGGCCCTAAAGGCACCTCCACAGGTCTCAGGCACTCTGCTGCAAGGTGCAGACTGATTGCATGGTGTAAACAGTGCCCTGAAATTAATTATCAAACATGTTTAATGAAAGAAAGATTTTCCTGGAGAAAACAACCAATGTTCAGGCCTGTTTTCTTAAAAGAAAAGCAGAACATTTCTGTTACAAGACTTAACACTCATTACGAAGTGGAAGCTTAATTATTAATTAACATGTTGTCTTGTCGTTGCTCATCTATTTACCACGTGGGTTTTTTTCTGTTCCAGTGCATGCCTAAATAAACACAAAGGTCCTGTGTGGCAGCTGAGGTGGGTGGAACAGGACAGAGGTGCAACAGCAGGTGACAAAAAAGAGAGACTGGTGTGTATCTCGGGAGACGGGCGAATGACCCAGTGGTTCATTCAGCAGAGGCTGGATTGCTCTGGTGAGCACCTGGAACTGCTCCCTTCGATCCCGGCTGACCTTCCTTACACCAGTTATCCCACAAAGCATTCCAGAGCTGCTGGGCATCCCAAAGCAGCACCAGCCCCTCACACCTGTCTGACCAAACCTCCTGCTCTTTGCACAGATGTGATGAAAATCAAGAGAACAGAAAGTGAGAAGAAAAAATTACCAGGTGAGGGAGAAAGGAAGAGTGAAGCTCCCATATCCCAACAGGCAGCTGGAATGTGCTTTGACTTCCATCCAGAGGTAAGCAAAGAAAGCCCATCCTGGCTGAAGTGTTGGAAAACTGCAGTAGAGGTGGGATGCTCAGCTGGAGCTGCTCTGATGGGAACTAGCCAGGGACTTGGCACTGCTATTTAAAGTGTATTAATTTTGAAATAAATTGCTTTCCAGCTACTAAGATTTACCCCAAATGGGTGAAATGGTAAAACAAGCCCTGTCCTCTCAGCCACATTACTCCCATTTCCTTGGGACTGTTCCCCTCTGTTCTCCCTGGCAGAATTTGTTCAACACCTCCCACATCCAGGACTCAGCTGAGCTTCTCTTCATCCAGCTGTGTACTTCCTCCACACCGCGCTCGAAGGATTCATGCGTTTTCCACACGGATTGCTGAAAATCCAAGATTATCAGGGGTCAAACCCCAGCATGTTGAGCACTGTTGGAGAACGCAGCCAGCAAGTGTGCAACGTTGTGGTTCCACTTTACCCCCGCTCCCAGGAGCTCGTCCTTGGCTCTGAGCTCATCCAGCCCCGGATGCTTTCTGCAGGAGTGATAAATTCATCCAGCCTAGGCTACTCTTCCCTTTCTTTCAGGATCCTGATATTTTTCTTGCTGGAACAGAAGAGGGCCACATCCACTGCTGCTCTTGCTCGGGCAAGGAGCCAATTCTGGGGACATACAGAGGCCATAAGGTGAGTGACACACTGGAAACAAGGACAGCAGGAACTGCTCAACTCAATAACGTAACACTTCCTTTGCCTGAATTGAGTGAACATCTGCAACAAAAGAAACCCAAATTTCTTCTCTTACATTGGGAATGAATTCCCATCGCATAAAGCATCACAGTCTTACAGGATTACTTTCTTTTTAAAGTTTTGATTAAAACCGATACTATAAACTGGTTTAAAGCTTTAGTTCTGGCTTTATTTTAAGGCAGCAATCAGAAATCTGATTGTCCTGTAGAGTTAAATGTTCTTACCTGTGGGAGGAAGGCTGGGTAGCTCTGGAATGGATTCTGAAGCTCTACAGCAACACCAAGTTCTGTTTTGTTTCTCTCCAAGCAGGGCCCTGTGTACAAAGTCTCCTGGAACCCCTCCAGCACGGAGATGTTCCTCAGCTGCTCTGCAGACTGGAGCATCCTTTTGTGGCACCGGGATTCCCACACCCCCCTCTTAACCTTCACTTCTGTCCCAGCTTTTGTTCACGACATCAAGTGGGCTCCAAAATCAGCCTTCATCTTCGCAGCAGTGAATGAGAGGAGGGTGGAGATTTGGGACCTGACTGTCAGCATGTGAGTAATAACTCTCCTCGAGGAAGAGGCTGAAATTTTATTTGTCACACATTGTTCCCTCACCAGTGTTTTTATCAGATCATTACAGCTCCACGTTGAGTTTTGAAATGCTCTGTAAAAGCAGATGGTGGTTATCAGAGATTTGGGGTTAGAAGAGAAGGAGCTGGATGCCTCACGGAGCTGACAGAGTGTAAAACTGCCCTTTTTCTGCAGAAATTGTGGCAGAGTTAGGAGAGAAAATACCAAAACTGAGCTACTTTGGTAAAGATTAGATGGTCTGAAGTTAAGATGGTTCAGTTATCCGTGACCTTGTCCAGTTGCTCTGGGTTTTGTGTTACTGACTGTGTAAAGCCCTGGTGGATCCAGAGCCCTGCCACATCCTGCAAATCATTCATCTAATTAAAATATGAACCTCCACTCTCCAGGTTAGCACAGATTTTAGGCAAGCAGGATTTCCTCCTTGACAGCAGCCAGGATTTTTCTTCTGGCAGAGCCCAAACCAAACACTGCCTCACCACCACCCAACTTTTGAGATAACCTAGAACTCAGAAAGCGAAACGTGCAGCTTTTCAGCTGAATCAGTGCACGGTACCCATGAATTCTTGGGTTGCAGCTTCAACCCCGTGCTCTCCTGTGCTGCCAGCCCCGAAGGGAACCTCAGCTCGCTGCTGTTTGCCAGGAACGCCGAGTGCCTGCTCCTGGGGGACAGCGGTGGCCAGGTGGGCGTGTGGCAGCTGCAGGGCCTGGCTGCCCCCAGCACCGACCAGGTACGGCTGGGCTCCTTCCTCAGCAGGGCAATTCCGGGAAACAGCCAGCTGGGGAATGTTGGAATGGGTGGGATGGCAATTCCCAGCCACGAAAGGTGGTGGGTTCCTGCTCTTGTGCTGCCACACCACTGGAAATTCATTTCCTTTGTAAACAAGAGAAAGGTTTGCACACTGCCAAGTACGACAGCACAAATGCAACCTGAGCTGGCCTGCCAAAAAGCGCTATTTTCCAGTGTTAACAGAATTCCAAAGAAGAATCAGCTCTTGTTTTCCTCGTTTTCCAGGTTGGTTCCTTGCGTGACATTGTTGCTCCTGCTGGAGCTGTTCAACAGTAGCTGATGTCCCCTCTCCTTCAGGAAACCCTCGCTGTAGTATGAACACAAGCAGCTTATCCTTTTTGAATCAATAAAGTTTCTCTTTGAAGCCACACTGCTCAGAAACTTCTTTCAAATGCCCTCAGCTTCCTCCTGGAAGTCCCCTCCTTGCACCGTCAGTGCTCATACATGGATGGCCTTCTCCAGAAGAATCCTGATCATGGAAAGGCCTCTGTAGTCTTTTCTCCTTGGACCTTTATCCCTTCCTGCTTTTTCCCCAAGGTCTTTTCTCCTTGGGTTGAAAGCAGGCAGTGTTTGGCTGCCTAGGCTGGCTTTTTGTGGGGGCAGAGCAGAAGAAACACAAAAACCCACCCAGCTGGAGGATTTCCAGGCATTTCCTGGAAAGCATTTCCACAGGGAGCATCTCCAGAGGAGTGATTAAGCACGAGCTGTAGCCCTGCTGCTGAGCACATTACGTATGGAAACGTGTATTTTATAGATGCAGAACATCCAGCCTCTCTCATTATCCTGCTAATAAACACCCAGCACTCAAACACGCATCACTGAATTAAGGATCATTTGTGCTGCATTAACATCCCCTCCCTTCTGTGCGCTGCTCATCTGACAGGGGACATGCAAACTTCCCCCTGACATAAAATTCATCTTGGCGCTTTTCAAAGAAACGCTCTCGTTAAGGTGAATCATTTGTTAATCATTATTATAAAGCTGACCGAAATACACCTGTATTTTCCATTCATGCCCACGACTGTTTGCTTACTGCTACAAAACAAGCTTTCCATAACACATCATAACCCACCCTGCAGACAGTGAAAATTAATTACCTGTGACATTATGGGGCTGGAAAGATCCTGGCGGTGCTAGGAAGGGCTCAACATCTCCAAAGTTCCTCATGGATTTTGTCCTTAAACGTGGAATTTCTGACCATATAATTGAGAAATTTCCTCCTAGAGGCATTTTATTGCAAGGATTTTTTTATAGAAACATAAATACACTGAAGCCAAGATTAGGAACCAATAACTCAAAATCAATGTCTGCTCCCAGAGCAGACTTTGTGCTGCAGGATCATGTCCTGTCTCTTGGCACACCGGGAATCCTGCCTGGGGTACCAATATGTGCCACAAACCCCCTCTGGAGTGGATTTTCTCAGCAGTGCTTGGCACTGGCAGGGTTCTCCCCACAGTAAACAAGGCGGGGGAATGAAGAGGTGCATGATGCAGACGTCGTGGGAAGGAGTTAATTCCGTTTTTACATGGAATTTCAAGTTTCCATCCAGTTAACTCCATTTGATCACCAACACCAAAAGGCCCCAGCCAGGACCGGGCATCGGGCTGTGTGTGGAACACAGACACCAAACCCATGAAGTACAAACCACGTCATAAACACCCTTCTGTTCTGGCTGAACACACATTAACTGCATCCACCTAAGCCATACCCCATAAACCGTCACACCTCAGGTGTTCCCAGTAAAGCAGACTTCACAAATCTTTAATACCTGACCGAGATCCCGAAGCACTTGAAACATGACCGGAAACAAGCGGTTTATTTGTTTTTTAGCAAACAGTGCCACGCTCGGAGCGAGCTGTTACTCAGCGGAGTGGACAGACCGCCGGTATAAATGGGAATGCTCCAGCAGAGTCCCCCACGGCATCCCTTCTGCCCTGCCCACACCCAGCTGGGCACAGCACGCTGGCAGCATGAGGGGCACCGTGCTGGCTCTGGGCTGCCTGGCTCTCCTGCTCCTGGCACGGGGAGGGGAAGGGGAAGGGAACACGGTGAGGCTCTGCGGGAGAGATTTCATCAGGGCCGTGGTGTTCACCTGCGGCGGCTCGCGCTGGAGAAGGCACCTCACTGAGCACCACCACCTGCAGGGTGAGTACCACTTCGGTCAGCTCTTCCCCGCCTGCTGCACCTGCATCCAAGGGCATCCAGGGCCATCCAGGGGCATCCAGGACCATCCAAGGGCATCCAGAGCCATCCAGGGGCACCGGGAGGCTGCACATCCCCTGCAATCCCTGCAGCGCAGGCTGTGCTGGGAAGCAGCTGCAACCCCTCGTGTTCCCTCTCCTCGCAGCTTGGCTGCCTCAGCTTCCCGGGTTGTTTTGCTAGAGAAAAATTATTTAGACCAAGACTTTCCCAGCTCACCTGAGGAACAGGATTCGAGGTGAGGCTGCCACTGAAAATCTCTCTGCCATCACGTTTTGCGTGACAGCGACAAGTCTTGCTGAAGCCGGTGCAAGTGTCTTACTGTGGTCTTCACTTTCCCCACTAGAAAACAGAAACTTTATAAAACTTTGTCATTCAAGCATGTTGAATGCCTACTCTGCAATTTAAGCACCTCCACATGCTTTTGTGTACATTTATACTTATTTGCACATTTCTCGATACGCAGAAAATTTTGATTTGATGGTCAGAAAATTCAACTGTTACATGCACAGCAAGAAGTCTGTACTCTGACAGATTAAAATAAACAGAGAACAAGAAAATAACTGAGGCAGATGACAGCAACGGAGGCTTTCTGCACTTCCTACAGCTGCATTTTTGGGAAATTCTCTTGCAGCTTTAATTTTCAAAATTCTCAGCAGCTTAAAACAAATACAAAAGTGGTAACAGGGGCAACACCCCTCCCCAAAATCTGCTGAAGAACCTTGCTTTTAAAAAGCGAGAACTACTCCACCTTTACAGACTGCTCAAGGCCCAGCTGTGCCAGGTGTTCCGCTGCAGCTGGATCGTATTTTCTGTGGGAACACCCAGAACTTTGGGGCAGCTGATGCCTTAATGCCACACCTGCAATTCAGGAACCCCCCCAGGTCCAGCTGGCCAAGAGCCTCTGTGTCCTGGTTTGGGACAAATTTGGGAGAAAACCCCTGTATAGGATCCCTCTAAGGAAGCAAACCCAAGTGGCCCCTCCCTCCAACCGGTCCGGTAAAAAAAACCTCTTTGGAGAAAAGTGGAAAAAACTATTTTACTAAACAAATGAAGTGCATACAAGTATAAAGAATGAATAATATGAAACAATAAAACCTCTCGTTCTGGAGTGAGATGGCAAATTGAGAAAGTCCTTGCCGTGGGTGGAGCTCGGCTCTCTCTCAGTCTCTCCTCAGTCCCAGTCCCTCCGGCGCTGCTGGAAAATGCCGAGGTCCAGGCCCTGGTGCAGCCCCCAGTGCTCCCCTGGGTTTTCAGTCCAGAGTAGGTTTAAACAGTTCCAAGAAAAAGGAAAAAAAAAAACAGTCCAGGGAATTTCTCTGCCCTAGCTAGCTGAATCTAACTAAAAGCAAAAGAAATCTCTGTCCTGCAGTCTCTCCAAGCCTCTGCCGAACACCCCGTCCGCAGAAGAATGTGGAGGAGTCAGGCAGTTTTCTCAAAACAAACTCTGCGCTTCTCCTTGCTCTTAGAACCAGTCTGAAAGGCACAGGACTCAATATACAGCACAAACAGAACAGACGATTGGGGATACAAGCATCATAAAGTCACCCTAGGACACTCTGACACATCAAATCACAGTTTTTCCTGGAGAAGCAAATATATCAGCGTAAGACTCAAGGCAGCACAGGACACTCCTCAATGTAAACCCCTGAACCACTCAGTTCTACCACGCTGATCACCGATCGCTCCTCACAATGAGGAGTCCCTGATGAGGTGCTCGTACCAGAGGGTGACACTCAGCTCCCTGGCTGTAGCTTGGTCTGTCCTTCTAGTGAAGATAAAAAACAAATTACTCGTCTTGCCATGACTTTTAACTTTCAGCTTCTCGTTTTCCCGCCACAGAGAGTGAAAACCCCCAGCACTGCCCACAGCAGGACGAGGGTGAGGCTGACTTCTCCTCACACCCAGAGCCCAGGCTGGGCATCCACAGCGAAGAACCCCGCGACGTCAAACCCCAGCGAGACTCGCGGAACGCCAGCAAAGTTTCTGCGCGGAGCAAGCGTGAGGCAGCCGACCTGCTCGCCACATCCTGCTGCAACGTGGGCTGCAGCAGGAGAGAGATCAGCTCACTCTGCTGAAACGCAACAGTTCGGCGCCACAGCGCCCGGGGATTAAAAGAATCATGACACAAACCACGATTCTCACAGCTGTGTTCTTTAATTGGTAGCTTTTGGGTGTTAACAGTGCACAGCAGAAAGTGCCTAAAGGTTGTCTGCATTTCACAGTGTTTACAGGGGGTTAGAGTTAAGCTTTTAGTCATGAGTACGTGAAGTGTTTCTTCCCGACTAACTACTGTCCTGGTTTCGGCTTTGCACCTTAAAATGTAATAAAAGAAGCAATTTGTGGTAGATTTGTTCTCTGACTCAGGGAAACCTAACAGCAGGTTAAGAGCTGGGAAACAGGGGCAGCAAAAAGTCTGCTTTCAATTCAGAGCAAGGTCAGCCAGAGCACACCTCAGTGGGGAATGGCTGCAACAGGAGAGATTTAGAACCATCAGCACCAGCCCCAAAACCAGGCAGGCAAAACCCATGGGCTGTTTCCTACTCCCGATGCCTCCAGCAATGTTCCCTGGAGGAGAATAGGGAAAACATTACTTACAGGGAATATTTCCCCTCCAGGGAAAGTTCTGGAAGCAGCAATCAGCGGCAAAACCGTGTCATAGAAAGCCACTTCCCAGAGAAAACTCTGGGAAAGACCCTTATTCCATTCACCCAAGGGCTCACATTTCAAAGCAGGTGAGAGTACCTCGGTCCTTCACAGATATTTTCAACTACAGAGACAGGAAGAGTTAGGCTGAATCTTCATTTCTCCTGCTGCTAAACTGGGCCACCTCCCTACTCCAAATACACGCCATAGACATTTGTCACAGCAAACAGCGAGGCGTTCTTGAAGACGTACGAGGAGAAGGCGTCACTCTGGGGATCCCAGAGGCACCTGCTGCCCATCTGCAGGCTCTGCCCACCCAGCTGCCCAACGTGTGCCACCACCACGATCTTGTACCTGGGCACCGCCAGCGCTTTCACCCGCGCCTTAACAACCTGCAGGGAGAAACAAATTTGGTCCGTACGTGTTCAAAAGATGGGGGTGGAGTTATAGCACTGATGCCTCAAGTTTTATCTTTGCTGTGTCCCATGTTCTCTGCTGCCCAGGTGCAGCTCTGAGCTCACACTCAGCGTCACTCAGCTCTCTGCACACAGCAGGGACACAAAACAAATCCTGTTCCTGCTGCACACCAAGGACAACTTCCAGCCCCAAAGCACAAACAAGGGTGGCTGGAGGGAGGAACGAGAAGGATGGGAGCTCACAGCCTGGAGCTGGGATGGGACAATTAAACCACAATGTGCAAATGGACCAAAACTTATAAAAGACACCTCATGACCAGCCAGCTATTTTGTGTCCACCTTGGGTGTATCCCTGGCCAGGCTCTCGCCCTGCCCAAGGTGTGTCCTAAACACCTTTTAATAAACACCTACTTTATTCTCCAGCTCTGTCCAGTCTCTGTTCCAGATCAGCCTTCCCAAGCCGTCAGTTTCTACAGTTCCCATCAGTGGGAACGTTATTAAACTGCCAGAAGGTAGGGACGGATGGGAGATTGGGAAGGAATTCCTGGCTGGGAGGGTGGCATTCCCTGGCACAGGGTGCCCAGAGCAGCTGTGGCTGCCCCCGGATCCCTGGCAGTGCCCAAGGCCAGGTTGGACATTGGGGCTGGAGCAGCGGGAGCTGTCCCTGCCATGGCAAGAGTGAGGATGGATGGGCTTTATGAGCTTCCACCCAAACCAGTCCGTAAACCAATCTATTAACTCGTATATGTCGGTACCCCCCTCTGAGCAACCCCAGCCGCCTCCAGCCTTTATCTTACACTTTATCGGTATTTTGGGGGGATATTTGAGGGAACCCCAAGGAGGCAGGAGGACAAATGCCCCGTCCCCGTCCCACCTCAGCGATGTCCTTGGCCGCCTCCCGGCACGGCCCCGGCTCGTAGCGCCGCTCCCTCAGGGCGCTGCCCACCACATCCCTCAGGATCTCATCCACCGCCGCCACCGGGAAGCGCCTGGCAGGCCCTGCGAGGAAAACCGCCAGTTTACGAAGGAAAAATCGCAGCGCCGAAGGGGGTTTTGGAGGGGCAATCGAGACACACCCGACCCGGGCTCGGCGGGAGTTTCGCCGCCCTCCATCGCCCTCAGCTGAGGAGGGGAGGCGGTGCCGGGAGCGGGGCCCGCCCGCCTCATCCCCGTCCTCCGCCCTCCTCATCCCCGTTCCCCGCCTCCATCGTTCTTCATTCCCGTTCCCCGCCTCATCCCCGTCCTCCGCCCGCCTCATCCCCGTCCTCCGCCCGCCTCATTCCCGTTCCCCGCCTCCATCATTCCTCATTCCCGTTCCCCGCCTCATCCCCGTCCTCCGCCCTCCTCATCCCCGTTCCCCGCCTCCATCGTTCTTCATTCCCGTTCCCCGCCTCCATCGTTCTTCATTCCCGTTCCCCGCCTCCATCGTTCCTCGTTCCCGTTCCCGGCCTCCATCGTTCCTCGTTCCCGTTCCCCGCCTCCGTCGTTCCTCATTCCCGTTCCCCGCCTCCATCGTTCCTCATTCCCGGCCTGCGGCATTCACGCCCTCCCGGTGTGTGTTCCTGCGGCTCCCCGTAGTCTCCCCCGGTCCCTGTGTGTCCCCACAGCCCTCACGGGTGCCCATGGCTCCCACGGCTCCCCACAGCTCCCTGTGTGTCCCCATGGTTTCCACGTATTCCTGCAGCCCCTGGTGTCACCGCAGCTTCCCATGACTCCCGCGTGTCCCCCATGTTTTCCAGATCTCTGTATTCCTTTATGGTCCTCAGAGGTTCTTACGGCTCCCGCATATCCCTACGGCTTCCATAGGTCCCTGTGTGTCCCCACAGCTTCCACATGTCCCTGTGTGTCCTTACAGCTTCCACATGTCCCTGTGTGTCCCTACAGCTTCCATAGATCCCCACAGCTTCCATAGGTCCCTGTGTGTCCCCACAGCTTCCACAGGTCCCTACAGCTTCCACATGTCCCTGTGTGTCCCTACAGCTTCCATAGATCCCTGTGTGTCCCTACAGCTTCCGTAGATCCCCACAGCTTCCATAGATCCCTGTGTGTCCCTACAGCTTCCATAGATCCCCACAGCTTCCACATGTCCCTGTGTGTCCCTACAGCTTCCATAGGTCCCCGCAGCTTCCACAGGTCCCTGTGTGACCTTACAGCTTCCATAGGTCCCCACAGCTTCCACAGGTCTCTGTGTGTCTCCACAGCTTCCACAGGTCCCTGTGTGTCCCCACAGCGTCCATGGGTCCCTGCATGGTCCCATAATTTCCACATATCCTCTCAGCTCCCCACAGCTCCCACATGTCCCCACATAAACCTAAAGATTCCAGGTGGCCCCATGTCCCCACATGTCCCCACAGCTCCTTTCTGTTCTCTAAAGGCTCCTGAGGATCCCTGTGACCTTCTCAGGTCCCCATGGCCCCCACAGCCCTATGGCACCCATGGGTCCCTAGAGCCCGCGCAGATTCCCGAGATCCCTGTGGATCCACAGAGACCCCAGTGTCCCTACAGCCCTGAAGTGTCCCCACGGGTCCCCACAGCCCCATCCCCTCAAGCTCCATCCATCCATCCATCCATCCATCCATCCCCTGGATCCTCATGTGTCCCCACGTGCCACCCTCCACCTGTCCCCATGCTGGGACACTGCACCTAACTCCAGCAGCAATTACGGGGTTTGGATCAGGGACCCTTTTTTGGGGCAGCCTTCAATCCCTCTGCCCGCTCCTCTGGGTGCTCCTGCACGTGGAAGCAAAACTCGCTGAGGAAAAGCAATGTTTTACGTTTTTTTGTTTATTTTCAAGGAAAAAAAATAATAATAATCACATTTAAATTGCAACTCAGTTGGGTATTTCATGTGGTTCTTATGGATAGAATGAATAAATTTTGTTCTGACGTGGGGATTTCTTTGTCACAACGCTCTGCATGGTAAATAATTGCATATTTGAGAGTGGGTGAAATGGGTGACGGGGAGGATGGAGGAGAGACATTTATAAAAAAACAGTATTTACAAAAATGATATCCACATAGTCGTACTCTAATCTATAAGGCAAGTAACATTTAAAATATGTTGTTTCATGATTATCTTCAACAAGTCAATACAACACATTCATATTACCAGTGGTCAAATACAAAGCTTCGCTGCAGTAGTCCCTGTGCAACAAACCTGTACGTCTTTTATAGATTTATTGTCTTTTTTTTTTTTCTCTGAGAACAGTAGGAAAGCAGCAAAGTTTTCATCACAGACTAAGTAGTACCTAGGCCATCGTAGACTAAAGGTATAATATATCTCATTGCACGTTTAGGCAGAAAAGGCCAGCCATTCGTTAACTTATTTAACTTAAATCTGAAAAATAGACCTGTGCATCTTCATCCACAAATATTTATAAACATTTTATACACGAGGGAGTTCATTAGATGGTCCGGGGCGATACCTGGGGGTATCTGACTCTCTGCTGGGGTGTCACAGTGGGGCTGTCCCACATCCTGCGCCCTCCTCCCACCAGCCCTGGGAGCTTCCCGGCACACCTCGACTCAATTCCTGGCTCAGACCGCGGCACATCTCCGTTTGTTTTATGTCAGCCAAGCATCCAGGGGATTTCATCAGCCTTGGAACGTTTGGGAGTGAAACCCCCCCCCCCACTTCCTGCATGGATGTGGAACCCGACGTGGGGACAGCACACCCGCAGCAATTCCCGCTGTCCCAGAAAACCTGGGATTTCTAGTGGATGAACAAGGCATCCCAAAAGCCTCACCGGGATCTGGCGTGTTCCACCACGTCCTGCTTGTCCACAAGCCTCTGAAGAGCATCACCACCATCAATCCGTGGTTCCAAGAACCACTGCCAGCAGCAGCAGCATCCCTCCTAAAGGGACAAGGGAACCAGGCAGGAGCAAAATCTCCTTGCCTTGCAGTGAAAGAGGAATTAAAATCCTGACAGGAATAATCCTGATCACCATAAAACCTCCCTGGCTCTACATGGATTCATTTCCTTGGGAAATCGTGAGGAAAAGAGGAACAGAAGAATTCTGGCTATGAAATTAAATCCTTGAGGCAGCGTTCTCTAACTAGCAAAGTACAACACGATGACATTACATATTTTGGTCATGACAAGCTTCAAAGTTAGGGGTTTTAACCAAGATACTTTCACTTAAAAGCAACAAAAGGGTAGGGAAAAAAAAACGTTTGGCCCTTTCTTAGGTAAATTAAAAAATCTGTCACCTTTTCAGTGCACTCCAACCATTGAAAAATGCTTCTGCTGGGAGAAAGAGAGCTGGTGACTCCTTTTCTAGGATGCTCCTGCTGGAGGGATCTCAGAGAGAAGCCCGGGAAGGGTGGCAGGGGGCTGGTACCTTCCCTTCCCATCCCTGCTCTGCCTAGCTAAATAGGGATGGCATTCCAACAGAAACTTCCAGGGGTTTCCCACTTAATGTTTTAAAAATTAATAATAGAAAAAACCTGAAAGGGCAGGGTGAAGACAAATGAATTTAGCTGAAATACTGAACGACAGCAAAACCAAGAAGATTTAAACAGGGCAATGATTTTTAGACACCAAACGAAAAGCTCGTGATTTGGTGGGGGTTTTTCCCTACTATTGAGAGATTTCAGAGTTATTAAGAAATATTGTTAAAGTAGAAAACTGCCCTGAAAGGCCTCCTGTGAGGAGCACCATGAGCTGGCTGAGAATTGTGAGTATTCGCAACAAACAGCAGAAAGGTGGCAAAAAAAATTCCTGCCTGCTCCTACCATGTAAGATTCCAAGTCTGAGGGTGTCCCTGGGGGAAAACTCTCCTGCTCTGTCAGCGGGACCTTGGCCCTGCAGGTGTGGGCTGCCAAATTCCCAGGGGAGAATTCCTTTGGGAGAGGTTGCTGAGGTTAGAGCCCGAAGGGAAAAGGTCCATGGAAAGAATGGAGCATTTCTGTGCATGCATCCACGTATTTATGATTTAATGCCTCCTTTATTTATCCTTCTGTTTATCCAGATGGATCCCCGGGCTGCTGAGCTCAGGGTGCCGGGGCTGGGCAGTGCCAGAGGGCTGAGCCCCCTCTCCAGCCTCAGCCTGACTTGGAAAAATCCCTGCTGGGAAAAGAGCTGTGGGAATGCTCCAAGGGCTGGAGCCAGGCTGGGAGAGCTGGGGGTGCTCAGCTGGAGAGGAGAAGGATCCAGGGAGAGCTCCGAGCCCCTGGCAGGGCCTAAAGGGGCTCCAGGAGAGCTGGAGAGGGGCTGGGGACAAGGGATGGAGGGACAGGACACAGGGAATGGCTCCCAGTGCCAGAGGGCAGGGCTGGATGGGAGATTGGGCAGGAATTCCTGGCTGGGAGGGTGGAGAAGGAATTCCCAGAGCAGCTTGGCTGCCCCTGGATCCCTGGAAGTGTCCAAGGCCAGGCTGGAGCAGCCTGGGACAGTGGAAGGTGTCCCTGCCCATGGCAGGGGTGGAACAGGATGATTTTTAAGATCCCTTCCCACCCAAACCAGTCTGGGATCTGTACAAAACCCAAATCCCTGCCATTTCTCCTCCCTGCTGCCACAGCTGCTCTCTACATCTGGGCAGATAATCCCAAACAGATGAGTTCCCTGAAAATACACGGATTTTCCTACCTAAAAACCGAGGTGAACCTGCAGAGCTTGAATGCCCTGAGCACTACAGGTCCCTCTCTGGAGCCAGGCGCTCTCTCCAAAGTCCCAGCACACCCAGCTTCCCTGGGGCACTCCGAGAAAACGCTGTGCCAAAACCTGCCGAGAGCAGTACGGAAAAACCTGTCCCAAACCGCTGCTTCTGTCCCAGTGTCACAGGGACCATGTCCCAGAAACAGGACAAAATGTCCCAGACTGTTCCCATCTCTCTCCCCAGGCCATGAGGGCTGCATCCCCAAAAAGTGACCTCTGTTTTGTTCGTCAGCCCAAACAGGATGAGCTTGGGAGCTTTGGGTTATGGGTTTTCTTCTGTTTAAAAAGCACTCAAAAACCCAATGCTAATGTAAACGCCTTGTCTTTCAAATGAAATAGAAAGTAAAATCTCTATCATCTGGTAATATTTACATTATAAATACTTTTTTTTTTTTTTTTTTTCCCCCAGGTCTATGCCATACTTCTCTTTTGGGTGGGTTTGGAATCGGTGCACACACCATAAACCTGATCCTTAGGGTTTGCCCTGTATTCCTGTGTCAGCAAGGGGCGAGCTCCACACTTGATGCAAATTTCCAGTTCAGGGGGAGAATCATTCGTGGAGTGGGACACAGGGGAGTGCGCTCCTGAAATCCGTGAGGATGTGGGAAGCTGAATGTGCTTTTCCTTTCCTGCTGCTGCCTTTTGTCAGCTCACACGCAGACAGGGGGGCTGTCTCAGCCTGGGAGCACCAGGCACCCGAAATCTCCCCACATTTCCTTCTTTTCTTTTAGGATGGGCACAGATCTCTGTTTCCCTACATCCAACTGCTCCGTGAGAGCTTCCCAACACGCCCAGGCTGTTTCCCAGGGTAAATGCACAGCCCTAATCCTGGCAACGCTTGTGAAATCACCACTTTCCGTCGCCTTACGCATTCCCAACGTCCCAGCGCCCCGTTCAGTGGACGCTCCCCTGTGCATCTGTGTTTAATTTCACAAAGATTCCTTCATCTTTCCTCCCGCTGTTGCCAAATTCTCCCGTTTAACAAGCTCAGCCCAGCAGCTGCAGCGCCCTGATTGCCACCAACGCTCTCACCGCGTCGCCAGGAGTAGGATGAGACTGAGATCCATGGGAATGAGCAGCGCACAGCGGGACGGGGAAAACACAGAGGGATGATATTTTGTCCCCCATTCTCCAGTTGAGCACTTCCATGTGTTTTCCCATCTCTATGAGACAGCTGCTCCCAGTGCTGGCAAGCCAGGCTCCTGCCCTGACTGCTGTCAGCAGCCCCCGTGCCGCTCCTGTTCCCTGGGGAATTGTTTCCCGGTGTTTCTCCATGCACATTTTCCTGCCTGAGTGCTAAAAACAGAGAAGCAGGTGCGGCTGCAGTTCTCTAAAGTGTCTTCTAAACCCATAGATCTTTCAAAAACTGGGGGGGAAAGGCAGAAAAGAAGCCGGCAAAGCAATGTGAAAACGCAACCCAACGTCCCGAGGCAGCTCGGAAAGCGCATCCTTGAAGCCAGCAGTGGCATTTTGTGCCAGCGCTGGGAGCTCAGAGGGATCACCCAGCCTCTCTGCTGCTCCTTTCCTCATCCGTATCCCCGCAAAACACCCGGGCACGGGGCAGGGAGGAGCTGCTGGCATTCCAATGGGGAAGCTGCAGCTGTAAGAGAACACGGGGCTGGAAATTCAGAGTGAATGCTCCTTGCGGAAGTGAGATTTTTTCTTCCTGGGAGACTTTCCTAGGAACCTCCACCTTTCCAAGAATGTTCTTCTGGAGTTAGACCAGCTAAACCTGAAGGCTGAGCTTTTTATCGTTTGCTGTGAGACGTACTAAGGACTGAAGGGAAATTAAATCAGCCTGTGGGCTCTACTGAACTCTCTTTTGATGAGGCACCCCCTTCATAACAGCTACCAGTGTCGTATTTAAATTGTATATATTGACAAAATGCAATCTACCTCTGTAAGCATTGTGCCATTCAACAGTACTACTATTAGATTTATATACCACAGTTTAAATTACATCCATTTCATGAATGGTAAAATGCTAAAACTCAAGTGTCTAACTGCCAAAATACAGCCTTACTGGAATGAGTACAATTTACAAATACGATAATTACATTTTAAAACCATTAACAATGTTACATCTAGAAGTAAATACTGGAGGACTGGTCAAGACGGTGTTTTTCCAAGGAAAAAAAAGAAAAATGCTGAAAGTTGTCGACACTTCCAACAGAAATGTCCCGAGTGCAGGATTTAGTTCATTTTCCTTAAACTGTAATTAAAACCCGTTCCACGCACAGCAGTCCTTGGGTATTCTCCATAGTATTTTCCATAGACTTGCATAAGCTTCCATCAGTTATCCGCCAAATATTTACCTAGAAATGGGATCAGAAATCAGCTGGGTGGGAGGGAACAGCACTGAGTGCCAGCAGGTTTTGCCCACCTCCACCAGCCCTGCTGCCCACGGGAAGATTCTCATTATCCTCTGCAGTAATGAACACAAGGAAAAAAAATCCTCGATATTCTTTGCAGTAATGAACTCAAGGAAAAATCCTCGATATTTGCTGCAGCAACAAACTCAAGGAAAAATCCTCAATATTCTCTGCAGCAATGAACTCAAGGAAAATCCTCGATATTCTCTGCAGCAACAAACTGAAGGAAAAATCTTCGATATTCTCTGCAGTAATGAACACAAGGAAAAATCCTCGATATTCTCTACAGTAATGAACACAAGGAAAAATCCTCGATATTCTCTGCAGCAATGAATACAAGGAAAAATACTCGATATTCTCTTCAGTAATGAACTGAAGGAAAAATCCTCGATATTCTCTGCAGCAAGGAACACAAGGAAAAAAATCCTGGATATTCTCTGCAGCAACGAACACAAGGAAAAACCCTCGATATTCTCTGCAGCAATGAACTCAAGGAAAAATCCTCGATGTTCTCTGCAGCAATGAACACAAGGAAAAACCTTTGATATTCTCTACAGTAATGAACACAAGGAAAAACCCTTGATATTCTCTGCAGCAAGGAACTCAAGGAAAATCCTCGATATTCTCTGCAGCAACAAACTGAAGGAAAAATCCTCGATGTTCTCTGCAGCAATGAACACAAGGAAAAATCCTCGATATTCTCTACAGTAATGAACACAAGGAAAAATCCTGGATATTCTCTTCAGTAATGAACACAGGGAAAAATCCTCGATATTCTCTGCAGCAAGGAACACAAGGAAAAACCTTTGATATTCTCTGCAGCAACGAACACAAGGAAAAATCCTCGATATTCTCTGCAGCAACAAACTCAAGGAAAAATCCTCGATATTCTCTGCAGCAATGAACTCAAGGAAAAATCCTCGATATTCGCTGCAGTAATGAACACAAGGAAAAATCCTTGATATTCTCTGCAGCAAGGAACAAAAGGAAAAAAATCCTGGATATTCTCTGCAGCAACAAACTCAAGGAAAAATCCTCGATATTCTCTGCAGCAACGAACTCAAGGAAAAATCCTCGATGTTCTCTGCAGCAACAAACTGAAGGAAAAATCCTCGATATTCTCTTCAGTAATGAACACAGGGAAAAATCCTCGATATTCTCTGCAGCACTGAACACAAGGAAAAATCCTCGATATTCTCTGCAGCACTGAACACAAGGAAAAATCCTCGATATTTCTCTTCAGTAATGAACTGAAGGAAAAATCCTCGATATTCTCTGCAGTAATGAACACAAGGAAAAATCCTCAATATTCTCTGCAGCAATGAACTCAAGGAAAAATCCTCGATATTCTCTGCAGCAACAAACTGAAGGAAAAATCCTCGATGTTCTCTGCAGCAATGAACACAAGGAAAAATCCTCGATATTTCTCTGCAGCAAGGAACTCAAGGAAAAATTCTGGATATTCTCTTCAGTAATGAACTGAAGAAAAAATCCTTGATATTCTCTGCAGTAATGAACACAAGGAAAAATCCTCAATATTCTCTTCAGTAATGAACTGAAGGAAAAATCCTCGATATTCTCTGCAGTAATGATCTCAAGGAAAAATCCTCAATATTCTCTGCAGTAATGAACACACGGAAAAATCCTTGATATTCTCTGCAGCAACAACGAACACAGGGCTGAAAAGCGGCAGCAGGATTTCCCGTCCCTCTGTCCCCACCGTGCCACAGCAGCCGCCCAACACCGTGCTGGCATTGCCATCATCCCGGCACGGCCCCGGGGGACCTGCAGGGACATCAGGAGCCTCGGCTGAGGCACTCACCTGCCGCAAACCTCTTCTTGATGAGGGAGAAGCGGTAGCCGGCGCCCACCAGCTCGATGTCGCAGCTGGACAAGGTGCTGCCCTCGCTGGTGAACTGCACGGCCAGCGGGGCCGGAGAGCTCGGACCCTCGGACAGCTGGAACCGCGCCAGCAGCGAGCCCACACCTGCCATGGAAACCCCAAAAGAGACCCCCGTGAGCTCCGAGGGGCATCCCGGCACGTGGGAAATGGAATTCCAGGGGATTCCCAAAGCCTGGCCCAAGGCTCACACGGCCTCGTGCGTCTGTGTGCAGAGCCTGAGATGAGAGACGCTGGCTGGGAAACGCCACGGGATGGGGACGGACGTTGCTGGGAGAGAAACGGAGCTGGAAACCAGCTTCAAAGGATGGCCTCGGAAATAGATGGGATATTTTAGAGAAATAGATATTTTAGAGAAATCGGTGGGATATTTTAGAGAAATAGATCAGATATTTTAGATAAATAGATTAGATATTTTAGAGAAATAGATTGGATATTTTAGAGAAATAGATTGGATATTTTAGAGAAATAGATTGGATATTTTAGAGAAATATGTGGGATATTTTAGAGAAATACGTGGGATATTTTAGAGAAATAGATCAGATATTTTAGAGAAATAGATTAGACATTTTAGAGGAATAGATCAGATACTTTAGAGAAACAGAACTGTGAAAGATCTATTGCAGCAAGACCCACGTGAGGTGTTCTAATAGGTGATTGGCTTAGAGGCACTCGCAGCATTGTGTGGCAAAAGCTGACAGGCCAAAAAAAAAAATGCTTATAATGTGTTGTAATTAGGAAATGGTTTGGCTTCTGATTGTGGGGGCGTGAATTGCGACATCTGCACTGTCTCACCCTTCTCATGGGGCTGAAAGTGGAATAAAAGTCTTTAAAACACCTCCCAGGAGCCCCATCCATGGGTCACAGAAAGGGTTTTTCTGACACCCCGCAGCAACCCTGGGGTGGGGCAGAGCCAAATCCCCCCATCCTCCCTGCAGGATTCGCCTTTTCACACACCCCAGCGCCAGAAACAGCTTTCCACGTGGAAAACCTCCTGTGAGGGACAGCAATCCTCCCAACGCGGGTGCAACGGGGCCCGAGCCTCCGAATCCAAGGGCTTGGCAAAGCAGCACATCCCAGCCCGGGGTGGGAATGCCCCTGGCGGTGCCAAGGCGGTTGGCAGAGCAGCGCTGGTGGCGCACAGCCCTGCTTTTTGAGCCCCAAAATGAAATAGCTGCGTCCCCAGCAAGCCCCAGCAGGAATGCGAGTGTCTGCGTGCCGGCACCAGGGTCGGAGCCCGGCTGGAGGATTCCAAGTTAATGACGCGCGTATTCGCAGGGTTTACCTCCGTTTTCTGACTTCTGGGAGATATCAGGGATCTTCCACAATATCCTTTGCTGTTCGGCGTTCCTGCAAACACACGGAGGAGAGCATTTCTGTAGGAATCGAGGAAGTGCCAAGGAGGAATTGGAATTTTGCTAAAGGCTCGGGGAGGGAAACGACTCTGGTGCCGCTCTCTGGAGCAGCAATTCTGAGAGCTTGGATTTGGGTTTCACGGTGCTGAGTTCATGGATGGGCTTGATAGTCCAAGAAGGCTTTTCCAAACAGAATAATTGTGTGTTTGCTATGAGGATTGCAGGTGAGCAACGGGCAATTGACATGGAAATGTGCCTACGGCAGCGACAGTCAGACATCCTTCCATGGAATCCCAGAATCCCAGACTGCTTTGGTTGGAAAGGACCTTAAAACTCATCCGGTCCCACTCCCTGCCCTGACAGGGACACCTTCCACTGTCCCAGGCTGCTCCAGCCTGGCCTTGGACACTTCCAGGGATCCGGGGGCTTCTCTGAGCACCCTGCGCCAGTGCCTGGCTGTGCATCCCTCTAAACCCTGGATAAAGCAGCCAAAACACGAAATAGAGGCTGATGTTCTGCTGCCTGCACATATCCCTTCACCTCTGACCATTTTTTGTGGGAATGGCGGGAGAAAAGGAATCCGAGCTGGGTTAAACGTTTCCTCCTCCAAGAGCAGGGTGGGTTTGGGGTCCCCAGCTCCCTCCCCCAGACCCTCCTGCAGCAGGATGGGAATTCCAGGCAGGGCCAGGATGAGCAATCCCTACCAGACAGCGGGAGGAAGCACAGCTTGGAGTTTGGTTACTCCTCCGTCGACGGGGACGAGGAACTGGACGTTGTTTAGAGCTACGGGTGTGGTCATTGCCTCTGTATTGTATTTGTAGTCGATGCGCAGGTCAGTGCTTGCAGGGTCACAGCGCCAGCTCACTGCAAGGTTTAATGGAGTAGACTGAATACCCTGGGCAGACACCTTCCAAAATGACAGAAAAAACATTTAGTTTCCGTAGGGCTGAAGGGAGAAATCCCATTTCTCCCTTCCCTTCCCTGCCTTGATCCCACAGACGCGGAACGTCGCACTTGGAGGCAAGACCTTTGAATTCCCACTGGATTTAGTGCTGGGCTCAAAGCCAGCGCCACACAGAAGGGACGGTGGGACAACAAACCCCCACCTCACACTAGCTCCACTCTGCTCTAGGGAAACACCATTTTTTACAGCTGTAATTCAACACTTTTTATTTTATTTTATTTTATTTGGCACGGTTTATCTCACAAAAGAAGCCCTACCTGGTATTTGAGCATATCCACATTGTAATAGGTGGCTTGAGGTTTCTGTTCCGATACCTTCTTTAGGTGAGTCATCAGATTTGGCATGTTGACCCAGAACTCCTTGGAGTTGGAGTCACTCTGCACGTTGTCACTGCACAGAGGAGAAGGAACCCTTGGGATAACCTGCCTGGGCAGGAGAGAGCTGCTCTGCGCAGCACAGGGACTGCACTCAGTCCCACCTCCAGAGGGATATTGGCTCGCTCCTTACAAATCTGATCCATCTGCACTGGGGTTCAGAATGCCCCCAGGTCCTGGGCTGATCCCCCAGTGTGGGCAGCAGCAAAGGGGGGGATTCTGCCCCTCTGTTCCCCCCAGGTGAGACCCCACCTGCAGAGCTCCCCCAGCCCTGGAACCAACAGCAGGAGGATGTGGAGCCCTGCCCAGGGCTGGAGCCCCTCTGGAGCCGGGCTGGGAGAGCTGGGGGTGCTCAGCTGGAGAGGAGAAGGATCCAGGGAGAGCTCCGAGCCCCTGGCAGGGCCTAAAGGGGCTCCAGGAGAGCTGGAGAGGGACTGGGGACAAGGGATGGAGGGACAGCACACAGGGAATGGATCCCACTGCCAGAGGGCAGGGCTGGATGGGAGATTGGGAATCAGGAATTGTTCCCTGAAAGGGTGGGGAGAGGCTGGGAGGGAATTCCCAGAGCAGCTGTGGCTGCCCCTGGATCCCTGGCAGTGCCCAAGGCCAGGCTGGACATTGGAGCTTGGAGCATCCTGGGACAATGGGAAGTTGTCCCTGAGACCTCTCAGGATAATCCTGATGATCCATCCACCCAAACCATTCCGTGATTTTATCCAGTATTTAAGGGTCGGAAAGTTTCATTCCCCAAAATCAGCGCGCGCCTCCGAGGAAGTTACTTCCAGGCCGTATTTTTTTTTTTTTTTCCGCAAACGCCATTCCAGGACTCTCCTGGAATCCCTCCTCCCCCGGGGGACCGCTGGTGAGGGGAGCAGGGCTTACCAGCAGAGGAGCTGGGGGTTTGGCAGGACGTGCTCCAGCCTGTTGAAGTTGAGCACGCGGAAGGTGAGCACGGCTGGGGCGGGGTTGTTGGCGAAGTGCCGGGTGATGCCCGCCGGGAAGGACAGCACCATCTCCCCCGTGATCTTCACGATGCACCTGCGGCGCCCCAGCACAGCCGGGGGGGAGCAAAGGCGGCTCAAAATGCGGCAGCGAGGGGAGGGCCGGCACCGTGCAGGGCGTGGGGACAGTCCCCCCACCCTCCCCACCCGACACGTCTGAGCCTCCAGTGGCCTCAGAGAGAGCGGGAGCGGCGCCGGGGCCGACGGGGCTCTTCTCGTTATCGCTGCCCTGCTTAAAGACACTGGTTTTTTTGCTGTCGTTCGGTATTTCGGCGAAATTCCTTTGCCTTTGGACTGCCCTTTTGGGCTTTACCTGCCAGAGGGTCTTAAAGCGTAGGTGGGAAAACGCTCCGAGTTCCTGATGGAATGTCATGTTGGGAAGGGTTGGGAAGGGTTGGGAAGGCTGCACCCCCCGTCCCTCTCTGGTGAATTTTTTGCGTGAAGCCAGCGTTTTGTTAGCCCTGTGACGGTTCAGCAACTTTCCTAGAAACGGCTTCAAAATGATCAGCGAGGCGGCTGATCGGAGGCGTTTGGAAAAGGCAAAAAAGGTTTTCATTGAAGAGAAAATAACAACCTGTGCAGAAGGCAGGAGTGAAAGCCGTGCGCAGTGCAGGGAGGTCCCTTGCACCTGCTAAAGGCCTCGAGGATCTCCGTGCTCTCTCTTAAGTACTGAACGGTCCAGAGGGGTTTTTTAGCATGTTGCCTAATGGAAAACAGCTCCATTCTTTGAGGAATCCTTGTGGAATCTTCACAGCTCAAAGCCCCAACCCCTGCCTTGGCACTAGGCCGATTACGGTAAGAGGACCACGGAAGTTTTTAGCTCTTCTCCCTTAGGAGCAAAACTTAAACTCTTTTCCTGATACGAGAACACCTGCTCGAGCGTAGGGGCGCGCTGCAGCACCCCTCCTCATCCCCCACCGAGCCTCTCCGGCACCCCACACCCGTCCCCACCCCAAAACCCCACCCCGGGGGGTCGGCACCTACTTGTTGGGGTCGGCGCCTTTGAAGTAGGCGTTGACGGTCTCGGTGAAGGCGGCGGCCACGGGCAGGGTGTCCTGCGCCCCCATGGTCAGGGGGCTCGGCCCCCGTGACGAGCCTGCAACAGAGCAAACGTCCCCCCTTGGCGCCTGCCGGGCGCCACTGCACCTCACCGTGCCCACCACCCCCCGGGCCCGACCCGATGGGCAAACCATCGCCAAAAATCCCCCGCCAGGCTGTTGGATGAGGCTTCCGAAAGAGTTTGGGGAAAAAAAAAACCACCCACGATCTTTTCCCCCCCCTCCCCGCCCCTCGGCTGCCAAAAGCAAGCAAAGAAAAGGATGGAGGTGGCCGGGCGGGAGCGGCATGCGGGGCTGCCGCGCGGCAGGCTTTGCATGACAGTTTTTGCAGTCGCTTCTTGGGACACCCCCAAAAAGGGGCTGGGGGTGTTACCCTGGTTTTTCTGGGTTTTTTTAAAGCCTTTTGAATTTTCATAAAATGAGTCAGATCTTTTTAGTTATTGTACAATATTAAAAGCAGTTCTATCTTTTTCCCACAGATGTAACATAAACAAATCCTTTGTTTTTCATTCTCTGTCCTTTGTTTGCATATTTCTAACCTGAAAACAATTGTAACTGATGGTTGGCCTGGCCAGTTGGCTGAGAGGTGAAAACTCTAAAAGCCAATCTTCTGCTAGACCCACAAATGTATAAAAAGTAAGAAATAAAACAAAGAGCTCTCTCTCTCTCCGCCCTGGATTCAGCCCTGAGCTGGACGGAGAAACCTCTGCTCTGTGAAACCTCTTGTCTGCGTGTGGCTGCTTTGTGTGTCCCGGTGACACTGGGGGAGGTTCGCTGTGCCGCCAGCTCAGGCTGCCCCCGGGGTCGGGGTGTTGGCGGTGTCCCCCCGAGATGAGGGGATTCCTGCCATCCCTGGCACGCTCTGGTCTCCTCTCCCGCCCCTGTGGATGCCAGGAGCGTCCCCCACACCCCCACTCGCTCCACGAAACCCTCGGTGCCCGACAGGAAGCCTGCAAATCGCCAGAAACCTGGAGGAGCAGAGGTGCTGGCACAGGTTGTCCAGAGAAATTGTGGCTTCCCCATCCCTGGGAGTGTCCAAGGCCAGCTTGGGCAGGAGCCACCTGCGACAGCGGAGGTTGGAGCAAGCTGCAGCAAGCTGAGATCTAATTTCCAGACCAGTCTAGGATTCCATGACTTGGAAAAGGAGGAAAGTTTGCTCTGGTGGTGCTGTGCATCCATGGAAACTCACCAGGCTCTAAAGTAATTCAGGATCCCTGCAGGATCACTCACACACGGGTTTCCCTTTGCTGGCCAGGAATCGTTGATTCCAAAAGACATTTGAGGGTGAAATCATCACTGCAAGTGCTCCTCAGGAGCTCCAGGTGTGCTGGAAATCCACGAGCCCTGTGTCCACCACCACGGGGTTGGCACAGCCAAGCCCTCGCCTCTTCCCCACGGGAAGTATCCAAAGATCAGCCCAGATGTCCAAGGTGTGGATCCCACAGACGCCCAAAAAATCCTGGAGAGGTCCCTGCCCCTCAGCCTCATCTATTTCCTGCAAGGAACCATTCCAGAACCCTTTTTTAATACCACGTCCCGTGCACCGGGTGAAGCACGAGGATTGTTTCTTGCCAAAAAACGACAGTGAAGGACTCCAGAGGGGCAGATTATCCAGGGATGCCCTCACTCCATCACCATCACTGCCAGGAGGGTGCAAGGGGGGAATGGATCTAGCCAGGGGATTGCTCGGAGCATGCGAGCACCTGCCAGCTCCAGCCAGAGGAATTCCAGAGCCAGAGGAATTCCAGAGCCAGAGGAATTCCAGAGCCAGCCCCAGGAAGGGCAGCACCTCCACAGGCAGTGGATGAGGGGGAAGCGAAGCCGAGCAAAACGCGTTGCGTTCCTGGTGCCATCCTCAAAAATGATCCCTTCCCTTCCTCCTCTGGGTTTGGGAGCAGGGAATTGGGATTTGCAGCGTCTCCCGAGGGAAGCACTTCTGTCCCTCCAGTTACACTTGGAATGTGGGGGTGTTAATGGGAGAAAGGATGGTTTCCACCGGCAAGGAGGAATCCTCGCGCCTCCCCGATATCTAACACGGCCACACGTGTCCCCGTGGGTCACACAGCCCAAGAGGCCCAGGGGAATCCGGGATTCCAGCTGCAGCCCGGGATGGGGACGCTCAGGGAGCGCATACGGCTGTCCCGGGATGGGCACCGGATCATCCCACCCACACACACCGGCCCCACTGCCACACACACACGTTAATTACCCTAACGAGCCCCCTAATGAGGCCGCAGCCCAGGATATCCATCAGGGATTCCCCCGTGGAATTCCCACCGAGGAACAGACACGGTTCCAGACGAGGGCACGGGCAGATCCCCAAAACCACGGGACGCCACACCCCGAAACCCCACGGCTGGGGGGACACGCAGGACACGGGACAGCGCGTTTTCTAAAAAATCTGTCCCAAAGACACCCCTGGGAGCAAATCCTTGCTCCCCACCCAGAGCAGCAACCCTCAGAGCAGCAAACCTGGCCGAAATTCCGGCAGTGGGATATTCCCACCGCATCCACCCCGAAATACGGATGGGATTCCAAAACATCCACCAAGTCTGGCTGTGGAGGGGGGAACCGGAGGTGTCAACCAGCAGAGGAGCCTCAGGTTTGTCTCATAGGGAGGGCACAAGAAAGGGCTTGGCAACGGAGAAGGATGATTCCCAAATTCCCACTTCCCAAATGCACAAATTCCACCTGGGTTTAGCCTGGACCCCGCACCGGGGCAGGGGTCTCCCACACTTTTCTCCTCATTTTTCATCTCTCCTTTTTCCTCTGTTCCTCTGCATCTGTATCCTTGGTTCTCCAGGATGAAAAGCCAGGAATAAACAGGGGGATCTCATGGATCCCCAGGCTCAGCTGGGGTGTGGGAATGTGAGTCCACCTGAGCAGCAACAACGACAAAACACCCTCATTTCTAATGGTCTGAAGAAGGTGTGGCTGGAATTGAGGATCCCAGTTCCCTCCATTCTTCCCTCACAAATCCATAAATCCTACTTTCCGTGGCCTCAGAGAATAAATTAATTTTCAGGCTCAGGTTTTCACTAAAAACCAGAAGTATAAACTATCATAAACATTGAAATTATTGTCCAGAGACCTGAGAGACAAATCCAGTTGCTGTGGCACAGCTCCACCCCAAACCTGCTTTTTCAGCTCCTGCTTCCAAACTTATTTTTATAAACATTCCATTTGAACAAATGACCTGACGATAACAGAGAAAAAAAAAAAAAAATTAAATCCGCCTCATGGAGCTTTGGATCCAGCCATAAGCAGCAGTCCAGCTTAATTTGCCTTATTTTTCCCTACAAAAGGTGGGAAATGCAGCTGTGGAGTAGCCAGGGATCCCGGAACGTGACTCTGCACGACAGCATCACCACATCTCCTTCCACACAGGGACAAACTGCTCTGTGTTCGTCGAGCACATGGATCTCGCCACAAAAAACCAAACCCAAATCCAGAAAGAAACCATAATTTCCCCTCTGGCATTCCATGCCCTGAGTTCCAGATGCCAGACTCAGCAGATCTCCTCTCCCTTCCCTGCACGTGAAGTTTATCTCCTTTTTTATTTTCAAGCTGGGCTTAAATCCTTAGAGAGAAACCAGGAAATCCAGCGTGTGGAAGGGAGGCAGCTCCTTGCTGGGCTCTGGGGTGATCCTGGAGGCAGTGCCACACTCCGGCAGTGCCGGGATTATCCCACCCCGTGCTCCAGACCATTCACACCACCGGAACCAAGAACTCCGACACGGGATTCCAAGGCGCAAGGAAACCCCTAAACGCGCAGTGCTGGGGCTGGACTGCGAGAGAGGCAGGAGGGAAGCACGGAGCAGGGGGAATGAGGAGCTGGAATATTCCTCCTGAGGGATAACGCTGTCCCTGCTGTCCCCAGCTCTTCCCAGAGCTCCCAACAAACCCCTGAGACAGGAAACCCGAACAGGGATTTGGGCTGGAAGCAGCAAAACTGCCCCGAGCACCAGGAGGAGGCAGCTCCTCCACGGCCCCTCCTGGGTCCAAGCTGGGAGATGCTGTTGGAGTGCGGATGTCAAAGCGGGAATTGTCAGAGTGGGACCTTGGGACCAAGGAAAAAGGAGGAAAGGAAGGACCCAACCCCCTGGTCACCACCTCGACCCCTGCCTTCCGCTCTGCTCGGCCGTCACTGTCACCAGGATGGGTTTGATCCATGGTTCCTTTTGTCCCCCAGCCAGGCAGTGCCACTCTGGGCCATTCCTTGTGTCCCCAAGCCAGGCAGTGTCACCCTGGGCCATTCCTTGTGTCCCCAAGCCAGGCAGTGCCACCCTGGGACACTCCCCAGCCAGGCAGTGCCACCCTGGGCCATTCCTTGTGTCCCCAAGCCAGGCAGTGCCACCCTGGGACACTCCTCAGACAGGCAGTGCCACCCTGGGACACTCCTTTGCAGGAGGAGACACTTTGGGAATCACACCTGGAACCCTTCTCCGGCCTGGCCCGTGCCAGCAGCATCCCCCCTGCTCTGCCTGCAGGCACCACAGCAGCCCCCAGCTGCTTCCTTGGGATTTTCGGGGATCCCTCCCCGCTGCAAGCAAACCTCCTGCTTTTCCCTTTTTTCCAAAGGGAAACGTCGGCTCAGTGCCCAGCGGGACTGGCTGTTCACCCTTTGTCCTCTCCGGGATGTGACACCGGCCCCACACCGAGCTTTTCCAGTCCCCAGCGCCCCTCATCCACGAGGGATCCCAAAACCTGTGGCATCTCCAGCCAGCGGCACAAGGCGGCAGCGGCTCAGGGGCGGTGCTGGCAGTGCCAGCGCATTCCCGGAGCCCTTCCTGCCGAAAACTGGGATGGGAGGTGGGGAGGAGGCAGCAAACCCGACGCCTTTGGGTTCGAATTCAGCGCTCCGGGGAGCGAGAAGCAGCTCGCGGGGAGAGCGGAGAGAAGCCCTGGTTGGCAGAGTCAAGTTCCTCGGCAGCGCAAGCGGCTCCGCTCCCTGGATTTCACCTCCGTCTGGGAACATTCGGAGTGTTCCTTTTTGGTTTGTGGTTTGCTTGGGCCGGATTTTTTTTTTTTTTGGAAAAGGTAATCAACAGGGGAGGAAAAAAAAAAAAGAGATCAGCGGAACAAATGGAACAAAACCAAATCAAAACGATTGCGGTCGGCCTGGCGATGTCATCTAAGTAGCCATAGCGTTCCGCACGGGAAGCTGGATTGGATGGAGCTGGACAGCCGGATTGGATGGAGCCTGGAAAGCTGGATTGGATGGAGCCTTGGAAGGGACCCCCGGGAGCGAGAGAGCGAGGGGAGCGAGTGGTTACCGGGCGTGCTCTGCACGACTTACCTTCGAAAGTCAAATAAAACTTTCCTCTGTCAAACCAAACGAGGGAAGGCTGTTCATTCTCTGTATGGCCAGGAGTTGAAGCGGGATGGGGAAGGTCAAGGAGAGGGAGAGAGAAGGACACAGTGTGAGTCACAGAGCAGGTCATTAGTGCCGCTACGGGGAGGGGGCGAGGCGCTGCGGGGCGGTCACACGTGCAGGGGCGACAGGGGCGTGACACCCGGCCGCCGGCTCGGGACACAGGAAAGCGGGAAGCAAAGCTATGGAAAGCCCGGGTGGAAGAAGTCGCTCTGCCCGCCGGGTGAGCGGGTTTGGAGGGGCGCTCTCGCTTTTTTTGGGTTTTGTTTCCCAGAAGAGGTTTGGTCGGCTCATGCGCTCCGTCAGCGGGTTCCGCCTCAGCATTCCTGGCGGGATGCTGCTCCGCACGCCACCCCCGCGGCGACACTCAGGGACAGCGACACGTGGCTGTTTGCACTCGCATCTCAGGACACGACACTTGCGGAGAGCCGGACACACGCACACAGAGCAGCGGATCCTAGCTGGAGTCCTCCCTCTCCCAGCACGACCTGCTCCCGCTCCGAAGACACCACGCTGGAATAACTCGGGATGTGAGGGTGGGGAGGGGGGGATGAGGGGGGGCAAACCAGCTTTTTGAGCTGCTAAATGAACCTTCTGGAATTGGGGAGGTGCCAACCTCCCACCTCCGAGTCCTTTGAGTCACTGAGAAACTGTCATGCAAGGTGCTGCGAGCGGTGGGCGCCGCTCCGGAGGCGGATTTCTCGGAAAACTCCCTGCTAGTACAGTACCTGCCGGCGTTTCACTGCGCCTTTCAAACGCGGGCAGTTTGGCAATAAAAGCATCATCCTCTGATAACACAAGCAGAAGAAACGCAAAAGGAAAGAAAGAAGAAGGAGAAGGAAGAAAAGAAAAGAACACAAAAAGAATGAAAACACGGATCCCAAGTGGAACCAAGCAGCGCACTTGTACCAACGCAGAGACAGAGGGGTGACGGAAGGGGCACCGACACAGGAATCAAACAGCTCCTTGCTCCGCCAGGAATTGTCCAGACCCACATGCAGCCAACGAGGAAAGCACACCAGAACAGCACGGAGGACACGGAGATGGAACGGCCCTTCCCGTGCTCCCGGACAAACTCCGTCGGACTTTGCCACAGGGAGCGGGAGACGGGGAACGTGGTGGAGGCAGACTCCAGCTGGATTGGGGTGTCCCAGCCCCCCGGGACCTGCAGCGGTCCCTGGTCCCAGACCTGCCCATCTCTGCACACCTCCCACCCCAGCTTTTCCTCTTTTGGGGACTGGAAGTTCTCCCTCCTCTGCTGTGGGTTTTCCTGGATGCTCATCCAGCACCTGGCCTCGGTGGGGACAAGGAGACGCTTTCCCAACCCTGTCTGTCTCTGCCTGCGCCCATCCAGCTTTTCCCAAGGTTTAGGTTGGATGCCAGCAGAAAAGGCTCCTCATCCAGAGGGTGCTGGCACAGCCCAGGCTCCCCAGGGAATGGGCACGGCCCCGAGGCTGCCAGAGCTCCAGGAGCCTTTGGACAGCGCTCCAGGGATGCCCAGGGTGGGAATGCTGGGTGTCTGTGCAGGGCAGGAGTTGGATCAGTGATCCTGGATCCTTCCCACTCAGCATGATCTCTGCGTGGAGCTGGAAGTGCAACACCTACAGAATCTGGGATGCTCCTCCTGGCTGCCCCACAAGGAGATCCCCAGACAGGGGTGGCCCCAGGACCCCGGTTTTGGCTCTTTCCAAGGAAACCCCCACGGGTTCTCCTGCTTCTCCCCCCGGCCCAGCAACCTCTGCTCAGCACGGGGAGGTCATTGACTCATCAAACACCAGCTTTGGTTCCCAAAAACACACGAGAGAAAAAAAGAAACCCCAACGGAGAGCAGCCCTCAGCTGGCTCCCATCGCCCTCCCCAGCCCCTGGCACCGTCCCTGTCCTCAGCCTGGCTGTCCCTCCACTCTGTCCCTGTGGCCACCGTGCCCTGAGCCACCGCCCAAGGCCACCGCCAGTGCCACCAGTGGTGCCCTGGGGACACTCAGGGCTTGCTGAGGTGACGTTTTTATCCAGCGAGGTGCTGCGACAGTGACCGACAGGTACGAGCACCTACGACACCTGAGAGCGAAGCAACGACAGGATGGAGACGCAGTCGGAGACTCCGGCAAAGCCACGGGGAGGGCTCGGTGCCACCGGCACGGCGGGGACAGCGCCGGCACCGGCACCTCATCACCGGCACCTCGCAGGCAGGGTTGGTGGCAGTGCCACCGCTCCCCGCTGTGACCGAGCGCACGGGGGCTCCCGCCAGGCTGGGTTTGTCCAGAGGGTTGGGAAGAAAAGACGAAGGAGGGAGGAGATGGAGCTGCAGGAAGCGAGGAGCTGGCAGGGATGGAGGGGGGAGCGCCGGCAGCGGGGACAGAGGGGACAGGAGGGGACAGAGGGGACGGAGGAGGGAGGCGTGGGGGGACCCAGCGCCTGGAGCTGGGAGCTGCCAGCCAGACTCGATTCCCGTTCCTGGTCTCAGCCCCGGGGTTTTGGCAAACCCCACTTTTCTTTCGGGACACTCCTCCAAAAGGAAGCTGCAGCGTTTGGTTCTGCTCTAGGACGTGCCCCGTGGCTGGGAAGAGCCTTTTCCAACACCCCTTCTCCTGCTACTGCTTTAGGGGCGCGGGTGAATTCAAGGCATTCCAAGAGATTTAATATTCCCGTACCCCAGGGTCTGGCTTCCAGCCCCACTCCCCTCCAGGCACAAGCATCCCCTGCAAAAAACCAGCTTATTTTGCCCCAATTTACAGCCCAGAACCACATTTTGTATTCTAATTCCCTCGATTTCCACTGAACGTCCATTTCCCACAACATTTGGAGAAAACTTCCCTTGCACCGTCACCCTTGTGATCCATCACCCTCCTGATCCATCACCCCCCTCTAACCCCTTTTAGCATTTAAAACCCCAATCGAAACTAACGAACCCGAGCCCAAAGAACGCCCTAGCGAATGGAAAGGCCTCGGGAATTATTCGAGGACGTAGGAAAGGTGAAAGAACAGCAGCACTGTGCGTGTTTACCGACGGTGGGAGTGGTGGCTGCGCTCAGGGAATTGGTGGAAGAGATGGAAGAAGTACTTTCAGCACGGGCTAAAGGTGCTATCGGAGGAGGGCTGGAGGAGTGGATGGGAGGGCTAAAAGGCCTGGACTGGAGAGAAACATAAAATAACACAAAGTTAAAGGAAATCCGCACAGAAACGTTCGCTTCAAACAAATAAAATTTTGCCTGGACCCGCCCGATTGCTCTGCTGGTGTCCCAGAGGAAAGAAACGGGAAGGACTCGAGGTGTTCTAGCACCAACGGCATTTTAACTTGGAGCTGGGAGAAGACATCGTCCCCGCCGTGGTGCGGGGGTGGGTGTTGAAATTCCCACCCTTCCACACCCAGGATGGGAGCTCCAGGGGGCGTGGAGTGGGCTGGGCGTCGGGGAGGGAGCGGTGCCCAGCTCCGCTGGCCCTTGGGGATCCTTTGGGGGTCATTCCATCCCCTCATCATCACCCCCGAACCCCTCACACCTCACCTGAAGCAGCCTGGGGTGTGACACGGGACAGCTGGGGCTGCTCTGCCCCACGCCCCTTCCCAAGGGCACATTCCCACCCCAGCCCGTTCCCCGCCCTTCCCACGCCTGCGGACCCACGGCCGGCATCACCGGGCTGGCAGAGCAGAGGTGGGCACAGCCCTTCCCACCGGGAATTTACCCCTCGGAAAGCCCGGCCCATCCCGGTGAGCGCTCCCATCCATTGCCCCTTTCCAGACCGGGAATGCCGCCCGCCACCAGCCCGTCCCCACCTACCACGTCGCTGACGGGGGGTTTTCCGGGGGGCAGCTTGGGCCGGGACGGGGGCCGGGGCGGCGGCGGCGGCGGCGTGCCGCACGTGGCCAGCGGCGTTCCGGGGCGAGCCGGGGACGAGGAACCTGCAACAAACGGGAGCCGTGAGTGTCCCGCGGGCTCTGCCCCCGCTGCCGCCCGCCCCAGACCCCACCCTGGTCAGGGCACGGCCCGGCAGATGTGCCTGGAACATTCCGTGGATTCCCGGAGGGAGTTGCTCGATGCCCGGTTCGCTCGGCAGAATTGTTGTCAGAGGAGTCTTGCAGCTTTCCCCAAAAATGTACGGGCAGCAGGAATGGGGTGATGGATGAACCCACTGCTCCGGGGATGGCACAGCTGGGAATTCGGGATCCTCATCACGGGGAAAAGGGTGGAGGAGGAAGGGTCTGGGGTTTGCTGGGAGCGTGACACTGTTACCCTGGTTTTTCTGAGTTTCTTTATCAGCCTTTTGATTTTCATAAATGGAGTCAGATCTTTTAGTTACTGTAGAATATTAGAACAGTTTTCTACCTTTCCCACAGAAGTAACATAAACAAATCCTTTGTTTTTCATTCTCTGTCCTTTGTTTGCGTGTTTCTAACCTGAAAACAATTGTAACTGACAATTGGTCTGGCCGCTGAGGCTGAGGGGTGGAAACCCCAAAAAGCCAATCTTCTGCTGGACCCACAAATGTATAAAAAGTAAAAAAATAAACAAAGGGGTCTCTTTTTCTCTCCGCTCTTTCCGCTGGGAGCTGGACCAGAAGAACCTCTGCGGAGATCTCTTGTCTGTGTGTGATTTCTTTGTGTGTCTCGGTGACACGACACGGCTCCCAGCCCTCTGGAAGAGTCTCCCAAAGAAGGGAGCCCAGGGCTCACACGGGAGGATTTCTGTCACCAAATTGGAATTCCAACAGGTGCTTCAGGGGAGATCCAAGGAGCCTGCTTCGCTCCACACACAGGAATTCCTTCCAGGAGAAGTCCAGCAATAACCGGAGCTGTGCAGGACAGGAAGGGCAGCAGGAATGGGAGGGAACTCAGACCTCACTCCCGGTGTTTGTCACCAACTTCCACGGAGCTCAGCAGCTCCGTGCTTGGCTCAGAGTGATGGGATGATAACTTCATCATTTTCCCACTCACAAGAGAATGATTTCCTAAGTTTTTTGGGTGGTAGCTCAGACTAAGCAAAGATCAGAGCTGGATTTGCAGAAACAAGAAGAGGTGAAGGAGAGCAGGCTCAGACAAGAGAGGGCCTGGCTTGAAGGCAGTAAATTCCAGTCATTCCTTAGCACAACTCCAAAATTCGAGCCGCTTTTATTTCAAAGCCTAACTTGGGAACCAAGGTTTGAATTTTCCCTTCCTTATCCCACTAAAAGCCTGCCAAAATGGGAAATATTGTGGAAAAAAAAACCCTGCAGGAGTGAGTTGCACAGGATGGAGCCTTGCAGGGAGGCTTCTGTGGCCACCAGGTCGCCAAAGCCCGGGCAGACGGTGGCTTCCATCCAGGGAACGGGTATTTCCTACAGCAGCAGCTGACAGCACGTGGAAACCAGCGTGGAGTCAGAAATCTGCTGGAATGCTGGGCTCGGAGCAGCGTGGGGTGGTGGAAGGGGGTTGGAGCAAGACGAGCTTTGAGATCCCTTCCAACCCAGCCTTGCCTGGGTGACACCCGCGGGATCTGAAGGCAGGAGCAGATCCCGGGGCGGCTCTGCTCCACAGCACCCAAAAACGAGCCTTGCAAAGCTGGGAGGGGTGGGACGGGTGCTGGATCTGTGCCGAACCCCCCTGGGCAGTTTTGGAGGATCTGCACCATTTCTGTGGGGCTGTGCCCACACTTTGGTTCCCCAGCTTTGCTGCAGCGGGGATGCGAAGCAATCCAGACTGAGACAGGAGGCAATCCCTGGAGGAGGGATGTGGATCTCCTGGGACCATCCATCCCCGCGTGGGGAGCCCCTGGCACTTCTCCGTGCCGTGATGGAGATGGGTTTCTCCGTCCCCTCTCCGTTCCTCAGCTGGGAACGGGCTGGAGAGCGGTGCAGGGTGAATTCCAGCGTCTCCTGCTCCTGGAAGCTCCTGGAGAAGTTCCAGCTCCAGCTGGACACTGCAGCCCCCACCCACCCCCCGAGCCAGCACGGAAAAGCCACCAGCACTGAAGCAAAGCCACACTTGCAGCAGGAGCCACACTCGGGGGACCTGAGGGGACAGAGCCCCCAGGCAGTGACACAGATCCCAAGCTCCCACCAGGAGGGTGACAGGGGTGGGACACGGAGCTGTGGGGGCTGCACACCCACCCCAACACCGGTGTGGGGGCTCCCCAAGGCTCCGTGGGGGGATTCCCACAACAATCAGCTCCGGTGGGAGCAGGGCGGGTGCGCAGGGGCTGAGGCTGTGAGTGAACCGAGCCTCCGCCGGCTCGCTGGCCCTAATGAACATTAATAATTAAGCAGCTGAAGGCGGGCAGGGCCAGCAGCTTCTCCCGCGGGAGAGAAACACATCTGGGACGCAGCTGAGCATCTGAGCATCCACACGCAGAGCCGGGAAGGACCAAGCACCATCCCACGCCGTGAGTTACCGGGATGGGAGGACGCGATTAACAAAAAAAAGCACACAACAACAAAAAAAAAAAAAAAAAAAAAAAAACAAAAAAAAAAAAAAAAACCCAAACCCTGGATCTGAGGCTCCTCAGACCATTCCTATTCCCGCCGAGGACACAACCGCAGCCACAACAACAACACCAACAACCAACACCAACAACCCCGTGCCCAGTTTCGGGGTGGGAAGGGCGGCTCGGGCGAGCCTCCCACGGCCACGGGAGCGCAGGGAAGCACACGGGAGGCGCAGGACACAGGCTGGAAGCGCGGCCGGGTGGGACACGGTCAGGGCGGGAGGGTCACCACGGCCACACCGAAGCACGACCCGAGCTCACAGCACGTACCGCTGGTGCTTCCCGTGCTGGCGCCCGGTCCGGGGGACGAGACCACCGCGCGGTAGGTGGGCGGCGGAGGGGGCGGCGGGGTGGCTCTCTGACCCGGCCCGAAATCTTTGGGAGAGGCGACGGGCTCGGCGGAATCATCCTTAAGCTGGGGCTGCTCGGAAAGCTTCTTGGGAGCGTCTTCCAGCTGCAGCGGCGAGGGCAGCGGGCGGGGATGCTCGGCCGGGCTGCCCGCGGCCGCCGGCGGGGACGGAGGAGCTTTTTCCCGAGGTGACAATTCCGGAGGAGCGTTTTCCGGGGATTGATCGGAAAAATTGACCCACTTGTCTTCCGCCGTGGCAGCAGCAGATTTGGGGGACGGCACGGGGCCGAAAATGCTGTCCAAGTCATTGATGGACGGGAGTTTGTCCCGTTTGGGCTCTGCTGCTGCCTGGTCCCCTCCTGTGGTCAGAGGAGGTTTATTTTACACCGAGCATTAAGCGAGGGCTGCGCTACTCTCTACGGGCTCTACTTCTACGGGAGAAGCTCTAAAATCACCTCGTCTGAGTTGTGTTTATATAATTCATGGGCGAGAACGTTTTCCGGCACGGCCGGGGTGCGACATGGAATGAATCCCGCGGGATCCAGAGGCTGGAGGAGCGAGCATGCACCACGAGCCAGCGCTCACAGCCGAGAATCCCAAACTCCCCCCGAATCTACAGCCTTTTTTCGTCCTCTGAACCACATCACGTCCTCATCAGCGACTCTGAGTTAATCAGCAGGCGCCAAAGGTGTGCGCTCAGCACTCTGGCACGCCCCACTCTCTCTCCATATATATATTTATAAACACTCAGGTATAAATATATATATATATATATATATTTAGACATGCTGCTGGAGCCTGGGCATGCAGCACAGGATGCACACGGGGTGTGGATTCCAGCCACAAGCAGGGACAGGTCGGGATTTGAGGGCACGGATTGGGATTCAAGGGCACACATTGGGATTCGAGGGCACACAACGGGATTCGAGGGCTCTGCTCACCCAGCCACCACACACCAACATTCCCACCCGACCCCAGCACCACCCCAGATCCATCAGCCAAGCATTTCACATCCAGGCCAGGGCCATCCCAGCACTCAGTGCCCTCTGGGATCCCCGTGGCAGCATCACCCCGTCCCCGCTCCTCTGTTTTGGGGATCCATCCACGGTTCCACGTTTGGTGTGGGGGGGGACAGAAGAGGAATTTGCTACGCCAGACAAAACCCGAGCCCAGCCTCTCGCTTCACAGGTACACAAGGCACAGCCCAGCACATGATCCGGGATTTGCTGCTGGGAATGGATCGATGGGTGGACACGGACGCGCTGGCTGCTCCCACAAACAGGGAAATCGGGATGTGGCAGCACAGATGAGATGGCGATGGACACAGCAAAGGTCGTTGTGGCAAAGGGGGCTCATCCTGAGGGGCTCTGTGTCCCCTGCAGTGCCCTCTCCAAAGGCACTGCCTTCCCCGCTCAAATCCTGCTTTTCCACCAGCCAGCACCATGAATTATATGCTTGGAATCACCTGTTGTCCTCTGGCTGCACCCAGCACCTTTCCAGCCCTGTCCTGGGGTTCTCCTTCACTCCCAGCACCATTTCCCTGCCCTGGGCTGCAGGGCTTTTCCCACCTTGCAGTGGGAATCTGGGGGGCCGGGAATGCGGGCGCAGCTCCCTGCCTCGGGCACACTCTATTATTTCCTCGGCCAGGCAGGAGCAGGGCTCTGGAACTGGGAATAAACCCCAGTTGTTGGCGGGATGTTGAGGCTAACCCCACACTGCATTCCCAGAGTGACTGATCCCAAGGCAGGGACGGTGTAAAGAACATTAATTTCACCGGGGTGAGACCGGGCTTGGGAGCCAAAAATACTTTTGTGCTGCTTCTACCGCAGCATCCTCCGAAACACCACAAAGCTGTGGCTGCCCCTGGATCCCTGGCAGTGCCCAAGGCCAGGCTGGACAGGGCTGGGAGCAGCCTGGGACAGTGGGAGCTGTCCCTGCACACGGACAGGGACCTGGGTAGGACGGGAATTCCTCCCAACCCAGCCCAGGAACACTCTGAATGCCAAGGGACGAGGATGCACAGGGACCAAATCCGTGTCCAAAATGCAACCATGGGAACGTGACACCCGTAGTGCCACCCCAGAGCTGGGATGGGACCTGTCCCCACCAAGAACTGGGAATGGGACCTGTCCCCACCAAGAGCTGGGAATGGGACCTGTCCCCACCCCCAGGGCTGGGAATGGGACCTGTCCCCACCCCTAGATCTGGGAATGGGACCTGTACCCACCAAGAACTGGGAATGGGACCTGTCCCCACCCCTAGATCTGGGAATGGGACCTGTACCCACCAAGAGCTGGGAATGGGACCTGTCCCCACCCCCAGGGCTGGGAATGGGACCTGTTCCCACCAAGAGCTGGGAATGGGACCTGTCCCCACCCCTAGATCTGGGAATGGGACCTGTGCCAGCCCCAGGGCTGGGAATGGGACCTGTCCCCACCCCAGAGCTGGGAATGGGACCTGTCCCTACCCCTAGATCTGGGAATGGGACCTGTCCCCACCCCTAGAGCTGGGAATGGGACCTGTTCCCACCAAGAGCTGGGAATGGGACCTGTCCCCACCCCAGAGCTGGGAATGGGACCTGTCCCTACCCCTAGATCTGGGAATGGGACCTGTCCCCACCCCTAGATCTGGGAATGGGATCTGTCCCTACCCCTAGATCTGGGAATGGGACCTGTCCCCACCCCTAGAGCTGGGAATGGGACCTGTCCCCTCAATGCTACCCCAGAGCTGAGGATAGGACTTGTCCCGTCCTTCCAGTGCCACCCCAGAGCTGGGATGGGACCCTTCCCCTCCAGAGGTGAGAATGGGGCCTGTCCCACCCCCAGTGCCACCCCGGAGCTGGGGATGGCCCCTGTCTCCCTCCTGGAGCTGGGGATGGCCCGTGTGACCCCCTTGGAGCTGGGGATGGCCCCTGTGACCCCCCTGGAGCTGGGGCTGGCCCCTGTGTCCCCCTGGAGCTGGGGATGGCCCCTGTGTCCCCCCTGGAGCTGGGGCTGGCCCCTGTGTCCCCCTGGAGCTGGGGCTGGCCCCTGTGTCCCCCTGGAGCTGGGGATGGCCCCTGTCCCCTCCTGGAGCTGGGGATGGCCCCTGTCCCCCCCTGGAGCTGGGGATGGCCCCTGTGTCCCCCTGGAGCTGGGGATGGCCCCTGTCCCCCCCTGGAGCTGGGGATGGCCCCTGTGTCCCCCTGGAGCTGGGGATGGCCCCTGTCCCCCCCTGGAGCTGAGGATGGCCCCTGTCCCCCCCTGGAGCTGGGGATGGCCCCTGTCCCCCCCCGTGTCCCCCGTGTCCCCCGTGTCGGTGCCGTTACCGATGGCCGGCGGCAGCGGGGAGCCGGTGCGCGGCGGCGTGGCCGGGATGTTCTTCGGGGGGAGCGGCGGAGGGGCTGAAACAGAGCACAGAGGAGAGGGGAAAATCAGCCGGGAAACGCGGGACATCCCCTGGAGTATCCGACAGCATCGCCGGGAAAAGGGGGATAAATCGGGGATGAGCTCCAAGCTCCCGTCCAGGCCCGGCCTCGGACACTTCCAGGGATGGAGCAGCCGCGATTCTCTGGGAATTTCATCCCATCCCTCCCCACCCTCACAGGGAGGGATTCCTTCCCCATATCCCATCCGTCCCTGCTCCCTCTGGCAGTGGGAAGTGCGATTTTTGTTGGGTTTGGTGGAATTCCCTCCCCGTTTTTTACATCTCAGCCCGCGCTCCTGTTTTCAAGCCCCTAAATCAGCATTTTAATTAAAACCTGGATTCTCTGAGGTGCGGAGCTGCCTCCACCTTCCTCCCGTGCCCATCCCCACGGGGATCCGGGGCGTGAAGCCGGCACCGGGAATGCTGCTGGCTAATTAACAGCGGCTAATTAACCAGCGGCCCTTTACGGGGGCATTTCTGCAAAGGAAATGGTCCCGCGGCTGCCCCGGGCACGGGAAAGCCGCACTAAAATCAGGGATTGGGGCTGTGCTGCTCTTCCCGATGTTATCCTGGAAAAACCGGCGCTTCCAGCTTTTCCAGCCGAGTGAGCGGGGCGTGAACGTGCAGGATCAGGATCCATCCCATCCCTCATCAATCCCACTCCCTCCTCCGCTCCACAGTGCTGTAAACCCAAGTGGAACAAAGGGGAAAAAAAAACCACCCCCCCCGAAAAAACCCCTTTAATTTAAAATATTATGGAATTGCACGGCCTGGATGAGGAAAACTCGGAGCTTTGACCTGATCTCTGGACATGGCAATTGGTTTTTATGGTCACTTACTTCCAGTTGGAAAAGGTCTTGGAAGTTTTGGGGACTCTACGTTTGTGTTGACGGGCTGGACCGAGCCCCACACCTCAGGCTGGTCCAGAGCAGCTGAAAAAAAAAATCAAAAAGAAACGTTTGAAAGCAACGAAAACCCCAAATATTCCCAAAAATCAAAAAAATTCCCTTCCGATCGCCCAAACACACAAACGAGACAGCGAGGCCCTGGGAAAAGAGGGCCCAGACAGTGACAGAAACCTCATTAATTAAAGACAGGGGGTTCTGTCACGGTGGATAATTAAAACCCTGTCTGATTTTGAAGCAGGGCGCACAATTAGTTTGACACTTATGCTGCTTGACAAACAAAACAATGCCAGGGATGGGTTTGGAGGCTTGTTACGGGAAGGAAAGCATTGCACTGATGACAAACGTGGGTTGGGATTTTAGGATATGCAAAAAAAAAAACAAACCCAAAAAACCAACAAAAACCCAAATATTCAACGCATCAGGTATTAAAATGAAAAGATGATTGTATTCCCAGGTAATAAAGGAGGAAAAAAAAGATATTTTTATCTATAATTTAGATTTCTTGGAGGGCTTTTTTGTGCAGAGGACTGCTTGCAAACGTTGCTTTGATTAAAATAATTAATTGGAGTGGTTAATGACTGGACATAACGAGGCTACGAGGGCAGTGGCCACTCCCTGAGGTCCAGGAGGGGAAGGAAAAACATCTCTGGGAACAGCTCGCTCCAGGGCGTGAGTGGGGTTGATTTTGGGGAAAACAAGCCTTGCAAGTCTCCTGAGCTTTGGGAAAAGTCAGGTTTGGAAGGACGCAAAGTGCGTTAAAGGAGGGGAAAAATTGGCATTTTTGAGATGGCGTTTCCTAGGAATGGAGGTTTGTCCAACAGCCGCCTCCAGAACCCCGGATGGAGTTAAACCCCCCCTGCTCCAGGGTGATGGTTTGATTGGAAAATCCTGAGTTTTGCTATTCTTTGTCCCCAGTGCCACACGCACACAGGCCTGAGATCCCGCCAGGGACGGGGACTCCACCCCTGCCGGGGCTGGAGAACGCGCCCATGTCCCTGCCAGGAGATGCCACCACGTCCCTAAGTCACCCTGTCCCCAAGCTCACCCTGACACCAAACTCACTCAACCCAGCCCCAAAGTCACTCACCAGGTCCCCAAAGTCACCTACCACAGCCTCAAAGCCACCAGGTCCCCAAAATCACTAGCCAGTTCCCCAAAGTCACCAGGTCCCCAAGCTCACTTGCCATGTCCCCAAACTTACCCTGACACCAAACTCACTCGCCCCAGCCCCAAACTCACTCACCAGGTCGCCAAACTCACCTACCACAGCCCCAAAGCCACCAGGTCCCCAAAGTCATCAGGTCCCCAAACTCACTCGCCCCAGCCCCAGGGGTCACTCAGCAGGTTCCCAAACTCACCCATTACAGCCCCAGACTCACTCACCAGAGGTCACCAAACTCATCCACCATGACCCCAAACTCCGTCACCAAACTCACCACGGCCCCAAACACCACGACCCCAAACTCCCTTGCCACTGCCCCAAACTCACCAGGACCCCAAACTCCCTTGCCCCAGCTTCAAACACCCTGTTCCCAAACTCACCGTGTCCCCAAACTCATGAGGAGCCCAAACTCACCCTGTCCCCAAACTCACCGTGTCCCCAAACTCACGAGGAGCCCAAACTCACCGTGACCCCAAACTCACGAGGAGCCCAAACTCACCGTGACCCCAAACTCACCGTGACCCCAAACTCATGAGGAGCCCAAACTCACCCTGGCCCCAAACTCACCCTGTCCCCAAACTCATGAGGAACCCAGACTCATGAGGTCCCCAAACTCACCCTGTCCCCAAACTCATGAGGAACCCAAATTCACCATGTCCCCAAACTCACCGTGTCCCCAAACTCATGAGGAGCCCAAACTCACCCTGGCCCCAAACTCACCCTGGCCCCACACTCACCCTCCAACTTGTGCTCCTCGAAGGCCGACTCCAGCGGGGGCCCGAAGAGCGGGGCCAGCGCCGCCGCATCCTCCCCGGGTTTCTTGCTGTGGGGCGAGAGGAGCACAGAGCAAACCCGTGAGGGGCGGGGTTCTGTTCCCACCCCGACTTTGAGGCCAACAGAAATACCTTCAAGGAGTTTTTTCTATAATCCCAGGCCGGGATTCCAGTGGGAATAAAGGGAAAGGATAGGGGTAAGGTGGCAGTGCCGACCTTGCGGTGCCACTGGACACCGGGGTTAGTCAGAACTTTGTGGAAAAGGATTTAAAAAAAATTAAATACTTGAGATCTGGGCCCTGTGTGTAGGAGAGGGCTGCGCACAGACGTGGAGCTGATGTCAGCTTTCGTCTGTCTGGGAGCTGGGTGAGGCAGAGATCATTCACACAGAGGGCAAGAAAGCGTTGTACATCGTGTCATGAGCCCTGAGGGTGGAAGGTTGAATTTTGGAGCCTAGAATCCTTCAGGTTTTACTGGAATACCGTGAGAAATGCACGATTTTCGTTGTTTTGTTTTGGTTTGTTTTTTTTTTAATTTTAAGTAAGAGTTGAATCTCTGCTTACGGAGAAAAATTGTGGGGGAAAAAAGAAAACCTAGAAAGTCTAAGTGCAAAATGCAAAGGGTGTCCAGCGTTCTTCGTATTATTTGGCTTTTCTGGAGGTGGGAATAAGGATTCCTCCCCGAGTTTCGATACTGGATGCAATACTAAATGTGAAACAGGGCAAGTGAACTACTTTGCCAACTGGAAATTTGGAGGTGATAGGAAGGATGTGTTTTTAGAATTATATCAGAATAAATGTTACCACTTAAAAAAAAAAAGGCAGACTGCTTTTCTCTGTATATAAACATCAATTAGAAATATCTAAACAGGAATTCAGGTATTGCACCCAAACTGGACCTCAGTTTATGTGGGTCCGTGCTCTGGTCCAACACACCTTGAGTCGAACCCCGGAGCAGCACAGGGCACGTTCCCAGTGAGATTTGGCTTTATTCCATAAAAACTTGCATCTCTGCTGTCCTAAATCGATCCATCCCCCCCCGAGCTCCGTACGGATCAGCCCAAGGTGGCCTCCAGCAGGGAATGTCCTTGGGGAGCTCTTGGTGGAGAGCGGGGATGGACACCGAGCATCCCAACCACCACCAGCCCCTCAGTCCTGCCAAAATCCCGGAATGGTTTTGGTTGGAAAGACCTCAAAGCTCACCCAGTGCCACCCCTGCCATGGCAGGGACACCTTCCACTGTGCCAGGCTGCTCCAGCCCCGCCTTGGGCACTGCCAGGGATCCGGGGGCAGCCACAGCTGCTCTGGGAATCCCATTCCTCCCCGTCCCAGGGAACAATTCCTTCCCAATGTCCCATCTAACCCCTCACGCTCCCCACCAAGCGCGGGAACGTCCCAAACCCCCCCTGGGGCGAGGAGCCTGACCCTTGGCTAATGCCAGGGCTCTGCACTGACCTGGCGGGGTCTGGCGTGGGCGTGGAGCGCCGGGGCCGCGTGATCTCCTCACCTGGGACAGCACAGACATGGATGAGCGTCGGGATTTTAGACTCGCTCCCACCCCTGGTGTCCCACCCACCCTGCTGCGCGGATCCTGGCAGGGAAAAACCCCGCTTTTAATTCCGAATTTATTTCTGTGCAGAACTAAATCAGGGAACTGCACCGCTGCAGGTGTCCCGAGGATGCTCCCCTCAACCTTCTGCAAGGAAAATTTCTGGAGCCACCAGCTCTGCCAGGAGAACTTTAAACCAAATTTAACTCGCTCCTTCCTCCCTCCCCACCCCTCCAGCAGGTGCGATGGGCGCTGTCCTTAGGCTGCAGGAGATACTTACTGGATAAATTCCTTTTAATCGTCCCCTGGAAGGAGAAACACAGCGATGAGCGGGGCGCACGGGGACACGGGTGCACGGCAGGCGTCACCCCAGGAGCAAAGCAGGAGCTGCCTGAGGGGACATTTCCCGGACGGGGCTGAACTCCAGGGAGCGGAAAACCCGATGGAAAACCCTACAGGAAACCTCTGAGCCGCAGGAAGCCACCCGTGCCTTCGGAGTTGTCCCAAGCGCCACAGGCACAGGGATTTCAAACCCCTCTGGGAACGGGCACTCAGCACTGCTGTGGGCTCGTGGAGCAAAAGCCAAATCCTCCCCAACCGCGGGAGCGGGGACATCTGTCACCCTGGCTTTTCTGAGTTTTTAAAGCCTTTTGATTGTTCATAAAACGGAGTCAGACTTTTTAGCTGCTGTACAATATTAGGAGCAGTTTTTGCCTTTTCTCACACATGTAACATAAACAAATCCTTTGTTTTTCATTCCCTGCCCTTTGTTTGCACATTTCTAACCTGAAAACAATTGTAACTGACAGCTGCTCTGGCCATTGGGCTGGGAGGTGAAAACTCCAGAAGCCAATCCACAGCCAGACCCACAAATGTATAAAAAGTAAGACATGAACAGGCAGAGGGGCTCTGGGCTTGGCTCAGCCTTGGGCTCTCTCGGAGGAACAGCTCTGCCCTGCAAATCTCTTGTCTCCGTGTGGTTGCTTTGCGTGTCCTGATCACAGACACCCCAGAACGGGAGCGGGGTCTCCGGGGGTTCCCCTCACTGAGCGCCCCTCGGTGCCACCGAGGTCCCACTGGGCTGGCGCCGAGGGGCGTGTGACACCACCGGCAGCTGTCCCCACGCCCCGCGCCCACCCCGGAGCCCCGGCACGGGCAGGGACCCCTCCGTGAGCCCATTCCCCAGGAATTCCAGGGTTCTTACCGGGCTGCGCCGCTGCGGTCAGCGAGAAGGGGAGAGAAGAGACACCTGGTCAGAGAGTGACAGGTCAGCACCCCACGGTCCCCAACAGCCACCACGCCTCCAGGGGCACCCTGGGGGAGCCCCCCAGGGGAACCCAAACCCTGGGAAAGGAGGCGGATTTCCCCACTGGAAGATGAGTTCTCTTGGAGAAGCCCCAACGGGGTGGGATTCCTGCCTCCTCCTGCCTTTGGAGGTGCCACAATCCGGGTAGAACCGAGCCCTCGCACGCCTTGCGCGAATTCCCGCACCCGAAGCGCGCTCGGAGCCGAGCCCGGCTCTATTTTTACAGGTTCTATTTTAAGGTGCTCTAAGCCAGCGATAAAGGAAATTGAAACTGAACTCGGTGCCAGAAGGGCAAGGTTTGTCCTTCGCTCTCGGCCTTTCAGCCCTAGTGACAGCACGAGAGCGCGCAAAGCTGGCTTAAAATACTCCAGGAGATAAAAATTGCGTTTCTTACCGGACTTTTCCTCTAAAAGAAGGCGGAGAGAGGAGGGAAAAAAAAAAAAAAAAAGGAGAGAGAGAGAACGAGAAGATGAGGGATTTTTAACCAAGAGGAATCAAAGGTTTGTGTCAGGTTAAAGACTCAGCGAAGCAGAGGGACAGGAGTCACGTGGGAGACTGGAGGGAGAGGGAGCGTTTGGGAATAGAAGAGTTGTGTCTGGGCCTCCTCCTTATGGAAAGGATTCCACGGATTCATCGTTACAGGCCCTGCGGAATGAAGTCTGCTCCATTCCCAGCGAGGGCAGCAGAACTCCCGGCGCAGAGGGCTGGGAATGACGGTGACAGCGCCTGGCACGGGTGCCCAGGGAAGCTGGGGCTGCCCCTGGATCCCTGGCAGTGTCCGAGGCCAGGCTGGAGCACCCTGGGATAGTTCCGCGTGTCCCTGCCCGTGGAATGGGATTTTAGGTCCCCCCCAGCCCAACCCGTGGGATTCCCGATCTCGCTCCCAGCGGCGGTGCCGGAGCTTCTCTCCCAGCTTTGCAGCTGCTTTGGGAGAGAAGAATATCCCAGGAGAAGGGCAGGGACCTGGCAGCCAAACCTGGGATTCCTGTGGATGCCAGACTCCTGCAGGCGGCTCCTGCCCCGGGCTCTGGTGCTTTCCTGGCCCGTGCCAGGATCCCCTCCCGGCCCATCTGCTCCCTTTGGCTCTGCACCCGGAGTTGGGATCCTCCTGCCCAGCCTGGCCTTTCCCGAGCTCATTCCACAGGGAGGCTCCGGCTCCAGCCCCCGGGATCACCCCAAGGCACGGCGGTGTCCTCTGGGGCCAGCCCCCACCGGGATCATCCTGACCCCGTCCCAAACCACCCCTCAAAATCCTCGGCAGGAAAAACCCCACGGGAAAGAGGAGACAAAGATCCTGTTGGGTAAAATGCACATTCCACGAGAATTTAGTTTTCCTGATATCATTGTTATCATCATCATCATCAATTGTTCATTTTGAGGTCGGGTTTTCCCCCCTTTTTTTTTGTACTTCCCAAAGCATCCGACTGCCATTCCCGATCCTGGAATGCCAACAAACAGAAGCTCCCTGGTTGGGAAGCAGAAACAAAACACGGGGATTTTATATTGGTTTGGCTTGGAGAGTCATCCACACTAAAGATCAATTTACCAGATTATTCAGATTAATTTATCCAGGTTATTTATATATTGATATCATCCACACTTCAGGTCAGTTTAGCAGATTAATTTATCCAGGTTATTTATATATTGATATCATCCACGCTTCAGATCAATTTACCAGATTATTCAGATTAATTTAACCAGGTTATTTATCTATTGATATCATTCACATTTCAGGTTTATTCAGATTAATTTATTCAGGTTATTTATCTATTGATATGATTCACACTTCAGATTAATTTATCAGGTTTATTCAGATTAATTTATCCCGATTATTTATCTATAGATATCATCCACATTTCAGGTTTATTCAGACTAATTTAACCAGGTTATTTATCTATTGATATTCCCATTTCAGGTTCATTCAGATTAATTTATCCAGGTTATTTATCTATTGATATCATTCCCATTTCAGGTTTATTCAGATTTATTTAACCAGGTTATTTATCTATTGATATTCACATGTCAGGTTCATTCAGATTAATTTATCCAGGTTATTTATATATTGATATCATCCACGCTTCAGGTCAATTTATCAGGTTTATTCCGATTAATTTATCCAGGTTATTTATCTATTGATATCATCCACACTTCAGGTCAATTTACCAGATTATCCAGATTAATTTATGCAGGTTATTTATCTATTGATATCATTCACATTTCAGGTTTATTCGGATAAATTTATCCAGGTTATTTATCTATTGATATCATTCACATTTCAGGTTTATTCAGACAAATTTATCCAGATTATTTATATATTGATATCATCCACACTTCAGGTCAATTTACCAGATTATTCAGATTAATTTATCCAGGTTATTTATCTATCGATATTCCCATTTCAGGTTCATTCAGATTAATTTATCCAGATTATCTATAAATCACGGAAAGCTCTGTCTGGGAAGCCGCTAAAGCCCACACTCAAACCTCCTGAAAGCCCCGAATCCAATCTTTTCATGGCTGAACAGATTGGGATGAGCCAACAGGAATCGTAACAAGCCCTAGGAAAAGCTGAGGGGAGACGGGCTGTGTGCCAGGATGGACTAAGGAAAAATGACCTTTCCTTCCAGGAGCCTGGATTCACCTCCAGGCCGGGAAACATCCCCCCAAAATCCCATGGAAAATCCCACAGACGCTTTCCTCGGCTTGGGAACCGAGGCAAGACCCTGAGATGACGACGGCTGAAAATCCCCCTTCATCGAAAATCCCCTTTTTCCTCACTGAAAAATAAGAGGAGAGGGGGTGGGAAAAAATAACCAGGGAACAAACGCATCCCGATCTCTCTTCACGAGCGGGAAAAGGAATTCCTCCGACGCCTCGAAACGGAAACATCCCGGCAACGCCCGCCGAAACAAAACCACGGGAACCCAGCGGAGCGTCGACGAGCTGGGGGCGATCCCCGCGGATCGGCGGCGCCCCGGGAGCTGGGGAAGGCTGGGGAAGGCTGGGAAGAGGGAAGGACTCACCACGGGGGATGGGGAGAGCGCGATGTTGCCGACGGACGCCTTGAGCTCGTCCACGGTGGCGGCGCTGCGCAGGACGTCCTTGGCCTGCAGCGGCTTGATCTTGATGTTGAACTTCTTGTGCGCCTCCTCCTCCTCCTCCGACTCGCTCGAGGAGTAGAAGTGCTTTCCTTTGGTAGGTACAGCACAGTTAAGGAATTATTGAAGGGATTGAAGGAATTCTGCGCCTTCCGAGGCTTGCTGGAGAGAGGGGGAATCCCGGTGATCCCGAAACGCTGACCCCGAAGTCGGGGAGGAGATCCAGCCCAGGGGTTGGATGCACGGCTGGATTTCATGGGATTGCTCCTAGGGATGGATCCGGCTGCCTTGAGCTTCCAGAGGGAACATTCCCATCCCAGCTCCCCGCCCTGATCCTGCCCCTCACACTGCCCAAGGATGGAGCCACTTCCTCGGAAACTCAGCTTTGGGAAAACCTCTGGATGCTGTTCCACGGGATTCCTGCTTTTCCCCTTTAACCCCATTTCCAGCAGCCTGGCTGACCCCGGAGGGTTTTTCCTGCGCTCTGGATTCCAAACCGAGGGTGACTCCCTGTTTTCCAAGCCCTGTGAGACAATCAGGCCCAGCCATCCCCCAAGTGCCACATCCACACGGATTTCAAATCCCTCCAGGAATGGGGACCCCACCCCTGCCCTGGGCAGCTGTTCCAACACCTGACCAGCCTTTTCCATGAAAGAATTTTCCCAAATATCCAACCCAAACCTCCCCTGGAAGGTGAGGCCGTTCCCTCTCCTCCTGTCCCTGTTCCCTGGGAGCAGAGCCCGACCCCCCCGGCTGCCCCCTCCTTGCTGGGAGCCACGAGCTCCTCCCTGATCCTCCTTTTCTCCAGGATAATCGTGGATTATTTTGGTCTCCATCCCGTGGGATGTTCCCCCCGCTCCTCATTCCACAGCAGTGAGAATCAAAGACAATCCAAGTGCCTCAGGTAATTCCCTGGGGAATTCAGCTTCGTCTGTGGAGCGCCGGCTCCAAATGAAAACCGAAATGAATAATAGTAATAATTAATAATAAATAATAATAATGGAATAAAAGGAGCCAGTGGCCTGCCTGTGAAGCCCAGCTCCTGTTCCAGGCTGGAACAAAAGCCAAACCCAAAGGATATATCCTGGTTCCTCGGGTCGGATGCTGTATCCCTCCTCATCCAGCTCGGGTGAGTTCTGGATAGGGAAGACAAAACAAAAAAACCAGGAAAATTAGGAATGTTAATTCCCAGAAAACTGGAGCAGCTCCTTCCCCCTGCACTGCCCAAGCCCCTGGGGCCACACAGAGCCAAGGGCGCCTCAAACCCCACCGGTGATTTTGCAGAAGGAAAAGTTTCAATCCCTGATTATGACTCAAAGTTTTCCCCGGATAAACCGCAACCTCCCCTGGGGCCAGGACAGAGCTCTCCAGAGCCACCTCATTCCCGGGAATTCTGGCTGAGGTATGGAATCGGTGTCTGGACAGAGCCTATCCCACCCAAAGAGCCCAAAATGAGTGTGGGAAGAGCCTGGGATTCCCATGGGAAGCTCCAGGGGACACTCACGTATCTGTCCCAGTCGATCTCTGCATAAAATCCATTCGGGGCTCCGTTGGTTTTCTTCTGGAAAGGAAAATTCCCATGGTTGAAATGGAGGAAGCAGGAACACAGCACATCCCGGAGCGGGATCCCACACCCACAGAAATCCAACAGCTTTCCCCAGCTCTGGAATTCTCCCATCCCAGAGAGATGAAAGGAGGGGTTTTTCGGATATTCTTTGGGTGTACACCCAACATTTCCTAAGGAAAGTGAGGAAATGGCCGTTTCTCCATGTGCTGGGATGTTCCAGCCCGTGGGAAGGGCTGGCAGCAGTGGAAGCTCCCAGTGCCAGTGGAGCAGGGAAATTTACTGGGAATTATTTCCTGGGAGATAAACCCCTTCCCCAAGAAAGGGCAAGCCCAAGAAGGATTCAGATCCCATTATCCCACGTGCCGGGTGTTGGGAATTCGGGATGGAGCCGTGGGAAAGGTCTGGGATGAGTCCATGCCATGAAACACCAACACACACAGGAACTGCTGCTTGGGATCGAGGGAATTCCGTTTGGAAGAGGCGTCCATCACCTCTGGAACCCTTTCCCGGTTGGCTCTGGGCACCCAAACCCATCCAAAGTCCCACGGCCACCACAATTTGGGGCTCCTAAATGGGATGGATCCGGCTGCCTTGAGCTTCCAGAGGAAACATTCCCATCCCAGCTCCCTGCCCTGATCCAGCCCCTCACACTGCCCAAGGATGGAGCAGCTTCCTCGGAAACTCAGCTTTGGGAAAACCTCTGGATGCTGTTCTGTGGGAATTCTGGATGCTGTTCCACGGGATTCCTGCTTTTCCCCCTTAACCCCATTTCCATCAGCCTGGCTGGCCCCGGAGGGGTTTTCCTACGCTCTGGATTCCAAACCGAGGGTGACTCCCTGTTTTCCACACCCCTGTGGGAGCTGGGAGCCGAGCTCAGTTTTCCTTACCCCGTTTTTATTTCCTCCTTCCCGCGTGCCCTCGGCTTTGCTATTGGAAGTTGGATCAGTGGGATGAGGGCTGGGCTGCTGCAAGGGTGCGGGTGGCAGAAAAAGGGTTAAAACACCTGCTCCTTGGCTGGGTTTTTTTTGTTTGTTTTTCTTTTTTAATGCACAAAAGGAAGTTTCAGGAGCTCGGGAGCACGGATTTGTCAGGAAAGGAAGGCTCAGCTGTGGCTCCACCGGGATCAAAGGTGGATTTTCCTGTGGGCTCTATTCAGCAGTCAGGATTTGCCTCCCGGCCACTCCAGTGGCTGCAAAAATTATGTGGGAAAGGGTCTGGAGGGTGAAAAATGACGTTAACTGTCTCCAGCTCCATTCCCTCTGCATCGATCACCTTCCGCAGCTTGGTTTTATTCCCTAAAAATTGCATTTCTGCATCCTTGGAGAGGACACACCTGGCAAGGAAAAGCTGCCCATGGGATTCCTGCAGGAGGAGGGAACAGCCCGGGGATGTTCCCTGGATATTCACGGGATTAAAGTGGGAAAAAACCTCCAGGGTCATCCAGTCCCAGCTGTGCCCTGTCCTCACCTTGTCACCATCCAGGTGTTCCCTGGACACCTCCAGGGATGGGGACTCCAAACCTCCCTGAGCACCCTTTGTGTGGAGGAATTCCTCCGGATATCCAACCTAAACCTGTCATTTATTAATTTATCCAACCTAAACATGTCATTTATTAATTTATCCAACCTAAACCTGTCATTTATTAATTTATCCAACCTAAACCCGTCATTTATTAATTTATCCAACCTAAACCTGGCATTTATTAATTCATCCAACCTAAGCCCACCATTTATAAATTTACCCCACCTAAACCCGCCGTTTATTAATTTATCCAGCCTAAACCTGCTGTTTATTAGTTTATCCTACCTAAACCTGCCATTTACTAAGTTATCCAGCCTGAACCTGCCATTTATTAATTTATTCCACCCAAACCTGCTGATTATTAATCTATCCAACCTAAACCCACTGTTTATTAATTTATCCTACCTAAACCTGCCATTTATTAATTTATCCAGCCTGAACCTGCCATTTATTAATTTATTCTACCCCAACCTTCTACTTATTAATTTATCCAACCTAAATGTGCCATTTATAAATTTAATCAATCTAAACCTGCTGATTATTAATTTATTCAACCTAAACTAACTGTTTATTAATCTACCCAACCTAAACCCGCCATTTATTAATTTACCCAACCTAAATGTGCCATTTATTAATTTATTTTACCTAAACCTGCTGATTATTAATCTATCCAGCCTAAACCCATAATTTATTAATTTATCCTACCTAAACCTGCCACTTATTAATTTATCCTACCTGAACCCACCATTTATTAATTTATCCAACCTAAACCCGCCATTTATTAATTTAATCAACCTAAACCCACTGTTTATTAATCTACCCAACCTAAACATGCCATTTATTAATTTATTCTACCCAAACCTGCTGATTATTAATTTATCCAACCTAAATGTGCCATTTATTAGTTTATTCTACCTAAACTTGATGATTATTAATCTACCCAACTTAAACATGCCATTTATTAATTTAATCAATCTAAACCTGCTAGTTATTAATTTACCCAACCTAAACCTTCTACTTATTAATTTATCCAACCTAAATGTGCCATTTATTAATTTATCGAACCTAAACCCATCATTTATTAATCTACCCAACTTAAACATGTCATTTATTAATTTATCCAGCCTAAACCTGCTACTTATTAATTTATCCAACCTAAACATGCCATTTATTAATTTATTCAACCTGAATCTGCCATTTATTAATTTATTCAAACTAAACCCACTGTTTATTAATCTACCCAACCTAAACCTGCCATTTATTAATTTATCCAACCTAAACCTGCAACTTGTTAATTTATCTTACCTAAACCCGCAACTTATTAATCTACCCAACCTAAACCCATTGTTTATTAATTTATCCTACCTAAACCTGCCATTTATTAATCTACCCAAGCTAAACCTGCCATTTATTAATTTATCCAGCCTAAACCTGCCGTTTATTAATTTATCCAGCCTGAACCTGCCGTTTATTCCTTTATCTCTGCTGAATAGAGCCCTGCTGAAGGCACTACCTTTACTTTCATCTCTATTTCCTAAAAAGCAGCTTAAAAACACAGGGAGGGCTCAAAGCCGAGGATTTTGGGTCAGATTGGGGGGGAAAATGAAAATTATTCATTGCAAGGAGCAGCTTGCCCCCCCCATCCCCAAATTTTTATATTTTTAAAACTTGCCCCAGCACTGCTCTCCCTGCTGAGCCTCACAAGGGGCTCATCTTAATTTCGGGGTGAAATTCCAAACCCTGGATTTGCTGAAGAGGTAAAGCCCAGCCTGAACCCAGCGTGGTTTTGGTATCAAACACTAAACGAGACGGGGCCCAGCTCCAGCAGGGACATTTCAGTCTAACACCAGGAATAAAAGCAGCAGTAATTAAAGAGAGAAATAAAAACACATAAACAAAGCAAACCACAAACATCTCGCTGCTTTCAGGTTAATATAGAGAATAAAAATAGAGGTTGGAAACAGCTGCTCTGGCAATTTCCCCCGAACTCCTCAGGCAGCAAATCTGGCCCAAGCCAATTAGCAGGAGTGGGAAGGAGGATGAGGAGCTGGGCTTTAGCAGGGCACCTGCTCCCTCCACACCTGGCGCCGCCTCTGTTGATATTTTTTAATAGGAAACCCGGAATCTGCCCACTTTTTGCGCCGATTTTCAACGTTTATTTTCTATATTAACCAAAAAACCGTCCATGGATGCTGATGGGGTGGAAGGGGAGGTGACACCGGAGGAGCAGAGGGCTGGGCAATACTCACGATGCCATCCCTGTCTGGAGACCCTCTGGAAAGAACAGAAAAAGCACCTGGGTTAGTGCCCAAACCCCGCCCGATTAACTCATGGAAATTGTTTTTTAAACTAATTAAAAACTGGGATTACGACACCCAGCGCATCCGAGTCACCTGCTCTGCGTGGAGCCCACACAAGGGGACAGGAGGTTTTTTTCCCCTCGTGTTATCAGCTGATAAATTTCAGGTTTATCAGCCAATAAAGTGCTGCTGGAGCTGTCCCAGCCGGATCCTGCACCCCTCCCACAGCCACATCCCTGCCCCGCGTCCATCCTTCTGCCGGGACAGGGATCCCACCTGGAGGAAACCAGAAGGACAAACGCTTCCCTGCTGAATGGATTGGGAAACTGCCGAGGCTCCCCAGGCACCCGAATCCCCGGCTCTTTATGGGATTTGGGATCTGAGGCACCCCAGGGACCCGAATCCCCGGCTCTTTATGGGATTTGGGATCCGAGGCTCCCCAGGGACCCGAATCCCCGGCTCTTTATGGGATTTGGGATCCGAGGCTCCCCAGGGACCCGAATCCCCGGCTCTTTATGGGATTTGGGATCCGAGGATCCCCAGGCACCCGAATCCCCGGCTCTTTATGGGATTTGGGATCCGAGGCTCCCCAGGGACCCGAATCCCCGGCTCTTTATGGGATTTGGGATCCGGGCTGCCTCACGGCACCGCCCAGGGATGCCGAGGGATTTCGGGAATGCCGATGTCCCTGGAATCCAGATGGGCCCCTCACACGTCCCGAGCTCCCTGCAGTGCCGGGGATGTGCCACCAGTTCGGGGCACCACGGAAACCCTGCTGGGGGCTCCTTGGTGTCACATCCTTTAGTGTTTTATCCCTTAAAACTTTTCCCTTCAAGTTTTCCAACTGATCCATGCTTGAGTCCCACCCCTCCTATTCAGGCTCCACCTCTTTGCACAAAAGTCTCTGAAATCCTTTGGAAGTGGCAAAAAAATCCCTTCTGCTTTTACGTTTGCTCCTCACTGTGTGACCCCCAGCACACGGGACGTCACCCCCTGCTCCCCTCCCAGCTGGAATTGCAGTGGAGACCCTCCCCAGGCAGGGACGTCACCCCCTGCTCCCATCCCAGCTGGAATTGCTGTGGGGAACCTCCCCAGGCTGGGGAAGAGCAGCTGCTCCTTCCCCACAGCAGCTCCAGCAGAACCATCCCGGACCCATCAGCAGCTCCAGGGACCGCAGGGCAGTGTCCTGGGGCGGTGGTGGCCCGGCCACGGCCGGGGGTGGCAGATGTCACCATCCCTTCCTTCTCCCGGCTCCATCCCTCCCCTCCCTCCCCCTTCCTCCTCCTGACTCCATTCTCGCCTCCCTTCTCCCGGGCTCCATCCCTTCTCCATCTTTTCCCCTTCTTCCTCCAGGCTCCATCCCTCCCTCTTCCCTTTCTCCATCGCTCCCTCCCTCCTCCTGCTCCATGCCACCTTCTCCCGAGCTCCATCCCTTCCCTTCCTCCTCCTGACTCCATTCCTGCCTCCCTCCTCCTGGGCTCCATCCCTCCCCATCCCGGGCTCCATCTCTCCCTCCCTTCTCCTGCTCCATTCCTTCCTCCTCCTGACTCCATTCTCGCCTCCCTTCTCCCAGGCTCCATCCCTTTCCTTCTTCCTCCTGACTCCATTCTCCCCTCCTTTCTCCCGGGCTCCATCCCTTCCCCTTCTTCCTCCGGGCTCCATCCCTCCCTCCATCCTTTCTCTTGCCCCATTCTGCCTTCTCCCAGGCTCCATCCCTTCCCTTCTCCCTCTCTATCCCGGGCTCCATCCCTCCCTTCTCCTGCTCCATCCCTTCCCTTCCTCCTCCTGACTCCATTCCTGCCTCCCTCCTCCTGTGCTCCATCCGTTCCTTCTCCCGGGCTCCGTCCCTCCCTTCTCCCTCGCTATCTCGGGCTCCATCCCTTCCTCCTCCTGACTCCTTTCCTCCCTCCCTTCTCCCGGGCTCCATTCCTTCCCTTCTTCCTCCTGACTCCATTCCTGCCTCCCTCCTCCTGTGCTCCATCCGTTCCTTCTCCCGGGCTCCGTCCCTCCCTTCTCCCTCGCTATCTCGGGCTCCATCCCTTCCTCCTCCTGACTCCTTTCCTCCCACCCTTCCTTCTCCCTCTCCATCTCTCCCTCATTCCCTCCTCCATCCCTCCCCTCCTCCCTCCCCGCCGGGGATTTGGAGATCGCCCGAAGCCCTCGGGGGCGCGGCCGCGCCGTGACCCCTCCGCGCTAATCACCGCTGCTGCTAATTGCAGCCTCCTCCCGGGGCGGCCTCTCCGCCACCTCCGCGGCAGCCCGGGGTCCCTGCTGTCCCTGCCAGCCTGTTCCCAACCCGCCGGGAGCAGCGGGACGGAGCCGCGGAAATCCCGGCGCTGGGGAAAGGCAGCGCCCGGCTCCGGCTCCGGCGGTTTCCCAGAAGATGTAAAGGAGCCTCGTTCCCTCATTCCCGCCCACCCGGATGGATGATGGATAAGCTCGCGCCCAGCTGGAGCTCCTGGCTGTCCCCAGGCTCGGCGGATGGGTGCCACCGTCCCCGGGGACAGCTCGGGAATGCTCGTCCCTCTTTTGGGATGTGCTCCGCGTGCCCGCTGCTCCCGGCCCCTCCTTGCAGCAGGAAAAGCCCAGCGGAGGTGCCAGTGCCACCAGGGACACCTGGCCGGGCCTGGGGATGTGTCCCTCGGCATGGGAAACCTCCCAACGACTCCCACCAGCACACAAAATAGCTCGGGGAAGCAGATCCGAATGGAATCGAAGGCAAAACCTCGGAGTTTCTGCTGACAGACACGGAGCACCCCGGCAGAGCTGCGGGAGGGGACGCCCTGCTGCCTGTCCCCTGCTGCCTGTCCCCTGCTGCCTGTCCCCTGCTGTCCCCAGGACCTGGTGGCACCAGCTCCTTTTCCACCTGGGGACATCCGCCCCAAAGCCACAGCAGCGGTGGCTGAGAACCAGGGAATTGTGGTGGAAAATCCCTCTGGAACATCAAATCCAACCATCCCAGAGCTGCCAGGGCCACCTCATGTCCCCAGGAGCCACATCCACAGGGCTTCTGAACCCCTCCAGGGATGGGGACTCCACCTGTGCCAAGGCTGGACACTCTTCCAGGAAGGAATATTCCCAAAATCCACCCTGAGCCTCCCCTGGCCCAGCCTGAGGCCGTTCCCTCTCCTGTCCCTGTTCCCTGGGAGCAGATCCCAAATTTCCCCCGGCTGTCCCCTCCTGTCAGGAGTTGTGCAGAGCCACAAGGTTCCACTGAGCCTCCTTTTCTCCAGGCTCAGCCCCTTCCCAGCTCCCTCAGCCTCTCCTGGGCTCCAGCCCCCTCCCACAGCATCCTCCACAAGATGCGGGGAGAAGCCAGAGGTTTCCTGGGAAGCGAAATCCCTGCGCTGCCCCAGCCCCTGCCCCTTCCCCAGCCACATCAGTGCAAACCGAATTTACATCTCTAAGAGCTCCAAAGAGCAGCTCGAGATGAATCTGCCCCAACTCCGAGGAGGCCCCCAAAAAACCCCCCAACACCGAGACCTCTGCAGCAGCTCCCAGGAAATCCTGCGTTTTCCAGGTGTGCAGGGGAAAACATCTGGGATGTGCCTGCTGTCAAAACCTCTCCAAAGATAACGAGGGCATGGGGTGCCCCAGACTCCTGCCCGTGCTGGGGGGAGCAGCTCCTGCCCGCCGCAGAGCGCATTAACATCTCATCAGCTCCCATCAGCTTACGTGGAATCAGTGTCCTTTTCTTTCTTCCGTATGCCAAAGGCCTTCCTGGTTCGTTTTTTCAGTCCTGCGGGCGAGAGGAGCACAGAGGGAAAGGCAATAAATATTAACGTAACCCCCGGAGTAAATCCTCCCAAAGCTTCCCCGCTCCCTCACTGAATGAGGTGAAAAACAAGGGAAGAGCCGAAGGCGGGGGATCGCGGAACACAGAGCGGAGGAGCTGCCAGGAGCTTCCGTGGACACTCATTTCTGTCATTTATTTCCTCATTTCACACTCATTAACTCCCCGCCAGAGCGTGGGGCTGAGATATTCCCCACTTCGCATTCCACGCGTGGTATTTGTTCTCCAGTTAATATTCCCTGGTCAATATTTATTTCCCAGTTAATTGTTTCACAGTTAATATTTCCCAGTTAATTGTTTCACAGTTAATATTTCCCACTCAATATTTATTTCCCAGTTAATATTCCCCAGTCAATATTTATTCTCCAGTTAATTGTTTCACAGTTAATATTTCCCAGTTATTTCCCACTCAATATTTGTTCCCCGGTTAATATTTCCTGGCCAATATTTGTTTTCCAGTATTTTGTTTCACAGTTAATATTTCCCAGTCAATATTTGTTTCCCAGTTAATATTTCCTGGTCAGTATTTATTTCCCAGTTAATATTCCCGGTCAATATTTATTTCCCAGTTAATTTTTTCACAGTTAGTATTTCCCAGTTAATTGTTTCACAGTTAATATTTCCCAGTCAATATTTGTTTCCCAGTTAATATTTCCTTGGTCAATATTTATTTCCCAGTTAATATTCCCCAGTCATATTTTATTTCCCAGTTAATTGTTTCACAGTTAATATTTCCCAGTTATTTCCCACTCAATATTTGTTCTCCAATCAATATTCCCCAGTCAATATTTATTTCCCAGTCATTACTTCCCAGTTAATTGTTTCACAGTTAATATTTATTTCCCAGCCATTATTTCCCACTCAACATTTGTCTCCCAGTTAATATTTCCCACTCAGTATTTTGTTTCCCGGCTATTATTTCCCAGTTAATATTTATTTCCCAGTTATTATTTCCCACCCGATATTTGTCTCCCAGTTAATATTTCACACTCAATATTTGTTTCCAGTCATTACTTCCCAGTCAATATTTATTTCCCAGTGATTATTTCCCACTCAACATTTGTCTCCCAGTTAATATTTCACACTCAATATTTGTTTCCCAGTTATTACTTCCCAGTTAATATTTATTTCCCAGCCATTATTTCCCACTCAACATTTGTCTCCCAGTTAATATTTCACACTCAATATTTGTTTTCCAGTTTTAACTTCCCAGTTAACATTTATTTCCCAGTTATTATTTCCCACTCAATATTTTTTTCCCAGTCATTACTTCCCAGTTAACGGTTTCACAGTTAATAATTATTTCCCAGTGATTATTTCCCACTCAATATTTGTCTCCCAGCCAATATGTTATGTTTCCCAGCTATTATTCCCAGTTAATATTCCCAGTATTTCTGTCCTAACGACTCTCTCCTTTTCCGTGTCTGTGGGCACCGATGAAAGGAGGAAATTCCACCCTGGGTGTTAAAATCCAGTTAAACGCCGAGCTTGGTTGTGCTCAGCGCTGGTTTTATCTGCACCATGCCTGGGGACCAAGGATCCCGGAGCCAGCTGGGAAATCCTGGAATTCCAGAGCCCCAGGAGCAGCAGCCACCACCACAACCCTTGGAAAGCCGAGGGGAGCAGAGTGGGTTTCTCCAGGCTTTCCCTCTTTTTGCAGCATTCCAGGATGGTTCAGGGATTTTAAGGCTTTTCCTGTTTCCCACGGGCAGGAACAGCTTCCCCTATCCCAGGTTTTCCAGCCTGTGGGATCCATATATTCCATAAAAACCAGCTGAAACCCCACAGGCTCATCCATCCATCCATCCTGCCCCATTCCTGGATTTCCGCAAATCCATCCCTTTTTTCCTCCCCTTCCCCACCAAGGCTCAGGCGAGTCCTTAAACAACAGAGGAACATTCCCAAAAATCTCCCCGCTGGAAAAACGCTCCCCTCCGAACCCCCGAGTGGAACAGGAAGGGCAGAACGCCCCGGGACTGAGCTGTGCTTTGGTCTCCTGGGAAGCAGAACCCAACCTGGAATTCCTTCAGCAGCTCGGTGGTGTAGGAATTCCATCTGCCTGGGGTGCTGCTGGAGGAGGGAACCAGGATATTCGGGAAAGGGGGAGCGGGAAGGGAGCTCTGCCTTGGAGAGGGGCGCTGAGAGCAGATCCCCCACAAAAACCCCACCCCGTTCACCCCACTGGCCGCCCCGAGGGGGACACAGCTCGGACAGGGACACGGCTGGGATGTCCTGGGGTGGGATTTCCAGGAACTCCCCTGCCACCGGAAAATTCCCCGCCCAGAGGCGCAGGGGCTGAGCTGAGGGTTGGGATCTGCACCTCCTCGGGTGGTTTTTGGGCCGAAGCACCCAAAGACCCGTCCCGGCAAGGCTCAGCCTTAGAAAAATGAACCAAATCTTTTCGTAAAGGTCACAGCCTTCAACCACAGGGAATTCCGCGTGGAATTCTCCGGGCTGGAGATTTCCAGGACTGCCGGAACAAACCCAGGCTGAACCAACCCCGGTGTCGGTTCATCTCACTTCAAACACTACGCACAGCAAAAACACAAACAAAAAAACCCAAACCACTCCAAATCCAGGGCGTTTCCGCCTCTGAAATCTTTTCCCCTGCAATCCGTAGGAATTCCACGTGAGAACCACAATTCGCTGTTTAACACCGTGAAACTTCCTCTGTTTCACTCTTAAGAAGGACCAACGTCGTCTTCTGCACCCAGAACTTAACTCTAGGAGCAAACCAACCCCGCTTCTCCTGAATCCAGCCCTCCACCCCCAGGGAGCAGCTGCTGCCTCTGGACCCCCAAATGCTGAGGGAGATCCCTGGAGGAGAAATCATCCGCTTGGGAGCACGAGATCCGTGTGGAGAACACCTCCCCAGGAGGAGAGGCAGGGCGTTCCCTGCGGTGAGGAAAGTAAAAATCAAAAAATGCTTGAAATGGATTCTGCTCCATCCGAGCACAAAGATAAAATTTATCTACGGCCGTGACGGACTCGAGAGCGGGGAGAGGAGGAAGAGGAAGGGGGAATTAAATATTCGCTCGTAGGTCTGAATTTTTTCTTTTCTTTCGTGGGGGGCGTTTTTGCTTTGCCCGCCACACCCAGACCTGCACGTCCCTCCCGGATTCCTCCAGGGATGCAGGAACCCAGAGGAAGAACTGGGCGCGGCAGGAGGAGGCTCCCGGAACGCTGGGGCGTTCCCGGAGGGAAAAGTCTGGCGGTAAATTCAGTTTTAAGGCCCTAAATCGACGTCCCGGCTGCTGGGTCACTCCTCAGCAGCAGCCCGGACACTCCCGAGGCCATTTCCATATGGAAATGGGCAATTTTGGGCCTCTGCACACCCCAAAATCCTCAGCTCCTTCACCCACCACAGCCAAGCCCCAGCCGCCACCTCTGCTTTTCATTTTCTCCAATTTTTTTTTCCCGGATAATTAAGTTAATTAATGCCTTCCTAACACTCCAAAGGCACCCAAACCACGGGAATTATTGATATTGCACATTTCAATGGAATAAACGACGCAGGGCGAGGCCGGAGCCCAAAGCAAAGCTCAGGAATGGGAGAAAATTCCCATAAAACCCAGGGCAGCACCAGCGGGATGAATCCCAGAGAAATTCCAGCAATCTCTGCAGGATTTTGGGAATATCCAGCACCAGCGGGATGAATCCCAATGAAATTCCTGCAGGATTTCAGGAATATCCAGCACCAGCAGGATGAATCCCAATGAAATTCCAGCAGGATTTCAGGAATATCCAGCTCCAGCGGGATGAATCCCAATAACATTCCTGCAGGATTTCAGGAATATCCAGCACCAGAGGGATGAATCCCAATAACATTCCTGCAGGATTTCAGGAATATCCAGCACCAGAGGGATGAATCCCAACGAAATCCCTGCAGGATTTCAGGAATATCCAGCACCAGTGGGATGAATCCCAACAAAATTCCAGCAATCTCTGCAGGATTTTGGGAGTATCCAGCACCAGCAGGATGAATCCCAATGAAATCCCAGCAGGATTTCGGGAATATCCAGCACCAGTGGATGAATCCCAATGAAATCCCTGCAGGATTTCGGGAATATCCAGCAGCAGAATGATGCAAATCCCTGCTGAGGGCCGGGGGGGACAATTCCCAGGGACATTCCCCCAGGACAATTCCCAGGGACAATTCCCAGGGACATTCCCCCCTCCAGGGCTGCCAGGGAATTCAGCCCGGACACAGCTGAATTCATCCCCGCCTGGCGCAGCCACAGCCCGGCCAGATGCGCTCCCAAAGCTTCCCGGGGCTCCCAAATCGCACCCGGAGAGGGAATTTGGGGGAATTTTGGGAGCTCCCGGCTCCCTTCCCTTCGCCATGCACGGAAACATCAGTTTGAAAATGTGTCATTGTCTATAAATCAACATTAAAACCCCCTGTTGGTACCTTTCCCTCAAAAAATAAAAATAAAAATCCCACTGGAAGCGGGTTTTTGTTTCTCCTTCTCTCCTCAAGGCTTTGCCATTCCCATTCCCAGTTTTCCAGGTGGGCAAAGGGAACTCCTGGGCTGTCACAACGAAGGAAAGCGTCCCGAACCTCTGCAATATTCCCATTTCCAGGGGAAAAACCAGGGCTCACACCCAAAGCATCCAAACCCTTCCCTGGAATTCCTCAGGCCCATCCCGCTCCCGGGAGCGCCTGGATTTTCCAGCAGGGATTGAGTCTGGGACTCAGACTAAAGCCAGGTTTCATTCCTGAGCTGAGGGAAATTTTTCCCATCCTCTCCAGGTGAGAGCAGCCAAAGAATTAATGATATTTATATTGATTAATTGTGCAGTGTAAACTGTATAAATTACATAACTATATTAATTATATAGCATATTTTATATGCTATATAATTTTATATACATTATATATTTTATATATATAAATATATATATTATATTTATATATATTTAAATATATTTTATATATAAATATATATATTAAATATATATATATATTTATATACATAGGATATTTTATATGGTTACGTTTTAATTTTCTATTCGTCTATATTTTCTATTTTGTTATATTGTATTTTATAGTGTTTTGTAGATTTTTATGGTATTTTGTATTATCTATTTTATTAATTACATTAATTAATTTACGGCTGTTTAAGTGCCCAAGGCCAGGCTGGATAGGGCTGGGAATAACCTGGGATATTGGGAATTGTCCCTGACCTGGCGGGGCTGGAACGAGCTGAGCTTGAAGGTGTTTCCAACCCAACCCATTCCAGGATTTTATAATTATTAATTATCACTTAATTATTCATATTAACTCTAATAACAAGAAGCGCCTTTAATGATTCCCATAAATCGAACATGATGCATTATTTTATGTATTTATTTAATTTATTTGTGGGGCTGCTTGAAATCCTCGACGCACCTGAAGCAAGGCCGGGAAACCTCGTCCTCCCTGCTCCAAATTATCCCAAAATTCCGGCAATTTCCCACAGATTGATCCCAGCTTGAGGTTTTTTATCCTCCTGACCGTGTGCAGGTGGAGAAATTTAAGATTTTTTTTCCCCCCCCTCAATACATCGCCTAAAAAAGAAATTCAACAGAAATGACACACAAAAAAAAAAAAAAAAAATCAGAATTTAAACGCAAATTTAAAAGTGTCAATTCCAGAAGCGCTTTTCCGAGGTTGGGCCTGGAATTTTTCCCAGAAAAAATAATAAAAAAATTTTTAAAATCTGCTTTTAAACAATCTCATCGTTGTCAGCACCAGTCCAGTGTAAACTGGGATGTGCTGGGGGATTTTCCCTTCCCAATCCCAAATCAAAACTTCCTGCACAGGGGAGGAGACATTTGTAGGAGAAGGGCAGGAGTTCCTACAGCACATCCCCAAAATCTCTGGCTCCGGGGATTAAAATTGAAAAAACTTGAAATAAAATAAAATCTTAAAAGAAAAAAAATTAATTAAAAAAAATTAAAATGAAAAAAAATACAATTAAAAAGGAAAAAAATACAATTAAAAAGGAAAAAATACAATTAAAAAGGAAAAAAATACAATTAAAAAGGAAAAACAATTAAAAAGAAAAAATTACCATCAAAAAAGGAAAAAAACAATTAAAAAGGAAAAAATACAAAAAAAAATACAATTTAAAAAGGAAAAATAAAATTAAAAAGGAAAAAAATTGAAAATGAAAAGAAAAATTAAAAAGGGAAAAAAATTAAAAAGGAAAAAAACCCTAAAATTAAAAAAAAACCCTAAAATTAAAAAGGAAAAACTAAAATTAAAAAGGAAAACCTAAAATTAAAAAGGAAAAAAACTAAAATTAAAAAGGAAAAAACCTAAAATTAAATTAAAATTGAAAAAACCCCCAATACCTAAAACTAAATTAAAACTAAAAAATAGCTTAAAAATCTGCAAAAACGGAGCTATTAAGTACAAAAGCCCAGCAGCTGGAAGCACTTCCAGCCTCGATCCTCTTTCATTCCCACAGCCCGAGCAGAAAACCCTTCGGAAGTGCCCGGGAATTCTGGTTCCCAACAAAGAGCTGAGCTCCTCAATGGCTGGCAGAGCGAACAGGGCCACACTTTGTGCTCCTGGAAAAAACTCCTTCCCTAAAAATCCACCTGCGCCGCACTCAAGGGATTTTTTTGGATTTTTTTCCCCTCAAAACCTTGGGGGGGAAAAAAAAAAAAATCACATGCATGGCCTGGGGTTGAAGAAATGAGTTAAAAAAAAATCAACTGGCAGGGAAAATAGGAAAATAAATGGGAATGAGCCCAACGCCAGCTCCTCCGTGCCGAGGCGGATGGATCCTGACTGACGGGTTTGGAGCGTCCCAACACTTCCAGGTCACTGCTCCGGGGAGGAGCTCCGCGTTCATTCCCCTCCTTCGTGTTCATCCTCGACAATCCCAACACCGGCTCGGGATTCCTGCCGCAAACCCTGGTAAATCCCATTTTCCTTCCTACTTCTCCTTTCCCAATACTGGGATTGGGATTCCTGCCACAAACTCTAGATAAATCCCATTTTCCTTTGCATCCCTCCTCTCCAATCCCAATATTAGGTCAGGATTCTTACCACAATCTCTGGATAAATCCCATTTTCCTTCACATCCTTCCGTTCCCAACACTGGGTCAGGATACCTGCCACAGACTCTAGATAAATCCTATTTTCCTTTGTGTTCCTCCTCTCCAATCCCAATATTAGATCAGGATTCTTACCACAAACTCTGGATAAATCCCATTTTCCTTCCTACTTCTCCTTTCCCAATACTGGGATTGGGATTCCTGCCACAAACTCTGGATAAATCCCATTTTCCTTTGTGTTCCTCCTCTCCAATCCCAATATTAGATCAGGATTCCTGCCACAATCTCTGGATAAATCCCATTTCCCTTCATATTCCTCGTCTCCCAATATTAGGTCAGGATTCCTACCACAAAATCTGGATAAATACCGTTTTCCTTCATATCCTTCCATTCCAAACATTGGCTCGGGATTTTTACCACAAGTTCTGGATGAATCCCATTTTCCTTTGTGTTCCTCCTCTCCCAGATTTTAGATAAGTATCCCTGCCACAAACTCTGGATAAATCCCATTTTCCTTCGTATTCCTCCTCTCCAATCCCAAAATCAGGATCCCTGCCACAAACTCTGGGTAAATCCCATTTTACACCTCCAACAGCTCCGGGGGCTCAACATCGACATTTAGGGCAAGATTCCCACCCCAATCCACATTTTTAACAAATAAAACCCGGCGCTGGGGGAAGTCCAAGGCGAGGAGCACCTGACTTCACCTGGAATTTTTTTTTCCCCCCAAATCCTTAAAACACGAGTGAGGCGGGTGAATCACTCAGGAAATTCTTGCCTTGGCAGGAAAACCCAAATCCCTGAGTTTGGGCTCCAGTTCCCGATGCCCATGAGCACGTTTTAAACTGGGCTCACCCCAAGCAGGAGTTTTGCCATTCTTTTTAGGTTTTGCCATATTTTTTTTCGGGATTTTCCCCTTTTTTCCCCCCTAGATTTTGCCCTGGTTTTTGATTTTTTATTTTTTTTAAATAGGTTTTACCACATTCCTTTTCCCAGATTTTGCCTTTTTTATTCTTTTCCTTTTTTTTTTCTCTGAACCCCAAACCCGAGAGCTCCAGGGTTTTTTTCCCACTTCTCTTCCAAGGCCTCATTTCCAGAGAAATTTTCCCCAAAACATCCCAAAATCCCAAAGGACACCTTTGGTCTTGAGAATGGTGGGATGTCCCCAGCCCTCAGCCCATCCTGGGATGCAGGAGGAGCCAAATCCCTGGATCAGGCTCAGCATTTCCTGGGCTGGGCATGGAAAAAACGGGGAAAAAAACCGCAAACACTGGGAAATCCAGTGAAAATCAGGTCCTGATTCGGTGTTCTGGGAATTTTCTGGGATGGTTTTCCACCCGTGCCTGAATTCATGATAGCCGCCAGCAGGTTTGATGGAAATTTCTCGAAGAAAAACCCCAATTTCCCTCAAATCCCAAACACTCCAAATCTGCGTCCTCAAATCCCAAAACCCCCAAATCTGCCCCCATAAATCCCAAAACCCCCAAATCTGCCCCCTCAAATCCCAAACCCCCAAATCTGCCTCCTCAAATCCCAAAACCCCAAATCTGCCTCCTCAAATCCCAGATTTCCCCAGGTTATTTCCTTGCTGAGTCCTGCACGCAACCCCGAGCACACTCAAATGAGATTTAGGAGACCACATGAAAATAAAATATTATATATAAAATATAAAAAAGTCGATTTTCAGCCAACAGAAAGGATTTTTTCTGGATCTGCCATTGACTCCTCCGGGCCCAGCAACCCAAAAAACCAGAGACCACCAAGGATAAGAGATGATTCCAGAAAGATTTCCCTGGTTTGGATGCGACCAGAGAATCCCAGAATGGTTTGGGAGGAACCTTAAATCCCATCTCATCCCACCCCTGCCGTGGGCTTGGACTTCTTCCACTGTCCCTGGCTGCACAGAACATTCCCATGGGAATTCCCTGAGTGATGAAACTCCCCAGTTTGAAGGGATTCAGGGAAATCCCCACTCTGGGAAGGCTTCTCCCCGTTTTTGGGGTCTGGAGGAGCAGGGGAAGGAGGAGCCTCCGGGAAAAGCAGGAATGGCCTTCTCCACCGGAACCACGTCTGCTCCCGTCTTCCCGACATCCCGGGGCTCCTCCCCGAGCAGCGACTCCCAAACTCCACCAGACGCCCTCAGCACCCAACCGAGGGTTCCCAAGGGAGCCAAACCCGTTCCGTGCCCGATGCTCACCCCCGCCACGCGCCCGGGGCGCTTCCGAGCGTTTCACAACCCCGGGGAGCGGCCGAGCGCCTCTCGTTCCACACGCGGTGGGAAAAACACCAAAACCCTCTGGGGGGTTGGATCCCCATCCCAGCCCTGCTTCCCACCCGGCTGAGCCGAGCCAAGAACAACAAATCCGCGGAATGTTCCCGACATCATCCCGCCCTTCCACGGAGGTGGAGGAATTTCCGCCGCTGGAGACACCTGTGACACCTTCGGTGTCCTCCAGCAGGGATTGGGCTCTGGAAAGATCTCCTAAAATTGGGGGGTTTTAGGGGATTTTCAGACATCTGTGAAAAATAAACATTTTTCTCCCCCAGGAAAATGGGAAAAAAAAAAAATATTCCGTGTATTGAGCGTAACGTCCACATCCAGCAAAAATCGCTCATCCGTTCCCAGTGAAGGGAATTCTCTGTTTTTCCAAGGAAAAGGATTCAGAAAGAAGCCGTGAGCCTGCTCCATCCTGCTGGCCATGGGTGGCCCCAGGTCCTGCCTCCACTTCCAAGGCTCCAGTAATTAAACAATAATTTAAACAATTAATTACAGTAATAATTAAACCCCTTTAAGGCCATCACTGCAAGGAGCCCTCGGTGCTTCGCCCAGGTTTAGGAGTTTCAGTTCCAGTTAAGCCAAGCTCGTTAAAGCCCTTGGGTTAATTATATTAATATCAAATAAATCCCCCCTGCAAGGGGCCAGAGTTTCAGTGGGATCTCGGATTGAAGTTCCACTCCCCCACAAATCCAACCAATTTCCAACTATCTCAAAACTCAAAAAAACCCCAGGAATTATTTCCCATTTTCCAGCTTCTATCCTAGGGTTGTATCAACCTCTCGGGGAAGGTTTCAAGCTGTTTAATAATTCCCTTTCTATGATTAGCATTTAATTTTTTTCCACGCGTGACCGGGTCGTGGAAGGCGATTCCAGCTCTGCCAGAGCCCAATGCCCCAGCCCTGAATCCATCTCCAGCGGCCAAACCTCCTGCCAGGCCAAAATCCTCAAGGAATAAAACCAAACCCTCCAAAAAAACCCAAAACCCTAAAACCAAAATTCCCAAAAAAGCCTCAAAAATCCCAATTCACTTCCCCCAAGCAGCCTCCAAACCGAACCAATAACTGCAGCCAAGGCCTACAACGGAGACAACTCCGATTTACCCCCAGGGATTCCTCGGTGAGGGTTGGGATTTTGGGAGAAGCCGGGTTTTTAGTGGCATTTTCCCCGCCGTGACCCGCTCCTGCCGTGGGATGGGTTTAATGTCACGGGCTAAAATTAAAACCTCTCTTGCTTGTGACTCTCATCAGCACCAAGGAAAGCAGGGAAAGCTTTTCCCGGCATCTAAAGGACGGCGGCACTCATTTCCAAATGGTCCAGAACCCATCCTGGGAAAGGCCGTTCCGTGTGCCCGCACGCGGCCGTGGCGACTCCCAAATTCCCCAGACCGAGGAAACACTTTAAACCCGTCAAAATTCCACGGATCCCGAGGCCTCTCCCGGCGAACTCGGGCAGCCCCAGATTTCAGGGATACTCCGGGAAGCAGCCCGATTTCTGCCTGTCATCCCGGGAAGCTCCCTGGGCTGGAAGCGGCTCCACCGAGCCAGGCCCTGCTGCTGCTGCTGCCGCCGCCACCGGGCCAGAAATCCCCCCCCAAAATTCAAGATATTTTGTTCTCCTTGGCCCCGGAGCATCCATTCCGCTAAAATATAATTAAACCCAAGGCGTCCCTTCCCCGCGCCCCGCTCCAGAAGGAATCAAAATTATAAATAATAAAGGAGAGCTTTACATACGGCCGAGACAGGCGACAGAGGATAAAATCCCTGTCATGCCCAGAGGCTTTTCCCACACCGGATCAGACACGGCTCCCTGAAGCATCCTGTGCCTGGAGCCCATATTCCCTCCTCATTCCCGTTTTTATTTTTTTTTTTAATGCCGAGAAATCCCAACCCAACATCTCCTTCCCCAGAGCCGCATCTCCGCGACACGGCGAGGAAAATAATAATAATAAAAATAATAATTTTTTTAAAAAAATCTCAAGTTGCAATTCCCAAGGAATCGATGCTCGGGGAGAAGCGGCGAACCCCGTGCTCCCGCTGCACAGCCCCAGCTCCATCCTGCGTGCAGGATAAAACAACGACTCCGGCACCCAAATCCCCACGGATCCAGGCGGGTCTGGGCTGGGAGGAGGCGGCAGCTCCATGGAAAACCGGGAATCCGCGCAGCCCCGAGCTGCCTACACGGGGCTGGGGATGGAATTGCAAATAACCCGATGGGCTCGGGATTATATCACCGCCCTCGGCAGAGCCTCGGCTTGCTGGGGATCGGCGTTTGATCGGATGGTTATCGCGATTATCATTATCATTATTATTAATTAAGGTTATTATTTATTTAGGAAAGGCTCGAACCCCTCCCGCCCGCCCCAGGCACGGGCTCGCCGCCTCCTCCTCCAAACCAGCTCATCACCTACCTTCCATCATGGTGGCAGAATCGCATTCCTCACTTTCCGAGGAGCCTGGAGGAAAAAAAAAAACCAAAAAAAAAACCACCACGGGAGAACGCTGTCCGCGCTCGGTGGGGAGGGCGAGGAGGAGGAGGAGGAGGACGAGGAAGAGCCGGGAATGCCGCGGCTAGGGGCAGGCCATGGATGCTGCTGCGCCTGTATCACCTCCAGGCTGGCATCGCGGAGGATGCTCGGAGAAAGGGAGGACGAGGCGGGCTCGGTGCCTCCCGCCCCGCGCTCCTCACATGCGCGCTCGCTCCCGACACACCCCCCGGGAACGCTCCAACCTATTTCCCAGATTATTTTTTTTCCCCCCAATTTTTTTTCCCCCCCCTTCCCCGCGCACCGCCGCTTTCCCCAAAACCAGAACCCCCCCTTGCCCGCACCTCGTGACGCACTTCCCCTCCCTTTAATCCTATTGCTGCCCGCCCGATTAATTCCCGGCCGCTGTCAGGTTAGGAGCGTGCGGGGCCGGGAATCGGGAGAGGAAATAAAAATCCAGGGATGGATCCGATCGCGGCTGGAGGAGGCGGCGCAGCGCGGGATGGAGCCGGGGATGGAGCCGGGGATGGAGCCGGGCGCTCCTGGCAGCCTCTTCCCGCTGCCAGCCCGGCCACCAATCCATCGCTGACGTCACGGCGCCAGCAATCGGCCCCGAAAAGGAGGATGCGGGAGAAATTTCTCCCCGACTGCTTCCAGCGGCGCCCGGGAATTAATCCCGCACGAAGGGAAATGGGAGCGCGGAACAAAAGAGGCCGGGGAGGCGGCGGGGAGCGCTGCGGCCGGGCTGCGCTCTGCGTCCCCGCGATGCCACCCTGCCCTGTCCCCGTGTCCCCGCTCCTCGGCCATTCCCGGCCCCATTTCCCCCTGGAAGAGCCCCCCCGGGGGGATGCGGGTCCCTCGCCCCCTTCCCAACCTGTTCCAGAGCCGCCGCTGGGGCCGAGGGGAAGCTCAGCCCCAATTATCGGGATCCCGCCCGGTTTAGCCAAGAAAACTCGGGATTTCACAGCGCTCCTGGCAAAAACCAGCTCCCAAAACCAAAATCCGGCTGATTTTTCTGGTTTGTTTTTTTTTTTACCCCTGGCAGTAAAGGCCCTCTAACCCCCCCGGGATCCTCATCCCAAACCGCACGCCAGTGGGACAGCCCGGAAAAGCCGGGAGTGGCCGCAGCTGTCCCTGGAGGAGCTGCCCCTGTCCCTCCTCTCCCTGCAGGGCGCAACAGCGGCGCTCCGGGGACACCCCGCGCGTCCCGGCGCTGGCGAGCGCGGCTGTTCAACGTGACCGCGGAGCGGGGATGGAAAACCCGCCCCGTGCGCCGCTCATCCCGCATCAGCGTCCTCAGGATCATCCCCAGGGGCTCCGCAGGATTTCTCCCCGCATCGTTTTTTTCCCCATTGAAAGAAATAAAATGAAAATAAAACGCGGTTTTTCGTGAATGAAAATCGACTTTTTTTTTTTTTTTTGCCCCGTTAAAATATAATTTCTCTAGAAAAAAAGGGGAAAAAAACCCCAAATAAACAATTTAAATTTTTTTTCCTCCCACTAAAAAAATTAATTCCAGCAGTCAAGCACCTCCCAGGCTCTGGATAAATCAGGGAGGGGCCAGGAGCCCAGCGGGGTCCCCGTGTCCAGGCCCATCCCGGCTGGTGGGAAATGCCACCGCAGCGGCCCCAGGGACGGGATTATCCAGCAGATGGTTCCTTTAATCCCTGCCAGGAGCTCCTGTGACCCGCCCGCCCCGCTTCCAGCACAGCCCGCTGCCTTCGGGAATCCCGGCTGTAATCCCAGGGGGAGCACAACCCCTGGGATGTTGTCCCACTGTCCCCGAGCCCTAAAACACCCCGAGGAGCCAGGCTGGCACACGTGGAAGGACGGGAAACTTCCGTGCCCGAATTTCTCCTGGGTTCTCTGAAATAACCCCGATCCCACCCAGAAACTCATGGAGCAGCTGCACGGCCCCGGAATTCCCGTCCCTGGGAGTGTCCCAGGCCGGGCTGGACAGGGCCTGGAGCAAGGCCAGGGGAAGGCAGGGATGGGATGGGATGAACTTTAAGGCCCCTCCAAACCGAAATCCGGGGATTCTGTGATCCCACATCCTGCGGGATCCAGGACAGGGCCGGTGCCCCCTTCCCACCGCTCCGGAGGGTGGATATTCCCTAACCGAGCTGGGATATCCCTGCGGATTCCTTCCCAGGCCAGGCCATGTGTAAAAAAAAACCTTTTTCACCAAATTTCCCCATTTCAGCGCTGGGTTTGGAGTGGCCTCCCCAGCACAGCTGGGAATCCTTCAGCTGCTGCTCATCCCAGGCAGCTCCAGCTTTCCCAGGATCCACGGGATATCCCCGGATCCATCCAGGGAAACCTCATCCTTGTGAGACCCCTCCTGCCGTGGGGCCAGGCCAAAGCCAACCAAGGACACACCACAAAGCTGCTCCTGGAACGGGCTCTTCCCAAAATCCGGGCGGCACAGGGGGAGCCTGGTCCCTGCCGGAGCATTCCCACATCCCTGGGGAGGGCAGCGGCCGCCAAACCCCATCCTCCCGAATTTTGGAACCCTCAGTTGGACTCCCAAACGCCTCCCGACCCCACCGAGGGCAATTCCCACGAAAAGCGCTGGAAACCTCCGGCAGCTCCCGGAGGAGACGGCGGCAAGAAAACCGAGTGGAGGGGCCTGGAGATCTAAAAAAATAAATAGAAAATAATAATAATGAAAAAAAAAATCCGAATGAGAAGGCAGGGGATGAGTCACGGAGCGCATTACTCATCGCCGGCAGAGTCAGCCACGGCTCCATGTGACAGCGGCGGAGCAGCGCGGCCCCGCGCAGCGTCGGGATTTGCTAAATAAAACCCCGATCTCGGCCGCGGGCAGGACGCGGCCCCGGCAAATCCCCGGCATTAGGAGCGGCCGCGGGGTGTTCGCGTGGCCCCACGCACCCTCGGACGGGCCGCGATTAAAGCGGGGTGGGCTCGGCCCTGAGCTGATCCCGCCGGGAGAGGCCGGAGCTGCGGCAGGATGGGGACGGGAACGTCCCGGGAAGTTCAGCCTTTGGCCTCTTTCCCTGTAAAATCGGGGTTATAGGAGACACGGACAGCGACAGCTCCCACTGTCCCAGGCTGCTCCAGCCCCAGTGTCCAACCCGGCCTTGGGCACTGCCAGGGATCCAGGGGCAGCCACAGCTGCTCTGGGAATTCCTGTGCCAGAGAATGCCACCCTCCCAGGGAACAATTCCTGCCCAATATCCATCTAAACCCACCCTTTTCCATCCTACAGCCATTCCCTGTGTGCTGTCCCTCCATCCCTTGTCCCCAGCCCCTCTCCAGCTCTCCTGGAGCCCCTTTAGGCCCTGCCAGGGGCTCGGAGCTCTCCCTGGATCCAATGCACAGCATTCCTTCCAAAAAGGGTCTCCCTAGCAGGGGAGGCTGGGAGAGGGGAGAACCCCCAGGAATGAGCTCAGGAGGGCACAGAGGGGATCAATCCATCCCCCAGGCCCTGAAAACCCAATGGTATCACCTGGGAGGTTGAACCCCAGGAGCTGGAACCTCAAACTCTCCTGGGGCAGCCCCACATTGTGCTTTGGGCAGCCAAAGCATCTCATGAGCATCCAGAGCTGGAGAATCCATGGGAAAAAAAAAAAAAAAAAAATCCCTGCCAGCCCCCAGCTCATCCCGGGGCTGGAGAGCCCACGAGAGCAATCCCAGCTCATCCCAGGGCTGGAGATTCCATGGGAACAGGCCGTGCCAGCCCCCAGCTCATCCCAGGGGTGCCCAGGGCAGGAGCAGCTCCCGGGTCAGCAGCTCCCAGCTCCATCCCTCCCATCCCTTCTGCTCCATGAATCCTCGATTTTCCCAGGCACACGGAGCCACCTCCATCCCAGGAGGACGCGAAGGATGAGCCCCCACGCCGGGACACGGGAGGGAGAGGAGCAGAGCTGGAGAACAGCTCTGGGAAACAGGAATTTCTCATGGAGACGCTGAGCGCGGCAGGCGCGGAGGGAGCGGCCGCGTTCCAGCACGGAAGGAGCTCCCCAGGGAAGCAGCGGGATCGCAGCTGCAGCCCTGACCCCTCTGCCCCGCACCAGGGCGGCTCTGGGGGCTCCCTGCACCCCCCAAACCCCCGGCCCAGGCCGGCACTGAACATCCCAGAGGAGCCCAGTCCATCCCTGGAATGAGCGATTCCCTGACGGCACCGTCACAGCGGGGCTGGGGCCGGGCAGGAATTCCCTAAAACCCCGGCGAGCCAGCGGCTCTGCCCAGGGCCCGGGGACACCAAGGGGACGCTCGGGAGGGGCTGAACCCCCCCCGACCCAGCGCTGCCCCTCTGAGGGATTCCCGGAGCCGGAGGTGAGCGGAGAGCGCAAAGGCAGAGTGGGAAAGGGTCCCACGCCCCCCTCGGAGCTGCTCCTGCCGCCGGATTCCTGCTCCAATCCCACAAATCACATCCAGGAACGGCCACTCACCAGCAGCCCCCAAAATCCCAAAGGAACATCGCTGCTCACCCCACAGCGGATCCCAGCTCTCCTGCTCCTCTCCCCTGCTCCGGGCCCGGCCTCACCCCCAGCCCTGATAACCCTGCGCTAATCAGAGAAATCAGCGCCGCCCCCGATGGGGAAGAGCTGCAGCTGCCCCGGGGCTGATCCAGAAAATTGATAATTGATCCATCTTTACTTTTTTTGGGGAAAAAAGGCAGAGTCCTCGTGCAGGCTTGGGGGGCTGCGCCCCCATTTCACACCTCGTGCCTCACCCGAAACATTTCCGAGCCCATTTTGGGTTCGATCCCTGGGAGCACCGGCCTGGAATGTGCTTCAGGATGGGAATGGATCCATCCCCTGCCCCCCGAGACGGCCTGGGGGTCAGAGCTGCGGGAATTCATCCAGACCATTCCCACGGGCTTTGATTCCTGGGACTGGAACAGAGCTTTTGCCTCCTTTAGGTAGAATTTCACAGCTGTGCAAAGAAATCCAGAGGAGCAAATTCTGCCCTGACTGAACTCAGAGCTCCAGAAACACCAGTGGAGCCTTTGGTTCCAATCCAAGGAATCTTCAGGTGCTGTCCCGGTCACTTTTGGGCCTCTCTGCTTCATTGCTGCTGAAAAACGACATCGAAATCTTGAAATGAACACGAGAAAGGAACAGGATGGGGACGGCGCAGAGCCGGGGGGAGCAGCTGGGGCAGCGAAGGCAGAGGAATCCCCAGAGCAGCCCCAGAGCCTCTGCCCCCAGCTGTGCGGGGATCCAGCTGTGCAGGGATCCAGCTGTGCGGGGATCCATCTGTGCCGGGATCCAGATGTGCGGGGCTCCAGCTGTGCCAGGGTCCAGCTCTGCTGGGATCCAGCTGTGCGGGGATTCCAACTGCACAGGGCTCCAGCTGTGCAGGGATCCATCTCTGCTGGAATCCATCTACGCAGGGATCCAGCTCTGCCGGGATCCAGCTGTGCAGGATCCATCTCTGCTGGAATCCATCTATGCGGGGATCCAGCTGTGCCGGGATCCAGCTCTGCTCTCCCCGCCGTGTCCCCAGGGCGGACATTCCCCATTCCCGGGACACTTCCCGGCCCCGGAGCGTCCCGCGCCCTGTGCAGCGCCGGGAGCTCGGCAGATGGAGCTGTGCAGCTGTGCAGGGCCCGGGCAGATGTGCAGGGCCCGGGCAGATGTGCAGGGCCCGGGCAGCTGTGCAGGCACAGCGCTGCTGTCCCCGCTGTCCCCAGCCTCGCGGTGACACACCGGGTGACGGTGCCGCACCGGGGTGACAGAAATTCCCTCGGCAGAGCGGCACCAGGGGCAGGGCTCCGGGACAGGGAGACCTCGGGAATGGGAATTCTTGGGAATTCCTGGTGTCACGCCAAAAAGAACATTTGGGAGAGCTAAAACGCCCAAACCCATCTCAAACGCCATCAGCTGGGCCAGCACCGGCTTTGTCCTTCCCGGCCACCCCCGTGTCCCTCCGGTGTCCCCAGCGCCGGGCTGGGAGCCCCATCTCCCCTTCCCATGGGAGCTGCGGTGCCGGGAGCCCTCGGCCCCGTTCCAGCCCCGATAAAATCCGTGCTTTGTGCGCCTGCCCCCGGCTCCTTCCTGTTTTTGCCTGCGGAGCTGTCAGCGCTGCGCGTCCTCGCTCCTCCTGTCTCACCCGCGGCGGTTCCAGGTGAGCTCTGCGCCGGGGGCGCACAAATCCCAAATCACAAATGCCAAAGCGCCCCCGGCACCCGGCAGATCCTCCTGCCGGGATCAGAACCTGGGAATGCTCCGTCCCAAACAGAGGGACACGGGGCTGTGGTCCAGGGGCAGGAAAATATGGAATCGCTGAGGTTGGGAAAGCCCCCTGAGGCCACCACTGCTCCGTGTCCCAAGTGTCACATCCACAGGGATTTTAAATCCCTGCGGGAACGGGGGCTCCCCACTGCCCTGAGCAGCTGTTCCGATGCCTGGCCACCCTTTCTGTGGAGAAATCTTCCCAAATATCCAACCCAAACCTCCCCTGGAGCCACTTGAGGCCGTTTTGTCCCGTCCCTTGTTCTGGCTCTGTCACACATCGCTGGGACGTTCAGGGTGGAACGGCCACGCTCATCCCTAACTGCCATGGATGGGAGGGAAAAAAGGACACGGAAAACCCAGCTGCAGCCCCGGGGGAGCAGGCTGAGCTGGGAAACAGCAGCAGGGCTGGTTTATATTTTATTTCTCTGCAGCACCGCTTCTGTGACTCCTGCAGGTCAGAAGTTTCCTGGCAGTGGCGGGGGCTCTGTGGGACCCTTGGGAAGGGCTGGAGCTGCTCCCGCTGCTCATCCCTGGGATTGGTGCCCCTGGGTGAGTTTAGGGCCGGTGGAACTCCCCCGAAATCCCAGCTCCACTGCCTCAGTGGGAAACGACGTCCTTGGGGACAAGGCCAGCTGTCCCTGAGGGGCTCTGGGTGACATCTGTGCTGATGCTGGCAGCACGGAGGGACAGATCCGGGTGCATCCCTCAGCATCCCTGTCCCAGGAAGGCGCAGAGCCCGAGCTGGGGCCCTCACCATCCACCAGGAGCTGCTGGGAGTCCCTGGAAGTGACCTGGGAGTGGGAGCAGCACCCACCAGCTCCGCTCCGGAGCGGGAAGGAATCGCCACATCCCTGCTCCATCTGCCGCGTCCCGAAATCCGCGCCAATCCCACGGCAGCTCCGGGTGAGAGGGCGGCGAAGCAGAGCCACGGGGAATCCTCATCCCCCGAGGAGCAGAGGACCCTGAGCCGGCGAATCTCCCAGGGATTTCCACCCTAAAAACAGAGGGAAAACAGAAGGATCCGGGCTGGCTTTGCGGCGCAGCAGCCACCGGAACATTTTCCGGGTGCTGCTGCGGGGAAGGAGCAGGGAAAGGCGGCTGTTCCCTGATCCAGAGCTGCCTGGGAGCCCGGGGAAGCTGCCTGGCAGAACTAGGTCATGGAAGGGACGGGAATGAGGAGAGCAGGGCTGGAGGGGAGGGGAAGGACAGAGAGAGGGGAGGGGGAAGGACAGAGAGAGGGGAGGGGGAAGGACAGAGAGAGGGGAGGGGGAAGGACAGAACACCCCGGACCCGGGCACCCACCCGGCGTGGGAGCTTCACCCGCAGCCCCAGCGCTGCTGCTCCTCCTGGTTTGGTGCTTTCCCCCCCGGGAGTCCCGATGCTTTTCCAGCCCAATAATCCCTTTTCCATCCCAGCACATCCCCAGGAGCCGCGGGCAGGACGCGGCCGCCACAGCCCAGGGATGTGGAAAGGATGAGTCGGGGTGAAGGGGGGATGGTTGAAATTAAAAGAGGAGGGATTCAGATGGGATTTGGGGCAGGAATTGTTCCCTGGGAGGGCGGGCAGGCCCTGGCACAGGGTGCCCAGAGCAGCTGTGGCTGCCCCTGGATCCCTGGAAGTGTCCAAGGCCAGGCTTGGAGCAGCCTGGGACAGTGGGAGGTGTTCCTGCCATGGCAGGGGTGGCACTGGATGGGATTTAAGGTCCCTCCCAACCCAAACCAATTCTGGGATTCCGTTAATCCACTGGGAGAGGAATTTTCACCGAGGAGTTTCAGAGGTTCCGACCCCGGTCAGGTGCTGGGAAAATCCCCCGGGATGCTCTGGCTGAAGCCCCTTCTGCTGGGACAGGGCGGTGTGACAGAAGGTGTCCCGGCAGCGGCTGCTCCATGGAGCGCTGGGTGGGAACGCAGGCACGGGGGTGAGATCCACACTTGTTTTCCTGTGACTTCACCTCGCAGCCAGCGAATCCAGGGAAAGCCCGTGGAGCCCACGGGGGACGCTGCCGGTGTCACCCGCGGCGAGGGCGGCGCGGCGGCCGCGCTCCCTGCGGCTCCTGCCCTGGCACAGGATGTTTTTTACTGGAAAGTCGCTTGTTTTGGGTCAGGCCGGGACATGAAAGCCACCGCTTCCTGTCGGCGCCCGCCTTCCTGTCGCCTCCGCTGCCACCGCAGGAAGGACGAGGTCCCCAGGCGTCCCACGGAGGGTGGCCGTGGCACCGGGAACGCTCCGAACGCTCCTCTGCCCGTGCCTGGGGAACGGCTCCCGCTGGGGCCACGGGGACTGCAGGGTCTGGGCTGGCCATGGGAGGTCCTGGGGGTTGGCCACGGAAGGTTCTGGACTGCAGCCACGGGAGGTTCTGGGATTACGGGCATTGGACATTCTGGGATCTGGCCATGGGAGGTTCTGGGACTAGGGCATGGGAGGTTTTGGTTTCAGACATTGGAGGTTCTGGGTTTCAGCCATGGGAGGTTCTGGGTTTCAGACATTGGAGGTTCTGGGATTAGGGCATTGGACATTCTGGAATTTGGCCATGGGAGGTTCTGGGTTTAGGTCGTTGGAGGTTCTGGGTTTCAGCCATGGGAGGGTTTTGTACATTGGCCACAGAAAGGTTCTGAGTTTTGGCTCCAGGAGGGTTCTGGGATTGAGCCATGGGAGGTTCTGGGATTCAGGCATTGGAGGGTTTGGGGTTTTGGCTCAGGGAGGGTTCTGGGTCTCAGCTATGGGAGATTCTGGAGTATGGCCGCAGGAGTGTCCTGGGCCTTGGCCAGAGGAAGGTTCTGCATTTCAGCCATCAGAGTGGTTTGGGTTTTGGTCACGTCAGGGATCTGGGTTTGGCCACAGCAGAGTTCTGGGATTGAGCTGAGGGAGGGTTCTGGATTTCACCTCTAGGAGGTTCTGGAATTGGGCCATGGGAGGGTTCTGGAATTGGGCCATAGGAGGGTTCTGGGATTGGGCCATGGGAGGGTTCTGGGATTGGGCCATGGGATGGTTCTGGGATTGGGCCATGGGAGGGTTCTGGGTTTGGAGGGTCCCATTTTCTGTCCCCCGAGCAGTGGTGACACAGCCCACACTGTCCCGTTGACAAAATCCTCCCGAGAGCCTCAGGCTGGGTCATGCTTTCATTTTATTCACTTCATATAAAAATCTCTTAAGAATGCGTCTGAACACAATATAGAATACTATAACATACATAGTGTGAAACTTTGGGGAACAATAAAATAACCACCTGGAACAATGCAGTGTTCAACAGACAAACAAACCCATTGATCATGCACAACTGTGCTATTGTCATGAACTAATCAGTCACGAGTTGGACCAGAAAGCTTGAAACGTATTTTACAAACCGAGATTGACACCGCTCACGATGCCGGACAAGCTTTGTCAGAGGAAGTTTCACAGCACAATTATTACATCAGTTCACATTTTTTTGTTGGTTTTTGTTGTTGTTGTTGTTTTTTTTCTGTCATAGAAATTCACATTGGGTTGTTCGGAAATTGGTAACATTGTGACATTGAAAAGCCGGGCGCGGGGGGCGCGGGGAGTTCTTTGTTCGGTTCCCCCTCTCCGCCTTCCTGGCAAATTCCCAAATTTGCTGCCCTGGGACGCGGTGTCCCCTCCCCACGGGCGGCTGCCACCCAAATGCCCTTCCTGGGTTGTGTCTGTCTCTTCAGCTATGTTCAGGTTCTTGGACTTTATGCAATACAAAAGGTTACAAGAAAAAAAAAAAAAAAACAAACAAAAAAAAGGCAACTCTTATTCCGAGTTTTCTACCCCATTAACATCGCCGCCGACAGGCGATGCTAATTCATATAAATTAATAACTTACAAAACATTACAGTATGTACAGTAGGTAATAAATACACTGTTATAAACAGTAATGGAGGTGGTAGAGCTCGAGGCAGTGCAGGAGGAGGATGGTGGACCTAAACCTAGGGAACGTGGACGAGAGGCCAGAGAAAACACAAATATCCGAGCGTGCAAATTCCAGGGAGCTGCCGAGGGGGAAGGCGTGTCACACGCTGCCTTGCCACGCTTACTCAGGGATGGACTGAGCTGTGCCAGGGGAAAAAAACAAACAAACAAACAAACAAACAAACAAACAAACAAACCCCCCCTGCCCTCTGTCCTGCTCACCACAAACCCAAACCCCGGGGAGGAAAAAAAAATCCTGCCGTTCCCAGCGAGGGAACGGCGCCGAGTGACTCCCGACGGGTCACCGGGGGGATTAGGAACACGTCGAAGGTGCAGTAATGCAAAGCAGAGGGTTTCCCCTTCTGTTTAGTCTGTCAAAGTGATTAACTGCAATAAAGTGACAGGTATTGCCCGTGGGAAAAAAAAAAAACAGGAAGACTGCTTCTGGTAACAGGAAGAATCCAAAAAAGTAGCCGTCGATTCCGAAACACCTCGCGTCGCTTTTGGACTACCCAGCTCCGTGCGTTGGATCAAGAGACTCTTGAAAAGACATGAAAGTGTTTACAAAGAAGGCACACAGGTCTGCAGACAGGTGGTCGGGTGGACAGGTCGGATATGAGTTATTGATCAGTAGTTTCTATCGGTCTAACCGGTACAAACTCCAAGACTAACAGTATAAAATCCCTCGGCCGCGCGTCAGCGCCGCCGCGGGCCCGGCCCAAGCCGGCCCCGGGACCGGGCGGTGCTCTCGGCTGACGGGGCTCCAACCACGACGCAAATCACCCGTGCATTTCCTGAGCAATCGTTCCCCACCCCGTCTGTAACCCTGACTCCAATCTCCAGCAGCTGGAGGATCTGTCACCCCCCGGCAGAGGCCGCGGCCCCGGCTGCAGGGGCGGTCGGAGGCCGCTCGCAAGCTCCGCAAGTGTTTGAAAGCCGCTCCCGCGGGGCAGGGCCATTATGTGTCGGCGGGAGATGTGTCTTCTGTCACGATCTCGATGGTGGCCTCCCTCTGCGGCTCCTCCTCCCCGGCCCGGGCCGCGCAGAGCGTCTCTGTATTGCTGAAGTAGCCGAGGCTCTCGCCGTCCTTCTCCGGCCCGTCCGAATCCTCCTCCTCCAGCGTCAGTTCGAACTGGAACTTCTCCATCAGGCCCTGGCAGTCCTGGCCCCGCTCCTCCAGGGGAGGGGACGGGCTCTGAGGTATCATGCTCTGGTACCAGTTCCTGTTGTCCTCCAGAGTGTCCAGGATGTCCTGGGCGTCGGGCTGCACCAGGTCAGCCCAGGTCTCCCAGAGCGGATGGACGATGTAGTCAATGAATCCCACCTGGAGAACAAAGGCACACACAGGCTCAGGGAAAGGGAATAACCAGGGAGAGGTGGATGTCTGGGAAGTTCACGTTATATTCATTTTAGGAGCGAAATGCCAGGAGCACGCCCCCAGACCAGCAGAGCCTAAAGCAGACACAATAACCTGATCCCAAAGCTGGGCTGGTGTCCTGCCCAAAACCAAACCTCTCACTGAGAGCAGGAGCCAGCAGGAGATGCAGGGACAGAGCCTGGGCTGATCCCCCAGTGTGGGCAGCGGAAAAGGAGAGGGGCAATTTCGCTCCTCTGCCCCGCTCAGGTGAGACCCCACCTGCAGAGCTGCTCCAGCCCTGGGCTCTGACAGCAGCAGGAGCTGGAGCTGCTGGAGAGAGTCCAGAGGAGAACCCGGAGCTGCTGCAGGGCTGGAGCCCCTCTGGAGCCGGGCTGGGAGAGCTGGGGGTGCTCAGCTGGAGAGGAGAAGGATCCAGGGAGAGCTCAGAGCCCCTGGCAGGGCCTGAAGGGGCTCCAGGAGAGCTGGAGAGGGGCTGGGGACAAGGGATGGAGGGACAGCACACAGGGAATGATGGCTAGATGGAAGGAATTGTTCCCTGTGAGGATGTGGAAGCCCTGGAATCCCTGGCAGTGCTCCAGACCAGGCTGGATGGGTTTTGAGCACCCTGGGATGGTGGGAGGTGTCCCTGCCACGGAGCCGGGCTCTCAGCACCGAGTCTGCTCCTCTCAGACAGAATTCCTGGGAATGAGGCCGGTGCATTTATGGCCTCATCCCAGAGTTCCCACACGACTGTCAGCTGGGAATACCCCAGTGCTCCCAAGGGGAGCAGCCTTTATGGCCTGAGCTTCAGACTTTGGGTGTGTTTCCCTGTGGGCTGCACTCAGTGCTCTCTTCCGAACCCTCCCACGATTCCTGTTTTCCTCCCGCCCTCCGCCAGAGCCGCCCCGCGAGAGATTTCCTTGGGAAGAGGCTCTGCTCCTCCCGGGAATGCTGCCTGGCCCCCGTGGAAAGAGTGAGGGATGCGCTGCCCCGTCAGCCCTTCCGCTGAGCTCAGCCCTGCTCCGATGCCGTGACTCAGGGCGGAACCGCGTCCAGGACGGAACGGCCGTAAAGGGGATTGGGATCCTCCCGTCTTGGCAGAGCCCGCCCGCGCTCCACGGCCTCGTGTGCAGCGGGGAAAAAGCTCTCCCAGGAGCTGGGAGCTCGACAAGCTCGAGGTGTTTGCTTTGGAAATCGCTCCCGGCTCCCTCAGACACAACAGGATGTCAACAGCACCGCGAATTGGAACGGGACGGGGAGGCAGCGCCGGCGGAAAAGGTGCTGAAAAGTTCCTGCTGCACGGGGTGAGGGGGGAAAAAAAAGGGCTTGGGATGGTTGGAAGGCAAAATGCTGCAGGACTCCACGGCACCGATGGGTAAAAATCAGCACTCCTTAATCGCTGTTGGCCTAAAATCATTGTTTCGGGTCATTGTTCCATTAGAAACATCCCAAATCGTGGAATGATTGGCCACACGGCTCAGCACAGGTCCCAAAATATTGAGAGGGCACCTCAAGCTTTGAAATATTTGCATATTGGTTTCCAATCTGCTCCTTGTTTCCCTCCAGCATGGACGCACCGCTTCCCTTTCTCCTTTGCCATTCCATGATTCCGTTTTGTACAATTCCTGTCTCTTTTGCACGGCAAAAATGCCATTTGGAAACCTCCAGCATGGACACACCGCCTCCCTTTCTCCTTTGCCATTCCACGATGGACATTTTATGCAATTCCTGGGTTTTTTGCACACCAAAAATGCCATTTGGAAACCTCCAGCATGGACACACCGCCTCCCTTTCTCCTTTGCTATTCCACGATGGACATTTTATGCAATTCCTGGGTTTTTTGCACACCAAAAATGCCATTTGGAAACCTCCAGCATGGACACACAACCTCCCTTTCTCCTTTGCTATTCCACGATGGACATTTTATGCAATTTCTGGGTTTTTTGCACAGCAAAAATGCCACTTGGAAGCCTCTGGGAAGTGCAGATGTGCAGCAAAGAATGAATCGGAGCTCACCCGTGGAGCACATGGGCAAGCCTGGCCGAGGGATTCATTCCTTGTTAGGTTAAGAAATCCGACAGATTTTTCCAACAAAATCACCCCGCGGTTGAGTGAATAATTTTGAAAGCACTTGGCTGAGCCCAAGAGGACATTTGGAAATAATTATCATCAATTTTGTTACTTATTCAAGCTGAAAGACCTCGGTGATGACTTGCTGGAGTCATTCAAAAACAACAAGCAAGACAGCATTATATAAAAGGCTGGAATCTGTTTGGACAAACAGAAATTCCTGGTTTCATTCCAGATTATCCAGGCGAAATTTTATGGCCTGTGCTACGCAGGTCAGAACAAAATCTGACCTTGAAGCCATTCTATGAATCAGAACCGGGGATGAGCGAGTTCACCCCCAAAAAGAAAAGAGGCAAATCCCGCTCCCTTGGAGTTTTGTGGGGATGGAAATGAACATTTCTGGGATTCACCCTGCACGGGGCGGCTCCAGAAGCCCCTGGTTCAGCTGGACACGAGCGCTGCGGGATTGCCCGGGATAACGAGTGCCATCCAGAGCCCTGCAGGGTGCTGAGGCGGGTCTGAGCTGGGAGAAGCTCCCAGCCCAGCAGATCAGCGGGGCTGGCACTGGGGTACAACATCCGTGGGGTTCGGAGGGCGTGGGGGCAGAACTGCCCTCCCCAGCCCGGGCAGCAAAGGGACCCAGCTCCCTCTGGAATCTGGGACACGAGCAGGGAGTGAGGGGGATGGAGAGGAGCTGGGGGAGCCTCTGCAGCCCGTGAGAGCCCCAGGCAGAGCTGGATGTCGGCGTGGATCGGAACCCACGCTCTCCTAATCGTGCTGCACAGGCAGCTGAGCTTTGTCTCTGCTTCCAGACACCGGGCTCAGGCAGGAAAAGCTGCAGCTCGGGGCCAATTACCTGGGATTTTTCCACGGAGGCCGTGTGCTTGTCACACATGGGGCTGATTTCCATGCCTCTCTCCCGCTCTTTGTCTCCCTGCTGGAAGAACTCCTCCATGATCCTGTCCGTCCACTGCCGGTACAGCTCCAGGGACTTTGTGGGATTACTCAGGTCTGCACAATGTACCATATTCCGGAGAACCTGCAATTACATCCGTCAGGAAACTCATAAAATCAGCTGGAAAAAGAGCAGGGTTTCGAGCTGGATCTGCAGAACGTTGCACCAAAACATTCTCTGGTTATGAAACAGATCATAAAAATATCAGAAATGTCGCACTGGAGCACGGGAAAGACCTGGAGCTGCTGGGGAGAGTCCAGAGGAGAACCCAGAGCTGTTCCAGGGCTGGAGCCCCTCTGGAGCCAGGCTGGGAGAGCTGGGGGTGCTCAGCTGGAGAGGAGAAGGATCCAGGGAGAGCTCAGAGCCCCTGGCAGGGCCTGAAGGGGCTCCAGGAGAGCTGGAGAGGGACTGGGGACAAGGGATGGAGGGACAGCACACAGGGAATGGCTGTAAGCTGACAGTGGGTAAATCTGGATGGGATTTGGGCAGGAATTCCTGGCTGGGAGGGTGGGGAGGAGCTGGGATGGAATTCCCAGAGCGGCTGTGGCTGTCCCTGGATCCCTGGCAGTGCCCCAGGCCAAGTTGGACACTGGGGTTGGAGCAGCCTGGGACAGTGGGAGGTGTTGGGGTGGGATGGAATGAATTTCAAGTCCCTCCCAACCCAAACCAGCCGGGAATTCTGCGATTCCATCCCCGTGGACGAGCTCAGCTGCCCCAGCCCCGAGGCCAGACACAGCTCCAGCCTCACAGCTGGTGCTGCTGTGGAAGTGCCAGTGACATCACACAGGTTTTTTGGGGATCCAGCTGCTTCCCAGCATTCACAATCCACTTCCAAGCTCTCAGGGAAAGAGGTGAAATGCTCCCACTTCTCTGGAATGAGTAATATCCCTTCCACACACGCACAAAACGGGCCTGACTAAGTGGCCACGAGGATTTAGGCAGCGCCAGAGTGTTTGAAATAAAAATTTGAAGAGTTTTCCCAGGAGCCTGTTGTTAAGGAGTTGGTCATCAAAGCGGAGGGCAGAGCAGGATCTATCTTGCCCTGCTCGCTGCACAGCCCCGTTCCAGCATTTCCTGGTCACTTGGAAACCAAGGATTGAATTATTGAGGGAACAGACTGTACAGCAGTAAATCCAGCTCATTCTGAGTTGATTTAGATAAGAAGTCCCAAATGAAAATTTTGTTCCAATTTTGAACTTTTGAAAGTGTTGCAACAGGGGGAACAAATGGGAGGAAGCAGCAAGGAAGTTTAGGAGCCCTCAAAAAATTGACCTCAGAATGTGGCACGTTTGCAGCTCCAGGTGTTAAAAAACCCCACGACCCTAATTCTGGTCCCCAAAAAACTACGGCACCATCCCCGGGCTTCCTTTTAGTGCAGGGGAAAACGACTGCTGAGAATTCAGCTTCTCTAAACGATCGACTTCAAAGCCACGGTAAGAAACGGGAGCGTGGCTCCTTCATCCCGACCAAACCACCCCCAAACCCAGGGAATTTGGCCGCCTCACCTGTATTCTGTCCGTGTAGTTGTCCAGAAGGAGAACTCCTGAACTGGTCACCTTCTTAGTTTCCACCATCGTCTTCAGATCAGCCAACAGACTCATGTGCTTGGACATATCAGTGGCCAACACCTTCCCAGAAAAGGGAAAAAAAAACAGGATTTCAGGAGGGGAAGCCACAAAAAAATGCCGATTTTTGGTTAAGGGGAGGAGGAGGGAGTGGCCATACCATGTCAATCACCATCTTCCTGAGGGTCTGGCGCTGCTTCTTGGTCAGGTTCTGGAAGATGTCACAGTGCTCCTCCTGGAGCAGCTTGAAGCCCACGGCCAGGTGGTGGTTCTCCAGCACGGACTCGTCGTTGTACATCAGGGCCAGCTCGGAATCTGCGGAAGGGAGGGCAAACGTGGGATTTCCGACAGCCCACCGGAGCTTGTCCTGGGCACTGAAATGTTTTAATGGGGGGAAGTTTCCTTTCCCCACCGCTGGAAGGGTTCAGGGCCGAGCTGGATGGGGTTTGGAGCAGTCTGCTCCGGGGGAAGGTGTCCCTGCCCATGGGATACTGGATGATTTTAGGATTCTGGGGTTCTTGTTAGCTCCACGAGTGCCAGCAACCAGCACCCAGCACTTGCTCAGTCCCAGTGACAAAATAACGCTCAGTCGACTCCATTACAGATCACTGGCAACAGAATTGTGCAAAAACCCTTCCCAAAACACAGCAATCCCCAGATTTTGGGATCCAGATCCGTGCTCGGCCTGTGGCAGAACACAGCACGAAGCCCAGCGCTGGGCTTTCAACAGCAACAGGATTATTTCTCTTATCTTAATGGGAAAGTTTGCACTCGGGGCTGGCAGAATTATTGTGCGCTAGCAAGCAGTAGATATTGACTTTAGAAATTGTGCCACAACGGTTCCCTTTGTCCGGGATTGCATTTCAGTTCCTGCTTGATTCCAAAATGTCTCACTCCTCCACCGCAGCCTACTTTGAGAGGGCAGCACAGCCTGCGAGCCGCGGCGCGCAAGAAGCGAAATCCCCGAGGGATTCAGAGCAAAACTCACTTGTGTTGATCAGGAACTGATTGGAGACCCCGGGGTGATCCACGTCATGGATCGCAGCCGCAAAAATGGCAGCGAGGATTTCCAGATCCGTGAAGACAGCCTAGGACCGGAGCAACAGGAACCCGTCAGCGGGACTGGGGGGTTTAACTCCCGACACCCGGGCAAGCCGACCGAGGGGAACAAATCGCGCTTTTCCACGGGGGTTTTCCGGGACAAGGCACCGCCTCGGAAGAAAGGCGAAGCGGAGATCCCGCCTGCCGAGGTCTCCCAGCGCGCGGAAGAGCCGGCGGTGCCCACCCCGCGCCCGGAGCCGGGCAGGGCACTCACGTCCAGGGCAGGGGTGGAGAGCAGCACGTGGGTGGACTGCGCCACGTCGGCGGCATGCAGGCTGTTGTGGTAGGCCACGTCCGAGTGGTAGTGGTCCTCCAGCGTCATCATGTACGTCACGAACGTGTCCGAGGAGATCTTGAAGGTTTTCAGCAGGTCCCGCTCCTGGGGGACGGGAGCACAAACGCCCGGCTGAGCGCGGGAGCGGGAGAGCGCAGCGGGGCCGGGGGGGAGAGGCGTGGGGAGCCGGGCTGGGAGCAGCGTCCCGGGAATACGCACCTGGAAGATGGCGTACATGATGCAGGTGAGCGGGCGGTTGTGGGAGTACCTGGCCACGTTGAAGATGTTGAGGCCCCACTTATTCAGGTCTTCCAGTTCCTTTGGAGAGCACAGAGAGAGAGAGAAGGGCTCGGAGGGTTTTCCCAGGCAATTCTGCAGTTCCCAAAAGTTGGGCAATATGCAAATCTGATTTTATTTAAATTGTAATTAGGTAAGTGCTGAACGGGTGAGCTTAATGAGCACAGAGTAACTGTGAAGGGCTGATTTTGTGGCTCATAATTGCTCTCCTCAGCCTTCATCACCTGTTTTCTATTCATTTTAGGGCTGTTTTCGTGTATTCTTAAATATGCAACGTGCTCTTAAGGCTCCCATTCGTTCCAGCATTCCTAATGGCCACATCATTCCAGGGATAGTAATTCCAAAGCGGGGAACAATCCGTTCCCAGGTGAGCAGGGACCCCTCATACCTTGGCCAGGTGATCTTCCTTTTCCGTCTTCACCCCAAACCGTGAGATGCTGGTGTTGTTCAAGCTGGAACTGTGCATTAGTTTCTTCACCCCGCTGATCTGTGTCATGAGCTGCTGCTTCTTCTTCTTCTCCCTGTCCTTCTGCGTGGGAGAAGGGATCTCCACATCGTTCTGCTTGTCTGCAACAGAGCGGGGGGAAATGAGTCAGCACAACGTGAGCACACCCCGGCACATCGCCCCAAATCAGCGCCTGAGCTGCTGCCCCTGCTCCCCACCTCAAACCCAGGCGGTTCTGCTGGGGAATCTTCTCATTCTGCGATCCGAAAATAGAAAAATAAAATCAATTACAAAAGCTCTGGTTGCTCCCTCGCAGCCACTGTGTGGTTTGGGGACACTGGACATGTCCAGGAATGTCTCTCTGTGCCTGGATGTGGCACTTGGGGACATGGATTGGGGCTGGGAATGGTTGATCTCCAACCTAAATGATTCTGTGATTTTCCGTGCCTGAAAGGTTCTCCTTGGGGATAAATCCCAGTTAATTTTATTCCCCATTTTCAGGAGAACAAAAGGTATGTTCAAACAAATTGCTCTTTTTCCTGAATAAGGTAAAACCACATCTATTTTCCCTATTTCCACTTTTTAGGGTCAACACCCCCCGCTCTCAAAACCAGGAACAAATGGGTGTCACCGGTTTATTAAAGCTTTTTCCTCTCCAAACACACCTGGAATAACATCCAAAGCACAGGCTAAATTCCCGTTGCCATTCTCAGGGATAATCACAGTTCTAGTGCACGAGAAGAGGGCCCGAGCCTGGCTGTGCAGATGTTGTTTAGTAAATAAATAAATCTTAAACCCAGGCGTCATTTACTGCCCTACAGCTGATTCATTAAAGCGCAGGTCCAGCGGCTCGTTACCTCCACCCAAACCATTTCTCATGGATTTTCCCACAGCCTCTGCACCCCTTGAGGACCTCCGGGGGGACGAGGCTTCCAGGCAGGAGTTACTTTCAAGCCTGGCTCAATGAAATCCCGAGCAGCGGCGCTGCAGTTAGGAGAGGAGTCATCCTTCACAGGCTGACATCAGTGGGTGTTCCCTGGATTTTGCTGAAGGACTTTCCTCTCCGTGATCTCCTTAGCAGTGACTAAGGCAGCACCAAATGGCCATTCTGGAGCAGAAATCCCCCTCTGCTGTCCCCACGGGGGTGGCATTGGCACGGCCCAGCCCTTGGGACGAGCGCAGGGCCCGCGGGGAGCGGGATCATCCCTGCTGCTCATCTCCGACCTTCCCACGCCGTGTCCCCGCTGGGAACGCGGGGCTGGACCCTCTGCTCCTCCCTGGAGCCTTCCCAGCTCGTTTCGTCACGGAATTACGGAAGGAGTTGGGATGGGAGGGAGGTTAAAGATGATCTGGTTCCGCCCCTGGCCGTGGCAGGGATGCCTTCTGCTGTCCCAAGGTGCTCCAACCTGGCCTTGGACATTCCAGGGGTGTTGGGCACCCTGTGCCAGGGCCTCGTCCCCCTCACAGCCAGGAATTCCTTCCCAATCTCCCATCCATCCCAGCCATTCCCTGTGTCCTGTCCCTCCTTGCCCTGGTAGAATCAAAAGGCTGAATGAGCTGGGTTTAATATCTGTGAATTATCCCCAGCTTCGGAGATGAATGAATTTCCTACCCAGACTTTTCTTTCTGTTTGTTTCTCCAACCTCCTCGCTTGCAGCCTCCTGTTATTTTGGGTGTTCATTTCATTTAATCAAATTTTAGGGTAGGAAAAAAACCCTAATTCATAAAACCCCAGCACGACTTCCTGAAACAACTGATAATCCTTTTAAAAGAAGGTTTTGGGTATTTTTTAATTTAAGAAGAGCAATCAGGCTGCAATCTGGCCCAGTCTGGAGAGCCTGGCCCTCCTCAGCAGTGCCAGGCCCTGGGTGGCCTCACACGGGGGATGTCACTGTCACTGTCACTGTCACTGTCACTGTCATTGTCACTGTCACTGTCACTGTCACTGTCACTGCCACTGCCACTGCTACTGTCCCTGTCACTGCCACTGTCATTGTCACTGCCACTGCTACTGTCACTGTCACTGCCAATGTCACTGTCACTGTCATTGTCACTGCCAATGTCACTGTCACTGCCAATGTCACTGTCACTGTCACTGTCACTGTCACTGTCATTGTCACTGTCACTGTCACTGTCACTGCCACTGCCACCAGGCACGAGAGGAGCAGCAGGACGGGAATGAACAGAGCATTGTCCAGCCCTGCCAAGGGGAACAGCAGCAGGAGCTGGAGCTGCTGGGGAGAGTCCAGAGGAGAACCCGGAGCTGCTGCAGGGCTGGAGCCCCTCTGGAGCCGGGCTGGGAGAGCTGGGGGTGCTCAGCTGGAGAGGAGAAGGATCCAGGGAGAGCTCCGAGCCCCTGGCAGGGCCTAAAGGGGCTCCAGGAGAGCTGGAGAGGGACTGGGGACAAGGGATGGAGGGACAGCACACAGGGAATGGCTGTAAGCTGACTGTGGGTAGATTTGGATGAGATATTGGGAAGGAATTCCTGGCTGGGAGGGTGGGGATGCCCTGGAATAGAATTCCCAGAGCAGCTGTGGCTGTCCCTGGATCCCTGGCAGTGCCCCAGGCCAGGTTGGACATTGGGGCTGGAGCAGCCTGGCACACTGGGAAGTGTCCCTGCCCTGGCAGGGATGGCACTGGATGATCCTTATGGTCCCTTCCAACCCAAACCAGTCTGGAATTCCGTGAAAAAAGCAACCCCAGCAGCACCAGCAGCAGCTCTGGCTCATCAGCCCCTGCTGGGATTCAGGCTCCATTACCCTGAGTGTCTGTGGGGTTTATTTTTGGTGGCCACATCAGCAATTCCTGCTCCACGCTCCTGTGTGACCACCAGCCAAACCCTGGATTCGCCCCTTTGTGCATCCCAGTCCAGCCCCATTCCCTGCTGGAATTCATGCTCTGGGTTCAGCTGAGCACAGAATCAATGCTTTCCCACAAATCCAAACTTCCATGGATTATTAATGCTGTCGACTGTCCTAAATGCAGGCAGCAGTTCCAGTTGCAGCTGGATTTTGGAATCACTTTAAAATCCTTAATGGGAATAATTGTGTGTCACACAGGGAACACATCCCCACATCCCTGGCCATTCCACCCCAGGGCAGGAATCCCCAGCATTCACAGACACTCAGCCTCTGGAGCTGTTGGATTCAGGGGTGTCCCTAAATCTGAGATTCCTCATTTTAGATGCAAATGGCCACAAATCCTGAAGCTGCTTCCCGAGAAAATCCCGTTTCTCCTGCCAGAGGGCTCATTCATGTCCGGGGAGCCGTGAGCTCCTACGGAATGAACGAAACGCAAAATTTTTCCTCTGGCTTCCGATTCTCTGACTTCTGGTGCGAAACGAGCAAATTCGCACGGAGCGACGAATAAAATTTTGGGGACGATTTGGTCTGAGGCCCCGTCCTGAGGGGAGGACGCAGCTGAGCGAGGCGGCGGCTGCAGCCGGCTCTGTGTGACTTTGTCCTTCCCGTGAGGTCACCGCAAAAACCCCAGCATTGCATAAGGCAGCCAGCAGCAGCCCCAAGGAATCCTCCCAGAGACATCCCAGGGCTGGGGGAGGAATTCCTCTTCGGATCCCGTTTGAGAGTGAAAACCCAGCCAGGGAAGCTGTGAATGGGGGGTGATCCGGCTGCCCTCAACCCTTCCCTGAGCTCACAAAAAGGAAAAAGCTCGGGATGCATTCCTTACCCAGGAAAGTGTTGGAAATGTACTCGGACACTTGGTTGCCGGAGCGGCTCATCTCGGACAGGTGTGTGAGCTCCCGGTTCAGCATCCTCTTGAACTGCGAGGGGCAGAGCACACAGAAACGGCATTTTTGGTGGAATCCTTCCCCGAATCCGCGCAGCGCTAGCACGGCAGGCTCCCCCCAACACGCAGGATCCCGGGGATGTTTGGGATGGAGCCGGCGACAGATGGCTTCATTTCCAGCCTGCTCGGCATCACCATGGCTGGATATTCCTTTTCAGCCCACGGAATTCATTCCCTCTAGAGACACTCATTGATTGTTACTGTCACAAATGAGGAGAGAGCGTTTCGGAGGAATCTCTCTGAGAGCTCAGGGTTTTTGTCTCAGGTTGAGATTTCCCCATCCCTGAACCTTCTTTTGTTCTGGGTTTTCTAAATTTGCTCCGTTTTGTGTTAAACGAACGGACAGCTGCATATCCAGAGGAGAAATACGCCCTGAATCTGAAGATCCTACAGCAAAATGTGGGATCCAGGCGTTATTCCCTTAGATATTCATGCTGGGATCCTTCAGATCTGAAGGATCTGCTGATTTTGTAGCCCAGCATTCTCACTGCTGCATCATTTTATCCTGCAACACTGAATTCCGCCCCCCCCAAAAATGACATCCATGGATTCTGCATGCACAGTGCACACACGATTAGCCAAAACACACAGAAATCAGCGTTTTTAAAGAATATCTTCCTCACAGAGCCTTTCTCTGAGCAACACAGCATGAACAAACAAACAAAAAAACCAAAAAAAGAGCAGCCGTTAATAATTAATAATTCAGTAATTAATAATCCTTCAAGAATTAAACCCACCTTAATGTAACCCCAGGACACAGACAACAAATAGTTGGCTTCGGGCATTTTGGAAAGCTCCTTGCAAGCCAGCACAAATCCTCCCGGAGAAATCGCCGCACCGACGGGAGAGGAGCTTTCCCCGATCCCCAAAAATCCCAGTTCATCCGAGGCAGAGATCCCGCAAAAGCCGGCGGCCGCTAATCCCGGCCCCAAGCGCAGCCCGGCAGCGCATCCTCGCCGAGGCTGCCCGTGGGTGGATGGGCTGAGATCCGGGAATGCACAAAGGGCCGGGAATCGATGCGCGCGGATCCAGCCGCCTGCCTGGGAGCGCTGGGGAATTTGGGATCGTGCCGCTCGCTCAGCTCCTGAAGGGGGTCCCCGCTCCGTGGGAGCCCGGCTCAGCTGAGCAGCGCCAGGGAAATGATGCTGATTTTGCCAGCTCTGCTAACACAGCCATGTTTTATGGGAGAATTAAAATGGAGGAAGCTCCTGGAATATTTAAATAAGGGGAAAGCAGGCAGCAGGCTCCTCTCCATGCCTGCTCTGCTTTAACCCTGTTCCCTACAGAGACTTGCAAAATATTCCCAGCTGGATTTTTTAAAACTTTTTTTTCACGTTTTTGGTGTGATCAGGTTTTTCCTCCTCGGTGGTAAAGGGCAAAATGCAGCAAGGGAGCAAAGCGCCACTTTACAAACTGAAATATCCCTCAGACAGGAGGCACAAAACCCAATCCCCTTCAATCTGTAAGCGCAATTCATAAATCCATACGTTCATTCTTAAAAGAATGCATCCGTAATGTCCCTGCCCAAGGCAGGGGGTGGAACGAGCTGAGCTTTAAGGTCCTTCCCAACCCCAACCGCCCTGTGATTCACAGCCCAAATTTCAGTATTTAATCAGTTCTGCAGTTTTTGTTTCACACAAGCAATCCCCCTCCGAGGAAGCCGGAGCTGTCCTTGACACAAAGGAATCCAAAGAAAATCCCCCCGTGCCGCGCTCCCAGCACGGGATCACCGGGATGCGCAGCTCTCCCGCTGCTCGGGACGTCCTTGGCGATTGTGCCGGGGACGCAGCACGTGCCGGAGGCCAGGATTCCCAAAATAAAAGGGCCGTCTTTGCTGTGAAACCCTCTGCTCTCTCCAGCTGCCTTCCCAGCTCCCAGCCTCTCCTGGGATGATGGCACGAGGCTGCCCCGCGTGCCGGCGGACACGTGAGGCGTGGGCACGGCCCCGAATCCTGCTCCCTGCTCGCTCTGACAGCCCAGGCTGGACAAGGAACCGCTCCAGAACGTCCAGATGGGATTCCGGCCCAACCTTTGGGCACGTGGAGCAAAGGAAGTCGTGACCCATCCTCTCCTCTCCTTAAATTCAAGACCAGCAGAGGTGGGGAGCTGGTGTCAGCCCCCTTCCACCTGCGCAGCCCAGAGGTGGGGTGGGACCTGCTGGGACAATGCCACCTTGTCCCTGCTGTCCCCTCCCACAGCCGCCTGCCAGTGTCACAGAAACATGGAATCCTGCAAGGGTTTGGGTTGGAAAGAATCTTAAATCCCATCCCATTGCGATTCCCCATCCCTGAACCTTCTTTTGTTCTGGATTTTCTACATTTGCTCCGTTTTGTGTTAAACGAACGGACAGCTGCATATCCAGAGGAGAAATATGCCCTGAATCTGAAGATCCTACAGCAAAATGTGGGATCCAGGCGTTATTCCCTTAGGTATTCATGCTGGGATCCTTCAGATCTGAAGGATCTGATAATTTTATAACCCAGCATTCTCACTGCTGTCCCTGCCAGGGCAGGGACACCTCCCACTGCCCCAGGCTGCTCCAAACCTCATCCAACCTGGCATGCGGCACTGCCAGGGATCCAGGGGCAGCCACAGCTGCTCTGGGCACCTGTGCCAGGGCCTCACACCCTCCCAGCCAGGAATTCCTTCCCAAATCCCATCCAATCCTACTCTCACTATCACACAGTGAGAACCTCACATTCCAGGTAAGTCAAGCAGCTTAAATCCCATCCCATGGGATACACGAAGGAGAGGGATGTGAAGGATTCTGGCATCCCATGGGATACAGGGAGGAGAGGGATGTGAAGGATTCTGGCATCCCATGGGATACTGGGAGGAGAGGGATGTGAACGTTGGCATCCCATGGGGTACAGGGAGGATTGGGATGTGGAGGTTGGCATCCCATGGGATCCAGGGAGGATTGGGATGTGAAGGTTGGGATCCCATAGGATACAGGGAGGAGAGGGATGTGAAGGTTGGCATCCCATGGGGTACAGGGAGGATTGGGATTCTGGCATCCCATGGGATACAGGGAGGATTGAGCTGTGAAGGTTGGCATCCCATGGGATCCAGGGAGGATTGGATGGGTGGAGGATTCTGGCTGTCCAGGAACACACCCCACAGCGCTGGGCCATGGGATTTTGCCCCTGCAGGGTCTCCACTCCACCTCCTGTGAACCACGAGGCACCAAAGCCCTTTTGGAAGCGCCAGGAATCCCTCAGGGAAGGCGCAGGAGCGGAACCGGGGGCAGAGCCGGCAGGGCAGGGCAGCCCTGACCCCATCTCTCCTCCTGGCCACAAGCAGCATGTGCTGCAACATTCCCCTGCATCCCGGCCTTCATCCGCACCGGGACACGATCGCTTCCCATCGGCCGGGGTTTCCTTGCATTGGCCCCACTCACATCACCGAGGAACAGCCCACAAAAACGTCTCTACCTCCCAGAGCACAAGGGGAGGCCGCTGCCTTCCCACGGAGGCACACGGCAATTAAGCGGCCGCCACAAGGTCACCCGAGGCATCTGCAGCAGAGGGGAAAAAAAATCCTCGGGATTCTCGGGTCGCATCTGGAAGCAGGAATCTGCACAGCCCCGGCTTTAATCTCCCTCGTTTTCCAGCCCTTTAATCAGCAGCCCTTTATAAACACAGGCAGCAGAATCCCGGCACCGCTAAAAGGACTAAAAGGACCACAAACTGAGCTTTCCGGGAGCTGTGGGAATTCCCACAGCATTTGCAAAGTTTATTGGGATTTGTCATCCCAACGATGCTGGATTCACTTTGTCGCGCACCCTTTCCAAAACACCGAAGCATCCCGGATGTTCCGCTGCTCCTGGCGGGTTTTTGGGATTTTTTTCCTCGCGGTCGGGATGCTCTGGAGCGGCGCTGTTTCCCGGGAATTGCTCTGCAGGGAGCGGGCAGGCTGCTGCCTCCGCAAGGATCAATGGCTTATGTCATGTGCAAACCGCCCCCCCCCCGAGCAATCCCGATCTTAAATCCACGCGGCAGCGATGGGGAAAACAAACGGATTGCGGGGAGTGAGGAGAAAATTCCAATGGGAGCAAACCCAGGGATCGGGGCTTTGGAGAGCGCCGCGTGCAATTACGGTAACGCCCGGCGGCCACGCGGGTAATTACGGTAATCTGCAGCACAGAGCCCCCCGTGCTGCTGTTTTCATTAATTTTCGTAATTAATAATCATCCCCGAGCCTTTTCCAGAGGAAATTAGCACTGACGAGCTCGCCAAGAGGCGGGAATTAGGAGTGTGTGGGTGAGGAGGGGATGCTCACCCCAAATCCGGGGGGGGGTTCCCTTAAAAAGAGGAAAATCAGGAAATGGGCTCAGCACACCCTGCACTCCAAGTTCCGACCACAGGGACATGCAATGGATGTCTTTAACTGACGGGAGGAGTGCAGATAACACAAGGTTGAAGCCCAGGTGCCATTTTCCAAACCCAAAGGCACAGCCAGCATTCCCAGCGAGTCTGGGAGCATCCGGAGCCTCGTGTGAGGAACGGCCCCGGCATCGCGTGGAGCTTCCCTGTTTTCCCCGCTCTGAAGCAACTGCAGAACCCATCTGCACCAAATTAAGTCTCCCAGGGTTGAATCATTATTGGATCACCAGCAGTGACCCTACTCCATGCATCCTCTGCTCCAGGGAATCACAGTTCTCTCCCAGCTCCTCCCCAGCCCAGCGTGCGGGTGGGAATTTCCTTGATTACCAGTGGGAAAGTTCCCTCCCAGCTCCCCTCCTGCTGCCCTCACCAAACCCCCGCTGCTCAGGCCTTCTCCCCACATTTATTCCTCTGCTGAGCTCTGGTTCCCAGCATGGAAATCCTTGGAGAGAGGCCCTGGGAGGGTGGTGACGTTGGCAGCGAGGGCATGGCAGCTCCTGGAGCCACTTGGCAGCTGCCCCGTCACCCCATCCTGACCAAATGTGCTTCGTTTTTGTGCAGAGGAGGAAAATTCGGCCTAATTTATGATGGAATTTGACAGATTTAGGAGCCCAACCACGTTGAGGGGTCCAGGGTGAGCTCGTCACGACCTTCCAGGGCCTGAAGGGGCTCCAGGAGAGCTGGAGAGGGACTGGGGACGAGGGATGGAAGGACAGCACATAGGGAATGGCTCCCAGTGCCAGAGGGCAGGGCTGGATGGGACACTGGGAATTGTTCCCTGGGAGGGGCTGGGATGGAATTCCCAGAGCAGCTGTGGCTGCCCCTGGATCCCTGGCAGTGCCCAAGGCCAGGCTGGACACTGGGGCTGGAGCAGCCTGGGACGGTTGGGATGAGCTGGGCTCTAAGATCCAACCCAAACCCACCTGGGATTCCATGACATGACCCCGACGGGGATTGGGAAAACCTCCCTGATGATTTAGTGTGGAAATTCCCACTTTCCTGGCTCTTTATGGAAAGAACAACTCCGCTCCTCCCCTAAGGAGAACCATGAAGGAGCAGCCACTGCCCTTGGCCTTTCCAGTCTCACACAGACTCCAGCGAGGAATCCTGCTGTAATTCCTGTTCCCGTTCCCTCTGGAGCTTGGAGAGCTGCTCCTGGCGCACAGCAGGGAGAATAAAGCCAGGAGCGGGGATCTGGAAACCCTTTGAAGCGGGTTCAGCCCAGCTGGGGCTCCCCGAGGCCAGGAGCCTTTATGCAAAGAGGCTGCTCAGAAGCGGCCCAAGCCATCAGCAGGAGCTGAGGGCGAACTGGAGATAAGAGAGAGGCCCTGGAGAAGGAATCTCCTCGGGGATGGAGAAGGAGCTCCGCGCAGAGCGCTCCCACCCCGCGCTGCACATCTCCGGTGTGCACAGCTCCCATCCCCGCCGCTCCTCGAAATCCCCAGGACAAAAGGATTCCTGGGCCCTGCGTTACTTTCGCTCCTCCTCCTCCTCCTCCTCGCTTAATTACCCGGGTAATTAGCGCAGGTCCGGAGGTGCAATTAAACCTTGGTGGGACTGCAGGGAGCAGCTCTTCTCCCGGGATTCGAGGCTCTGGGAGCCGGGGAGAGCCGCCCATCACCTGCCTGGAATGAGTTACATACAGGAGGGAAATTCCCCATCCCAGCAATCGGGCTCACAGGGAATGCGGAATGCTTTTGTCTGGGACTGGATGGATGCAACACCCCAATCCAGGTTAAAAAACCCAAATAAATGGGATTAATGCTACCCCGCTGAAGGAATTCTTTGGAATGCCCAACCCTCCCTTCCTGACATCTCATTCCGGCGTTGCACCGAACCAAACTCCTGGATTCTGGAATTGCGGAGCATTTCTTCGAAAGCTTGGAAGTCAAGAGTTAAAAAATTCCTGGATTTGGAGCAGCAGCAACCCCGCTTATCTGTGTTTTCCCGCTGTTACATCACTTACAGAAAGGACAAATTTGCAGCTGTCCTTGTTGCTTCATAATTCTCATCGATTTTCCTTCCTAGGCTCTCCATGGAGGGTGATGGGAGGTGCATTTAACGCTTAAATAAAAAATAAATAAACCAACCAAGAGCCACGAGCCTGTTTCGCACTAAGCAGAACAAAAAGGAGAAAGTTTTCAGCCACATTTCAGTGCCTGGAGAAAAGCGGAACGGCTGCAGCCAACTATCAGTCATTAAAAAAAAAAAAAATCAAATTTCTTTCGCAGCTCTCTCTAGTTCTTATTTCCTAAAACAATATTGCGTTTAATGCGCTAGGAACTCTTTTTAATGAGATACAAACTGCTATTCGTTTTTTTTGGGTTTTCTTTTTTCTTTTTTCTTTTTCTTTTTTTTTTTTGTTTTCCCTTCAGCTGATTTTGGAAACCCAAAAGTAAACACGGGCTTATGAAATCTCCAATTTCACATCAAAGCAGCCTTGATTTATAGAGGCGTTCAAAGGAAGACTTTAAAGGAGCAACATCATGACCAACTTGTTGGCCTGATGTTATTAGAATAATTTAGAAATCCACAATGTAAATGTTGATAAATAAATAGCAGGTTGCCATAAATCAGCATGTGGCTGCTCATGAAAGCGAGAGCATCTATCTGATGCAGACAGAACAATATTCAGATTTTTCCCCCCCCCTCCGTGGAGTTTAGCATTTCTGAGAGCGGCAGAACCTCCCTTGGGTGGGACGGGATTTACGCAACGCTGGGGCTTTTAAAAAGTGATGAATTGGAAGCCGGAGCCGAGTGTTCGCAGCACTGGGGCATTTCCAGCTCATTTCCAGCCAAATGAACTCGAAATATGCAAATCGCTCCCGATGCCGGAAAGGAAAAAACTCCCCGCGGGAGCCGGCCCAAGGAGAGCGCCGGGGATTCGTGCAGCTCCACGGCGGGACAGGATTGCTCCATTCCCGAGAATTCCGGGTGTTACTCAGCGCTGAGGGAGGAAAATCCCCCTGGGCCTCCGCGGGGAAGGGCTCCGGTCACGGCGAAAGCAGCGCCGTGATTCCCTGAAAACGCGTGTGTCATGCGTGGGCAAGGTGTGCCCGCCCGGGATGGGGCTGGCACCCGGAGAAATCCCCGTGTGCCCTGCGGGGCTGGATCTGCTGCTGCCTGCTCCTGTGGGGCCTGGACGGCGGGGAGTGGAGAGTCCAACGCCACTGCCCGTGGATCCCAGGGAGTGGAGAGTCCAACACCACTGCCCGTGGATCTCAGGGAGTGGAGAGTCCAACACCACTGCCCGTGGATGGCAGGGAGTGGAGAGTCCAACACCACTGCCCGTGGATCCCAGGGAGTGGAGAGTCCAACACCACTGCCCGTGGATGGCAGGGAGTGGAGAGTCCAACACCACTGCCCGTGGATGGCAGGGAGTGGAGAGTCCAACACCACTGCCCGTGGATCCCAGGGAGTGGAGAGTCCAACACCACTGCCTGTGGGTCCCAGGGAGAGGAGAGTCCACTGCCACTGCCCGTGGATGGCAGGGAGTGGAGAGTCCAACGCCACTGCCCGTGCATCCCAGGGAGTGGAGAGTCCAACGCCACTGCCCGTGGATCCCAGGGAGTGGAGAGTCCACTGCCACTGCCCGTGGATCCCAATCCTGGAGAGTCCAACGCCAGCGCCCATGGATCACAGGGAGTGGAGAGTCCAATGTCACTGCCCCTGGATCCCAACCTACGGATCCCAGTCCTGGAGAGTCCAACACCAGTGCCCTTGGATCAAAGGGACTGGAGAGTCCAACACCACTCCTCATGGATGGCAGGGACTGGAGAGTCCAAAACCACTCTGCCCATGGATCACAGAAAGTGGAGAGTCCAACACCAGTGCCCATGGACGGCAGGGAGTGGAGAGTCCAATGCCACTGCCCCTGGATCCCAGCCTATGGATCCCAATCCTGGAGTGTCCAACACCAGTGCCCATGGATCCCAGTACCCAACACCACTGCCCCTGGATCCCAAACCATGGATCCCAGTCCTGGAACATCCAACACCACTGCCCCTGGATCCCAGTCCTGGAGTGTCCAATACCACTGCCCCTGGATCCCAGTATCCAACACCACTGCCCCTGGATCCCAGTCCTGGAGTGTCCAATACCACTGCCCCTGGATCCCAGTATCCAACACCACTGCCCCTGGATCCCAGTCCTGGAGTGTCCAATACCACTGCCCCTGGATCCCAGTATCCAATACCACTGCCCCTGGATCCTAATCCTGGAGTATCCAACACCACTGCCCATGAATCCCAATCCACAGATCCTAATCCCAGAGTATCCAACACCACTGCCAACAGATCCCAGTCCTGGAGTACCCAACACCACTGGATCCCAGTCTCAATATTCCAACACCACTGCTCCTGGATCCCTGTCTCCAACACCAAATCCTTGGTTGGGTTTCCATTTGTCAGGATAGATGTGAGACACCAGGACTGGCAGAGTTTAAGATTTCAGAGAGGCCCACACTGGTTTGGGGTAGAAGGAATCACGGGAATCATCTCGTTCCACCCCTTCCACCATCCCAGGCTGCTCCAAGCGCTGTCCAGCCTGGCCTTGGACGGTTATTTCTGGCTGTGTGATGGGACAAGGAGCAGATTTTCCATCTCCTTGGGTGGAAAAAGCCCAGCAGGGAGGTTTGGCCCAGTCTGAAGCTTTGGGATCCTTTGGAGGAAGCTCCGGTTGGCTTCTGCTCCATCTAAAACGCTCTTCCAATATCCAGAACAGATCCCTCCTGCCCAATTCTTTTGGCAGCTACATCTGGAGTCTAGAGCTCATCTGGTTGGGTTTGGTATGGATTTCCTCTCTCTCCCTCACTGGAAGGTGCATTCTGGAGCACAAACTGCGCTGCTGGGAGGAAGAACCACACAAAAGGCACATCCCAGGCCAGGGATAACTCCCCAGAGCAGCTCGGACAGTGTCCACACCGATTTCTCATCCCAGCACTGCTTTTGTTCTTCCCTCTGAGGAGAGGCGAGTAAATAAAAGCGGAAACAGGCCAAAACACTCGTCCTGCGATGCAGTTTTTAGAATTTTACCAGCTGCAAGAATGCTGGATGTGCTGGGAGCAAAAGGACCCCGAGGAAGGGGAGCTGCCAGGAGGCAGCAGCGCAAAACGCAGAGCTCCAGCAGCTCGCTTGTTGACACCAAGCTGATTAAAGAAAGCCCTGACAACATCTGCGGCCCCGAGAGCGCTGCAGGAGCTGCAGATCTCAGCCCCAAATCTTGTGTCAGTCACACCCTTGCAAAACCACAGCCTCGGTGCCGGAGGAAGCCGAGCCACTGCGTCAGGAGAGCCCGCAAACCAAAGAGCCTCCCCTGTGCTCACAGAGCCGTCCCTGCTCCTCTGAGGAGCCAGGAGACGCCGGGAATTTGGGGTGGAAAGACCTGGAATAGACCCTCCATCAGGAAAAAAACAAAACAAAACAAAACCCACCCCCAAAATAACAACGAACAGAGCATTTGTCATCTAACAAGAGAGCAATGCAATTAAACATGGGGTTTTGTTAATCGTATGAAGCAGCAATTTAAATCTAATTTAAATTTGAATCAAGCTCTGCAGTCATCATTTAGGCAAATCCAGCTGGGGTTTTACCTGAGTAGGAGAACAGGCTTTGGAAAATTCAAATAACTTTGTGCCCTCAGAAGACTTTTCCAAGATGCCCGTGTTGGAAAAAATAATAATAATTCTGGCAACTTTGAATCAGCAGAAGTTTGTTTCTTTCAGAAAACACGGAATAAAGAGGGAGTCCTGGGAAGAGGCAGTGAAAATCCAGGGAAGGAGCTGGTGTAGCTCAGCATCCCCCTAAAAACGTCCTGCCAAAATGAAAATGAGCCCAATGCGAGCATCAAACCCATGGAGAAGGCACTAATTAATGGAGATAAAATTAAATGAAAACTCCTTCTCACACAGAGATAGGCAAATGCTCCTCAGGATCCTTCGGCTGCCGTTGGCCCAGCTGTGCTAAACCAGCAGCAAGGTGAGGCACTTCTGGTTGGTTTGCTTTAAGCCAGGCTTTAATCGGGGGAATCTCTCCCTCTCAGAGCTCTGAGGGTGAATCTCCATCCCAAACCATCCCCACAACCCGTCCTGCCTTGGATAACTCCACATCCTTCAATCCACTTCACCTCATGCAAATACCTGGATCAGCCCCGCGGAAAAAATGAGGAGTTTGGAGTCAGGCTGTCCACAAAAACCACTCAAAATCACCGGGGTGAGGATTAGGACTGCCCTGAAATGCTCCTCAGCTCCTCCATCCCAAGTGATGCTGCTCCTCTGGGATGTCAGCAGTGCCCTGCACTCCTGGGAGCTCCCTGCTCCCCACATTTAGTCACTCTCCAGTGCTGCCCTCAGCTCATGATTCATTTTGAACCTGCCTTTGAGCTATTATTTATTTAAGCCCCACCCTGACGTGTTATAAACGTAAAAGTCTGAGAATGCAGAACTTTTAAAAGCCCATCACATCCCAGGAAAAGCAGAACTGCTCAAAGGACACGCCGGAAGGTCCTGGCACCGTTGTGGCCCGGAGGATGGGTGACAGCACCCCAAAAATGCTCCTGGGGAGAAGGATTTCAACCAAAATTCTACTGCCAAAGCCTTGATCTCTGCAGTGGCCAAGGGATGCCCCTTGGATGGGATTTTCCCACACATTTTCCACAACATCCCAGAAGACGGGAAAGCATCCAGCAGCCGAAATCCCCTTGCTCCAGGAAGGGTATCCCAGACGGTGACACCGCCTCCTAATGCTGTCCCCACACATCCCACAGCCGATGCTGCGGCTTCCCAGGGTTTCAATTTTTAAAATATCCGAAGCACTTCAGCCGAGATGTCTGGACTGACAGCCCAGAAGGCTCGCAAGGACGAAATACCTTGTGTTATTAAATACGCAGGGCTCCAACATCCCACCCCGCTTTATGGCACGTCTGGCACCCCCAGGGCGATTTACTTGAGAGGGCAACAAGCACGGGAGGAGGGACGGGGTGGGCGCAGAGACAGCCACCCTAAAGTCCATCCACAATCACTCTGACACACGGCAGCTGACGGGCACCAAGCCCCCCCAAATCCCGAGGGGGTTTTTTAGGCTGGCTCAGAGCCAGCACCCAGAGCTGCTCCCTCCTGATCCAGCAGCTTTCTCTGGAAGCTCCCGCTCACCTCTCTGAGCGCCTCTGGTGCAAAGCCCGCTCCCGCAGCGCCGAAGGAACGCGGCGCCCTGTCCTCTAGCACAAGGACATCCCCGACACAAAACCCGCCAGGCTTGGGGGGGAAAATATCCCCCAGAAACCGAGCCAGAAACACCTCCTACCTCCTGCAGCATGCCGGCGGCGCGGGGTCCTGCTCGGCAGCGGCGGCTGCGCGGCCAGGGAATGGTTAAAGAGCGACGTCAAAGCGGCTGGATGTGCGCGGTGTGCGCGGTGTGCGCGCTGTGTGCGCGGTGCGGGAGCGGTGCGGGAGCGGCTCCGCGGCTCTGCCGGCCCTGCCCGGGCGCTCGCACCGCCGCTTCCCCAAACGCAAATCCCCGGGAATACCGGCACCGTGCGCGGGGCTCAGTGATTCATCCCTCCTCGGGAAAAAAAAAAACAACAGAAAAAACCCAGGAGACGTTGGAAGCGCCTTTGTTCCGCCGGCTGCCGCGGCGAACAAACCTCTCTTTGTGCGGCGATTAAACAAAGGAAGTTCCAGCGCAAAGCCAGGGGAAGACTAAACAGCCCGGCACCACTTAAGGGAAACATCACGTAGGGAAGGGGACGGGGCTGGGGGCTGCCGGGCTGGCCGGAGGGAGGGGACGCTGTGCAGCCCGGCACATCCACGGCTGGCGCTCGGCCGCGACCTCCAGCGCAGTTTACATTCGTGGCCAGATGTTTATTTAACCAGCCTCTCCCGAAAGCGAGGTGCGGCCTCGCTCCGCTTTGCTGACCGAAATGCCCTTTGAAATCCGAGCGAAATGGAACGGGTTGTGTTTGTCTTGCGGGCTCTGGAGCGAGGGAGGAACACGGAGAGGTTGCGCCGCTGTCCCGGGCCGCTGGCCCGGGACAAGGGTTGATTTATCCAGCACTTGGGAACGACAGAAACATCTTTAAGGGTTGCAATTAAGAGAGTTTAAGGGTTTTTGCAAGGAAGAGCTCTCCCAAGGAACGGTTTGGGTAGAGACAAGAGAGTTTGCAAAGTCATGAGAGGACACCGCTCACACTCTGTCTATTTAAACTCTGAATATCCCCAGAGACCTCAAATTCTGCTCTCTGGGCTCCACGGACTGCAGAAAGCTCTGAATTAGCCTGGTCTCGTTTAAGGAGAGCCCGAGGTGCTGCTCAGGTCCATGTCTCCGCTTGGGCTGCATCCCACACGGACAGGCAGCTCTGCAGGAACAATCCGCGCTCTCCATCCCTCCATTTTCTGATGTGGTGACCCCATAAAAAAACCCCGGAGCTTGCAAGGCCGGCATTTCAGCTGGGAAAAAAAGACCTGCTCCTTCCTACGATCCAGGGGATGCACTGAGCACATCCTGCCCCAGATCCCAAATCAGGGGCTGGAGCAGGTCCCAACTGCAGCAGAGCGAGGCTAAAGACAGCTGCCTCGTGCCAAGACAGAAAATCCCCCTTTCTTCCTCACCACTGACTCACAAACCCTTCTGACACAGCAGCTGCCCGAGCTGGAAGCTGGACAGGGCGATAAATGCCGGAAAAAATAGAATATCTGTAACGTAACAATAATGCAAACGTGCTCCCTCAGGCAGCACCGAGCGCCTGCAGAGCTCCTTCCAGGTTATTTCCGTGCGAAGCAGCGGGGCCCCATCAGCTCCCAGCTGTTGGGATGTTAGGAAATTCGGGGTTAGGAAAACAAACTCCCTTCACGGCAGCAGCAAAAGAGGCATTTTTGCGGGATTTTTTTTTTTTTTTAAATGATTTTTCTCCGCACTGGAAAGATAAGGGCGCTGTGCACAGCGAGCTCTGCAGAGAGCCCTGGGAACGCATCGGGGCCGGCTGCTGGCATCAGAGGAAGCGGAGTTCCCTCCTCTCTGCCAGCTCTGGCCCGTGGGATCCCCGCGGGTGGCACCGCAGGGTCCCGCGGCTGCTGGCGGCACATCCCCGCCGGCTGAGCTCCTTCCCTCGCTCCTCCTGCCCCCAGCCCCGGCTGAAGCAGGAATACGCACACGTTTTAAGCGCTGCCTTCCGAACCCCATCAGCTCAAAGCTCTGCTCTGCCGTCCCGCCATGGCTCTTCCCCCTTTTTTGTTGGGTTTTTTTGGGGTTTTTTTGGTGTGCGTTTTGCCGCAGAGCTCCTGAGAATCCCCCCGGCGCTCGCGGATGCCGAGAGCCTCCCCGCCTGCCGCTCTCGCAGCGCTGTTGTTGCAACTCTGGATTTTCTAAACTACGTCTGTCAGGAAGGAGACAGGAAATTGGAGTCACACTTGCAACAGCTGTGCCATGCCTACTATCAGGCTCAAATGACGTAGTTTGGCTCGGGTGGCGCGGGGCCAGGAACCGGCGAGAGCGGAGGTCAGGAAGATAGGTCAGTGTTTATTCTGCTGCTGCGCTTGGGAGCATGCCGAGCCGATTTGCTTTCTTCCTATCTAGACCGTTTCTCTTTCCGTTTTTTTTTTTTGTCTTTTTATTTTTCTTTAATAACGCGCAGCCCGAGCATCCTGTTTTCAAAACATCTGCCGGCTTTGCTGTTTGACAAACGGAGATGGGGATGCTCGGAGCGGGGAAGGGAGGCTGCAGCCTCCTCCCGAAGATGCAGGAGGGACCCAGCACCAAATCTTCTGCCACCAAACCCACCCCCCAAAAAAAGCCACGAATCCCCCAAATCATCAGGCACTGATGCTGAACTTTCAGAGCCAAACCGTGCAGTGATTTGTGACAATATTTACAGCTCCGGGGCGAAGGCGGGCGAGGTGTGAGGCCATTTCACGCGTCCTTTCGCAGCTGAAAACTGTGAAACTGGAAGTTGACCAAAAAAGTGCAGACATTTCAGAAACGGGTTATGAAAGGACGAAGTTTCAGGAAGCTTTTGCCCGAGCCAGCTGCGCCCCCGAGTAATCGCAACTTTAAAGTGCTACAACAGCAATTTAGTTTCACCTTCGAGAGGCCGGATTTGTCACTCGGAGAGAAAAAAAAAAAAGTAAATATAAAAATAAAAAGAAAAAAAAGTAACCTTAAACTGAAGGGCATCGTGCTCACACTGGAGGTGCAGCCTGAACCCTTCTCAACTTTCATCCAGGGTTCCCTCAACACAAACTCAGATGAAAAAAAAATATTTATTTATCAAAAACTGGGTCTGTAAAACTTTTACTGCCTCCTTTGCCCCTGCACGTCGTGGTAGTGGCTACCAGAAGAGGAAGCTGAACCAACACGGGATTGCTTTGCCCAACCTTTTCCCATAAATTCAGTTTCTGATTCAGCACCGCTGATTGCAGTCATTTCCAATTAGGAAAAAAACCCCAAACCAAAACAAAAAAACCATCGGGGTGTTGCAGAAGTGGGTTTAAAACCATGACAACTGGGAAAGGACGTGGATGCGACTGGGTTGGGAATCTGTGACTGTCACAACTCCAGTGGGCACAGTGGGGATGGAAGCGCTGTCTGGGAGCCCTGGAAGGGCTGGGAGCTGCCAGGCTGTGCCAGGCTGTGCCAGGGATATGCCAGGGATGTGCCGAGGCTGTGCCAGGGCTGTGCCGGGGATGTGCCAGGGATGTACCGTGTGCCCAGGGCTGTGCCATGGCTGTGCCAGGGCTGTGCTAGGGATGTGCCCAGGGCTGTGCCAGGGATGTGCCGGGGCTGTGTCGGGGCTGTGCCAGGGTTGTGCCAGGGTTGTGCCAGGGATGTGCCAGGACTGTACCCTGCACCCAGGGCTGTGCCAGGGCCGTATCCTGTGCCCAGGGCTGTACCCCTGTGCCTGGGGCTGTGCCCGGGGCTGTACCCCCGTGCCCGGGGCTGTGCCTGGGCTGTACCCTGTGCCTGGGGCTGTACCCTGTGCCCGGGGCTGTGCCCGGGGCTGTACCCCCGTGCCTGGGGCTGTGCCTGGGGCTGTACCCTGTGCCTAGAGCTGTATCCTGTGCCCAGGGCTGTATCCTGTGCCCAGGGCTGTACCCTGTACCCAGGGCTGTGCCCAGGGCTGTACCCCTGTGCCTGGTGCTGTGCCTGGGGCTGTACCCCCGTGCCTGGGGCTGTGCCAGGGCTGTATCCCGTGCCCAGGGCTGTATCCCGTGCCCAGGGCTGTATCCTGTGCCCGGGGCTGTACCCCCGTGCCCAGGGCTGTGCCAGGGCTGTACCCTGTGCCTAGGGCTGTATCCTGTGCCCGGGGCTGTACCCCCGTGCCCGGGGCTGTGCCAGAGCTGTACCCTGTGCCTAGAGCTGTGCCCAGTGCCCGGGGCTGTGCCCGGCTCTGCTGGAGGAGGCCGGGCCCCGGGGCGGGGAGAGCCGCGTGGAACGGGCAGGCTCCGGGAGGTGCTGGGGCCGAGCTGCACCGGGGCAGACTGGAGCCCCAGCTCCCCGAAGTTGCACACAGGCGCTCAGAAGTCGCGTTTCGCTCTCCGCTGCCTGTCAGATTCTCCCGGCACTTCGCTCTCCTCTGCTTCCCTGACTTTCTTTACTTCAGCGCTCCACAGCAGCCCCCGGAGCTGATTCCCCGTCACCATCCCCGCCTGCCCACCCTCGCCACGTGCTGCAGAGCGCTGCCAGCCCGGCGCATTAAAAAGCAAATTAAAACGCCACCGAGAGCCAAAACAGCCGTAAAATACCGGCCCCACAATGTTTACAGTTCGCCGTTATTATTATTAAGCAATGAAGTTAATTGACTTTCTGGCGTGATGATTTGCTACACGCGGGCGTTTGCACAGTGTTCCTGCTCGTATCGGCTCCAAGGGACCGGCGCTAATTGACACAACCTCTTTAATTTTCGGAAATGAGCCTGCGGCAGCGATCGGGCTCTTCCCGATATCCGGGATCGCGCTCCCCAGACTACCCCGGATCACTCTCCCCGATTCATCCCGGATCACTCCTCCCGATCCATCCCGGATCACTGTCCCAGCTCCATCCCGGATCGCTCTCTCCGATTCATCCCGGATCGCTCTGCCCGATCCATCCCGGATCGCTCTCCCAGCTCCATCCCGGATCGCTCTCCCAGCTCCATCCCGGATCACTGTCCCCGATCCATCCCGGATCGCTCTGCCCGATCCATCCCGGATCGCTCTCCCAGCTCCATCCCGGATCACTGTCCCAGCTCCATGCCGGATCGCTCTCCCCGATCCATCCCGGATCGCTGTCCCAGCTCCATCCCGGATCCCTCTCCCCGATCCATCCCGGATCGCTCTCCCAGCTCCATCCCGGATCGCTGTCCCCGATCCATCCCGGATCACTGTCCCAGCTCCATCCCGGATCACTGTCCCAGCTCCATCCCGGATCGCTCTCCCAGCTCCATCACGGATCACTGTCCCAGCTCCATCCCGGATCGCTCTCCCAGCTCCATCACGGATCACTCTCCCCGATCCATCCCGGATCGCTCTGCCCGATCCATCACGGATCGCTGTCCCAGCTCCATCACGGATCGCTCTCCCGCGATCCATCCCGGATCACTCTCCCCGATCCATCCCGGATCGCTGTCCCCACTCCACCGCCGCGAGTTTTCCCTGGACGCGTCTCCGCGGGGAAACCCGCAGCGCCTTCACCGCAACTAACTTGGAGCTGCTGTCCGGACAGACGCGGGGACGGGCTGGGGTCGGGATCGGGCTCAGAGCCCCGCGCTTCTCCGCGTCCCGGTCCCGCATCCCCGCTGCTCATCCCGGAGCCGCACGCGGGCTCACCTTGTTGGATGCCATCTCGCTGACGGAGCGGTAGGTTTGGATGGTCTCCAGCTGATCCAGGCACCAGTCGAGCTCCTCCAGCGTCTCCATGGCCAGCTTCTGGTAGGGCTCCTCTGCGAAGAGGCACACGGACATGTAGTCGGGCTGGCGCTGCGGCCGCCTCTCCATGGCGGGGCCGCCCGAGCCAGCGCTGCCGGAGGTGCCGCTCCGCTCCCTCATCACGCGGCCGCCTCTGCGTTGCACCGGCCGCCGCCAGCGAGTCCCCGCCCGCCGCCGGCCCCGGCCCGGCCCCCGGCCCCCGGCCCGGCCCTGCCCCCGCCGCTCGGGGAGAACCGAGCGCCCCCCGGGCGGGGCAGGGCAGGGCAGGGCTGCGGCTCGGGGAGCGTCATCGCGGCCCCCCCGCCCCGGCTGCGGCGGGGATCGGCCTGCCCCGCCGCTCGAGGGATGCTGCTGCTGCTGCTGTGCCAGCCCTGCTCCTGTCCTTGCCCCTGCTCCTGTTCCTGCCCCTGCTCCTGCTCCTGCTCATGTGCCAGCCCCACTCCCCGCAGCAGCCAGAGCTTGTGCCCCAACAGTTCTGCTCCCCATCAGCCCTGAACCCCAACAGTTCTTCTCCCTACAAGTCCTGCTCCCCATCAGCTCTGCTCCCCAACCCTGCCTGCTTCTGCTCCTCAAGAGCCCTGAACCCCAACGGCTCTTCTCCCTAACAGCCCTGAACCCCATCTGCCCTGTTCTCCAAGAGTTCTGCCCCCAACATCCACCAGCTCTGCTCCCCAGCCCTGCCTGCTCCCATTCTGCTCCCCACTCCTGTCTCTACTCCCCAGTCCTGTCCCTGCTCCCCACTCCTGTCCTTGCTCCCCTGTCCTGGCCCTGCTCCCCAATGCTCTCCCTGCTCCCCACTTCTGTCCCTGATCCCCAATGCTCTCCCTGCTCCCCACTCCTGTCTCTACTCCCCAGTCCTGGCCCTGCTCCCCAATGCTCTCCCTGCTCCCCACTCCTGTCCTTTCCCCCTGTCACTCCTGTCCCTGCTCCCCACTCCTTTCCCTTTTCCCTGTCACTCCTGTCCCTTCTCCCTGTCACTCCTGTCCCTGCTCCCCACTCCTGTCCCTGTTCCCCACTCCTGTCCCTGCTCCCCACTCCTGTCCCTTCTCCCTGTCACTCCTGTCCCTGTTCCCCACTCCTGTCCCTGCTCCCCACTCCTGTCCTTTCTCCCTGTCCCTGCACCCCACTCCTGTCCCTTCTCCCTGTCACTCCTGGCCCCACAGCTTTGCCAGCTTTGTCCCCATCACCCCACACCCCGCTGCCCCCCAGCAGGCCCTGCACCCCAAACCCCCCGTTCCTGCTCCCTGCTCCCACCGAGCTGAGCTCCCTGGCTCTGCCGGCAGGACACGGTGCTGCCCACAGCAGCTCTGCTGTCAAAGTTAAGGTTTCCACGAGCGGATACAGTGAATCATAAAATCTCCCCATGAATGTAACTGCTTCTCATAATCCCGGTGACATACGCTCATCCCATAAATCTGTCAGAGCCAATGGATTCAGCATTTCTAGTGGCAGGTAGCAGTGACATCACGGGGCAGGATTGCTCAGACACACCGGGGAGCTGAGCTGGAGCTCCAGACGTGTCCCCACGCCCTCCCTCCCTCGTGTCCCCTCGTGTCCCGGTGTCCCCAGGGGAAGGAGCTGCTCCGTGTGCCGGTGCCTCTTCCTCTCTGTCGTTCACCACATCAGTAAAGCAGCCCTGGATGGGGAGCTTCCATTGCGTGGTTGAGAGCAAACAGAAAATAAACCCTGCCGAAGGCAACCCAGCAACAAACCTGGCACAGACACGTTCGAAAGATTTGGTGATTCCAAACCTTTGTGGCATCGGGAGTTAATGTGGGGTTTTTTTCTGTGCTCACAGAGTTCCAAACATTTCTGCACAATCAAAAAGCAGGTGAAAATAGCCAAAAACCCACACAAAGCTCAGTGTATTTTCCTTTCTAGAATGAGTATTCCCTCTCTACTATTTTATCACGTTAATTAGTTGACCCAGAAGGGCTCAAGCCACTTGTTGCAGGAAATGTTTGGATGGATAAAACCAGCACAGGTAAAATAAGTTTAGGAATAGGTTAAAAATCCCCATCTCAGCCGGACTAAACCCCACAAGTTTAAATTGAACCCTGTGTTCTTGCCCTGCGTTCTGCTCCGGGACTCCTCAGGAAGCACAGCCACGGCATGTGCGCATTCCCGGAGGAGGAGAAGGAACAGGTTCACAGAGACTCTGACACCAGACCCTAATTTTAGCCTTTTGGGGGATTTCCAGCCTTGCCCAGGTCTGCAGGACCCGCTGCCACTGTCACTTCACTTCCAGTCCTCACCTCGGAAAGAGCCACTGGGGAATGCAGGACCGAGAACAGAAATCTGCTCTTGACACTGAAGGACTTGCATTCCCCAGAGCTGATATTCAGGATATTCCTTCACTCTGTGACCTGAGTTTTATGTAATAAAAGGAGATTTAAAAAAAAACCAAAAAACCAAGCCAAGCAAAGCTATTACATATTAAAGATATCGAGATGAATTAGGAAAGTCGAGGGCTTGGAGGGTTTGGCTGTAAGTATTTTGTATTTATTTTTGGGTTTCAGAAGAGGAGCTAAATAAAGAGTGAATATTTTACACATTCGCAGTGTTCTCGGGAATTTTTAGCAGGGTGCATCAGGACCCTCCCTCGGTTTCTGCCTCCCTGCTTCACTCCCAGGAGGTTCCCTGAGGGAATCCTGGGAGCAGCGGGGATCCCTGCATGGTTTACTCGTGTAAAACACCAGCATTGCCACTTGCCTAAACCTTTGCACCAAAACCATTGAGAGGCCGATGGAGTCACGGTTCAAACTCGGATATTTGGAAAATGGCTGCTTAAGGTACCTCGAGTCATTTCAATGGCAAAGACACCATAAAGGGAGAGCAAACTGCTCTTGCTAAGGATCATTTTAAGGGGAAAACCATGAGTTCTGCTGCTGTTTCCGTGCAGAAGTGGATTTTGAAAAGGACCATTCACATTTTCTTTCAGAATTTGCTTTTTTCCTGATCCATCCTGCCCAAAGCTCCCTCAGATCCTGGCACTCAGCGAGATGCAGCACCCGCATCCCCGTGCAGCTCTTCTCGGTGTTTTTGGGGTCTGACTCATCTAAACCTTGTTTTTTCTCTTGTTTTTCTCAAGCAAGCAGCCTGGTGAAAGGATGCCCGATGGGCGTGCGCCTTCCAGCTCCTCCTGCCTGCCCTCCGTGGTCACCGGGCAGTCATTTCTGAACCTCCCTCTGCTCGGGCAGCAGGAGCGTCACAGACACCACATTCCCGCTCATTTCACGGAATCACACACCAGAGTCTCTCTGCCTTGCCCAGAGCAGGAAGAGAGCCTGGTTCAACTCTTCCTAGAAACTCAAAACTGTCCCTAAAGCCAGCGAGTGACGCAGTCTGAGCCCATTGCCCCGGAAACCCCAGCTCTTATCAAACCAGCCCTCCTCGGCTGTGTGCAACTGCACCAACTCTCTCTGATCAACTTGGGGCTATTGACAAATCAATTGTGAAAGCAGAGGCTACGGTCCCACTCCTAAAGCTAAATTTGCTTTTAAAACCAGCGTGTGAAATTAAAGTATATGCTCCAAGTCCCCCGTGGAATATTTTCAGATCCACAGCTACCCCAAAATAACAGCCAGATATAGAATCCATTAGGAGTTGCTCTTCTACCAATCTAAAAGCTTTGTGTGGGAATGAGCCTAAAATAAAAAATATTTTCTGGCTTCCTTCATATTTAATATTCATGGATGCCAGAGAATAGTTTGGGTTGGAAGGGACCTTAAATCCCATCCAGTTCCACCCATGGGCAAGGACAACTTCCACTGTCCCAGGCTGCTCCAAACCCATCCAACCTGGCCTTGGACACTGCCAAGGATCCAGGGGCAGCCACAGCTGCTCTGGGAAATCCATTCCAGGGTCTCCCCACCCTCAGAGGGAACAATTTCTTCCCAATATCCCATCTAATTCCATTCCCTGGCAGTGGAAGCTGTTCCCTGTGCCATGTCCCTCCATGCCTTGCCCCAAGTCCCTCTCCAGCTCTCCTGGAGCCACTTTAGGCATTGGATGAGGCTCTCAAGAGGCTTCTCTTGCCCAGGCTGGCCACCCCCAGCTCTCCCAGCCTGGCTCCAGAGCAGAGGACAGGGATGAAGTGCCCTGGGATCCTCTCCCTGACTGGTATCTGCTGTTGCCACAGCGACTCCCACAAACAGTAAACACAAGTTTAGATGCTCCATGAGTTGTTCTTTCCCTGAACCCAACGTGAGCGTCCCACTGACATCAGCAGAGCAACTCCCCCTGCCAGAAAGGCTCCTAAAGCCAGGCCAGTGGCTGACTTCCATCACCTTCCTGCTACAGCCCAGGCACACGGGCATTTACGGAAACACTCCCGCGATTTCGGGAGCTGAGCTCCTGGAGCACTTCAGGATGCATCTTCAACCCTCTCACATTTCAGTTTATATTTGGGGGTTGCATAAGCCCAACCCGTAAATTGCAGCGGTGCTTTGGTCGTGTTTGCACGGCTGAAGTCATTGCTGACACAGAACAGGGAAGTGAGGAACAACAGGAGTTTCGGTTTTTCAATCCTACCCAGTGTTTGCGCAGGAGGGTTGGTGCTGGTGGCACTCCAGCAGGAGCTGAGGTGACATTTCCTCAGTGAGCTGCTGCCAGTCCCTGCTGATGCCTTGGGAAGGCTGAGCTGGAACAGAGACTGGACAGAGCTGGAGAATAAACTAGGGATTTATTGAAATGCCTTTAGGATCCACCTTGGGCAGGACAGGAGCCTGGGCAGGGCTACACCCAAGGTGGAACCAAAGTCGTCACAACATGGACCCAAAATGGGCACAAAATGGACCCAAAATGGACACAAAATGGACACAAAATGGACACAAAATGGACAAATGATGTCTCACACTTTTATAAGTTTTGGTCCATTTGCACATTGGGGTTTAATTGTCCCATCCCAGCTCCAGGCTGTGAGCTCCCATCCCTCTCGTTCCTCCCTCCAGCCACCCTTGTTTGTGCTTTGGGGCTGAAAGTTGTCCCTGGTGTGCAGCAGGAACAGGATTTATTTTGTGTGGCTGCTGTGAGCAGAGAGCTGAGTGACGCTGAGTGTGAGCTCAGAGCTGCACCCTGGGCAGCACAGAACATGGGACACTGCAAAGCTCAGACTCCAGGCATCACCGCGAGGACAGAGGCAGCCCTCGCCTCGTGTTTCTCCACTGGCACTCGGGACGCTGCAGTGCCCTGAAATGCAGCTCTTCCTCGGTGCCAGGATTCTGCAACAACTGCATTTTTGGTAGGTTTTGCCATCTGTTCCTTTTCCAGCTCTGGAAGGTGATGGAACACATGGAATCTCTCACTGCAGAGGTGACTTTGGCAGCCCCTTTTTAGAGGCTTTTTCCCACTTACTGACATTTCTGTGCTCTCATTTTCTCACACAATTGTTTAGGTTGGAAAATCCCTCTCAGACCATTCCCAGCACTGCCAGGGCCACCACTGCCCCGTGTCCCTGAGTGCCACATCCACTTTTAAATCCTGCCAGGGACCACTGCCCAGGGCAACTGTGCCTAGACTGGACAACCCTTTCCAGGAGGGAATATTCCCAAATATCCACCCTGAGCCTCCCCTGGCCCAGCCTGAGGCCGTTCCCTCTCCTCCTGTCCCTGTTCCCTGGGAGCAGATCCCAAATCCCACCGGCTGTCCCCTCCTGTCAGGAGTTGTGCAGAGCCACAAGGTTCCACTGAGCCTCCTTTACTCCAGGCTCAGCCCCTTTTCCAGCTCCCCCAGGAATTCTCCAGCCCCTTCCCAGCTCCATTCCCTTCCCTGGACACGCTCCAGCCCCTCCATGTCCTTCATGTCACGAGGGCCCCAAGAGTGACCCCAGGATCTGAGGTGTGGCCTCACCAGTGCTGGGTACAGGGGGAAAAGTGAGAGCTGCTCGTCAATATGGACTTGAGGTCTTTCCTCACTCTTGAATACTTGGCAAGTGGAAGGTTTTGGGGAACCTCCCGTTTTCTGGGAGTAGCTCAGTGTAAGGACAAGCACGCAGTTCATCAGGAGCACCCTGAAGTGTCACAGATGGGGAGGGGGTGAATGGGACAAACTCTCACCCTCAGCCGCCCCCAAATTCCATCTGTGCCATCCTTCCCCTAGCACAGCCCCGGCCCCTCGGTGCCTGCAGGGATCTGAGCACGAGGCCAACGTTATCTGCAGCTGCAGGGTTCCTCTCTGAACCCACAAATTGTCCCCATCACGTCCCCAAGTGCCGCAGCAAGGCAGGAGGGTGGGCAGAGCCCCCAGCCTGCAGGAGGGATTGGTGGCTTTGCCCTGGACTGACGCAGGAGATGAACCGAGTCAGGAAACATTTTGAAATGAGATCCAAATGCCAAAATTTCAAGTGGGGTTTATCTTCTCTCTCCTGATTCCCTCATGATTCTCTCTTGTCCTGATAAATAAAAACTTTAGGACTTCTTCTGGAGGGAAGTGCAAAGGCCATAAGGCCACAAGAGTTTTAAGGCCAAAGCACCACATCCCAACCAGGTGAATTAATGAGCTGAAGTTCCCTTTCCAGCTGCCAAGAAACTCAGCTTCCCATAATGTAGGAGGAATATTCCCAGTGGGATTGAGTTGTGGACAGACCATCCAATCTGGTGGACAAGAAACATTGAAGACAAATATTTGTGAACATCTTTTCAAACTCAGCTCTCCTTAACTCTTAAAGATCAAATTGTGGGCTCACTGTGCTGCTGAAAGTCTTCATTTCTACTTCTGAACAGAAGAAGAATTCCTTCTATTGGATCACAACTTTCCTTGTAAACTTTGGAGCTCAAGACTTAAAAAAAAAACCCTAAACCCTGAGAGCCTCTGCCAAAAATTCCAAGAGAAACCTTCACATGGAAGGTTAAAAGCAGCTTCCAGCAGTTTTCCCAACTTTACGCAGTCCATCCAGTCTATTCCACATGTTTACAGTGCCATAAGACATCTTCTAAGTTATTTACTCTTCATTGCATCCTGGCTGCAATAAATTGGGACTATTTATAAAGTTCTTCAGTGTTTGGGGTTGTCCTTCCCAGCCCGAGCTCCAGCTGCCTTTGAAGCAGCAACAGCTGAGACCCGAGGTCACCAAAGTCATTTTCCAGTGATTCCAACAGATTTAATAAAATATTATCACTCTATCTAAACCTCGCCTCAACAATTTAGACTGAGGATAAAATCTGTTCCTCTAAAAGGAAAATGAATAAGAGCAGTTTTGCCTTGGAAAGGTTTTGGTGCTGGATTCATTCCCAAATCCAGCGTGTACAACGTGGCACGGAAATGTTCCCCCAGTGCTGGACAAGCTGATAAAATTCAACAAAACCTGAAGCAGACAAACACTCATGAGCCCCCAAAGATTAAAATCCAAGTGTTACAGGGGCAAATGTCTCCTTCCCTGCAGGAGTGACAGGGAGTTGGGTGAAGAGGGAGCGGATTTGGGCTCTGGGCGAGATGAGGATTTTGGAGTCCTGGTGTATGGGAAGGTGGAAATGTTTATCCAGGTGCACAAAAACTCCGCGTTAGGAAATGTCTGACAGCACAGTCCCAGACTCCCAGCTGGAAAATCCATTAAGGATACAATTTTAAAATGCCCCTAATTCCCAGGTGAAGCCATAAGATACAAGCCCAGGGTTTGAATTCATCAGAGGACCTTACACTTTTAATTATTCTCTATTTATTATAGATTACCCTAATTGTTGTCATTAGTGCAGATGACACAAAAGATTCAGAAGAGCAGGCAGATGCTGCAGTGGATCACATGGATGGCAGATGATTATTTGGGAGCTGATAGAGCTCATTAATGTCACTGCAGGCCTCATTTGCATTCCTCACTCCTTGGCTGCTCATGACTAAGAGCTCGTGTGGGGGGAAGGTGGGAGAGTCCATCCCAACTGATCCAGCAGCTGATCCCACCTGGGCTTAGCTGGGAACGGCAGGGTCTTAACTCCTGGGGCAGGAGAGAGGGCAGGAAAAGGGAGGAGAGAGAAGAGGGAGAAGGGAAAGGGAAGGAGAAAGAAGAAAAATGAAAGAGAAAGAAGAAAAAAGAAGAAAGATAAAGAGAGAGAAAGAAAGAGGAAGAAGGAGGATATGAAGGGATGGGGGAAGGGGGAGGAGGAGGAGGAGGAGAAAGGAGGAGAAAGGAGGAGAGGGAGAAGAAATGAGAGGGGAAAGAAGGAGAAGGAGAGGGAGAAGAAATGAGAGGGGAAGGGGAAGAAGAAAGAGCAGAAGAAGGAGAAGAAAAAGGAGAAGGAGAAGAAAAAGGAGAAGGAGAAGGAGAAGGAGAAGGAGAAGGAGAAGGAGAAGGAGAAGGAGAAGGAGAAGGAGAAGGAGAAGGAGAAGGAGAAGGAGGGTGCTTGGAGTGGTTTACCAAGGCACCCACATGGCCATGGCTCAGATAAAAGTCCCACAGATCCAGATGACCAAAGGCCCTCCCATTCCCCAAAAGAAAATGACTCTTTCACCTCCCCAACACGAGGCTCATTAGCAGGAATATCACCCCACATTAATTACAAACCAGTGCCAGAAAATGGCTATTTCACCTCCATAACACCAGGTTCATTAGCAGGAATATTGCCCCACATTAGTTAATTACTACCAGTGCCTAGCATCACTCTAAAACCCTGGAGCACGTTGAGTAAAACAGGTTTATCAACAAAGGACATGCCAGAACTTGATGGGAAAGGGCCTTGTGCAGGCTGGGAGCCGTTCACCCTTTGCCTTCCCTAATGGAGCTGTGGTTGCTCACGGATCGTGTGGACATGTTTACATATTTATCCCTCACAATGCCGAGGCAATAACCGACACCCTGTGATTTATTTGTTTAATGTATCCTGTCAGTGCGTTCCGAGAGCTATTTCCTTGAATTAAAGCATTGTTCTACCAGATCTAGAGAATATTCCTGTGGAAATCCTTCTGTCGGACGGATTTGGAAATCCGCGTGGAAAACAATCAAAGGCATGGAGCACAACCCCCAGGATTCGCTTCAGATCCGCAAAGGAAATGTCCAAATCTTGCAGCACCACCCCCCCAAACTGCAAGCACTGAAAAAACCCCTGTGATTCCAAGTTTCTTCCACAGACTCCCCCCACGCGCCTTCCGATATCCAGGGAATCCAGGGAGCAGATGCCCAGCTTTTCTTTTTTCCGAGCACAAAAGCCACAGGAGCACCCCGAAGAAGGTGTGATTGAACAGCAACACCAGCAGCACCACCCAGCCCCAGATCCCAGCGTGTTCCCTCTGGCAGCTCCCGATCCGCCGGACCGCCAAAAACCACGGGAACCACGGAGCCTTCGCTTCCCCCTCCTCCCCACCGTGTGCCACGCAGCCTAATTATATCTTCTGCGGAGATAAGTGCAGATGTGCTCAGGAAGGCGCAGAGCCCCAGCGCCCGCGGAACAGGTGGAGCCGCCGCGCTCTTGAGCAACTCCCCGACAAATGGACGAGCCTGCCCTTCTTCTCCCCTCGTCGTATTTTTGGGACTCCAGTCCGACCAGTCACTCGAGCTGTGCCCCCTCTCAGGTTTCTCACACCTGCAGCCTCCCTCCGGCGTGCAGGGGAGCTGGCAGGGAGAGGAAGGCTGGCAGGGAGAGGAAGGGCTCTTTGTCGGCTGCGGAGCTGGGCAGGAGCTGGGAACGCTGCGGCCGGAGCGGGCACGGGCGCCACACGCAAACGAGCGCAGAGTTGTCCCCCGGTTATTCTTTCGATAATAAAAAGGATTTGGGGAATGTAGGTTTTTCTCTGTTAGTTCGTGAGATGTGGGCGGAAAGGCCTGGGAAGAGAAGTCCCTGCGGAGAGAGGCATTGGGATGAACTGGCCAAGCAGCTGGCAGGGGGTCACTGCCGAGGTGGCTCTGGAGGAGATCCAGCTGTGGGGAACGCGGGTGGAATCCTGACAGGGGCTCCGAAGCTGCGGGAACAATGGGGCCTGTATTCAGGCTGGGTTCAGAGATGAGAGGGGAAGATAGAGGCAAAAAAACGAAGTGAAAGCTTTCTACTGCTAATTGCGAAAAATGCCAGGAAATGAGTGAGCTGGAGCTGCCAGGAATAATGTGGGAGACTGAAATTGGGGATGAGAGCGTTTGACATCAGCTCTGGCGAAACACAGCCAAGATTTTGGGGGACATTTTTATTTTCTTTTCTCTTTTCCAAACAACAGGGAGCAAGAAAAATGAACTTCTTTTTTTTTTTTTTCTTTTTTTGGGGGGGTTGCTGAGGAGCCTGGCATTCTAAGTTCCCTAATTAAAGACAGGTCCTTTCTGGGACACACCATTCCAGCTGCTGGGAAAACTCAGCCCCAAGAAAAACGGCTCCAGAGCTGCTGAAGACGTCACGGCAGTGATTAAACAGCGCGCGCCAAGAACATCCAGGACACATCCAGGTCCAGACTGGAAGATTCTGGGAAGCAGGAGGAGATGTCTCACCAAGACAAGGCACAGGGAATGAAAAGGAGAAGGAAAAAACCCCTGGATGCAGGGAATGCTACAAAAACGGTTGCGGGGAGGAAGAAGCCCCAGCTTCTGTCACCACGGGGAACGAAAAGGAGAAGGAAAAACCTCCTGTATGTGGGGAATGCCACAAAACCAAAGCGCTGCAGCATCCCAGGAAGGAAGAAGGCCCAGCTGGGTGGGGAGGAATTCCTGCAGTGCGACCCAGCTGGGCCACAGGAGCAGCAGGGCGCGGGCAGTCGCGCAGTGCCATAGTAGCAGTGATGTTTTCTGAGTCAACAGCGAGCCCCGAGCGCTGAGCCCCGGGCCAGCTGCGGGGTAATCCGAGCAGGAATCTCAGCCCGCAGAAATGTCACTGCCCTGCGGGGCCCAGCCGGGCTATCTTTAGCCAGCCCGAAGATAATCACCTAAGCTCCCCGGACGGCAGTGGAAAGTGGCTGGGAGCTCCGAGGGGTGATCCTGGTCTATTCTCGGTACCCTGGGATGGGCTCAATCCCCCTCCGGAGGTGCTGTCACTCTCTGCTCGCTGCGGGAGGCTCCGCTCTGCCCCGGCCACAGGAAGGGACCCGCAGAGGTCACCTGAACCGGCCTCCCACCCGCACTGGGACCATGATGCCTTCAGCTTTATCTTTGCTGTGTTTCATATTCTATGCTGCCCAGGGCGCAGCTCTGAGCTCACACTCAGCGTCACTCAGCTCTCTGCTCACAGCAGCCACACAAAACAAATCCTGTTCCTGCTGCACACCAGGGACAACTTTCAGCCCCAAAGCACAAACAAGGGTGGCTGGAGGGAGGAACAAGAAGGATGGGACTTGATAATCTGAACTATAATTGGACAATTCAACACTAATATGCAAATGGACCAGAACTTATAAAAGTGTGAGACCTTGTGACCAGCCGTCCATTTTGTGTCCATTTTGTGTCCATTTTGGGTCCATTTTATGACTATTTTGTGACCACTTTGTGCCCATTTTGGGTCCACCTTGGGTGTAGCCCTGGCCAGGCTCTTGTCCTGCCCAAGGTTTATCCTCAAAGGCCTTTCAATAAGTATCTACTTTATTCTCCAGCTCTGTCCAGTCTCTGTTCCAGCTCAGCTTTCCCAAGGCACCAGCACCAGCAGAAGCCTGATGTCGAGGAGCTGCAGGGCACTGCTGGACACCCCACACCTCCCTGTCATCAGCCACCAACTGGACACGCAGCCCTCACCCCCAGCCCGGGAGCCCGGTGTCCAGCCATGTCCAGCCCTGTCAGCAGCTGCCATGTGGGAATGCTGTGAGAAATGGTGCCAAAGTTCTCCCTGCACAGCCACCCACAGCCCTCCAGGGCCAGGCCACCCTCCAGCCCTTGGAGGAGGAGGTGGGGCCTTCCCAACATAATTTGCTTTGGCAAGTCTGCATCCACCTTTCCCAGTTTCCTTTTCTTTCATGCTGTTTGGAAACAGACTCCAGAGGACACCCTCAGTGACCTCTGGGTGATGAGCAGAGTCTGACCAGTCCATGGTTCCCCGTATCTGCTCCACCCTTCTCAAAGATGCACCTTTTTCCTGTTGTCACCTTCCTAAGCACCACAGTTTTCATGAGCGACTCACGTTGCCCTCACAGCTTTTCCAGCCTGACCCTTGTCCAGTGATGTGGACCTGGACACCTCCACCTCCTCTAGGTCGTCCCCAGCCCGCTGCTCCCTCGTTGTCCTCTGCCCCTTGTCTTCCCAAGCAGGCTGGGGGATGAAGACAGAGACAAAAACCCCATGGACTATTTTGGTCTTTCCTGCACCATTATCATTAGGTTGTTTCACCCATGGGTCAACGCTTTATTCTGTATTTTCCTTCCCTGCTCCATACCCCCCCTGGAATCCCTTCACTGCTCACAGCTCCGTCAGCCTTTGGTCAGCCCCCCACATGCCCAAGGTTTTCCATGCCTTCCTTCTCCCCAGTCTTTCTCACTCTTTGCCTGCTCTTTTCCTGCTCTTTCCCTCTCTGAGAAGATCCCTGCTTCACCGACTTGGCTCCCACTGGAATTCCTGATCTTCCTGCACAACAGGATGGTTTGCCCCCCAGCTTTTCTTCAAAAAGCAGCCACCACTTACGAATGGTCTGTAATTTTTAGGTGGCTGAAGTGGGATGAAATGAATCTCATGACAATGACAGGCTCTTGAGAGCAAGGAGTGGAAGGCCTGGGCAGCAAGCAGAGGAGTTCTTGCAGAGCCCTGGTGCTGGCCAGTCCCAGTTTGACCCCAGTTTCTGTAACCTGGTCCAGGGTGACCAGCAGGACGTCAGTCATGGGGGCCCAGCTGCTGCTTGGGAGCAGAAATGAAGCATTTCCAGGGAGCTCATCCCAAGAGGTCAGCCGGGAGCGGGAGCCAAGCCTGAGGAAGCCGGTTAGGGCAGAACTGGCCAAACCTGCAGAGTCCTGCCTGTACCCACCAGCACCGGCTGGGCTGGTGGATCACCACCCAGGTCATGAGAATCGGGTCACTGAGGCCACCAGCGCGGGCTGGCAGCTCCCTGACAGCCCACTGACTGTTAGAGGATCCAGAATTGCCCAGCAATTAGTGCACAGCGCGGTGATTGCGGTTCATTATCTCCGGAGCTGGAGAAGCCGCTCGGTTTGGCCAGGCTTGGTGGGGATGGCGCTTCCCATGGCAGGCAGTCCTTCAGTGGCATCAGCCAGGAGCTGGAACCCCGGGCACCGGGAATTCCAGAGTTCCTGTGCTGCCAGGCTCTGACCCCCCAGCAAACACTGCATTGACCTCAGCCCATGGAACAGCTCCCAAAATGGAGTGACAGCGCTGGGATTGTGGGTGTGGGGTTGGGATAGAAGTGTGTGACAGCACAGGGTGCAAAACTCAGAGCTGAAGGGTTTAGAATGCAGGAATAGAGATAAAGCAGGATGGAGGATTTAGGGCAGAGGCTGAGTCCTTCTTTTTCACCTTCTTCCTCTCCATGGGTCTGGGTGGGATTTTGTAACTGGAGAGAAAAATCCACATTGCAGACTACAGGTGGTTGGTTATTGGGTTAAAAGTAAAAACAATTTAGGTGTCATTTCATAACTGGGCAGTTTATCCTTAAGAGGCCTTGTAGAGAGAGGGCTAGGGCTCCGTTTTTAGTTTGTTAGCTGGAAGTGTTGTAGCACTCACAGTTTGTGAGACTATAATATAGATAAGAATTAAACATCTGAGTCTGAACTGTCTCAAGCATTTCATCCCGACTCTGGCAGAAAAGAAGATAAAACACAACAGCCAGGCTGCCCTGGGGTGGGCAGCAGGGCACCCAGAGTGCCAACAGCATCACCCCTTGCAGGAGAGGATGGGGATGGAGAGCAGGATGACATGGAAGAGGCAGCCAGGAGCTGGGACACCACCTTGGATAACCCCAGCTGGATCAGTGCCTGGCTGAGCAGCAAAAACTGAAGCTCTGAACTGACACAGGAGACCATGGTGGGTCCAGCTGTAGTTTTTCAGGAAAACCTTGGGATACCCCCCCCCAGACACCTTAAAACCAGACTGAAAAATGCAGAGATGGAGTCACTCAAGTCTTGTCTTTCCAAGATCCCAAATGCTGCTGGGAGTGAAGGACCTGAGCCTCAATGGGCATTGCAGAAGATGTGGCACCAGGAACCTTCATTCCCACACAACAGACAGCACTAACATCTCCAACAGAACATTGGGAACACTTGGAAAGGAGCAGCTAATAAAAAGTCTTGCTCCTGAATGAAACTCGAAAAGCACCTTTATATCAATTTTGCGTGTTTCAATGTGTCTGACTGCACATCAGCCGTGTAAAGCTCAGCTTTGAAGATGCTACAGGAAGAGATGAAAGCTCCAGATTCCCAAAGCCAAGCTCCACTGCACCTTTCACATGACAATGAGGCGCAAAAACGAGGCGTGAACGCCAAGAACACCTAAAGGTGGCTGATAGAAGCTGATGAAGCTTCCCAGAGAGGTAATTTCTGATGTGGAGATAAGCCTAAAGGTTTAATCTGAAATGCTAATGAGGAAGGAAAACTGGAGCCGTTCAGAGGAAGGATTTGGACTGGAGATAGCATCTCCTGTCGGGCGGGATGGTTTTACCAGGAGGCAATCCCGTTTCCCAGTGTCCTTCCCCCTGCAGGGAACAATGCAGCTGAGGTGCCACAAATCAGGGGGGTAAGTGACAGTGCCTCCATGGAGCCAAATGGAAGTAACAAAATGCAGGAAGCATCCTGTCAGATGTCACTTAGCAGCGCTATCACCGGGGAATCTGGGAACGGGATTTGCCTGCATAGTAGGAATTCCTTGGTCCACCGAGAGGGAGAAGCAGAAATGGCAGGAGAGGCGGAATCTAATCTTGGCCTGTCCAACGAACTGGGAAAGATTCCTCAGTTCCAACTTTACCTCAGGGTTTGGCACATTATCCTTTCACTGACCACAGCGATTCCTCCTTGCCCTGGAGGATTCTTGCCTTAATCACAAGACAGGAGGAAAAATAGGAAGCCAGAGAGGAATTCTCAGGGTCTACCAAGGAGTGCAGAAGATGGACAGTGCACACAAGGGAGGGAGCTGCAAGGAGAACACTGGGAGTGATTTTGCAGGGAATTTGACACACTTTGAGCACATTGCTGAGGATTTCCAAGGTCACGATGGATTTTTAAACTGAGTGAAGCCCCGTCCCAAGCCCCCAAAGAGCAGTGAAAAGAGCCCAGAGAGCTGCAGGCTGGGATGGAGATGCCCACGGGTTTGGATGGGAAGGAAGCTTCCAGCCCAGCCCTCAAGCTGAGCCTGAGGATTTCAAATCCCAGCTTCCTGCAAATCACAGTGTGCCCACATTGTGTTTTTGTTTCTCTAACTAAACGAGGCCAGGCCGGGTCACAGCAAGGACATTTTACTGTGAGAGCAGAAGTGTTTTCTTCCCCAGCGCACGTGAGTGCAGGAGTGTGAGAAAGCCCTGGAAAACTCAGGATACGATGATGCAACGAGCTCGGTACCCACCTAGGATTTACCTGGGCACTGCATTATCTCATTTGCTACATGTGGGAGAGCGCTGGGGAGCTCACACGTGCGGGGAATCCGACTTGGATCCTGGAAGCAACATCCTTGTGCTAAGGAGGTGCTCCACCTAAACTAATTAGCCCTGCCTTTCAACAGCCTTAATTAGGTGGGGCACCATCCTGGGCTGTTGTGGCTGGACGGTTTCCGGTTCTGGAGCTGGCTCAGCCACAGCCGAGGATTCCCACCAGGAGCTGGGTGTGCTGGAGAGGGGCTCTGCTTGTGCCAGCCCCCAGCCGAGCCCAGGGGCTCTCCCCGTCCCAAACTCCTCCAGCCTGAGCTCCCTCCGTCCTCGCATCTGTGCAAAAACACCTCCTGCACCCCTTGCAGGAGCCCCAGAACCTCCTCCTCTGAAAGCTCGAGATGACTTTCACAAGAGGCCCACGGCACGGAAGGAACTTCCCAGCCAGACCACACAGCAACGATCTGAGTGCAACCAGAGGAAAAAACAACCCTGAAGTCTGAGAGAGGCAGAGGATTGACTGTGCTCTGTGTCACCCTTTCACAAGAGTTCGGCAAACCACGAGCAGAAAGGTCCTCGCTTGGATCTGCCCCCAGTTCCAGGTGTGGATTTCATCCCCAGTCCCCTCTGGAGCCATTAAATCAGGTTTTAACCTGGAGATAATAAGACTTCTCGTCTAAAGAGTCTGTCAAGAGTGAAAGTCCTTCGTGGCAAGATAAATGCTGGAGTAGGAAATGGAAGAGGAACCTCAGGGATGAATCCTGGAAGTTCAAAGCTCAATCCTGGTCCTACCTGAAGAGCTCCACTTGGCCACTGGCACTGGACGCAAAGACAAAGTTTATTAATATCCTTAGCTCTTCATGAGGAAAATTATTCAGAAATGTTAAACAAGGGGCAGAACAAGGCTGCCCACATCACCTGAGCCACTGGTACAACGTTAGACCTGTTTAAATCAGGTTCCTTGGCTCCTGGGAAGGTTAAAAGGTCACAATTTAACACTAAATTTGCCTCTATTTTCCTCTCAGTTTAATTTCCTGAAGTTTCTCCATATGAAAGTTGAGAATGTGGCTTCGGGAAGTGTCCCAGCCATAATCCATAGGAATTCTTTAAGGCACACAGCACCCTTTGTGTCCCCATGCCTTGCTCGAGCCATGGAAAGACACAAAGTCACCCTTACATTTTGAGTGAGCATTTTAATGATGTTAATTATAAAACATAACAGAATGGTGGGGGTTTTTTTCCCGTGGCTAAATGTAATTACTTGAAAGCATTATCCTTTAGGATGGCAGCTTAAAAACCTGCTTTGGTTTGGAATTTTAATCTGTTTTCCTCCAATAGGTATTTTATGTACCCAAGGGGGAAATGTCGACCTCGCCGATTCACCTCAGCCGAACTCTGCGCCCTTGGTTTGCCTCTCACCGAAATGCCTGGGACTGTCATCCCCCAGCTAAAAGCCAGGGATATCTGCAGGCAGCAGAGTCACCCAAGAATGCAGAATGTTGCAAAAAATGGCCTGTTTGGACCGACGGGGTTGTGAAGCGAAGCCGTGAGTCAGCGTTATCGGCGGATCTGGGATTGCAGCGCGGGACACGGCGCGAGGTCAGGGAGCAGAACCAGCACAGGGAGCTCGGACAATCTCAATTTCCCAACCCGCAATCCTCCAGCTTTTAAAAACGCAGAATACTTTGCATTTGAGCTGGGTGGTGGCTCCCCAAAACACCGTAACTCTGATTTCGGGGTAAGCCTCAAGCCTCAAACTCAAAATCCTCAGTGGCTGACAGCAGAGCCGAAACATCCCCGTGCTAATCCTGGGTATTCACCTCCCTCAGAGCACAGCTTGTGACTCACTGGCCTTTCTGTTTCCCCAAGTGCACGCAGAGCTTTTGGAACAATCTGCTGAAAATCACGGAGTGAGTCCCACGGGGAACGGGGTGGGGAGGAAGAGGGAGATGGCAGGAGCCTCCAGAGCAGCATCATTTGTTTTGACAGCTTTTAATGTTCCGTATTAAACCCTGCACGTGCTGATCTCCACCTGTGAGCTGGGGCCAGCACACCCTGGCTGTTTAAAAGGTGTGTTTGGGACGTGGGACCAGATCTGCCCTGAAATTACCAGGGAAACAACATCAGATTCATTCCCTAATTATGGTTATCTGCGATTTTGATGTTACAGAACACCAGATATCAATTTATTTGTAGGGTTTTTTTCTAGAGCTGGACTATTTTAGCCAAATGTGAGGATTCTGAGTCCTGCATGACAACATTCCTTAAACCTGGGCTCAGTCCTGACCCAAATCAGTTTTTTTTTGCACCACAGAGATGCCTGGAAGGGGCAGATGGGGACAACCGTGGCCCAGTAATGACAGGCAGACCTGAAAGTGTAACCACTCCCCAAATGGCTGCAGCCAGCAGAGCTAAGAACAGCCTTTCACTCTCAAAAACCATTTGATTAAAGCCCTCGAAATACATTTATTTAACCACCTCGATCTGAGTTCAAGGAAATCAAAATGTCAGCATTAAAAGCACCTCTTATTCACAATTCCAGCTCAAATATCAGGTTGAACGGACGTGGAAATGGAAATGTTCCCCACTGAAGGTCAGCTATGGCTCAGCCTGCTGGGGATTATTCCAGGGGTTACTTTTCCTGCTCTAAGTTTTATACTCTGGGACATTTTCAAGAACTTCTTCTATTTAGCAGCATAAGAGGCACCTGGTGTCAGCCTTGGCCGAGGTCTCTGCGCTGTCACTCACTCTGTCAGGAATTCTGTGCGGGAAATTCAGCACGATTCACACAATTTGGGTGGATTTTCAGGCCGACTTCAGCACATGACTCCCCACTCCAGGCCACGTGCACCAGGAGCTGTTCTAGCACATTTGGAAGTGTTACAAAAGAGGGAGCAGCTGCTGCTGGAAAATGTGGTGTGAGCAGCACCTCTGCTTGGGCTCCTCCTTCCTGACCTGGAGAGGGTGAGGAGCAGATTTTTGGCTTTTACCTGCATGGGACGTTGAAAAGCTCTGTGCAATAGAGTTGAAAGCCAGGAAGCTGCGACAGGAATTTTGGGGAATACCCTGCCCGAAGAGCTGGAATTCCCATGGAGGCCCAGCAGTGCTTGAGGAAGAGCTGGATGGGGATCCTGTCCCTTAAAGTCTAAACCAGAAACACCCCAGCTCAACTGGAAACTCCTCCCTGGAGTTCTCCTCTTCAATAGGATCTTCAGGAAGAAAAGGGAGGAATAACATTTCACAGCTGCCAAATGCCAGCAAAGTCCATTTCCAATGAACCCTGCACTTGTGTGTATTTATTCTTTTTATTCTTGGAATTTTCTTAGCAGGACTGGCCCCACGCTGTGCTCAGTGACAATCCCCACAGAACAGACGCTATCCCACATCCTCTTGGGCTGTCCCAGACCAGCACAAATGCTCCCAGCACGGATCCAAACGTCCTGTTCTCGAGTCAGCAACAGCAGGGACACGATTTTGGGTCAGTTCTTGTAAAATTTGCACAGGGAATGAGGCAGGGAGGGAGGGAAGAGGCACAGGAAAATAGGCTGGCTTTTCCACTTCCCAGAATTCTCCCCTGGTTTTTCAAAGAACACAGAGATTGCTCTGACCAACTCCCGCTTTTGTCAGCCTAATATCTGGTATTTAAAGAAAAAGACATGCCTTGTAAAATGTGACATTTCAGAAGCACTTTGGTACGAAGTGCTAAGCCTGACAAACCTCCCCAAACACATGCTTGAGGCACGAAAGGTCTGACTGGATTCGACCCACTCGGAATGGAAACTTTAGGGCATCGGGAATATGCTCCAAGGGACCTGGCAAGCTGCAGCCAAAGCCTCTTTCCAAAAGCTTGGAACCTGGAGGCTTTGAGGTCCAGGGAAAAAAGTCTGCTTCAGAAAGCTTTTGAAGAGTGTGAAGGTGTGGTGGAGGAGTTTAGCATGCACGGATGATTAATTTGCTCCTGGAAAGGGAGATTTCTGACAGCAGGATATTTATACTGGAACTTCTACATCAAAATGCACAGTTCCCTTAAAATTCAATTTAACCATGGAGTGCCTCAGCACTGAGTAATGGATCCTGGAGCCCAGCAAACCTTGGGTCCCAGCTCCTGGCTCATGTTTGTCACTTCCAGAGGCACAGTCCCGATTAATTGTCAAATTATTGTCAAATCATTAATTGTCAAATCTACACCCTGCAGGATTTTGGAAGGTTTTGGGTTTTATTTTTATTTTTTATTCTGAGTTTCTAAAATGATTCTGTGCTTGAATGCACGGCACAGCCGGTCAATGCTACCTTTAGATGTGAGGGAGAGGCACACTTAAATAGTTTCTAAAGGCTGCTGCTTACAACATTTAAATGTTGGTGATCATACATATTTACAGTGAACCGAATGGACTTTGAATAAACGGAGAGGTTTGATTAATAACCATAAATAATTAGCAGCTGTTTCCTTTCTGTCAAAAAAGATATTGCAGTTATAGCATCCTCAAGGCTGTCAGTAACACAGGCACTTCTTGGAGCAAATATTACAATGAGATGTTTCATTAACTCTTAGTGTAACATTCCTCCCCGCTTGCACAACGATGCATTAATTAGCACCCCTTGCTTGGCTGCAGAAATCATTTTTAGTTCATCGGGAGATGAAACCAGTGATAAAACCAGAACATTTCTGTTGGATTTGAACATCGAGACGATCAATATGTCCATTGTTCAGTGTCACTGTTTGGCAACTGCTGAGCGTGAATCAGAATGGACGCAATTCCATACGGAATAGAGGGGAAAGTTCCAGAGCAGCCCTTTGTTTCCTCTTTTATTTCTACCTTGATTTTTAAAGCTCTGAAAACCTTAATCTCTGTAATTGTTATTTTGTAACTATAGAGTTAAGTTTGGTGAGCAGAGTGTCCCTGCAGAGGACAGCAAATTCCAATCCTGTCCTTCAGGAACAGCACTTTCCCTTCTTTATATTCCCCTCCAACCTGGAACCAACCCCTGCCCCCACCAAGACGAATAAACACAAAAATAATATTTGGGAATTCCTGCCCAACCATGAACCAAATGATTTGGCTGCTGAGAATCAGAACACCAAGCTAGAAACACTTTGTAAAGCACAAGAAGAAAACAACTTCCCCTGGGAATCAGATCCTGCAGGGGGACAAAGGTTTGGCCTTTGGGGCTGGCTGTGGGATTTGAGCAGTGCCTTTCCCTGGGAATGTCTCCACATTTTGGATTTTGGATGCAGCCTCTCCCTCTCCCCTGGTGCATCCAGGACACAACGCTCTGCACCCAGCTCAGCCTGGGGGAGGAAGGAGAAACTCCTCCAGAGCTGTGGGGCCGAGCTGCTGCTGTTGGGGGCTTTTGGGGAGGCCACTGCAATTCCCACTGCCGGGAAACGCTGTGACATGGAAGCTGAAAGGACCTGGCCAGTGGGACGATGTTCACCCCTAAGGCACGCACAGACCGCGCCCTGCGACCCAAAACCATAACCCCACTGCCAGAGGTTTGGTTTGGGTGGTTTTGTTTGGTTTGGGTTGTTTTCCCCTCTGATCCGGGACACATCTCTCACTCTCATCTGGAACTGATTCAGGGTGCCGAGGGCTGCGCTGTCAAAATCTCCTCGCAGCAGCCGCGGGTCGCTGTGTGCAGCAAACAAAGGAGACACAGATTTTATCAGCGCTGGTATCAGCGATGGCACAGCCCAACTGTCTCCGCAGGGCCCTTGCGAAATGCAGCGGGATGGGAGCGGGGCCAGCGCCTGACCTGGCCCCAAGGAGCTGAGCGGAGTCAGGGACTTCTTAATCTGAACCAAGAAGCAGCCAAGGGATTTGTGTTTCTCTTTTTTTCGTACTGGTCAGGTTGTGGGAACCAGATTTGCTGCAGGAGGTCTTAGAAATGTAAATTAACACAAGCTTTCAATCTGGCTTCGTGTGTAAACGCCCCCAAAAGTCATGCTGTATTTGTACATTGTTTAACCTGAAATTGTGAATGTGTGACTGAAATCAACTGAAGAAAATTCTGCACTGAATTTCAGTAGGATTTATGTATCTAACATTGTTTTGATCAAAAGTAAGAATGAAAAAGACAAAATCCAATAAGCCCCCAATCAATGGACGGGGGATTTTAAAAAGCATTGTAATAAATATAACACATTCTAAAAACGCATTTTAGAAGCATTTCAGAGGCCCTGATGATGACGATATACATCACACCCACAATACAACGGGACCGTGCCACTCCCAAGGTCCCTTCAGCTGCCTGGGTCACTCCCAAAGAATCCTCCCACCAGATTAAGCCCTTCAATAGCCCGGGCTGGATCGAAGATTTATCCCACGTAGCTGAGTGTGGGCTCATCAGTGAAATGAGGACCTCACCAAAAACGCTGGGGTTTGGCTCCGTGACCTCTCCGAAACGCATCGCTGTCGCTGTTACAGCAGCCCTGCTCCCGAGGATGCCCTCTGTGTGTCCTCAGGGCTCAGCTCCCACCAAAGCCTCAGGATTTAGTTTTGTATTTTTCAGATCCTGCGCCTCTTTAGTGCGTAACTCTAAAACTCCACGGCCTGTCAGCTGCTGTTCTCCTATTTTATTCGGACAAAACAATTCCTCTCCAGGCCTGAAACTCAGGGACACCTCGCTTCCTCAGGCCCTGAGAGATGTAAACAACAGCGAACTGGAGGGAGCAAACTGAGAGTAAATGACTTCATTACCCGACGCTGTAATTGGAGGATTAACCCCTGATATGTAAACGGACCAAACTTATAACTGGAATAAAAACTTGTGACCATCATCTCTCTTGGGCGTAGCCCCTCGGAGGCTTTTGACTGCCCAAGATGTATTTATTCTCTTAATTTCATTCTCTTATTTTTGCCCAGCCTCTGTTTTAGGTAGCCACTCCAAGGCATCACCAGCCCCTCGGGAGGTATCCAGAGCCATTCCTGCCTGGGAACAGGGAGCAGAGCTGCCTCCAGCCCCGGGTGTCTCCCACGGAGCGGGGGTGAACGCTGTCCCAGGCAGCCTCGGGAATGCGGCAGGACAGCGGGAATGCTCCGGGAGTCCCGCACACCCACGGCCGCAGGAGGCAGCTGGCCCCGGGGAGTGACAGGCTCCTGATGGCAGCAGCACGTGGAGCATCTTCATGTGACATCCACAGGTGGGGAGGAGGGGAAAACAGTTTTTATCCGTTGCTATGGAGGCGTGATTAGCTTGTGTGTCTTCAGAGCCTGCCGAGGAGAAATGAAAGCTATTTTCTTATATAGATGTCATGAAATCAATCCTGGCAGAATTTCGAGAGTCAAAGGCTAAGCAGGTCTGCCTGAATGCCTCCTGTCACTCGATACACAAATAAATCTGGCCAGGGGACCTGAAGCAAGTGTCACTTGTCAGCCAGAGCCGGTCACAAAAAATACTTTTTTAGTCTCGTTCGGAGCTGTTTATGCACACGGCAACACAACAAAACGTGCGTTCAATAAAACGCAGCAATTATCCTCACCGAAAGCGAGCCTCAGAGAATGAAGCAAAAAAAAACAACAAAAAACCACCCTTATTGCAAAGGGTGACTTCAGAAGAAACTTTTCCCTTATTCTCTCCAAACGCTAAAAGCAAACCTGATGTTCTTCTTTTAAAATGTGTCTGCCTCTAGGTCTTTGGCACAGGTTTGCTGCTGGGAGGGCCGGCAATCTATTTAATGACTGCATTGACGTCAATAGCATAACTGAAATACTTACTAAGATGCATGAGTCCAACTTTCGGGGGGTGTGTTCGAGGCAGGCGGGCGCAACACGCGGAACGGACTCGCTGCAGGAATGAACTCCCCCCGGAGAGCCGGGAAGAGCCTGGGGATGGCCCCGGACTGGCCGGAGCCGCCTCAGCCCCGCTCTGAAATTCGCTTTGAAAAATCTCTTTTAATCCGAGGAGTGGCGAGAATATCGCTCCGGCGCTCAGCAGCCCTCGTTCAGGCGCCTCATTAAGCTCATTATCTGCCTGATTTCTTTACACGGTTTTGGTTAGCTTCTGAATAATCTGCATCATGCCTGCGTGGCACCCCTTAAAAATAATATCTGGAGGTGCTCAGGAGCCTCCATTTGTGCGTGCAGGCTGTGACTCTGCGGCTCAGCTGCTCAGGAACTCGTGGTTCCTCTGCGCTCCTGTGAAAGCCCAAAGCACCCACAACCATTTGACTTTTACAGCCGCTCTCCAAATCAAAAGGTCAAATCTTCAGCCAAACGCCCAGCAAAGAAACAGAATTTCAAAATGAATCCTCTCCTTCTCCTCTGTGTGTGCCCAGAGCCATCCTGCCACGTGCCAAGCAGAGGAGGGTGGTGCAAGAGCAGCAGCTCCCTGCTAATTACTCGGGGTTCGGAGATATTCGTAACCCAGAGCTCCCTCGGATGCACAGGGCTCCTTAACTCCCACAAAAACTTGGGGCTCTCGGTAGCATGAGCGTTATCCAGTCTTTGTTTATGCTTTACACAAAGGTTCGTGCACGAGTCTGTGTACGTCCTACACCCACAGGAAAAATGAAAGAGTACGAGTCTGGAGGTCGTGTAAAGGCATGTGGGAAGCGCAGACAAACGTGCCGAGGTACAGGAAAGCAGAGCTGAGGCACAGGCAAGAAAAACACCGAGCCTTCCCTCCCATCCCCAGAGAGGAATCTGAACAAAGCTTGAATCCCCTGAGCCCTGAAGCTGTGGGTGACAAATCCCAAAGGGCTGCACCCCCCGAGCCCGGGGCTGTGGCAGATCAGCGATATTTTGCAATTAATTGTGAGGAGAACTGTCATTAGCGAGCGCTGAGAGTATCCGAGGGGACCTTGAGAAGGGACCCCGCAAACCTCGCACAGTCTGGGAAAAACTCAGTGCTGTCTGATCCATAACTCTGTGCTTTGCTCCTGTCACCATTGGTGACATTAAATGTGGCAGTGTCCATCCCAGGATTGAAGGTGTGGGGACAAAAAGAGGTTGGGAAAAGTCTGCACCAAATTCCTGGAAGAACGAGAGGCTTTGACCGACGGTGGCAGCCAGTGGAAGGAGATTTAATTCAGAGGGAATAAGTGTCACTGAGGGGAATAAATATGGAAGAAGGGACAAAAGCAAGCAGGAAAAGCCAGACTTGTTGCTGGTTCAAGGTGTTATTGGTTGAACCATTGGTCAGGAACTGCAGACCTTTCACTGGGGCCAGGGGAGGGGAGAGCTGGATGGAGAAAGGAAGGCGCTGATGGATTCCTGAGCCCAAGGTGGCACAAAGGTCACCGAAAGTAACTGTGGCAGAGGCCACCCTCAGCGGGAACAAAGGGGGACAGGAGAAAGAAACCTCAGGAGAAAGAACCCTCGGGGACGCCGTGTGACAATGCGTCTGCCATTGTTTCTGTAACCCAGAGGCGGCTGAGCAGCACGGCCCTGCGCTGGCCCTGCACAGCTGCCGGGGATGTCACAAACCCCACAGCACTCCCATCATCCTGCCCAGATAATTAAAGACCGACGGAGTTATGCTATGGCTTTGTGTTTCCACGTTACGGTTTCTCGGTTAATTCATAAAAGCGATTTTGTGCGTTCCTGTGAGCCGCGGTTGTAACAAAATAACAGGAAAAATCTGCCAGATTTACTTCAGCTGATACCAAGGACAAAACACAGGATGTTCAATCCATATTCCCCTTCCTTCTCTGGCTCTGCTTGCAAGGTTAAGAAAGCTCTGAAACTCACAGAGACACCAAGCAGTGCCTTTCAAAGCCCTTTGTCCCAGGAAAAACCTGGCCAAAAGTTGTCCTACTCATAAGAAAATGAAAGCAAAAAAGACTTTCCTCATTTCACTGCAGCTCATTTATTCCACCACGGGCCTGGGTCCACAGTGATGCAACACCAGCAGCAGATTTGGCCCTTGTTGCTTGGAAAATCCTGGAATATTCCAGCTGGAGTAAACAGCTGGCGTGTATTCCTTGCAGTGCAAACGCTGGATGCAATTTGCCTCCCCCCAGGGTAATTTTATTAATGCAGCCTTGTTTACTTTAAACCCTGAGTTCTGTATTTCTCAGAACAGGATATAAATCACCCCATCAATGACAAATCAGAGGAGACATCCACAAGATGCTCACAGTGATGTCAGCGGGTTGTGGTAAAGCCGTGAATCAACGGGTGACATGGGAGGGTTAAAATCAAACTCCAAGCTTCAACAAATCTCATGAATCCAAACCCAGATCATTCCAAATACAGTCTTTCATCTAGAGAGATGTGAAGGAGCCTGGTCCCAATCAAAACACGACTGCTTCCTTCTGCAAAACCTTCAGGAAAAACACTCTGCATCCTCTCCGCCGCTGGCACAGAACTGGAAGGGTTCTGATAGGAAAATCTCTCCTTCTGTTCATAATTTCCAAGCAGAAGCCATCAAGGGGCAGGGGGGAAAAGGTGCAAACACTGAAAAAAAAATCCTTAAAAGTCTCTGTTCTTGCTGAATTAAACAGAAACTTCCTTAGAAAGTCAAGGGTTGTGTTTGTTTTCTGCTGCCTGGAAAGGAATTCAGCGTGTGACAGCGGCGGTGAAGAGGCAGAGGAGGGCAATGACCTGAATTTAACCAAGAACCCACGATTTTCTACCAACAATGCCAATATTAGCTGGTTTTATGTAGGAAGTCACACAATTTCCTATTAATCTCAGAAATTAATCACCTTCTTACCTAAAAAGTGTCACCAGTTACTGCAGCTGTAACGCTCCAACTCACTTTTTAAAATTTTATTTGAAGATTTCACCTAAAAGCAGTTAGGATTCGTTGTTAAAAACCTATTTACTTGAGGGGCCACAAATCCAACCTTTACAAGGCGACACAAAACCTGCTGTACCATTCTGTGTGTCAAACACTTCATCCCTCAAGGAATTTTCATGTATTCACAGCATTAGAAGCCTGGATCAGCTAAAAAGTACCAATGTCCTACAGCTCTCGCTGGAAATAGTGCAGAAAAATATCCCCAAAGCGTTAAAAAGTTGAAAGCGATTTTTTTCCATGGAAAGTGCTAAGAAAACAAACCTAAAAAAATTCCTGGAAGGGCATTCTCTCCTCGCCATTAGATTGTCTAACTTATATAAACAGGTCTATGGAAAACCTAGGAAATTTTCCATGATTTTTCTTTTCTTTTTTTTTTCACACAGGCATAAATTCAAACCTCATTAGCCCCAGCTTTAAATCAGGTGATTCCTGCTGGCTGTGACAGAAAGAGAAGGAGTTTAAGATTGTGCTGTCCAGTTTTATTTTTTGCATCAGGGGTTTCCATCTCCCATTAACAAGTTTGGAGGAACCTAATCTGGAAGTGTGCAGGACTCTGCGTGTCCCCTGAGAATAAATAACACACAGCAGGAGAGGAAATGATAGTTATCCAGGCTTCACACGCTGTGAAAATTAAGCTTTATTAAGTCCCTCCAAGCATGTAATTATTGGAAAGGCTGAGATTAAACCTTACAAACGGGCACTGCTCCAAATCTTATCTCCTTCTCTCTGGAGCAACCTTTGAATTAGTGCAAGTAGGGCCAGCTCTGATCCTGAGCGGGGTTCTACAGACCCTCAGCTCGGCTAAACCCAGGTGTCAAAGGAAATAAACCCGTCCTAAGGAATCAGTTTCTGCTGCTCATCCTCGTCCTTGCCTCTGCCTGAGCAGCCCTCACGGCGCTGCCCACCCCAGCTTGCCCTGGCACCCCCTTCCCAGCAGGAAGCCAAGGAAGTCTCACCCAGGAAAGGTTTGAGTACACAGATCACATGGAAACAAACTGAAATAAACAGGAAAAAAAAAAAAAAGACCCAGCTGTGTCTGAGCCTGTTCAAGACTCGTGGGCTGGGGCTTGTCCAGGCCTGTGCTCACAGGGACTCACAAGAACAGCAGCCACTGTGGCCATGACTATCAAACCAAAATCGTGTTCATCTCCTGTGCTAATGCACCAGCAGAAACCCCAAACCAAACGATTAAAATAACAATATTTGGAGCCTGATAGTTCTGGGTTTGCAGGAGGAAGCCAGAACTGCACCGGGGAGGGGGCAGAGGAGCAGCTGCGAGCAGAACTGGGCAATAAAGGTGTGCACAGCCCATCCCCAAATCCCACACGTACCTTGCAGGTTCACTTTGGTGACAGGTGGCTGACTCGTGGCTGGAGATCTCCTAAGAGGGATAAAGAATTCTCTGTCAGGAGGTGGGACTTTTATCTTTCCAAACCCTGCCAGCTCCCTCAATTAAAAATCCTTTTCCGTTCTCCCAAAAAACCCCAAACACTTCACAAAGATTTGTTGAGCGGTATTGACGGGTCTGCTAGGAAAAGCCAGAGATGACTGCTCCCTGCCTGTTCCACAAGCTGGGAATGAGGAGAAATGTGCCTCCATCCCATGCTGCCTTTGCAACTTTGTGCTCAAAACGTGCCTGAAGGCAGCAAGGGCCAGGCTCTGGTGGCTTTTCCCTAGAGAGTCTGGAATGGACACTGAAGTGATGCAAGGCAGAGCCATTGGTAAGGTCAGAAATGTGCCTTTAAACCCTGCAGGTAACACTGGAATTGCTCCTGAAGAGAGGAAGAGGATGCTGCGGTCACTATTGTTTAGCTCTGAAACAGCTGAAGGATGCTTTTTGGACTCAGAGCAATGGTTTCAGCAGCGATTCCTGGATTTCGGAGGGACCAAAAGCTATTTGAAAAAAATTGGTTCAAGTCAAGCCAACAGGGTCTGACTGGAAGAAGGTGCAGATTCTCTCCAAATGTCAACACAGCTCCCTGTGAGACGTGCCAAACAAAACTGTTGATTTTTCAAGCTGAAACCATCATCAGAGACTTGTTTTTTAAAGGAATTAAAAAGAGTTGACACCAAAATCAAGACACTTCATTTTGAACTGACTGCAGTACTTCAGGCTGACCGAAAACGAAACTTTGGGCTTCTGCTTCCCTAAGAAGTTTCGGATCCATTTTAACTGAAGCCAGATTTCCCCACGCTCTCCCTTCTCCAACCTCCTTCCTAACCCCAAATTTCAGAGTCAGCCACTGAACTGCAGCATCCATTATTCGCCAGCTCTCCTTTGAAGCTCGAATCAAAGCAGGCAGAGCGGCTCAATTGCGCTGCACTCGTAGCTCCGAGGGTTTCTTCAGAAGTGCTCCGGGAAGGCTTCGCTGCCCAGGTGAGGTCTGGAGCGCAATTCCAACCCTCCGACCCGGCGGGCTCCACAGCCCGCTCCCGGCGGGAGCCTCCCTGGCAACCAAAGGCTGTTCTGGCAGGATGTGCAGGGCCCAGCTCTCCGAAGGGTTCAGCACGGGGCACACACGTTGGGCGCTCAATTCCCTGCAAATGTGCCCCAACCTGCCTCTGCTGAGCCCTTTGAAAAGCCAGATCTCGAAATCTCTGAAAAACAGAAACTCCCCGACAGGGACACCACGCCACGGCTGCAGCACTCCCAGAACCGAGGGATCCAAGCTCCAGGGATCTCCAACCCCTGAGCTGCACAGACATGCCTTTGGGGCGGTGGGGAGGGACGAGCCGCTGCTCCATACGGTATTCCCCGCTCCAGAGCCGGCACCGCTCCCGCCATCCTCAAATCCACGTGCCCATCCTGTTTTGCAGGCAGCCAGGGCGCAGGATCGGAGATGGGAGTTTTGACAGCGCTGTCCCTTCTCAGGCACCGCAGCGCTCCAGCCGCTGCCCGCTCCCTCCCTCCTGCCGCAGGGCATTACACGGAGCAGGCTCCGGATGCTTCCCAACCGCGTCCTGGGCTGCAGTTGCCAAACTCCGGCACTCCAAAGCCATTAATCATCCTCTCCTCTTTTCCAATCAGGAAACTGCCTCAAGAACCCTGACGTTAAAGTCCGAAATATATGACTGCCAGTCGGGGTTTTTTTTGTTTGTGTTTTTTTTTAATTTTTTTTTTTCCTCTACGCCTTAACATTCATATTTTCCAGCAAATACGTGGGACAGCAACCTCTTTTTCCTCACTCGGGCCAGGAGGGGTGGAGGAGGAGGAAAAAAGAGAGGAGAGGTGGGGTTAAAGAAAAGCTGATATTCTCATGATCCCCAGAGCAGAGGTTTAAGTAAAATATCACATATCATGAGACATATGATAAAATCATGAGCTGGCAGCATGGCTGCAGCCCAGCAGAGCTCTTTGGAAACTGTGCGGGAAGATCCGCGGCACCTGGAAGCACATTCTGCCACGGGCTGGGATGTTTGGCACCGGATGGTTTAAAAATTTAATGACTTTTACTTCGGCCAGACAGACGACTTTATACCTCAATCAAATCTAGGAATGTTTTCCAAAGGACACTGTAAGATGCCTGTGTCTCCTACAGGTTACACCCTCACTTCCTTCCGGCCCTGTCCAACCTCAGATTCCTCATTAGGAACTGCCAAAATGCCTGAGCTTTCCAAAAAAGCAAAGCTTTAAAAAAAACCCAGGAATATTTAAGCCATCTGTTTTTTTTTTATTAACCTCCATCTTGGAATGCGGCAGTTCCTTCCCATCAAAATTTGCCGACGGGAAATCAACGGGAGGAAGAACCTCACGCCTGGTGAGGTGGGGTTCATGTAAAATAAAGATTGTGAGCTCCTGGTGGGCACCAGGCGATGCTGCTCACGCCTGGAGCGGAGCGAGTCCTGCCGGGGACATCCCTGCACCTCGTCCTTCCCTTCTGCAGCCAGTGGGAGCGAGCAGCACCTGCCAGTCCCAGGGTGGGATCAGTGCGATGGGTGGGTGCACGCCAGGCCTCGCCAGGAATGAATGGTGTTGGTTTGAGGCTGAACAGCTCTCCTGGGGCCAAGCAGGCCGGAGGAAGACGATGACTGGCTCAGTATAAATAGCCAGGGGGAAACGGTGATTCTGGACAAAGGCGTAAAAAGGAGCCTGTTTGGTTACTCCTGTTCAGCAGGTAGAAAAAACAACATCCTCCTCCTGAGTGCATCACCTTCCTCACTCAGAGCAATCAGTGTCAAAGGAAGTGATGCGGGATTCAGTTCCCTGGGCAGCCCTCTCGCAGCTGAGCTCCAGGATCCTGCCGCTGCCGGGAAATCCGTGCTGTTCCCAGAGGCCCGGGTTTGGGGTGACTCCCTTGACACCTGCCCTTTGGCCATGAACAGCTCACGTGAGATTGGCTCAGTGGGGTAGAGCCTGTGTGATAACGCCAAGCTGTGAGGTTTGATCCCTCTGTGGGCCAATTAAGAGTTGGACTTGATTCTGCTGGATCCCTTCCAGAGAATTGGATAATTCTGGGATTGCTATTGCTCTGAGAAGTGGTGGAAATGCAGGGCAGGTGATGACTCTGCTCCAAGTTGGGCACATATGGAATGCCTGGGGTAGCCAAGGGGGCAATGTGATGAAGATCATGGAATTGTTTAGGTTGACAGAGACCTCTGAGATCACCAAGTCCAACCCAGCACTGCCAAGGCCTCCACTGCCCCATGTCCCCAAGTGCCACACGCACAGGGCTTTTAAATCCTTGCCATGGATGGAGATCCCACCACCGCCCCGGGCAGCTGTGTCAGGGCTGGACAAAGCTTTCTGTGAAGAAACTCTTCCTGATATTCAAACAAACCATCAGCATGAGGCCGTTCCCTCTCCTGTCCCTGTTTCCTGGGAGCAGATCCCAAATCCCCCCGGCTGTCCCCTCCTGTCAGGAGTTGTGCAGAGCCACAAGGTTCCCCCTGAGCCTCCTTTTCTCCAGGCTCAGCCCCTTCCCAGCTCCCTCAGCCTCGCCTGGAGCTCCAGACCATTCCCCAGATCCATTTCCCTCTCACTCTCCAACCCCTCAATGGCTTTTTTTTGTGGTGTGGGGCCCCAAACTGACCCCATGATTCATGGTGGACATCACTCAAGACAAAACACCTTGCTTGCTCCTCAGGGAGGAGCTGAGGGATGAGGGAGTGAAGGGATGAGGGCATGAGGGCATGAGGGGATGAGGGATGAGTGGATGAAGGAATGAGAGATAAGGGGATGAGGGGATGAAGGAATGAGGGGATGAGGGGTGAGGGCATGAGGGGATGAGGGGATGAAGGAATGAGGGGATGAGGGCAGAGGGGATGAGGGAATGAGGGAATGAGGGAGGAGTGGATGAAGGAATGAGGGATGAGGGGATGAAGGAATGAGGGGATGATGGGTGAGGGGATGAGGGGATGAGGGGATGAAAGAATGAGGGAATGAGGGGATGAGGGGTGAGGAAATGAGGTAACGAGGGGAAGAGAGGATGAGGGATGAAGGAATCAGGGATAAGGGATGAGGGATGAAGGAACGAGGGATGAAGGGATGAAAGAATGAGGGATGAAGGAACGAGGGATGAGGGGATGAAAGAATGAGGGATGAAGGAACGAGGGATGAGGGGATGAAAGAACGAGGGATGAAGGAATGACGTCTGAGGGCCGGGGGCTCGGAGGCCGTGAGGGAGGGCAGAGGGCGCCCCCTGGCGTCCCGCGCAAACCGCGGCGGAGCCGTGAGGCCACGGCGGAGCCTGAGGCACCGCGGCCGCGGCTCCCCGACCCCCGCCGGCCCTGCTCGGCCCCAGCGCCCCTGCTCGACCCCCGCCGGCCCTTCTCGACCCCCGCCGGCCCTTCTCGGCCCCAGCGCCCCTGCTCGACCCCCGCCGCCCCTTCTCGACCCCTGCCACCCCTTCTCGACCCCCGCCGGCCCTTCTCGGCCCCAGCGCCCCTGCTCGACCCCCGCCACCCCTGCCCGACCCCCGCCACCCCTGCCCGACCCCCGCCACCCCTGCTCGACCCCTGCCCGACCCCCGGCGCCTCCTCTTGTGCACGAAACGAGCCTAAAAAGCCAGGCTTACTTGTTGGAGGTGCCGTGTAAATTGGTGAGAAGCGTGAAGTTGTTCCTCACGCTTCTTAGGCTGGCCAGCACCTGAGGGAGACAAAACGGCGGGCGTCACCTTCTCTGCTTTAGTGCTTCAGAAAAATTATTTTAGACGTCAATATGCCACCAACTCACCTGGGCAAAAGGTGTGACGATCAGGTCGTCGCCATGTCTAAGGAAAAACGGAGAAAAATGTATAAATTTCTTTACAGGTTTATTTTCAAACCTAGCAAAATTCACCTCAGGGAATGAGCGTTTTCCCGAGGGGGCTTTCCTCACGGACGAACCCATGCAGCATTTAGCTAACACCACATAAAAACTTGTCCCTAATGGAAAGGTCACTGTGTATATCCAAAACAACCGGCTGGAGCGAGCGTTCGGACTGGGAACGCCAGGCAATAAAAGCCAGGAAATTCAAAAGTTAAGGCTCACGCTTTGCACCGCGGTGGAAAATAACCAACCGTAGTGGTGCGGGGAAAGGTCACCTTTGAATTTCCTGGCTTTTGTTGATCTCTGTCGCAGTCTTTAACCTTGTTCAGACGCCGGGTTTTGTCTGGCTGTTTTCATCACGGAAGGTTTGAGCAGAAGTTGTGAACAAAATTCATCATTGCTAGCAGTAAGAGGGAGTTTGTTGGTTTGGGTTTTCAGGTTTTTGGTTTTTTGGTTAGTTTCTTTTTTTTTTTTTTTAATTACTTATGGTACTTGTGTGTGGATGGAACATTCTGTGTGATTTACCTAACTGAGGCGGCAGGGTATAGAATCATTTAAAGCTTTGGGTTGGGAGGGAGCTTAAAGCCCATCCAGTCCCACCCCCTGCCATGGGCAGGGACATCTTCCAGTACTCCAGGTGGATCCAAACCCCATCCAGCCTGGCCTTGGGCACTGCCAGGGATCCAGGGACAGCCACAGCTGCTCTGGGAATTCTATTCCAGGACCTCCCCACCCTCACGATCAGGAATTCCTTCCCAACATCCATCTAAATCTACCCACTTCCAGCTTAAATCCATCCCCCCTTGTCCTGTCCCTCCATCCCTTATCCCAAGCACCTCTCCAGCTCTTCTGGAGCCCCTTTAGGCACTCTTAGGAGCAACGTTGTGGTCAATTCTGTTCTTAATCCCATCATTAATAACAGGATGCACTAAACAAGGGCAGCAGGGCTGGCTCCAGGCTGCCACAGGAGTTATACACCAGTGCTGGACCCTTCCAAAAAGGAATTCTCCCCACTGTGCTGCCACAGCAGTCATCCCCTTGTTCTCACTCGGGTATCAGTGCTATTAAGTCTAAATTTAATTAAAATTGTCTCCACAATGATGGAGACTCTCTCTCCCAAGTGCTGACAGAGCCTCGATGCCCACGGTGGATGGACACTTCAGCTGCAGACAGCCACGAATTTGGGGGAAATTATGGGATTCCCCCACCCCAGCACACTGCTGGGAATTGCTACAACCCACCGTTTACGCCAAACGCTATTTGCATAATTTGGTGCGTTTCCTTCGATAAATATTTACTCAGTTTTAACTCACAGCAGGGATATTTTCCTGCAGAATTCTCGTGGATCTGGCTAATATTCAGATTTCCATTCCGTGACAAAACTTTCGCAACAGTCCAACTTTGTTTAACGAGCGCTTTTTAAAATAGCTGAATGGCCACTTTAAAGCTTTAAAATGTGCCTTTCAAAATAAAGGGCTGGGGCTCCAGGACACTCGGTGGGTGTTGATCCTCTCGAGCTCAGCCATCTGTCCCTGCTCATTTTCCACTCGGTTCTAGGGAACAGCCCCCAAAACAGGACGGGGAACAGCAATACTGTAAATAAAAGTACAGCACAACTTCTCTGTTATTCCAGGATACAGCTCTTCTGCTAAATCCTGGAGAAAAGGGGAATATTCGAAGGATGGGATGGGAGAGGATGTTAGATCAGCACCTGTTTTGTGTGTGCCAGTTATGAAACTCTCCAGTCCCACCCACAAGCTTCTCTTAACAGAGCTCAGAGGATTATTGCAGCACGGGGAGCGTAAAATATGAGCTGAATTGATGCTTACTGTTCACTCGGCAGGGAGGAGTTCCTGGACATGGTCTTTGGTGAGAGGTCATAGTCGCTGTCGGATCTGTACAGGAACGACTCCCGGCGCTGGCTGTGGCCCGGGAATGTCGTGTGCAGGACGAGTCCCGACGAGGAGCTGGCCTGCGGGTCCAGCGGGCTGCGCCCCGGGGACGGGCCATTCTCCACATCGAAGCTGCGAACGAGACACAGACCGCGTGTCACACTCTGCCACCAGAGGGCTTGCGGGCCGTGTGTCACCTCAGCGGGCCGTGTGTCACCTCAGTGAGCTCTCACAGTGTCACCTCAGTGAGCTCTCACAGTGTCACCTCCCCGGGCTCACCCTGTGTCACCTCAGCGGGCTGTGTGTCACCTCACCGGGCTCTCACCGTGTCACCTCCGTGAGCTCTCACAGTGTCACCTCAGTGAGCTCTCACAGTGTCACCTCAGCGGGCCGTGTGTCACCTCAGCGGGCTGTGTGTCACCTCACCGGGCTCTCACCGTGTCACCTCCGTGAGCTCTCACAGTGTCACCTCAGCGGGCTCTCACCGTGTCACCTCAGCGGGCCGTGTGTCACCTCAGTGAGCTCTCACCGTGTCACCTATCCGGGCTCTCACCGTGCCACCTCACCGGGCTCTCACAGTGTCACCTCACCGGGCTCACCCTGTGTCACCTCAGCAGGCCGTGTGTCACCTCCGTGAGCTCTCACAGTGTCACCTCACCGGGCTCACCCCTGTGTCACCTCAGAGGGCTCACCCTGTGTCACCTCAGCGGGCCGTGTGTCACCTCACCGGGCTCTCACAGTGTCACCTCAGTGAGCTCTCAGTGTCACCTCCCCGGACTCATCCCTGTCACCTCCCCAGGCTCACCCGTCACCTCCCCAGGCTCACCATGTGTCACCTCCCCAGGCTCACCCCTGTCACCAGCCCGCGGCACCCGGAGCCGCTCGCTGGCACCTTTCTCACGTGTGTGAGGAGGACCCTGTGCGCCCATCAACATTCACCCCGCAGGCTCAGTCCCGACCGCCTCTGCTCATGCTTCCCTCAGCAGGAATTGCTCACAGCTCAGCACAGCAGAGGAGGGCAGGGATGGATTAGAGATGATGGAGAATGATGAGGCCCTGGCACAGGGTGCCCAGAGAAGCTGGGGCTGCCCCTGGATCCAAGGCCAGGCTGGACGGGGCTTGGAGCACCCAGGGATAGTGGAAGGTGCTCCTGCCCACGGCATGGGATGGAATGGGATGGGCTTTAAGCACCCTCCAAACCCAAACCATTCCAGGATTCCATGATTCTAAACACCCCACTTCCCCCCTCAAGGCCTTATGCACAAGCCCTGGGGTTCATTTGCCAAACCTCACTCCAAGTCTTATGAAAACAACAGGGACTGAAGACACCACAATATGACAACGCTCTCCAGCCCAGCCCTGTCCCCATCTGCTCTGGAACCAAACCTTTGAAATCATGCAAGATTTGAGAGCACTTCGCAGCAGTGGGAGCTGGATGCCCAAACCATGTTTTAGCTGTTCAAACTATCAGTTCAGTGAATTTTAAACGGCTGTGCTGCAAAAAAAAGGGCTGTTTAAAAACTAAAAACAAAAAAAGCACTAAACTTTTTGTCACCTTTTCCATTTTACACCCACTTTCTTGTGGTTTCATAACTTGGCCGCCGCAGCCTGTGGCTGAATTCACCCTGGCCACTCCAGCAAGCGACACCCCTCCTAAAGGCCGAAAATGAGAGGCTGGCCTCCTGTGCCTGGGCATTTGGGCCTGATGGAAACACCAGATGTGTGACCACAGCCCAGAAAGCCGAGGGAGGTACGGCCACGCTCAGGAGGAATTTCCTTGCCTTTGGAAGTCAGGTCCTGTCTCCTTGCAGTAGGAGCTGAGTGCCTGCCCCAGCGCCTCATCCCATGCCTGCTGTCCCACCAGGACACCAGGCTGTGGTCCCTGCCATGCCTTTCTCCATCCCTCCCCTCCTTAATCCAGAAGATTCCCTGAGCACAGTGGCAGAGAAGACCCCAGCTCTCCCTCCTCTCTGCAGAGAGAGCTTTAAGTGGGGCAGGAGGAGCACATAAATTATTAATGCCTGAATTTTCCTGAATCCTGCAAGTTCTCCAGATTTCTACATCCCTGGGATGAACTGGACACATTCAGGCTGCCTTGGTGAGAAGCCTGGCACAGCCCATGCCCAGCTGGGAATATCGTGGCTGCTCCCGCTCCTGCTGCCCGCTTCCCGCGTTCCCTGTTCCAGCAGCTGGAATGCTGCCGTACGGATCACGTGGTTAATCCAACTGAAAAGTGCTTTTACTCCTTTCCTCAAGTTCAACGTGCAGCCACGCCAGCGTTTCTCAGGCTCTTTTTCCTTGGCCTTGATCCAGCACTCAGCCACCCATGTGCTCAGCCAGAAGTTAACAGAGAATTCCCCAAAAAGCGAGTCTGGAGTTACCTCTGCCAGGAGTGAGCAGGCACCCCCAGAGGTACAGCCCGTGAGCAAGATCCTCAAAACCCAGGAATAACTCTGCTGTCACTGCTTTTTAATAGTTACAAGAACTGGAACATGGGAAAATATTCCCCGTGGATGATCCAACGTTAGGAAAATGTGACCTGGGATACACAGAGCAAGAGTTCAACCTCGTGTTTGTCACCAGTTGCTCCTGGTGGTTTGTACAACACCCACCTGGAACCGTGTCCTGATGCCAAAAATATCCCTCAAACAAACATTTGCTGGAATTGGTAAGAACTGCAATAGGATTGTTAAGTTGTCCTCTCAGATCTGCATTTCCCACTAATTCTTTTTCTGTTGGAAGTTAACTGCTGAGCACTGCGGGAAAAACTTCATCACCGTGTTCAGAACAATGCACAGACTGTGAGGGTTCTCTCCAGAGTTTGCACACCCCATAGGCTTTGTCCAAGTGGAAAAAAAGCTGCATTTGCCACCTTAAAAATAAGGATGGCAGAGTACAAAGCACGAAAAAACATCCCAAATTTCCTTTCCAGTTTATCCTCAAGTAACAGCACTCACAGCGAGACACTCCATTTGTCACATAAATGTGAGACACCCCATTTGTCACATAAATGTGTTATCTAAACATATGGCCCAGAAATTTGACATCCAAGGTCCCTATAAATCCTTCCACAGTCCATAGGAGATCTCTCTAGGACACGTGGGAGCTGCCAGCATTCCCTGCCTGCCTCCAACCTGTGTTATCTGATCTATTTACCAACGTTTCCCAGTGCTGGACACTCTCAGGGTGACCGTGTGTCCGGAGGCCACCAAGGGATTCCAGGGAATTGAGCTCTGCCAGAGTCCAACGGGCTCCAGGGGAGGAAAGGTGACAGCAGCAGCAGCAGGGCTGCTCGGGGCAGTGCCAGCATCTCCACCCCGAAGGGATTTCAAGCTGAGTGAATGTGGCACTTGGGGACACGGTCAGTGGTGGGAATGGATGGATTTGATAATCTTGGAGATCTTTTCCACGTGGATGGAAATGGGATGGGACTTATCCCAGCCAGAGCTGCCTCTCAGCAGTGCAGAGCTGGGAAGGAAGGATGCCTTTTCCCGGATCCCGAAATCCAGGATCTTAGGGAAGCAGGAAGGAAGGAGGCCTTTTCACAGATCCCGAAATCCAGGATCTTAGGGAAGCGGGAAGGAAGGAGGCCTTTTCACAGATCCCGAAATCCAGGATCTTAGGGAAGTGGGAAGGAAGGAGGCCTTTTCACAGATCCCGAAATCCAGGATCTTAGGGAAGCGGGAAGGAAGGAGGCCTTTTCACAGATCCTGAAATCCAGGATCTTCGGGAAGCGGGAAGGAAGGAGGATCTTAGGGAAGCGGGAAGGAAGGAGGTCTTTTCACAGATCCTGAAATCCAGGATCTTAGGGAAGTGGGAAGGAAGGAGGCCTTTTCACAGATCCTGAAATCCAGGATCTTAGGGAAGTGGGAAGGAAGGAGGCCTTTTCACAGATCCTGAAATCCAGGATCTTAGGGAAGCGGGAAGGAAGGAGACAGCAGGTGGCAGGAGTTAGCTGCGAGCGGGCACCGGCCCTGGACCTGTGCGGAGCCACGCCGGAGCCACGGGAATGAGCAGACAGCGGCGAGCCAGGAGAAATAATTGTAAAACACAGCGAGGCTCCGTGAGTCACTCTGCAAACAAAGAGGATTCATAACAGCAACCCCCAACTGCTCAAATGCTGCAGTGTTACTGTAACAGCCACAGGGTCCAGAACCTCCCGAGCTGGAAGCGACTCGCAGGGATCCTCAGTCCAGCCCCTGTCCCTGCACAGACACCCAACATTCCCATCCTGTGCACCCCTGGCAGCGCTGTCCAAACCCTCCTGGAGCTGCTCCGGCAGCCTCGGGGCCGTGCCCATTCCCTGGGGAGCCTGGGCTGTGCCAGCACCCTCTGGGGGAAGAACCTTTCCCAAAATCCAACCCGAACCTCCCTGACACAGCTCCAGCCGTTCCCTGGCTCCTGTCCCTGTCAGAATCAACTGGTGCCTGCTCCTGCACTGCCCCTCGGGAGGAGCTACAGACCCTGGTGACTCCCCTCAGTCCCCTCCAGGAGAAACAAGCCAAGAGCCCTCAGCTGCTCCTCGTATTTCCACTCCGGACCCTTCACCAGCCTCAGGAACTGATGTCCCTGGATTAGCACTGCCCACCAGTAGTCATGGAATGCGGCAAAATTTGGCAAAAGGATTAAGAAACAGAATGCGCCGTGACTTGGATGTAATTCAGAGTCATTTGAGTTGTCATTGCCAGTCCAGCGGTTTCCATGAGAGCCACACAGCCCCACAGTTTGCTCTGGAGTATCAAACAAACACATTTCAGCCCAGCAGCCCAGGCAGGCTCAGGGATTTTTGGTTATATCGGGAATGTATACTTTTCCCGAGGGTGACAGCACTGACTCTCCAAGAAGGTTCACCATCTGCTTTGCCTTCCCAGAGTCATTCCTGAGGACATTCCTCCCCGTCTCCTAACTACAGCATCACCTTTATGATATCACGTTTCCAAAATATTTCCAGAGGTTTGGGCAGACTTTGTTAATTATAAAGCTCCTTTTTGAGATTCGTGAATCTCACCAAGTTATGCCTCAGGATTCTTAAAACCATCAGCAAGGAAAAAGGAAAAATGCTGTTCCTTCCACTGCCTGGCTGCTCTCTAATGCTGTGCACCTGTTCCCCATTATCCAAACAGCTTGCTGCTTTTCCTAAATAATCTTCCATGTGGAAAGGGCTGTGCTTGAAACCATCAGCACTTGATGGCCCGGGCTGGGACACGTGGAGCAGAGCACAGCCCTGGCACGGGCACAGGGCTGCCTGGGGGGACAGCTCCCAGCTCCACAGCCATTAGCAGCGACCTTCTTCCCCTCCTGACCTTCTCCCACTTAGGGAAAACATCGTTACTCTTAAGGACCTCTTAAAGGTTCCATTCCTCCTGCTGAGTTTGTCCCTCATGTGGCTCCTGACTTTTTTATTCACGTGAGGCCCCACCTGCAGAGCTGCTCCAGCCCTGGGCTCTGACAGCAGCAGGAGCTGGAGCTGCTGGGGAGAGTCCGGAGTAGAACCCGGAGCTGTTCCAGGGCTGGAGCCCCTCTGGAGCCGGGCTGGGAGAGCTGGGGGTGCTCAGCTGGAGAGGAGAAGGATCCAGGGAGAGCTCTGAGCCCCTGGCAGGGCCTGAAGGGGTTCCAGGAGAGCTGGAGAGGGGCTGGGGACAAGGGATGGAGGGACAGCACACAGGGAATGGCTTTAAACTGACTGTGGGTAGATCTGGATGGGATATTGGGAACTGGGAATTCCTGGCACAGGGTGCCCAGAGCAGCTGTGGCTGCCCCTGGATCCCTGGCAGTGCCCAAGGCCAGGTTGGACACTGGGGCTTGGAGCAGCCTGGGACGGTGGGAGGTGTCCCTGCCACGGCAGGGGTGGAGTGGGATGATTTGTAAGGTCCCACGGAAGCCAGACCGGTCTGTGGCTCTGTACCCTGCAATCTCCAGAGCCCCGTGTCCCCACACACAGCCTGCAGCCCCTGCAGCCCCTCCCTGCGCTGGCACAGCTGCCTGGCACAGGAACCCGGCAGCACTGACTGAAGTGTTTGCAACAGAAGCTGTCAGCTGCTGATAAACATGTCATTAAGCCTCTGCATGTATCCAAAAGCAGAAATATGTGTTTACTTGACTTTGTCTTCTCTGAATAAAGGAGTTCAAGGCCAGGTCGGACAGGGCTTGGAGCAACCTGGGCTGGTGGGAGGTGCCCCTGCCCCTGGCAGTGGGTGGCACTGGATGATCATTAAGGTCCCTTTCAATTCACACCATTCTGCGATTTTAATTCACTCTCTGTTTCTGTCCTCCTGCTCAATGGGTACAACAGGGGCAGAATAACCAGAGCCCCTGCCCTGCTCACACCTGGAGCCCAAAACAGACCCGAGAGCTGCTGCTGCTCCCTCTGCAACCCAAATCCACCTTCAGCAGAGCCCCGAGGTAAAAATGGGTCTCCGGAGCCCTCCCAGCTCTCAGAACACATCCAGCAGCACCCTGGGGAGGCTTCCAGTTTGCACAGCAAATCTCAGGGATTGGATCCAGCACCGTGCTGGGTTGGAGCTGCCACCAGGAGATGGCTGGAAAAATACAGCGGGAGGTTAAAATGAGTTTGGATTCTCCGTTAGCATGAAGGGTTCCAAAAAAAGTTAATCCTTTTCATGTTTACTACAGATAAGCAGCTCGACATTATCCTGTAACAAGTGAACATGATGGGGTTGTTTAAGGCTCCCAGAGAAGGAGCCCTGAGTGCTAAAAGCCAGTTGTTATTTTTCCAAATGTACATCCTGGGCTATTTCATCCTCTTGCAATGGTTCTCTGCCATTAATCTTTGGAACGTGCAAGGCACAGTCAAACCCACCAGGCACCCCACCTCTATTTTTACTTCCAGAGCTTGGAAAGACATATGGATGTGAGCATGATCATTCCCAACATGAGCAGCAAAGCCATTTCCTAAGGGCTTTTTCCTCCTGAAAATATTCCAGCTAACAACTGATGGAGCAGTTGCTTCCCTTCCTTCCCAGCTAAGGTATAACAAGGCACAGCTGGCACAGGGTGCCCAGAGAAGCTGTGGCTGCCCCTGGATCCCTGGACGTGCCCGAGGCCAGGCTTGGAGCAGCCTGGGATAGTGAAAGGTGTCCATGCCCATGCCCAGGATGATCTTGCAGGTCCCTCCCAATCCCGAATATCCCAGGATGTTGTGCTGCCGCTCCCCGTGCAGCACTGACAGCTCTGCTCACCCTCCAGCTGTTTCTGCCCAGCGCCCTCCACCCACCCACAGCTCACCAGGGCCGAACCTCCAGCACAAGCCCTGCTTTTGCCGCATGGAAGAACCCAGCTGAGTGTCCCCAGGGGGAAAACTGCCTCATTTCCCTGCTGGGAAGTGCTGGAATGGCTCGCAGGCAGTGGGGCAGGTGGCACAGGGACAGCGCGGTGCTCCAGACACGGGATTTTAGCAGCCCTGTTCTGTGACTCGCCACTGTCCCACGGCACAGACGTTCCCACTCGAGCCACGGGGCAGTGCTGGCCCCGGCCCGGCCTGGCTGCTCTGTCTGTTCGGTGTCACTTCAGCTTTTCCAGCTTTCCCCGCTCCAGCAGAGCCCTGCAGCATTGCTCAGACTGTCTCTCCCCATCCGCAGCGCACGGATGTTGCCTCCCATGGAGGAGGCTGCCTGCGGTGGCCTGGCTCATGTGACAGGGACACTGGTGTCTCCTGGTGGCACTCCAGGACACCCTCCAGCCCTTCCGCCTCTGGACAAGCCATGATCCATGCTGGGGGAAGACAATTCCACGCAGCAAAGTGGGAACACGGGGTCCAGCCCTGCCTTTTCCCCGCTGGGTTATTACCAGCAACAGAAGGGGAAGTCCAGTCCTATATTCCATCTTTTATTGATGCACTTTCAAGTATCTCCTGCCCCTCTTAAGTGCATTCTGCACTTAACTCCCTCCCCAGAGCACTGGTGCAAAGCCAAGCCTTCAGCAGGGGTCTCAAGGGTCCCATGCACAAATGACCTCTGCTTCCAGCACACGGGAAAGCGTTCCCGGATCCGCATGGAGCCGGAGCATCGGGAGCCTGCTGGCCAGAGCCAGGCTTTATTCCATCCTGCCCTTAAACACAGGATCCTGGCATGAACTCCAGAGGCACTTTGGCCTTTTCAAGCAGGGGGGGAGCTCTGAGCTGCTTCATTCCGCCCGGCCCCACTTCACAGAGCTCCTCTCATCTGCCGTCAGCCTCACTGGAGACAGGAACAAAGTGATAACCGTGGTGACAACTTACAGACACCACGGAGTTTCCATTTCACCTGGGCTGAGCAGGCAGCCTTTGAGGTGGAAGATTTACACATTTCCTGTGCTAATGTTTTAAATTCCCCCCCAGCCCTTCCGCGGTGTCCAAAAGCCCAGCATCGGGCGCGTGGCAAGCTGCTGTGCTCAGAAATGCATCCAGCCTTTCCACTGGATTCATGGAATAATTATTTGACCTGGTTTTTGGATTTATCTCCATAATTGGGATCCGTGGAGCCTGTCAGTAAAAAGACAGTGAAATGTCCTAAGATGGTATTCAGAACATTAAATCCTTTGCAGGCTCGGCCTTTAACAGTAATTAATCCAGTTGGGTACATTTCAGCAACATTTTCCTTGCTTCACATCTCTCAAATGCCTGCACGCTCCATCCTCCCTATCCACGGGAAAGGACACTGTGATCGGAAATGTCAGAGCCCATGGATGAGATTCTAAGGGCAATTTTATTCAGAGCTCTCATTGATCATTTCGGGGCCAGCAGAAGCTCAATGCAGAAGTTGCCTCATCCAAATCATGGGCATCCGCCACCTGCTGCTGTTTGGGGGGGGAAGATGTGAAAGATGGAAAATCCTGGTCCTCTGGCACAAAGTGTTTGGGATCACAGGGATGGTTGGGAACGGCACCTGCTGCTCCCCCACAGAGGGGAGTCACGAGCGCCAGAGGAGACGGGAGCTTTGTGCGGAAGGACAACGCTGGGGTGAAAACAGGAGGGGATGAAATGGACAGGAATAAACTGAGGCTGGAAACCAGAGGGAAATCTGTGCCTCGAGAGCAGCCAGAGCACTGAACAGCTTTCCCGTGGGAGTGATGGGGGTAAACACCAACTTGACGTTATTCCTGGTGGCATTAATAGTGTAACTCAGGAAACTTTGCTCCAGGGAGATCCTAAAGAACCTTCCAGGGCCTAAAGGGCCCCAGGAGAGCTGGAGAGGGACTGGGGACAAGGAATGACAGGACAAGGGGAATGGTTTCCCAGTGACAATGGTTAGATGGGATATTGGGAAGGAATTCCTGGCTGGGAGGGTGCTGAGCCCTGGAATAGAATTGCCAGAGCAGCTGTGGCCACCCCTGGATCCCTGCAGTGTCCAAGGTCAGGCTGGACACTGGGCATGGAGCAGCCTGGGACAGTGGGAGCTGTCCCTGCCCATGAGAGCTTTCAGATCCCTTCCAACACAAACCATTCCACGATTCCACAGTTCTGTGAAATGCCCAGCCCAGCTCAGGCACAGGCAGGGAACACAAAGCCTGCCAGCCCAGACAGTATTTCCATAAATTTGCATTTTTCCTAAGGCCAGTGAGGCGGAAGAGACCCAGCAGCAGCAGGACAGCTCTGTCTGCCCGCACTGCCTCCCCTCCTCCTGGGGCAGCTGCAGAACAAAACAGGGAAAAGAGGGGCAAGGTAAACTCAGATTTTAATTTTTCTGCCGTTAAATCACACGGCCTGCAATGAGCTTTAATCACTCAGGACAGCAAACCGGATTTAGCAGAAGGAAAATCTTCCCCAACGTGCAGAGAAGTCAGAGGTGGTGAGCAGCAAGAACAAAACCTTTTAAAGGAAAAGATTGTGAGGCCAAAAATCCAGGCAGGGCAAAAATCCTGCAGCACAGTTCATGTGATTTGTGCAAACGGTGGGGTCAGGCAGCAAATCAAACCCTCTTGGGATGATTTCGCTGATGTGAGAACAGATAGAGCGCCGCTGGCACCCCAAATATCGTTTAATAACACTGTTAATGTTCCCTAGACCTGCAAATCTTCCCCAGACCTGCTCCGGGGCTCGTTTTGATCTTCCTTAATTAATGATCCTTTAGAAGCGCTGTTTCATGTTGAAAATCACTTGCTGGAATCACTGTTTTGGAGACACTTCCTCCAAACCATAAAGCTTTCCAAAAGAAAGAAGAGACGTGGGGGAACTGAGCAAAATCAGCCCAAAACTAAAATCTGAAACTCGTCATCAAGTCCAGGAGCATCAAACAACGCAACAAAGCAGCCACAGCCACTTGGAAACTTGGAATAAATACGAGCAGAGCACTTGCTACGATTAATTACTGCTTAATTGCACAGAAGGTGAAGTTTGCAGTGTGAGTAAGCACAAATGTGTGGGCCTGGCACAAAATCATTGTATCTGATTGCAGTTCAAGCTTCATTCCCCAGCTAACAGGAATTGAGCCATCCTGGCTGGTTCAGGGTATTGATAGAGGAGATTGATAAAGGGTCTGACCCGAGCTAATGAAGAACGAGTGGGCAGAGGTAATCGATGGCCAAAGTGGATCCATTTAAAAATATTGACTCACTGTGTGGAAACGTTTGGTGTGTGGGGGAGGCACTGAGGGGTTCCTCCCATGGGCAGGGAGAGATGTTTGAGGCCACTGAGGGAACACAGGAGAGGGAACACCTGAAATTAATCAGGATTTAGTGAAAACACCTGATATTAGTGAGAAAAACAACTGAAACTGGTGAGGAGCTGCTGGGAAACATCTGAAACTAGTGAGGATTGAGTGAAAACACCTGAAATTAGTCAGCAGCTGCTGGGAAACATCTGAAATTAATCAGGATTTAGTGAAAACACCTGAAATTGGTGAGGAGCTGCTGGGAAACACCTGAAATTATTGAGGATTGAGTGAAAACACCTGAAATTGGTGAGGAGCTGTTGGGAAACATCTGAAATTATTGAGGATTGAGTGAAAACACCTGAAACTGGTGAGGAGCTGTTGGGAAACACCAGAAATTAGTTAGGATTGAGTGAAAACACCTGAAAGTGGTGAGGAGCTGCTGGAATCTCTGGTGCCAGACCTTCAGTGCCACAGGACAAGGAGCAATGGCCATAAACTAAACCACAAATTCCACCTGAGCATGGGCAAGAACTTGTTTGCACTGAGGGTGGCAGAGCACTGGAAGAGCTGCCCAGGGAGGTCTGGAGATATTCCAAACCCACCTGGATGCGTCCCCGTGTCACAGCTCGGGGTGACCCTGCCTCCAGCAGGAACACATCTGCCTCTGTCCTTCTGGGGCCAGCCCTGGGGTCCCAGGTCAGGAGATGTTGTGTGGATGTTCCTGGGGCTGGCTGCTGACAGCCCCTGGGAACCATCAACATCCAGAGCCAGGGTGAGAGCAAACAACGGCATTCTCCTGATATCCCTCAGCCAGGATCCAGCGTGACACCCTCTATTAATACCCCGGTGTCACCCAGCAGAACAGCTGACCCGGGGGACAGCAAATGCCACGCAGATAGCCAGGGCCTGCTGCGGATCATGTGAGGAGCAAACAAGATGAGGAGAGGGCAACAAAAGCCTCGTGTCAAAGCCTCCTGTGCCCCAGAGCTGTTGGGGTTTCGCCTTCTGCCAAGGTGCTGCTGTGTTTGGGCAAGGGGGCTGTGCAGGGTTCGGTGGCGGGGTGAGGGGGGACAGCGTGTGCCAGCCCGGGAGGCTGGGTAGGACTCACCCCGCTCGGGCGAGGGATTTATTGCTGCTCACAACACGTTCACGCTGGCTTTTTACCCTGCTCTTGCCAGGAACGTTCTCTGGGACTGAATCGAAAGCCGTCAGCGCTCCTCTGCGCGCTGTGAACTCGCCACTCACCAACGCGGATCCTGGCTAGCTCTGTACCTGCAGTGAGCAAAGGCACAGTGAGCCCCACTTCCACGAGCCCCTGAGACAGCCTGAGAACACAACGGTGGCCACCCTGGTGGCCCTCGTCCCCCTGTGCCTGTGACTGGCAGGGAGGCGGCAGTGCCACCTCGAGCACACGCGCTGAGGGCAGCTCCTCCGGGGCTGACGGAGCAAAGCTCCCCCCGGCAGCAAGACCTGAAACCTGGGCGCCTCCAAGGCCTCACTCCTAAAGCTCAGAGCGGAAAACATAACCCAGCCCCTGAGGGAGCGCAATGGGTGAGTTAATAACGCCGGGTACTTCACCCCAGCAGAGCCTCCTGCAGCGCTCCTTCCTCACAGCAGCTCCACAATCATCTCAAAGGATCCCTGCTCCTTGAGCCTCTTCCCGGCTCAATGGAGCCATTGAAGCCCAGAAGAGCCAGGCTGCCTGTGCTGCATCCTCCCCAGAGGATGGGATTCTTGCTGCAGTCTAAGAAAGAAAAATCACTGGGCACAAATCGGCTCTTTTAAAACCGCTGATTAAATCGATATTCACGAGGCACAGCACAATGGTTTGGATGGAGCCATTGCAGCCCATTACACAGCTCCTCATTCATGCCCAGGAGAGCTTTTCCTTCGCTCCTCTAGCAACAGGAGAGAAAATGAAGCCACGGAAAAGATATTAAATCGCATAAAAATAGGTGACGGGCAAGTTTACAAACTTGGAGAAGCAGAGAGAGACGGGATGTGAGCTGGCACTCCTGGCTGCCACTGTTCCCAGCTGGGAGCCTGGAGCCCTGCAGCACATCTGAGAAATTCCACCTCTTCTGAAGGGAGGATGGAACTCCAGAGTTTATTGAAGGACTACATGAGGGGCTGGTCAGTACTCAGAAACTCCATCTCTTACTCTGTAAAGATCCAAGAACTCTTCCAAGGGCTGGAGCCCCTCTGGAGCCGGGCTGGGAGAGCTGGGGGTGCTCACCTGGAGAGGAGAAGGATCCAGGGAGAGCTCTGAGCCCCTGGCAGGGCCTGAAGGGGCTCCAGGAGAGCTGGAGAGGGGCTGGGGACAAGGGATGGAGGGACAGGACACAGGGAATGGCTGTAAGCTGACAGTGGGTAGATCTGGATGGGATTTGGGCAGGAATTGTTCCCTGTGAGGGTGGCATTCCCTGGCAGAGGGTGCCCAGAGCAGCTGTGGCTGCCCCTGGATCCCTGGCAGTGCCCAAGGCCAGGTTGGACATTGGGGTTGGAGCAGCCTGGGACAGTGGGAGGTGTCCCTGCCCTGGCACAGGGGGGACAGGACGATTCCCTGATTCCATGGACTGTTCCCCCTGCCTGTGGACCCCTGCAGCCCCAGCCTCTCCCAGCCTGGATGAAGAGCTGACCTTCATCTGCCTCACACGACTCACGCTCCCCAGCTGCTGCGCTGCCAGGCCAGATCTCATGGAAGGTGACAACTTCTTAGAGCTTTGACAACTTTCTGTGCTCCCTCAGGAAAACATGCTTGGCGTTTTATTCTGCCAGAATCCACTTTTTAATGCTCTTAATCAGAAATAAACCCATCATACTCCATCTGTCATCAGCTGGGCTTCCTTCCTGGAGTTAAACTGGTCTGGGAGAGCAGCAGCGAGGGCAGAGTTTAATGGAATAATTCCTACGCTGCACAATTTGGCTGCAGCAAAGCAAAAGGGGGTCAGCTTGTTCTTCCAGCCTCCACTCCAAACAACTTAACGTCTTTATGGCTGAAAAATGTCGGCAGCCTTTTGTGATCCGAGGGAAACTGGGACACTCCACACAGCCCCGCTCCGAGCCTTCACTCACGGACCTCCATTCCTTCAGCCAAGAGTTACTCTCTGCGTTTTCCAGAGAGTTCTTTGGCGCACGTAAACGGAGAGACGCAGGCAGAGCACCTCCCTCAGTGCCACCTGCCCCAGTCTGTCCCCACGGGCGTCCCCAGGTGCCACCAGCTGGGATCCAGCCGCTCTCTGCACTTCCACATCCCGAGGAGCGCACAGGGGGCTGCGGGATTTACCCAGGGCTGAGCCGGGGTCACGCACAGCCACGGGAAAGGTTTGTTTAGGAGATTCGGGTCCCAAACCCGGTCTCAGATCAGACTGAGTCACACCCCGAGCCTCACCGTGAGCTCAGCCTTGCAAGGCTCGGCCGCCAAAGCCCGGAATTCTCCCTGGCGTCAGCCTCGCCGGGAATTCATCCCCGATCCCTGTGATGTCACCCGGCTCCAACGCCCCCGAGCCTTTCGCCGGAGCCGGGAAGCGCTGACGTTTTTGGGAATTCTCCTTTTAGCTGACACGGGGATGAGTTATAAGAAATTCCTGCCTGCGCTTCCTCCGGCCGCCTTCAGGATCCTTCCCCGGGGGTTTTTCCGGTAAAGTTTGTTCAGGGCTCAGCCTGCCCTGCTCCCATCCCCCGAATCCCAGCCAGCCCAACGCTCAGCAGCGGCCGGGGAATGTTCCAGGGGTTTCTGGAGCCGGGACACGGGTGGGCAGGGGACACTGAGCCACGGATCCCGTGGCTGGGAGAAGGGAATTGCAGAGGGAACGGTTCCCAAAAACACAAGAGTGGGGATCAGGGACTCTTGAGACCACGGGGAATGGGATGGCTCATTCCTTATCCACCTGGGATGTTGGGAATATTCCTTCAAGGGAAGGTTTTCCAGCCCTGGCACAGCTGCCCCAGGCAGTGCTGAGTCCCCATCCCTGGAGGGATGGAAAATCCCTGTGGATGTGGCACTTGGGGACGTGGGACAAGGTTGGACTCGATGGTCTGAGGGGGCTTTTCCACCCCAAACCACTCCATGATCCTGAATGATCCTGGGTAAAAAAAAAAATAAAATCTAATTTGAAACAGCCAAGAGGAGCTGGAAGGATGCACCTGAGACAGAACCCACTCCATCACCGCCTTCGGATTTTGAATTAATCTCTCCTTCCAAACTCATTGCTAAACCATCTTTAAACACCTCCTCCTAAGGGAGCGATAAAAATTGACCAGCAAAGTCAAAACAGAGCATAGAATAAAGATTAAAGCCAAATTATCCACGATCAGTGTAAAAATAATAGCCTTGCCTAAGATAACTGGACACTAAAATGTGATTTAGAGCTTTCCAAAAGCTCTGCCAGCTCACCCTCCGCGTGACTTCTGGAATACTCGGGCTGTGAAGAGTTTATAGCGCAGTTCTGGGATTACAAACCCACGGCTGTGGCTTTTTTTTCTCTTTTATTGGGGATTAGAACCAAGAAATATTTATCCATGCCCTCAGCAAAGCGCCAGCGGAGCCTGTCAGGAGCCAGCACTTCGCTGAGCTTCAACAGATCCCCGATTCCCTGCTTTTAGCTCTCCTGGAGGCCAGGGAGCAGCATCCTGGCTGCACTGAGCACCCAGGCTGGGAACGCCTCGGAGAGGGTTTCACACCCACTTCCCTCTCTTTCTTAGGAAAAAGGTTTTGCCAATAATCCTCCTCTCACTTGTGGGAGCGGCGGCGACGCTTTTCCCGGGATGAGCCGGCACGGGCAGCGCCGGCTGTTTATGGAAACAAGGACAGCTGGGGGAGGGCAGCACCCGCTCCCTAAAAACTCCTGGATCTCCTCATCCCTATCTGGAAGAGCCAGCGTTTGGGAGGCAGAAGGACAACTCCAGCAGCTACAGATCCAGCCCTTCTCCCACCCAGCGAGAACTCCCACGCGGAATTCCCCTCCTGCCAGCTTCCAAGACCGGATGATTTCATCCCAGATGATTTCATCCCAAACATTTGTTTATAAACTTCCAAACCAGTAAATGACGAGTGAAAGTTTCACCAAAAAAAAAAAAAAAGGTGAAGTTTGTGCAAACCCATCCCTGCTACAGCCAAACAAAAACCCCAAACAAACATAAACAAGGGAAGATCGAATCTCTCCCTTCTCCCCACGTCAAGTCGCTCTCAGGATTTCATTTGGAAATCCAGGAGTGCGCAGCGAAGATTTGGTAATTACAAACCAATAAGAGAAATCATCCAGGAGGAATAATTACATAATTCCGGGCTGAACTGGCTGCTCAGAAGAATTCACAGCCTGGCAGAGCTGTAATAAATAGCTCCTCATCTCCTGGCTGCTGCTGCAGCTGATGAGTCACGGCTGTTCCCGGGATCCGATCCCAGAATATCCCGCTCCTGGTGTGTGCTGCATGGAAAATCAGCCAGCAGCGCCTCGCTGCTAAATGGAACAGCTCCGGGGTCAGCGCCCGTGCGGCCCTGCCAGGAAAACAAAACCTGGGAGATGTTTTGTTGGAACGCAGGGAACGGGAATTTTTCACTGGAATTCAGGGAATGGGGCTCGCCCGGCCTGGAGGGCTTTGCTGCCATCCCGCAGGGTTGGCAGGGTTTGAACCGAGCCCAGGGGGTTTCAGGGAATCATTCCCGATCCCACACTTCTGCTCCTGGCAGCAGAGGAGAGTCCTGCAGTAAAACCATCGGGAGAGAGGAAAATAGCCATGGAATTGGGAAAACACAAGGGAACACGTCCAGGGGTGGGATACAGGGAATCCAAAAGGAAGGGATTTGGAGGCTGGGAGAGCTGGGGGTGCTCAGCTGGAGAGGAGAAGGATCCAGGGAGAGCTCCGAGCCTCTGGCAGGGCCTAAAGGGGCTCCAGGAGAGCTGGAGAGGGACTGGGGACAAGGGATGGAGGGACAGCACACAGGGAATGGATCCCAGAGGAGAAGATGGGCAGGAATTGTTCCTTGGGATGGGCTGGAATTCCCAGAGCAGCTGTGGCTGCCCCTGGATCCCTGGCAGTGCCAAGGCCAGGCTGGGCACTGGGGCTGGAGCAGCCTGGGACGGTGGGAGCTGTCCCTGCCGTGGGTGTCCCTCCATCGGGGGTGGAACTCAGGGATTTTTAAGGTCCCTCCCAACCCGAAGCAGTTTGGGATTCTACGATCACGCACAAGCAGGGGGGTTTTTATTCACCCAAAACGGAAGCTTTGGATGCTCCCGGTGGTGTTTGCAGTGGATGTGCTGGAAGGTGAAGGCTGCAGACGCTGTGCACTTTGAGATGAGCACAAACACCGGGAGAGCAGAGAACAGAACCTGCAGGGAAATGAGCTGAGGGCAGAGGGGAAAAGTCACTGTCAGACTCCCCCACCTGGGGATCTGTCCTGCAATTCCCAAAGAATCCTGACACTCCCTGAGGGTGGCAAACACACCTTGGGGTGGCACAGAGGGCCAGAGAACACACGCAGGTAGCTAATGGCTAATTAGAGAGATTTTAATTGCATTATGGATCATGGAATGGTTTGGGTTGGGAGGGGCCTTAGAAATCATCCCATTCCCACCCCTGCCATGGGCAGGGACACTTCCACTGTCCCAGGGTGCTCCAACCTGGCCTTGGGCACTGCCAGGGATCCAGGGACAGCCACAGCTGCTCTGGGAATTCCAGCCCAGCCCCTCCTCATCCTCCCAACCAGGAATTCCTTCCCAAAATCCCATCTTCTCCTCTGGGATCCATTCCCTGTGTGCTCTCCCTCCATCCCTTGTCCCCAGCCCCTCTCCAGCTCTCCTGGAGCCCCTCCAGGCCCTGCCAGGGGCTCGGAGCTCTCCCTGGATCCTTCTCCTCTCCAGCTGAGCACCCCCAGCTCTCCCAGCCCGGCTCCAGAGGGGCTCCAGCAGCTCTGGGATCTCCTCTGGACTCTCTCCAGCAGCTCCAGGGCTGGGGTCTCACCTGATTTTCCCTCCAGGTCCCCCCAGCCCTCTCCTGCCTTGTTTGCTGCTTCCAGCCCCGAGCTCCTGAGAGCAGCTCTGCCTTCCCAGCAAAGACGTCAGTGCTGCCCTAGATACCCAGGCTGCTGCTCCAAAGGGTCCTTCCCAGACTTCCAGTTTATTTCTCACGTTATTCCCAGCGTTTCTGGGTTCATCCTCATTTCACCTTTCCCTCTACCCACATCCAGCCCTTCCCAGCTCCCTCTCCCTCTCCACCACGCAGAGAAGCGAGTGTTTATTCATCACTTCTCCAACCTTTCCACACCAGGATTCCTCCTCATCCCCCTCCCTGCTGGGTGATCCCAGGCTCCTGGAGCTGCCTGTCCTTGTGGGATCCCAGGGGTGCTCCTGGATCTCAGCTCCCAGCCCCAGCTCCCCTGTACTCCCGAGTACTCCGAGCTGTGTTTCGTGCTCCCCTAAAAGCCAGAAATATCCTGTCTGTCCAAGGCAGCTCCTCTCCCAATTCCCTGAGTCCCAGGGACAATCCCAGCTGCTGTGCTTGGCTCCTGCTGGGCTTTCCAAACCCCAACCCCCTGAAATCCAAACGTTCCCCAGCCAGGGAGGCACATGGAATCTGCTGCTTCCAGCGGGGCAAATCCGCTTTTTGGCAGCTGTCCATGGAAAAGTTTCATCCCCTGGGAGCAAGAACTCCACCACCACCTGGGCATCTTCTCCAACCACATTTGCTTTTCCCAAACCTCTGTTTTTTCTGTATCCCTACCCAAAAAATCATCAAATAATTCAGTAACTCCAGGAGTTCACATCATCAACCCACCATGCTTCATCCATGGCTCCTAAAAATATTTTATAAAGGGATCCAACCCTTTGGATTGATTCACTTCACTCCTATTTCCCCAGCAAACCTGCACCTACGGCCTCTGTCGAAGAAAACAGGGATAAACATCAGGCTGGGATATGCTGGAGCTGCCAGGGAACACTGAGCATCATTCCCTCACAGTGAGTGCGAGCGCAGCCTGGCACATTCCCCAGGATCCCCCAACCCCTGCCACCCTGCAGATCCCAAATTCCACCTGTGCCACTGGTACCACAACCCCAAATCTCCTGCTGGTCTCCAATCCAGGCAAACCTAAACGGCCAGAAAAAGGAAATGTGGGAATCTTCCATCAGAAAAGTGGGAATTTTCATGAAGTTTCAGAGCTGTGGAAACCAGCACAGAATTTTGTTGTTGGTCCTTACCGGAATTGTTCAAGTCCAGTTGGAATTAACATGGAAATATAAACTCCTGAGGGAGGCACAGCAAAAATTCCTTAAAACTTCCCACTGCAACCCCAGGGATAATGCCAGAGCTGGGCCAAGCTCCCCTGCTCAGGATGGAGTCTTGGAAAGTTCCTGGAGAAATGGAGTTGATTTGGGAATAAACCCAGGAGCTGATTTGGGAATAAACCCAGGAGCTGATTTTGGGAATAAACCCAGGAGTTGATTTGGGAATAAACCCAGGAGCTGATTTGGGAATAAACCCAGGAGTTGATTTGGGGAATAAACCCAGGATCTGATTTAGGGAATAAACCCAGGAGCTGATTTAGAGAGTAAACCAAGGAGCTAATTTAGTGAATAAAGCCAGGAGTTGATTTGGGAATAAACCCAGGAGCTGATTTTTGGAATAAACCCAGGAGCTGATTTTAGGAATCAGATCGGGAGTTGATTTCAGGAACAAACCCAGGAGCTGACTTTGGAATAAACCCGGGAGTTGATTTTGGGAATCAGTTCAGGAGCTGATGTCAGGAACAAATCCAGGAGCTGATTTTGAAATGAACCTGGGAGCTGATTTGGGGAATAAACCCAGGATTTGATTTAGGGAATAAACCCAGGAGCTAATTTAGTGAATAAACCCAGGAGCTGATTTAGAGAGTAAACCAAGGAGCTAATTTAGTGAATAAAGCCAGGAGTTGATTTGGGAATAAACCCAGGAGCTGATTTGGGGAATAAACCCAGGAGCTGATTTAGAGAATAAAGCCAGGAGCTGATTTTTGGAATCAGTTCGGGAGTTGATTTCGGGAACACACCAGGAGCTGATTTTGGAACGAACCCGTGGCAAAGCAGCAGTGCCACAGCTCCACCTGCTCCTCCCGGGCTTTGGTTCCTTTTGTTTTCTCCCCTGTGGAATTCCATTTTGCACTGGCAGCAGAGCCCAGGGTCAGCCAGGAGCAGCCCGTTCCCAAGAAAACCCCCGGGGCTGGCTCAGGGATGATCCTTTGGAAGGGAATCCAAGCATGGGCTGGAGCCTCTTCAGCATTCCCGAGGGACACCGAGGAGCCACAGGGAAAAGCAGCTGGGGCTGTGGGACAGGATGAGCTTCAAGGGCATCCCCGAGCCAGACCATTCCAGGATTCTGGAATGCCCTCGGTGTTTGCAGAGCTGTCCCGCTGCCCTTCCCTGCTCTCCAGCCTCTGTATCCCAGGGGTTTTTTTTCCCTCATCGCCAGGGTGAATAAACTTGGGAGTTTCATTTTCTAGAGTGGAAGATAATTTGATTTATCCCTACACGATCTCCCCCTTCCCTGCCGTGTCCTGAGACCTCATCCCGGCCACGTTTCCCCCACTAATTCCCATTTTTCCCAGCACTTCCCACTCCCGTGCTCCCTGGGGGCTGAGGAGACGCTGTCCCGTGCTCAGATTGAACCAGACAGCTTGGACGGGCTGGGACAACCCCTGAAAAAACCCCAGGATCTGTGGGATGAGGTCTCCCGGCAGGAATCCATCAGCTCAGTGTCAGGGCTTGGCTCCCGACTGCGCTCCTTTGCAGCATTCCCAGATTGAGACAATTAACACGTTTTTCCCAGGCTTTTCCTCCCGACAAAAAGCTAAAAAAAGAGAAACTGCTCCGAAAGGCTCGCAGGCATTTTCTGCCCTAGAATTTAGAGTTACATAAAAAAAAAACCCAAAAAAAGCACCACAACCTTTTATAAATAAGATTTTACATCCAAAACCACAACAAAAGCACCCCAAGTGACCGGGGCTGGGGAGAAACAGACCCTACAGAACGATTAACAGACCCTATAAAATGATTATTAACCCCCCCTTTTAAGCCAGGCAATAATTTCTTGTCACTTTGAAATCTGTTTTTTTTAAAAAGGCAAACTCCAGCATTTAAGGAGCAGCGTTAACACTGTACCGCATCCCTAATGAGGTCGTTAATTGCGCCGGACAAAGGCGATTCCCCGAGTGGCGGGGAGGATTTTTGGGAGCGGGGCCAGGGCAGGGCTGGGATGTGCGGATGCTCCATTGACGTCAGCGGGAGCTTTCAAAGCAGCCCCGCACGTCTGGAGAAGTCAGCAAGGAAAGGATGGAAAACCTGGCGGCTCCTCCAGCAGCGGACAAACCTGGGGTGGTTTTTTTTTTCTTCCTCTCTCCTGAACCTTTTGCCGGTTCTTGCGCCTTTCTCCACACCCCCGGTGGAGTTTTTCAATCAATCTAAAGGCGATTAAAAGCGGGGAGGGTGGTGCCTGCCCCTCTGGGGGGATGGGAGGGGTTTGGAGGCTCCTTCCAGCCCACACCGGGCTGGAATTCTGTGATAAAGCGATCCAAGCCAATGCAAACGCCGTGAAGGACACTTTGTGTGCTCCCAGAGGCGAGGCGATGGCTCTTTTCACTGGAGTTCACGCGGATGAGGGAATGGTTTTCCAACCCTCATTTAAAAAGCAACAAAACAAAACATTTCATAGTGCGTGGAACGAAGGTGTGATCCCCTGGGTCACCTCCAGACCAGGATAGTCTGTGATTCCAGGATTCTATTATTCCATGATTCCACAATTCTATTATTCCATCATTCCACTAATCCATTATTCCCTAATTCCATGATTCTATGATTCTGGGATTCCACTATTCCGTTATTCCATTATTCCCTAATTCCACAACTCTATGATTCTATGATTCCATGATTCTGGGATTCCACAATTCCATTATTCCATTATGCCATTATTCCATTATTCCCTAATCCCATGATTCTATGATTCCATGACTCTATGATTCTATGATTCCATGATTCTGGCATTCCACAATTCCATTATTCCATTTTTCCATTATTATTCCATTATTCCCTAATTCCATGACTCTATGATTCTATGATTCCATGATTCTGGCATTCCACAATTCCATTATTCCCTAATTCCATGATTCTATGATTCTGGGATTCCACTATTCCATTATTCCATTATTCCCTAATTCCACAACTCTATGATTCTGTGTTTCCACGATTCTGGCATTCCACAAGTCCATTATTCCCTAATTCCATGACTATGATTCTATGATTCCATGATTCTGGCATTCCACAAGTCCATTATTCCATTATTATTCCATTATTCCATTATTCCCTAATTCCATGACTCTATGGTTCTATAATTCCATGATTCTGGCATTCCACAAGTCCATTATTCCCTAATTCCATGACTCTATGATTCTATTATCCCATAGTTCCAAGCTCCAGACTCTTCCAAACCCAGCAGCAAAGACGATCCCTGTCCGGCCCCGGAGCTCTGCTCTGCTGGCATCTGGGCACTGAGCCCCGCTGCCAGAATTCCCAGAATTCCCAGGCAGTGGGCACAGGAGAGGGATGATGATGATGATGATGATGATGATGATGATGATGATGATGATGATGATGATGATGATAGGTTTGGGATTGCAGTTTGGAGGGAAAGGATTTTAATCACACCTGGATTCCTCTGAGGAGGCTCCTGTGGAAGTCAGGACGGGGAAAAGCACCGGGAAATCCTTTTGTTTCGTTCTTAGGATTGAAATCCTTCTGTTTAGTTCTTAGGATTAAACTTGGGCTGAGCTTTGGGGCTGGGGAGCAGAGGGAATTCCCAGCACCCACCTGCCCTGCTCTCTGTTGGGAACTCGGACACTGGGGCACCTGGATTTCTCCTGTGCAGAACCTGGGCACAGCAAGTGGCCGGGAACGTTGGCCAGCCCCTGGAAAAGCTCCTCCATCCTTCCCACCTTCCAAGGGGATAAACTGCCGGGGCCTGGCCCAGCGGGAGTGGGGAGCTGCTCTGGGATGGCGGAGCTGGAAATCTCAGGCTCTGGAGGCCGTGTGGAAACAGAGCGATCCACTGAACTTCTGGGATCCCCCGTGTGTGACAAACTCCTGGTCGGCAGGAAGCCCAAATTCCCCTTATTAAATCTCGCTCCTTTCTGCTGGAAAGAAGAAAAGAATCCCCTTCTCCAGCGTGGTGCTCGCTGAGTGCCTGAGATTGCCTAATCTGCCAGGGAACTGGAGCTAAAAGAAATCCATATCCCAGCCATCAGCCCCTGCAGAAGAGGGTTAGGAAAGGAATCCCGATCAAGCTTTCAGAACAGGGATCTGCATTCCCAAATCTGCTAAAGGTGACAGAGTGGAAAAAGCCCCGGAACTTCTTAGAAATGCTGCGAGCTGAGTCTGCGTTCACAGGATCCTGGAAAAGGCCTCGAGGAGCATCTGATTCCATCCCCTGCCATGGCAGGGACACCTCCACTGTCCCAGGCTGCTCCAGCCCGGCCTGGGGCACTGCCAGGGATCCAGGGGCAGCCACAGCTGCTCTGGGAATTCCAGCCCAGCCCCTCCCCACACTCACAGCCAGGAATTCCATCCCAATATCCATCTAAATCTACTTTCTTTCAGCTTACAGCCATTCCCTGTGTGCTGTCCCTCCATCCCCTGTCCCCAGCCCCTCTCCAGCTCTCCTGCAGCCCCTTTAGGCCCTGCCAGGGGCTCGGAGCTCTCCCTGGATCCTTCTCCTCTCCAGCTGAGCACCCCCAGCTCTCCCAGCCCAGCTCCATGCCCTCCTCTGGAGTTATTCCAGCAGCTCCACGTCCTCCTGGAGTCACGAGACCCGAGGGAAAGCAGCCCTAGGGGCTCCTGCTCACCCCTGGCTGTCCCCTCTCCCCAGGGATGCTCGCTGGAGACACCAAAGCCAGGCTGGGGAGCAGCTCCTCCATCCAGGCCCATCCCAGGGCTCTCTGCAGCCAGGACCGTGCCTCCTGGACAAGGCAAAGAGCAGCAGCAGGAGGAGGAACAGCCTGGGAAAAGCAGCTCTGTGTGCACCACAGGCAGAGATGTCCGTGAACTCGCCTGAAAAGTTTCCCACCCCAGTGAAGCTCCCCAGATTCTTTCCCTGGAAGCGAAGATAATGAATGGAAAAGTGGAAATGTAAATACGTCAGGAGCAGCCTCCGACTCTTATCTCCTGCCTTTCAAAAGCAGCGGGAAAACACAGCCAGGAAGGGCTTGAGAAGACCCAGCCTGGGGAGAAGGGAAAGGTCACTAAATACCAACGCTGCTCCTCCAGCAGCACCCCTCCATCCCCAGCTCCCCACCCAGCCACACGCTGCCGATTAAATCCCGTCGCTTTCTCCCCAGTCCCGTCTCAGGCAGGCGTCGGCTCTGCTGCAGACACAGCGAGTCCTTTGTGCTTCCCCCAGGCACTTGCGAGCGCAGGAGAAATGTTTGGCCTCATCCTTCCCTGAATTGTGCCTACAAGATTTCAGAGTTCTGTCTCTCAAATCTACCTTCTGCATATAAATCAGCGCTCTGTTGGAAATCCTGCCTATTTATAGGAGGCTGCGGAATTAATCCGTGAGGGAAACCAGAATGGTTTAAGATCCAGCCGAAATCCAGGGAAATAAGGTGAGCGGAAGTTTTAACCCACGGGTCTGGAGAGTGTTAATTCCCAGAGCAAACCCGGAGTGTTCTGAAAGTCAGTATAAAAATCAAAGTGAAATTTGTCCATGGAGCGAGGAGGGGATTGGGATCTGCTCCCAGGGAACAGCGACAGGACAACAGGAGGCAGCTTCAAGTTGTCCCAGAGGAGGTTTGGATTGGATATTTGGGAAAATTTCTTCCTTTCCAGCCCTGGCACAGCTGCCCAGAGCAGGGGGGGATTTAAAAGCCCAGTGGAAGCGGCACTTGGGGACACGGGGCAGTGCTGGGGGACCCAGTGGTCTCCGAGGGCTTTTCCAAGCCCAATAATTCCATGATTATGGTACCACCACACGGAAAACCCCTCCAGCCTCACATCCCAGCCTGAAGCAGGGGAGCTGAGGGAGTCAAGGTCAGGGTGACTCCTGAAGCCGTGGTTATCACTGCACTGATAAATCTGTTTATATTCCAGCAGGACCTGGCACTCCAGCCGCTATCCGGGAGCGCTGGAGCGCCTCTCCAAGATTCCTGAGCTGTCAGAAATCCTGGGATTCGGTCCCACCACTTCCTATCAGGACAGAGTTTCTGCTCCCCCTGCCAGAGTTCAGCCTCTGCAGCTCCAGGGCAGGGGCCAGGCCTGAGTTTGGAGCCGTCCCAGTGAACATCGCAGAATTCCCACATTTCTCCAGCAGGAACTGCTGTGCTGGCGCAATCCCAGTTTCCACTTCCCCAAATCGTGTCCCAAGGCCCGTTCCCACCCCTCAGAACAGAGCAGAGCCCGCCCCTCTGCACCCCAAAAGCAGCGGTGACCGAGGTCCCACATCGTCCACGAGGAGATGGGAGCCACCAGCTCCTCCCCTGCACTTGGGGAGAACACGGAAGCCAAAGGCATCCATGGAATCGTGGAATGGCCTGGAAGGGAACCTGAAAGTTCCTCTAATCCAACCCCTGCCACGGGCAGGACACCTTCCCCTAGGCCAGGGTGAAGATCCAGTTAAAATCTCTTTTTGGATGGTGGGACGGAGCAGGGAGAAGCTCCAAAGAAGCCCAAAACATTTATCCCAGAGGAAAGAAATCCCTGAAAACGTTTCAGCCAGGGATTCATGGGTCTCACCCACCGTGTGGGCTCTGAACAGCGACCAGGAGCTTACACAGGTCTGGTTTAGCAAGGCTCAGTCTGACCCAAGCTAGGCCAGCACAGGCTTTGTTTTCACCTGGGAACGGGTGAAGTGGATTTTTCTGGGATAACTTTATCCCTTCCTTCATAAATCCGCACCCGGCCAAGGCCCCTTTGAGCTGCAGAGATTGAACCACCTCAGACTTCCCTGAGTGCTCCGATCTGTCCCATCCCTGACAATCCCCCCTGGTGGGATTTCGGGGCTGCTCGGAGTTTGTTCCAGTTCCTAGAGCTGAAATCATCTCTGCTCTCCCGCAGCCACAGAAACGGGGTTCTCCTTTCCCCACAGGAAATGCATTTTTTTCCGTAACTCCCTGGGCTCTCTGAGCGTTGATTTTGTCCATAATTAACGCACAACGTCTCTCCTCTTCCCTTCATTTGTAAATCTGGAAAATCAACCAAGACTTCCCACCCAACATTCCTCTTTCCTGGCTTGTTGGGGCTCCTCCTCAGGAGGAACTTCCCAAACCAAACCAACAACTGCCCCCGCGAAACGTCCAGGGCAGAAACTCCAAGATAAGTTGGGTTAGATTGGGTGTTAGGAAGAAATCTTGGGAAGGAATTCCTCCCTGTGAGGCCCTGGGATGGAATTCCCAGAGAAGCTGTGGCAGTCTCTGGATCTCTGGAAGTGTCCAAGGCCAGCTTGGAACAGCCTGGGATGGTGGAAGAGTCCCTGGATGGGACGAGATGATCCCCAACCCATTCCAGGATTCCATAATTTTAATACTGTGGATTTTTCCTCTCCTCCGAGCATTTCCCTTCCCGTTCTCTTATCCCTGGAGCTGCACACAAGAGGAGCAGGACGTGCCCTGGAGATCCCAAGCCCATCACCCAGCACCATTCCAAGGCTCAGGGCCCGGATATTTTCGTTCCTCCACACAAACATTGACCTGCAGGTTGATCCCAGAGCCACGGCTGACACGACTGGAAACCACAGTGAGATTCCAGAGAACCAGCTCTGTGCAAAACCAGAACATCTGTGTGCAGGAGAGATCACGGAACGCAGGATTTGAATGACCAGGATATAAAATTCCCTCCGCACTCCCATAGCTGATCCACGCTGGAAGATCACACCACCCAAAGGCTCCAGCCCTGAACTCCAGGAGCGGATCTTCACCTACGAAATGAGGTTTTGGTGGGAAATGCCTCTGGAATGTCCCTGTCCTGTCCCTGTCCTGCCCCGGCAGGAGCAGAGGCAGCAGCAGCTGCTCCATCTGCTCATTAAAATGCAACAGGGAGCAGGAGCCGAGGTGGCACCACGGGATCGCTCCAGCAAAGGACGTTTTAGGGACTCATCAATTTTTAAAGGAAAACCGAGGTTCACAAACACCTGAGAAGGAAAATAAACCAGGACAAGAGGAAATTTTCCATCCTTTCCCCACCCTGTCCCCACAGTCCCCGTTCGGAGGCGTCGCGAGGGTGCCTCGGATCAAACTCCGGGCGGGGAAGATCAGAGAAGAAAACACCGGGCAAACCCCCAGCTCCAGGGACCCCCTTATCCACGTTCCCATCCAGCAGCTGCTTCTGAGGCAGGAAAAATCCTGATTTCCAAGCTTTAGTGCCCGGCAGAACTGCTGCCATCCGGACAAGCCCATGGCATACTCACCAAATCCACGAATGGCGGCGATTGGGTAAAATATTAATATTTAACATCTTCCCGGCCGATCCTTCTCCTCCCGCATCCGAAAAGAGCCGGGACACGTCCTGCTTATTCCAAACTTGGGGCTCTCCGGAGTTGGCTCAGCGGCACGGAGATGTTTCCAGGAGTTTTTGTTCTTTGGGATTACATGGCAACTCCCCTTGCAGGTGGATGTCACTTTCCAGAGGAATGCAAATGCCTCGGCAAGCAAAAAAGTGGGGGTGCCTGTGGCACAGCCTCTACGGACTCCCAAATTTCTTCATTTCTAGCAGGAGAAAGAAAGAAATAAATCTATTTCTGGCACCCCCCTGGACTGCAGCTTCCCGCTCTCGTTTGTATAATCCCTTGCAGCGATCCTGAGACAAGGAGGGGGAAAAAAAAAAAACCACAAAAAAAAAACCAAATAAAGCTTTTCCAAGCTGCAGCAACATCCCGTTTTTCCTGTTCCTCCTTTCCAGGTCACATCCCTCCTTCCTCCGGAGCCGAGGCAAAGTTTTGTGACGCTGCAGAAAGCCCTCCGGGGTCCCTCCCGCGGAGCATCCGCAGGGACGGGAATGCTGGAGATTCCCGGGGCGCAGCAGGGATGCAGCTCCGGCCGAGGGGCTACGGGCAGCAGGGAGCGGCTTTGGGAGGGAAAAGGCCTGGATCGTCCATCCCGCCGAGGCACGGAGGGCAGGGGAGCTCCGGCTCCCTGCCAGGGGTCACTGCCAGCCCGGAGGGGAGAGCTCGGCGCTCCTGTCACCGCCCGCGTCACTGCTGCCACCCGGCAGCGGGGCTCTGCCTCCCAGCCCTGCCCGTCCCCATCCAGGTGCTGCTGCTCCTGCGGGAAAAATCCCGGCCGCGGGGACCGCGCCAGCCGCAGCCTCGCCCCGCGCGGCGCCGGCTGGATCCGCGTGTGCCTGTCTGTCTCCGCAGAAAATGGAATTTTACAAGATTTACGAGATCTAAATCCCGCCGCTCCACATCAAACCCCGCGCGGCTCCCCTGGTGCATCGAGACGTCAGGGGTGGGTGGGAGATGGGGCCGCATCCGCTCGGGAGCGGCTCCCGAAATTCCGGCTCCCCCCCCGCCTCCCTCCGAGCCCCCGCCGGAGCCGGGAGGGGACGCGGGGACAAAGGGAGGGCTGGCAGAGCCGAGCGCGGACGGACGGACGGACGGACGGACGGGCGGATGGATGGATGGATGGATGGATGGATGGAGGGCAAGGGAAGGGAAGCGCTCCCAGCCATGGATCGGGAATGCCGGCACGGCTCTGCCCCACCCGCAGCCCGCGGCGGTGACAAAGGTGACAAAGGGGACGCGGTGGGGCCGGCGCTCCCTCCCCTCGGCAAGGACAAAGTTCAGCGGCACCGGAGGCGCAGCGGGCACCGGAACTTTTTCCCCTTTCGCCGCGTTTGGTTTGTTTGTTCGTTCGTAAATTATTCCCCCCCCCGCCCCCCTCGAAGTGTCCAGACGTTTCACCTTGACAACCAAAAGGAAGGGATTTTATCCATCAGCTGCGATCAAAGGTGTCGGGAAAGGGGAATAAAAGGGGATTTTGGTGGGTGATGGATAAATGGGATTTTATAGGCGACGGATAAATTTCATCAGCCGTCAGTGATCCATAAGATTCCCTATTCCCGAAGCAGCAGGAGGGGACAGCAGGGGACAGAGCAGGGCTCACCCCATGGATCCCAGAGGATCCACAATCCCAGCCCCTCTCCCTGCAGCTCACTCCAGGCTGGAATGAGGAGCTGTCTCAGCAATGAAGATGCCAAATCCAATCCAAAAAATCCAGGGAAGGGAGAGAGTGGCAGTGTCATTCCATCCCCACTCAGACTCCCCAGCTGCTCTGACACACTCAAAGCTGAGGAAAAGCTTTTCCAGGCTGGAAGAACTGTGTGGTTCTCTCCTCTAACTGGGAGATGAGGCATAAATCCGCATTTTTATTCTATTGACGTTACTGATAAAAATATAAAGAAACTTTATAAAAATAGGGGCAAACGAAAGGTACGAGGAAAAGATCAGGTTGGAGCAGGGATGATCGATATTCCAAAAGTTTGCACCTCTCCTTGGATTCGCTCCATCTCCACCTTGGTTTGGCAGGAGCCAGTTTTACTCTCAGGGGTGAAGAATTTTGTGGAGACCACGCAATTCTGCCTCTTACCCATGGAAAAGGTGCCCAGCATCCATGGATGGAGGTAAATACACCGATCCAGGGACATGCCCAAATCATGGAATCATGGAATGGGATGGGATGGAAGGGAATTTAAATCCCACCCTATTCCATGGCAGGGACACTTCCACTGTCCCAGGCTGCTCCAACCCGGCCTCGGGAACTGCCAGGGATCCAGGGGCAGCCACAGCTGCTCTGGGAATTCCATCCCAGGGCCTGCCCACCCTCCCAGCCAGGAATTCCTTCCCAGTCTCCCATCCATCCCTCTGGACGTGGGAAGCCATTCCCTGTGTCCTGTCCCTCCACCTTCCACGCCTGGAAAACCCCATCCCATGGAACCAACACCTGCCACGTTCTCCTCATTGTTCTTGGGGGGAAAAAGCCAAAATGAATTCTCTGCTGGTTCTGGAGCAGCCGCTTCCACGAGCTGTTGGATTTTCCAACCCCACCACGCTGAGTTTGTGACTTTTCCCTCCCCATTCCCATTTTTCTGGCGTCTCCCTTCACAATCCAGCCTTTCCCCGCATCCAGCATCCCCGGTTTGACGTGGGGAATCGCAGGGAGCGTGGCAGTAATCACAGGGCGCCCGGGTGGGAAGGACAATAATCATTCCCTGGGATTTTCCCTCCTGCAGTTTCTTAGACAGCTCAGGAATGATCCCGAGTGAAAACCCAGGAACTGCAGGATCAACAGGACAGAAATGAACAGAATCCCAGGGCTGGGATCAGAACCCACCGGGCCTCCCTCCCTCCCACTCCCACACGCTTCCCAAATCCCCAAATTGTTCATTTGGATCTCCAGATCCTGTCTGTTTATTAATTAGCCTTCGCAAGCCGCGCTAACGAGGAGCCTCCTCCCACCAGACCATCCTGGCAGCCCCAACACTGACGCTCCTCCAGGGAAACTTCAAACATTTCCTGAAAAATCGCACAGAAACCGGAAAACCAGCCCGGAATGGGTTTGTTTTGGTGTTGTTTTTTTTTTCCCACATCTTTGAGCAAAGTTACATAAGGCAGCCCCTGCTCTCCTGCTGCCTTGAGACTCTCCAGGCCTCCGGCACTCGGGCACCTTTATTCCCTCTGTCAGGCTCCTGGAGAGGCTCAGGAATGTTCCCTGCCCTCACTGCAGCCTGAACAACAGCCGCGGATATTCTGGGAGTTTTGAGACGATCCAGAAGCAGCAGCATATTAAAAAAAGGAGTTTATTCCGTGCTCTGTCTTCCCGGATTGGAGACCTACCCTGAGGTAATATCGGGGTTTTCACCCCAGACAATGGGGCTGCACCCCGGGTAGAGAAACCCCAATTATGTTTACAGGGAGGTTTTTCTTCCCCCTCGTTGCTAATTATGGAATAATCAGGATAACACGCGAGCACCCCAGCTGATCATCAAAAACCACCCCGGAAGGAGCTTCCCCCACGCTGCTCCTGGCGTTTTCTCGCCTCTTTTTCTCAGCAGCACCGACCCTTTCCCAAACACTGAAATCGCTGGGGTTTTTGCCACACGCCAGTGCCACTGTGGGGAGCACAAAGCCGTTTATTGATTTGGGATGGCTCCTGAGCAGCTTTTCATTCATCCCTCCTTGCTGATTGAGGATGATGAAATCCCGATTTGCAATTCTAATTCCCTGCTTTTCCCTCAACAGGCTGCCCAAGAGCTCCAGGAATATTGCTTTGCCAGCCCTTACAATAGTCACCACCGTTCTCCATGAAGTCCTGAAAAAAACACTTATTCCAGGTCCCCGAAACACAGATCCACTCACAATCATTCGCTCACAGACCCTCATTTCCAGATAATCCACGATTTTTTCCAGAAATTTGGGAATTCTATCTGGCGAATAACGAGCTGTACCAACAGCGGGGTGGTTTGAGACCTGCAGGAGATCTGGTGTGCCAGGGGCTGCACCATTAAATCCTGGAATGGTTTGGGTGGGAAGGGAACTAAAATCCCATCCAGTGCCACCTTCCAGGGACACTTCCACTGTCCCAGGATGCTCCAGCCTGGCCTGGGTCACTTCCAGGGATCCAGGGACAGCCACAGCTGCTCTGGGAATTCTATTCCAGGGCCTCACCTCCCTCACAATCAGGAATTCCCGATTGCCAATCTCCCATCCAGCCCTGCCCTCTGGCACTGGGATCCATTCCCTGTGTGCTGTCCCTCCATCCCTTGTCCCCAACCCCTCTCCAGCTCTCCTGGAGCCCCTTCAGGCCCTGCCAGGGGCTCGGAGCTCTCCCTGGATCCTTCTCCTCTCCAGCTGAGCACCCCCAGCTCTCCCAGCCCGGCTCCAGAGGGGCTCCAGCCCTGCAGCAGCTCCGGGTTCTCCTCTGGACTCATTCCAGAAGGTTCCTCTCAGTTTCCAGAGCTCTGGATAAGAATTCTCAGCGTTTTCCAAAACCGGGATCCCTAAAAGTCATTTTTCAGCGGGAATTTGCCATTTCTGGAGCTCTGCTCTCAACCCACCCTGATCTGTGCTCCACAAATCCAACCCCAAAGCGCCTCCAGGGCCGTTCATCCTCCCCAGGCGGACACATCGGCTCCATCCTTCCCACCAACACTTCCCTCCCCATCTTCCCATAAATAAAATCCCATTTTCCGGCGGGTAACGCTCGATCCCAGGAATTCAGCGCGGAAGGAGTTTCCAAGCAAACCCTTCACCCAACAGAGGGGCCTGAGAGCCAGAGCCACCAGACCGGGGCCGGGGGAGTGGGACAGAGGCAGGAAAAGCTGTCCCAGGAGCAGGGGGAAGGAAAACACGGAAAAAAAAAAAGAGAAGGAAAAAATCATCTCATCCCTGCAAAGTTCCTGAAGAGTTTCCAACCAAATGACTCAACGGCGGCAGCTGCTTCGTGCAGAGGGGTCTGGGGCTCGCTGAGCTGGCAATTAAGGAATGTTTGGATGTATTTTCCATCAACACCAGCTCCGCTGACATCCTTCCAGCACTCCCTGACGGAGCACGGCGCGCCCCGCGAGCCGGGAGCGAGCAGCGCGCGCTCCCAGCGCATTCCCAGCTTCCCTTCTGCATTAAACCCTGACCTCCCGTTTCACTGCGTCCGCAGGGAGCTGGGATTTTATCGCCTGATTTGGCTCCTTCCAACCCCTGGAGCTCTCACAGTTTGTGGAGAGGCTGCTGCAGGGATGTGGGTTCCCAGCACGGAAGTGATTCCAGGAGCGGAAAGCGCCACAAACTTGGGGCCTGAAATGAAATTTCTTTGGAATTCAGATATTCCCTCGGTCAGGGAAGCAGCAGTGTTACTGATGCACACAAAGCAGTCACACGGAGAGAGATTTTCCAGCGCAGAGGTTCCTCCGATCCAGCTCAAGGCTGAGTCCAGGCCGAGAGAGAGAGAGCCTCTCTGTTTTATTTCTTACTTTTTATACATTTGTGGGTCTGGCTGTGGATTGGCTTCTGGGGTTTTCACCTCTCAAGCCAACTGGCCAGACCAACTGTCAGTTACAATTGTTTTCAGGTTAGAAATATGCAAATAAAGGACAGAGAATGAAAAACAAAGGATTTGTTTATGTTACATCTGTGGGAAAAAAGGTAGAAACTGCTTTTAATATTGTACAGTAACTAAAAAGATCTGACTCATTTTATGAAAATTCAAAAGGCTTTAAAAAACCCAGAAAAACCAGGGTAACACAGCAGTGCTGGCTGTTCTCTGGGTGAAAGGAAATGAAACAACAGCGGGAAAAGTGCTGGAATTCGTGGAATCGGTGAGGCTGGAAAAGCCCTCCAAGGTCATTGAGTCCCAGCTGTGCCCTGCCTTGTCCCCAGCACAGAGCCCTGAGTGCCACCTCCAGGAATTCCTTGGACACCTCTGGGATGGGGACTCCGGCCCTTCCCAATGCCTGACACCCTTCCCATGGAGAAATTCCTGCTGCTATCCAAGCTGACCCTTCCTTCAGGCTGTTCCCTGGGAGCAGAGCCCGATCCCACCTGGCTCCTCCAGCCAGGGAATTGTGCGGATCCAGAAGGTCCCTCCCGAGCCTCCTTTTCTCCAGCTGCAAATTCCCTGTGCCTCAGGACCCCTGTGATGATTCTGGGGTGATCCATCTCTCCTATCCAGCATCCTGAGGCTTCCCGAGCTCCCCAAGCTCTGCCTCCAGGTCCCTCTCCACCCTCTGGAAAAGCAGCTGCCAAGGGAATTCCCAGCACTGGGATTCTCGTCCCTCTTCCAGGCCGGAGGGAAGCTGAGCCCCTGGATGCTCCTGGATGAGTGAGAAACCCCCAGGTGGCATTTCCAGCCCGGAGCATCCAAAGCTGGATTTGGGTTCAGATCCCAACACAAAGATCCGGATCTGCACGAGGAGCAGGATGGGGGTGGGAAGGTCCTGAGCATCCCCAAACCTTCCTGGTTTCCCTGCACCTCCTCCACAGCTCTGTTTTATCTGGGAATGAAACCACTGCCTCTGGAACTGGCCATTCTATTATGACTTTTAACCCCCAAAGTGTTTTTTTTCCCTGTCTCCAAGCCCCGAAGCCGCAGCTCTCCAGAGTTTTCCCATCTCCTGGAGAGAAGCAGGGCTGGATTTTTACACATTTGGTGTTAAAACAAGCAGCTGACAATTCCGGAGCGCCACTTAAGGAGCGATTTCCTGCCAGGAGCCAGGGAAAGCAGCTCTTTCCTCGGATTGCTCCTTTCTCCTCTCCCCTAACGCTCATTCCCACCGTCCCTCAAGCTCCTTGGAGCACAGATCCATCCGCAGGGAAATGTTTTACGGTGTTTCCCGTTCCATGGGATTGTGTGGCAGGGAGGAAGCCCCAGGGCAGCCAGGGAAGTTTAATCCCGTTTTCCAAGAGTTTCCTCACTTAAAGCTCCACACCCACCACGGCCGTGGTGATTCCAGGAGGAGAAGATCCCAAATCTTCGCAGGTGGCACCGGCAGCTCCTGAAGCTGCCTGATGTCAGCACCATCCCGTCTGCGGGTGTCACATCCAAAGAAGAGCTGGGAAAAGGAGAAGCCTTGGAGCAGGACCGAGGGAAGGGTGCTACCTGCAATCCTAAGGACCAAGCTCTTCATCCCCCCTTTAACAAACCCCTCAAACCCCGATATTCACTCTAAAACAGATCCTGAACCATGAAAAGCTGGGAATCTTCAGCTTCCCAAACCCTTTCTGGTAACTAAAGGAGAGAAAATATTGGAAACCCAACAAACCTCGGGGTTCAGTTTCACAGACCCTGTGGATGATGAGGTTGGATGAGGCTTGGAGCGACCCGGGCTTGTGGAAGGTGTCCCTGCCCATGGAACGAAACCAACTTTGAGATCCCTCCCAGTCCAAACCAGTCTGGAATTCTGGGATCATTTCCTTGACACACTGAAGCTCCCCTCTCAATCACGCCCAAAATTTCTGCCACGAAAATTAACTCCTCTGGACAGCAGTTATTTTTCCATGGAAAACAACTCGCATTCCAACCCCCGGCAGCGCATTAATATTCCTTTCTCCATGCACTCAGCCAAGCCAGGAGATTTTGGCACGCTGGAAACTGTGAACACTCACAACAGCACTAATTTTTAAATAATTTGGGAAGAGTGGATGAGCCAGAACATTTCCCAGAGTTAACTGCACACTGTTAAGCTGAGCTTTGTTATGCAGAGCCTGGTACGGAAAAATAGAGCCTTGGAGCTGCTCCGTTGGGAATAGAAGTGGATATTCCTTCAAATTCCACCTGGGTGCACCTGTTCTCCTGGGAGGCTCGACAATAAACTTCAAAACCAGCAAAATAATGGCATTGGGAATTCCCTCTGCAGCTCTGCGGGAGCCCCTTTGGATCTGGGGGGGAAGTGCTGCTCCCAGAGCAGCTTTCAGGGAGAGGTTCAAGTCCTGTGAGGGATTCAGTCCCCATTCCCGGAATATTCCACACATCCACACACATCCCTTAACTCACAACAGGGAGAAGAGAGGCTCTTCCCAAAGATTTCCCAAAAAACCCCTCCACTCACACAAAAACGTTTGGACTCTGGCATCTGGACTCTCTCCAAGCTGTTTGCCCATTCCTAGGATTTTCGGACTGTTTTTATTGCTCCCGTTTCCCTGATTTCCAGGGGAATGGGGATGGAATTGGGAAGCCTCTCCCCTTGGCACTGCTCTGCCCTTTCCCGCATCGCACCGGCAACACATGAAAACAACTTTTCCCAAACTATTCCGAAAATCCTGGAATCCTGGAGTGGTTTAGGATGGGAGGGATCTTAGAGATGATCCCGTTTATGGGCAGGGACACCTTCTGCTTTCCCAGGCTGCTCCAAGCCCTGTCCAGGACAATCCCAGGGATCCAGGGGCAGCCACGGCTCCTCTGGGAAATCCATTCCAAGGGCTGCCCACCCTCAGAGGGAGGAATTCCTTCCCAAAATCCCATCTCTGGCAGTGGGAAGCCACTCCCTGTGTCCTCTCACCCTGTAAAGCCACTTTGACTTCCTCATTTACCACGGGATTTAACATTCCGTGAGAAAGCAGAGCAGGAATTCGCCCCGGGGCTGCCACTCCAGGTTGTTCCTGCAGCCCCACACCTTCCAAGAGCCCTTGGGCCACCAAGTGACCCCACGGAGCTGAGACTGGGACGGGGCCACCGCCCCTTCCACGCAATTCCAACAGCGCCTGGAGCCAAACGCTGCCATTCCCAGGAAAATGGGAATTTTCGGAGAGGTGATGCCCCCTCCCAAGTCTCCCCTCTCCCGGGAATGGCGATGGCATTTTCCTGCAGGAACCATCGGATGCACGGTGAGCGCAGAGCATTTGTTTCCTTGGAAACAAAACCCTTCCAACCTCCAGCGCACACAATCCTCGGGAAAAGAAAACTCTGTAATTAAACCCGAGGCCCGGCTATTTTTAGCCCCCGGGATGTGAAATCCCAACTGTTTTATTAGGGACAGAACCCAAGGAAAACACACTGATCTCCATTACTGGAGGAGGAAATCTTTGTGTCCACCCAAACAATAAACCCACGGAATTGTGCCGAGGGAAAGAATCTCTCGGCCCTTGGAACGAAAAAGAAATGGGAATATTTGGACTTTGGGGATGCTCCGAGCCAGGGTTAAAAGCAAAACTTGAGGTGACGAAACTGAGGGAATCAAAGGAAACCTTCGGGGGACAAACCTGAAAAATCAGGAGGGAAAACTGAGTCATTCCCTGGAGGCTGGGCTTGACCCTGGAGCTCTTATCCAGCCCTAAAGAATCTGGGATAACGGAATTAGATCAAGGAATTGGAGAGTTTAATTGAAAATGCATTGGCCAATCCTATCATGCTTGGTGCTTGACCTGGAGAAAACCTCGGTAGCGCTGCAATTAAAGAGATGCCAACGGAATTCTAGTTAAAAATCACCCGAAAAGATCAATTTGGAAGAATCCACCCCGAAATGTAAAAGAATTCACCCTGATATTTAGAAGAATTCAACCTAAAATTTAAAAGAATTCAACCTGAAATTTTAAAGAATTCACCCTGAAGTTTAAAAGAATTCAACATGAAATTTTAAAGAATTCACCCTGAAGTTTAAAAGAATTCACCCTGAAATTTAAAAGAATTAACCCTGAAGTTTAAAAGCATTCACCCTGAAATTTAAAAGTATTCACTCTGAAATTCTACTGTGAAGTCGCCGTTTTCTCAGCAGAAGAAATATCGAAAATCTTGGAATTATTTCTTCCCTAAATCTGTAACTTTGAGTCATTCCCCAGCTCCACTGTCGGGTTGGATCCTTGGATGCCTCTCTCAATTCCAGGGTATTTTTTGCTGCGCACTGAGCAGATCATCAAACGTTTCTGTTAAATTTGACTGTCGGGCTGCTCGGGGAAATAAAACATTAAAAACAAATCTATCAAATTAAAAACCAGATGGAAAACAAGAGTTACCAAATCGTAACTTCGTGTTTCACACAGAAAAAAAACCCCCAAAAAACAAAAAACCCAGGAGTGAAATTCTTCCACAGCTCCAAAGTTTTATTTGTTCTCTGGAGATTCTTCCCTTGGATTTGGATGGATTTTCCTTTTCCTTGTATAAATGTTTGGAAATGAGGAAGATTTATCCTCTGCCCTTCACGTTTTTGGATTAAACATTGCATTTTATGAGGTTTTTTTTCCACCATAAATAGAGGAATTTTCAACCAAAGGAAGCATCCTGACACTTGAGTTGAAGCAGCTGAGGTGAAGCACAGGGCAGGGAATTTTCAGGCTTTTATGGATAAAGATTATTGCACTTGATGTCAAAAATGAGCCTAAATTTCTCCTTAAAACCAAGTTTTAATCTCTTCAGCACTAAAGAAGTGCCCTGGGAACCATCCCAGCCAGGGAGAGGAGTCAAATCCGGAATGACCGTTTGAAAATATAAAACTCTAACGAAATTCTGATTTTTTTTTTTTTTTTGGCGCAGGACGGGGTGCTGAGCTGCTGGAACGTCAGGAATTGCCACGGGAATAGCGGGATCTGCTGTGCCATGGGTGACCTCGCGTGGATGGCGAGGAAGGCTGGAGTCAGGTCAAATCGTGGATATGCAGGGAAGGGAAGCGCGGATGATGCCAGAACAAAACCAGGATCAGTTGGTCTCAGTTCAGCCACTGGGGTTGATTCCCTTCGAAATATCCGGAAAAATTCCTCCCCTGGAGGGTGTCAGGCACTGCAAGAGTTCCCCAGGGAATGGGGACATTCCCAAACCTCCCAGAGCTCCAGGAGCGTTTGGAAAACGCTCTCGGGGTGGGATTTGGGGATTGTACCTTGGGGCAGGAGTTGGACCGATGATCCCTGCGTGTCCTTCAGCTCAGGATATTCCACAATTTCACGATTCTCGCACGTATTCCACATGGACATCATCCAAATTTTCCAACGACTCCCCCAACACCTCCAACGGGAAGCTCTGAAACCTCCAAGGCTTTGCCCCTCCAAGGAGCAATTCCAGGCGGGAGCAGACTCAGCCGCAAAATTATTCCTGAACTTAGGAGAACAAAAACTTGGCCCGAGCCTGATTTTTTTTTTCCCTAAATTTTCCACATGAGGAGCTCAGCTAGAAACCCCCAGGCACCAACATTGGGGTGTTTAGGCACAAAAAGTGGGAAAACCCCAGATTTTAGGCCAGGGAATGTTTGATTTTTTGGGGGATTTGGAGAGCAACTGGAAACTGTTTTGTCTAGAAGTGGGACCAAATTATTAAAATGAGAATCAAACGAGTCAGAAACGGATTCCAGTTAATAAAATCAGATCGCAGGGAATAAAAACAGAACCAAACCAATGGGATGTGATCCGTCCCCAAGGAAAGAGCCACCTCTGGATTAACGAGCTGCTAATTGGACACGACAGGAATTCCACCCAGGGGCCTTCCAGTGGCCCTAACGAGGCTGAGGGGGGTAATTAATTAATTTATCTCCCTGCAGCCCCTCCCTGCCACTGCAGCTGCCATGAATGATTCAGTTTGTTGGACAAAAACGCCTAAAAATGGATTTTAGTCCCAATTTTCACGAGGAATTTCGTCCTGCCCGTGTGGAAAGACCGAAACGAGGAATTTGTTGTGTTTTCAGCTGGTTTGTTCCCGTTTTTAATTCTTTCGATCTGAGAGGAGATAATTCATCCAACTACCTTGGACTCCAATTAAATCCTGTTGGAATATCGTGGAATCTTGGAAATGTTTGGGTGGGAAGGACCTTGAAGCTCCATTCCCACCCCAGGGACACTTCCAGTATCCCAGGTTGCTCCAGCCTGGCCTTGGAGGCTTCCAGGGATCCAGGGGCAGCCGCAGCTTCTCTGGGAATTCCAGCCCAGCCCCTCCCCACCCTCCCAGCCAGGAATTCCTTCCCAAAATCCCATTTAACCCCTCATGTTAGAGCCTATCGCAGGAAATCTGCCTCAGGAAGGCTAAAAATTAGGGATTGATCAATCAGGAACGGCTGGAGATGTGGCCAAAGGCAACTGCTGGGATTTTAAGGAAAACTCCCGTTCTCCTAAAAAATAATCCCACAGGATCGGGTCCATGTCCTCCAGTCAGCACTGGGGCAATGAAACACCGGCCAGCAAATTCCGCTTTTACAAATTTAATTCCAAGCCAAGTTTCCCCACCCACATCCATGAAATCCAGCTCTCCCCACATCCTTTAAAACCCCGCCTTTGCTAATTGCCCTGGCAGCTCGTTAGGGAGTTAATTAGGAATTTCACCCAGCTAAACGCTGTAATTTACAATTACAATGTCCATAACATCCATCCATAACACGCTGTTCTTAGCACAGAAAATGCGCCATGAATATTAAAAATATTCCCGGGAGCAGCTCCTAAAATGGACGGAATTCCAGGAAACTCAATTCCAAGGAACTGGTCCACAGAAATCTGCAGCTTCTCTTTCCCTGGAATGTTGTTCGCCTGCCTCGTGTCCTGTCTTTGCATCCATCCAAAACCTCTGGGTGTAATTCCCACCCCAGTTTTGTGGGATCCATGAGTTTGGCTTCTCCAACCTGGCAGCCATTCCCGGGATCCCATGGGATCTGTCAATTCCCAACATTTGGGATGAGTTCTCTGTTAAATCTACATAAAATCTTCAGTCAAACGCAAGGATAAATCATAACCTCTTCCACTCTCTGTTGGTGATAATTCCATGGCATTAAATGAATATTTTACATAAATTTCATTATTCCAAATGATGAAATTCCAGATAAAATGATGGAAACCACACGCAGGGAAAGCATCAGAACAGCTCCCCAAGCCCAAACCCTGCTCTTTTATCACAAAGTTCTTTCCCAAAGTAATTTAGAACCAAAAAATTTGATGTGAGCCGGGAAGTGGGAGGTAAAACCTGGATTAAACAACACCTCCATACTTTTAATAAATTCCATATTTTCTGGGAAAGCACAAATATTCAATTCCAAACCCAACACCTAGAATGAATTTAGAGCCTTTTCCAGAGCCAAACCCCGCCCCAAAATCCGAATGCATCCTGATCCCGTCGCTGGCGACTCAGACGACAGCACGAAGACAAATTCCTCTTTTTTTTTTTTTTTGGGAATCTGGGCGGATTTGCTCCCGGCTCCACAGGAACCTGCTGCGTTTGGGAGGCACCGGCTCCGTGTGGGAGGCAGCAAATGGAATTGTGAAGCTTCTGTGCAAACAGAGCACAAAGGAATGAAAATAACAGCAGGGACCAAGTGCGGGAGCTTTTTCTTTTTTTTTTTTTTTCCCAGTGTTTTTCCAAGATCGGTTCCCAGAGGAATAAAGAGCTCCTTGGATGGCGTCTGGAATTTGGGAAGATCCTTGAAATAAGTGAAGCTTCTTCCAGTGATTGGAATGTTTGCCAGGCTGGCTGTTAGGATGGGATATTGGTGGATCTGGGGGATTTTGGGGAGGTCCTGGAGTCCCCATCCCTGGAAGTGTCCAAGGCCACAACTGGAAAGGGCTTGGAGCACCCTGGGATGGTGGAAGGTGCGGCAGGGGGTGGAATGTGATGGGATTCAATTCCCTTCCAACCCAAACCATTCTGGAATTCTGCGAGGAGACTCGATGGTCTTGCAGGGCTTTTCCAGCCTCAGTGATCCTGGGATTCTGGGATTTCACAGACAGAAAGCATCCTGAAAATCTCCAAATATTCCTTCCAAACTAACACAAAAATAACCTGGGGAATTAGGGATTCAACTTCCAGGGAAGCAGCAGCTGGGGCAGCTGGAGATTAAAAGGAGTGCTTGGAATTTAAAAAATAGAATTTCCGGAAGGGTTTGCCACAGCACAGGGCAGTGGGAAAGGGCTGGAATTCCATGATGGACCTGATGGGATGATGTGGAAGCAAGTCAGAGGTTTGCTGCGCACCTTGCAGGAATATTGGATCATTCCTTTTCCATAAAAGATGGAAGAGCTGCAACTGGAGATTAAAGACATCACCGAAGGCCTCCATGATAATAATAATAATAAAAAGTTTCTTTTCCACCTGACATCCCCGATCCCGGAATTCTGCTAGCCTGATAAGGGACACGTTCCCTTCTCCAGGAGAAAATGAGTTATTCCTCTGGATCTTGCAAGATTCACCTCAGAGTTGTCCGCACAAACAGGAGAGATGGGATTTGCCGGCTGAGGCACTGCTGCTGTCCCTGGTTTGACACAGGGAGCACCAAAATGGGATTGGGAACGCTGAGAGAGCCCTGGAAGGACAACTCAGCTCCAAACCTCCACTTGCTCCCGTGGTTCCACGGATCCTGAAGGAAGAACAGCTGGGAAAGAGCTCCCTCCATCAGGAGCCATGGTCCCATGGGCACTGCTCCAGGAATTCCAGCTTTCTGGAGCTTCCCAGAGCCTCAAGGGGCTCCAGGAGAGCTGGAGAGGGACTGGGGACAAGGCCTGGAGGGACAGCACACAGGGAACGGCTGTAAGCTGGAAAAGGGGGGATTTAGGTGGATATTGGGATGAAATTCCTGGCTGGGAGTGTGGGGAGGGGTTGGGCTTTCCCAGGGAATTCCCAGAGCAGCTGTAGCTGCCCCTGGATTCCTGGCAGTGCCCAGGCTGGAACACCCTGGTCTATGGAAGGTGTCCCTGCCCATGGATGGATGGGATGAGCTTTAAGGTCCTTCCCGATCCAAACCAGTCTGGGATGGAAAAATCTCCAACTGCACCAAACGCCAGAGGGAAGGATGACAAAAAAAACCCCCAAAAGTTCCCAAGCCACCAAGAATTACATAAAAATTGGGAAAACCTTGGGCAGAAAACTCTGCCTAAATTAGGGAGCAATGAACGGCTCTGAACCGGCTCCTTCCCAAGCAGCTCCTGCCTCCACGGGGCGAAATCCGGGATCAAAGCAGGAATTCCCAGCTGGAGATTTCCCTGAGCTCCTCCCCTGTTTCAGGAGCAGAAGGAAACCAACTCATCCACGTGGGTTCAGCACCAGGAGCAGCAGGAACATCCCGAATTCCAAGGCTGATCCCTTCCCTGACCTCATCAGCCCAAATCCACCTCCCACCCCAGCACAGGAAATCTTCTGTGCCCTCCCCACAATCCACGTGTTTGCATTTTTCCAGGAAAAAGGACACGGAATGTTCGACTCGTTAAGAGTATCCCAAGGCATGTCCAAGTCCTTCACTCCAGCTCTCCAGCCCAAACTCTGATTTTCCCTGCAGATCCCCAGGACAAACTCTGCCTCCAGCCACACGTCAGCAGCTGGGACCAAACCAGGACTAAACGCTGGACTAAAGCAGGAATTTGGGAAGCAAATCCCAGTTCCAGCGGCAGGTTTCAGCTTCAGACACCTGCCTTGTCATCCCCCCACCCCTGCTGACATCCCAGACTGCTCCGCCTCCTGCTGAGCCACACTTTCTGCCAGCCCACACACCCGTGGATCCTCCAGCTCCTGGTTTTCCTCTGCTCCGTCATCCTCAGCTTTTCCTGGATCCTATCACTTCCCCCTTCCTCTTGCTCCAGCAGATCTGCTGCGTAGTAATTCCTGCTTTTCCCTCATTTCCAAAATTAAACACGGAGGATTCCCGGTTTTCTTTGAGGTTGGATGGGGCTTGGAGCAGTCTGGGATAGTGGGAAGGTGTCAATGCCCATGGGATCGTCCTCAAGGTCCTTCCCAACCCAAAACATTCCGTGATTCCAACCAAGCATGAACTCCATAAATCCAAGTACAACTAGAAACAATTCGAATCCAAGTTACAAAAACCAGACACTCCTGATGCCACTAAAAAAGGTGGGAAAAAAAATATCCTGGAATGACAAAAAAAAAATTATATATATATATATATATATATAAAAAGAAATCTTTGTTTTGTCTCCACAGCCTGATTGTTTCCTGCTGAAAAGGAGGAGTTTGCACATCCCCCTTTATGGAATTCCCAAATCCCCAGCAAGGTCTCGCCCTCAATTTGCATGAAAAAAAAAGCTTAAAAAGAGTAGAAAATAGTTACATATAGTCTGAAACAGCTGCAATTGTTTCCTAGCTGCCAAAACAATCCCGTTCCTTCCTCAGCGCCATTTTTCCTGCCTTAATGGACTCATTTTTCTTCAGACTGACAAGTTTTGCCTTCAATTAGCAGGAATTTTAATTGATGGAATGTTTAACGTGGTATCGAGGCACTTATTCATATCACACGAAATATTTATCAGCTCTCACGCTGATGAAGGGAACCAGAGCACAGAGACAGAGCACAGAGAGGAAAGGTTTGTGGGATAAAGCAGGAAAAATATTGGATTTGCTGGGAATAACTGAGATCTAAACGTAAGGGATGATGCAGAGCAGGATCTGGAAGTGAGGTCAGCTCTGAACTTTTGATTTGGAAAAGGGAATTAGGAAAAACTCCCTGGAGTCTGGTGCAGAAACATGGATAGAAAGCCATAAAAGCAAAAATCAGCTTTCAGGAGTATTTAGCTAGAAACTGAAAAAATCCATTCCTGTGGCAGGGGTGGGACTGGATGGGCTTGAGGGTCCCTTCCACCCAAATCATTCCATCATTCCATGATTCCACATTGGAATGGACCTTCAAGCCCAACTCATTCCAAACCCAGACTCCTCCATAGGGATTTGGATGTTCCAAAGGTTTTCCTCTGGGCATTTAATTCCACCAGTTTTCTAAATCCATTTAAAGTCTCTTGTAAAACCTCCACTGGCACCAAACCATGCAGGGAAAAGCTTGGAATGATTTCCAGGCTGGCAGTTAGGATGGGTTATTTGTGAATCCTGGGATTTTTTCAACCAAAGAGGTCGTGGATTTCCCGTCCCTGGAAGTGTCCAAGGCCAGGTTGGAGCAGCCTGGGATAGTTGGAGGTGTCCAGGTAGGAACAAGATGGGCTTGAAGGTCCCTCCAACCCAAACCAGTCTGGGATTCTGGGATTTGAGGCTGGAGCATCCAAACCGTTCCTGAAACAACAAAGGATCCATTCTCCCATCACTTCTCTGCAGGAATTTCTGAAGTGTCCAAGACATCCCAGGTAATGGAGCCTGGATGATTCTTGGATGAGGAACAAAAGATCTGAAATCAGAAGAATTCAAGTCCAACCTCAGCTCTTCCTGAATCCAAATCCAACCTGAGCTGAGCTCCCTGAGCCACCTGTCCCAGGTTGGGGATTCCTTTATCAATCCATTAAAATCCCAGAAAACAGTCAAACCCTACCAAAACATCCCTAAATTCCAGAAGGAAAAGGCAGATTTTTGGACCTGTTTTTCATGGATAATTAATGATGTGGCTCAGCTACTTTTCAATGTGAAAAATGTTGTGCAAATGATGCAAATCCTTTTTTTTTTTTTTTTTCTGGAAAATGCTATTCCAGACTTTTCCTTGCAATTTAGGAATGCCATTAAAACAGACCCTTGATCACACCAACAATTTTAATTAAAACCACACAATTCTTTTCAACCGGACCAGAAACTTGTTTGAAGGAAAGAATTCTTTCCTTAAGGAATAAAAAGCTGGAAGTGTCCGTGTTTCCATGGAGACAACCTCTATCCTTTCATGCTTCCCAATCTATCCTGGGCGATCAATACTTTATGGTAATTGTTTCCATGGAAATTGCAACCAGAATAATCCACTTTTTCCACAGAAAAGCAACAAGGAAACAACTTGGGGAAGGCGGAGTGGGTCTGCAGCAGCCGCGGCAGAACGAGCGCCAGGGTCCTGAGGAGGAGAAGAATTCCAAACCTGGGTTTAATCAGCCCGGTTCAACAGGTTCTGGGAAGTTTCACAGGGAACGTGAGGCAGAGGATGGAAAGTTGGGTTTGTCCAGCACTGGGGTCAATCCCGTGCTTCCAAGCCCAGGAGGAACCACGCAGGGGTGGAGAGGGACGGGAACGAGGCGGTGCCAGAGCAGAACGTCAGGGACAAAGGAATGGCACAACCGTAAAATCATGGAATTCCCTGAGATGGAAGGGATCCACAGCGATCCAGCTCCTGCCCCTGCAGACACTCCCGCAATCCCATCCTGTGCCTGTTTTCCAAAGGCTCCTGGAGCTCTGGCAGCCTTGGCAATGTGACCATTCCCATGGGATCTGTCCAGTGCCCCCTCACCCCTGTTCCCAATATCCAACCTAAACTTTCCCTGGCACAGCTCCAGCCATTCCCTGGATGCTGCCCCTGGTCATGGAGAGGAAAAGATCGGCACCTGCCCCTCCACTCCTCCAACAACCCGAGCTGGGGAAAGCAGGGTTTATTCCCAGCCTGGAGCTGCATCCAACCTGCTCATCCCGAGGATGTGCAGGAATCTGGAGATCCCCCACGGAGCACCGCAGGGAACAGCCCCGAGCCCATTATCTCAGTCATTAACTTTCAGAAATGATAATTAAAGGCTCATTAGCATTCAACTAAAATCATAAAACCAAATGAGAATGCAAAGTTCGCCCTTCACATGAAATTCCAGCCCCAGCTGATTGTGGAAAACTTCCAACACAAAAGTTCCATCTTCGGGAAAATCCTTTCCTGGGTTTAAATTTACGCCAAGAGAACTCCCTGCCGAAGCTTTTCCACACTTTGGGAAAAGGAAATTCCAGGTAAAACAAACGCCATCAAAATTAGCAATTAACACTTGGGTCCAAAGAGAATTACTTGGAATACTTCAGGAAAATCCAGAATTAGGAGGGTTTGAGAAGTTTTGGATGGTTTTCCACGAGAACCAGGAGAGGAGCAGGAGGGGAATTAATGATGTGATGATGGATTTGATAACAGGAGATTGAAAAGCATCCCAGGAGTGCTGATCCCGTGGCAGCTCCCAGCAAACCTCTGCCAGGAAAAGGCAGCAGCTCGGGAACTCCAGGATTCATCCCCACCTGCTGTAAACGCTCACATTTGGTTTCCAGATAAAAAAATCCAGGAAAAAAATGGAATGTGGCATTCCCTGCTTGAGCTGTGCAGATGGAATCTGGGAATGGTTTGGGATGGGTGGGACCTTAAATCCCATCCCATTCCACCCCTGCCATGGCAGGGACATCTCCCACCGTCCCAGGCTGATCCAGCCTGGCCTTGGGCACTGCCAGGGATCCAGGGGCAGCCACAGCTGTCTGGGAATTCTGTGCCAGGGCCTCCCCACCCTCACGATCAGGAATTCCTTCCCAATATCCCACCCAAATCTCCACTTTTTCAGTCTGAAGCCATTCCCTGTGTCCTGTCCCTCCATCCCTTGTCCCCAGCCCCTCTCCAGCTCTCCTGGAGCCCCTCCAGGCCCTGCCAGGGGCTCTGAGCTCTCCCTGGATCCTTCTCCTCTCCAGCGCAGAGGTTTAATCCCTGTGGAATCTCTGGTGACAGAGACGGTGACAGCAGCTCTCAGCAACATTCCCATTCCCTCAGAAGCAGCAGCTGTGACGATTCCCAGCCTGGCTCTCCCTGGTGGAATCCCTTTGGAGTAAATCCAATCCTAAACCTGGATCAGCCAGAGGAGCCCTGGTGTCACCTCCAGGTGTTGGAGGAACCCAAGGACACCTCCGACCTTGTGTCCCACAGGAACAGCTGCTCCGCCTTTTCCATGGATGCTGCCAATCACCAACTAATCCACAAAAACACAAAAAAAAATGGGGAAACTTCCAAGGGAAAACCGCAGGAGGGACACAAAAGGCCGATTCCTCTTTTCCAGCAGCTCACTCGCTTTCCGAGGCAGCTCCCGAGGAAGCCCTGAGGGCACGGAACTGCCGAGTCCAATCCATCAGAGCCTCCTGAACCCCGGCTGGAGGTGCAGAACACGACATTCCAGAGAAAACACGGGCACAGGGAGAGCTGGGAGCCCCTCGGGGACGGGATTCATGCAGATTTGATGAGCCCTTCTCTGGAGACGGCCTAAAAGCGGCACAGGATTTGTTTTCCCTGATTGTTCCCGCGGTTGAGGGATGTTTTTCCCAAACAGCTGCATCCTGGCTGTGGATGTGTTTGTCATTCCAGGATTTTAGATCCGTATTTATATGTGTTTTTAATATCTCTATATAAAAAGGCAGCACCTAATTATTATCCCATATTTTCCCAGACTTCTTTGGGAAGAAACTCAAGGAAACCATCAAATCCCACAGCTGGCAATTAGGAACCTTTCCATAAAGGTAAGAAATTTGGGAAAAAAAATGCTAAATGTATCAAGCCAATAAAAACATGGATTTCACATTTAATACGGAAAGATAAAATCTGTATTTTGTGGAGCGGTTTGGGATGGGAAGGAGCCTAAATCCCACCCCATTCCACCTCCTGCCAGGGACAGGGATACCTCCTGTCCAAGTTTTCCAACTCTCCCAAGTCCCATCCAACCTTGAACGCTTCCCAAGCATATTTATTGCTTGAATAATTTATGGCAAAGCTCTTTTCCAAAGTTTTTTACATCCTCTAAGAGAACAAAACATCAAATTTTAGCTCTTTCGGTGCCTGTGGATCAGAATCCTTGAAAATATTGGAAGGCGCAAAAGAGGATAAACAGATAAAAAGCACCACTGGAATTCTGTGGCAACACCACTGCTGTATTCCCTAAGTTTGGAATGGATACTTCATGAATTCTTAAAATCTAAATTAAAATAAATTCTGCTCTTTTTTTTGCATTTAATTAAAACTTTGGTTTAAAGGCTTTAAAGAAGCTCAGAAATTTCTGGGGGTAAGCCAGAAAAGGGACGGAAAAACCTGGAAAATTTGAGGTGGGAAGCAGAGGAATCAGGAGGTGGGAATGAAGCTTTGCTGGGTGTGACCTCCCATCCAAAGGGAATGTTTTTAGGGAAGGTGGAGGCCAGGGAAAAACGACAAGAGGCAAATAAATATTCCCTGTGGATCTGTTCTGTTTCCAAACTCCCTCCCTGTAACTCCACCTGACTCCACTTGGAAATGGAATAAAAATAACTCAGTGTGAGTTCTGCAACCGTGCTGGAAGTCCCCAGTTGTTCCATTTCCCCAGATTTCTACAATCCTGTTACACTTCAAAATCCAGCTGAGAAATTCCCGGGGTTTTATCCTAAATCGTTGATTTAGGAGGGGAAAAACTGCAAAGCTCCACATCCCTGACGGAGAATCTACCACGGGAAGCTCTTTCAGCACTCCCAGTTTTCCGTTCACATCACCTTGCTCGGGTCCAATTAAGGAGCCGCTTCCTGTGCCTTTTTCCTGGGAATTATAATGATTTCAGCCCCACTGGGAGAGCTCTGAGCTATTAAAAAAGAATCCATCCAATTCCCAAGTCCGTATGTTTGCCTTCCCAAAGTCCTCCTCATTAAAGTGCGTTTCTCGCCCTCCTCCTCAGGTAGCAGATGGAGTAGTACAAATCCCACTTCCACACTTCCCAGGGAAGGGATTTGAGTCAATCCAGCTCAGTTTTAAAGCTGCAGGCACCAGGAATATGGGATCAGGGGAATGCAGACACCAGGAATATGGGATCAGGGGGATGCAGACACCGGGAATATGGGATCAGGGGGATGCAGACACCAGGAATATGGGATCAGGAGGATGCAGGCACCAGGAATATGGGATCAGGAGGAACTGGAGCTGCTGCAGGGCTGGAGCCCCTCTGGAGCCGGGCTGGGAGAGCTGGGGGTGCTCAGCTGGAGAGGAGAAGGATCCAGGGAGAGCTCTGAGCCCCTGGCAGGGCCTAAAGGGGCTCCAGGAGAGCTGGAGAGGGTCTGGGGACAAGGGATGGAGGGACAGGACACAGGGAATGGCTGCAGGATGGAAGAAGGCAGATTTAGAGAGTCACAGCATCACAGAGTCACGGGGTTGGAGGAGACCTCCAAGACCATCGAGTCCAACCCAGGCCAAACACCTCAACCGAACCACGGCACATGCAGGCTTTTATAAACACACCCAGGGATGGTGACTGCACCACCTCCATGGGCAGATCGTTCTGTAAAGGTTTGGGCTTCTTCTCTTCCCTGACAAGGTCAGGATGGATAATCCTCAGGAAACACTCAAGTTCACACTCAGAATGTTTATTAGAGCTTAACTAGCAAGCTAGGGAAATGAAGTAAGATGGAGCGCTCCTAACTTTTTCAAAGGTTATTTTAGTGATAATCCCCCCAATAATGAGATGATGCCTACATTATTTATACTTTTGTCCCAATAATGACTGTCCAAGGCCTGCAATGCAGACATTTTTCACTCAATTACAGAAACCCACCCAAACCCATGAAGAAAAAAGAAGAAGGTGAAAAAGAAGGACTTAGCACCCCAAACCCTCCATCTTAACTCGTACATATTACTGCACACTAAAACCCCAAATTCTACGTTTTGAGGATCCCAACACCATTGCATCACTCTTTCCATAGAAAAGCTTTTCCCTACTCTCCAGCCTGTATTTCCCTCGGTGCAGCTCGAGGCTGTGTCCTCTCCTTCTGTCAGTGCTGCCTGGAGAATGACACCAACCCCCCTGAGCACAGCCACCCTTCAGGAGCTGTGCAGGGTGATCAGGGCACCCCTGAGTCTCCTTTTCTCCAGGATGAACATCCCCAGCTCCCTCAGCCCTTCCTCACAGGGGTTGTGTTCCCAGCCCCTCACCAGCCTCCTTCCCTCCTCTGGACGTGCTCCAGCATCTCAAGGTCCTTCCTAAACTGAGGGGCCCAGAACTGGATACCCTCATTTAGATGGATATTGGGAAGGAATTCCTGGCTGGGAGGGTGGGGAGGCCCTGGAATAGAATTCCCAGAGGAACTGTGGCTGCCCCTGGATCCCTGGCAGTGCCCAAGGCCAGGCTGGACAGGGCTGGGAGCAGCCTGGGATGGTGGAAGGTGTCCCAGTGGAATGGGATGGGATTTCAGGTCCTTCCACCCAACCCATTCCAAGATTCCGTGTTTGAGCTGCGCCCAGGATGTTCCTCACTCCAACGCCTCTTCCAGGCTGGCACAGGGCTGGCAGGAATCCCTTTGGACAAAGACACCCAGCACAAATCCAGGGATTCATCCAGCCAGTCCCTGGCAGGGAATCACTGCAGCAGCCACTTCCTATCCTTCCAAATTCCATGGGTGAGCTCATCCCACCCATCCTCTCTTCCTGCTCCCTCCTGTGCCTCGCTCCAAACTCCACCTTCAGGGGTTTGCAGAGCGCCAGGGAATTCTGGAAAACTCAGCTGTGATTCCCAGCAAGTTATGGGGTTATGGAATTACGGAGTTATGGAGTTAAGGAATTACGGAGTTAATGAATTATGGAGTTAAGGAATTACGGAGTTATGGAATTATGGAGTTACAGAGTTATGGAGTTATGGAATTATGGAGTTAAGGAATTATGGAGTTATGGAATTACAGAGAGAGGAAGCTTTGACGCCGGGACACGGCCCCTTTGGTGCAGATGATCCGTGATTTTGGCACGGCTGGGAAGGGATTCGCCTTTCCTCTCACACTGGGATGCGTTTTGCCAAAGGAAACTCGGGATCCTTTGATGTCGCCTCTTTCGCGTTGGATTTATTGACTCGAGTCTTTGGCGTGGGGGTTGCCAGGAGTGAAAAGTTTTCCAAGATCTCCTTCCTTTGAGGGACGGTTCAATATTAGGGATGACTCAGCTGAAGATGAGTCAGAGCCATCGCTCCGTGAAGAGGGACTTTGATCTGTTGGAGATGATCTGGAAACCCTCAATACACAGGGAAAAACTTCCCAAATTCTCCTTCCAGCCGGAGAATCCCGACAGCGGCACTCTCATGGAACACAGGATGGATTATAGCTATTTTAGCATTTATTGGAATTTTTTTAACTGGGAAAAATGCATTTTTTGCTTGCAAGAGAGCAGGAATGTCACCTGAGCCCAGGAATACTCCTGACTGGGAAAGTGATGTCCAGTTTTCAGACTGGAAAAGCCCACAGGAATGAAAAGAACTCTTAATTTCTCCAGGATTTCTGCTGAATTAATTCTCGGAAGTAAATTTTCCCCAGACTTTTCTGAGCAGCGCAAAAAAAAAAACCTGGAAATTTATTCAAAACTTCATTTTCCTCTCACTACATCAAGAGATAAAAATGCTCAATATAATTTAATTTCCTGACAATTTATTTTACGCACGAAAAAGCTCTGATAACAATATTTATCCACAAACACGGATAACTCTGTCTTTTCTAAAAAGCCAAATATTCAAAATAATAATTAAACTTTCAGCTGATTTATTTCATTAATTATCAGTAAACTTTCAGTTTTCATGAAAAAAGAATTGGGAATTTTTGGTCAACTTTCAATTTTCAAGAGGGGGGGGAAAAATCCTGTTCCTTAGAGGTGAGTTTCAAATTTCCTATCCGCTTGGAAGGACACCTGGGAAATTCCTTGGAATGATTTCTAGCTTGGAAGGACACCTGGGAATCCCCTTGGAATGATTTCTTGTTGCTCTGACCTCCTGCCCAACAACTCCGCTGCAAACGAGGAGGGATTTACGTTTTGGGCGTTTCCAATGGGATCATTCCTGTATAATCCCTTTGTTTATTGTTTGTTTTTTTTTCATTCCGCTCCAGAGAAAACTGGAACAGAACTGGGAGGCCTTAAACAAAGAAACAACCAAAAATTCAATTGTGTTTTTATGATCAATCCTAAGGCACCAACACGCGGAAGCCATCAGGTACAATCCCCGCGCCTTGCTGGGCACTTCCAGGTGGGAAATATCCGGCCGGGAAGGGGAGGGAATGTTCCTCCAGCAGCGCGCAGGGATGCCCCGCACTGCCAGGAGCAGAGGATCCGTGTGGATCCCGAGAGGAGCGTGCCCGTGGATGCTCCCGGAGCTCGGTGCTCCTGCTCCCTTCCCAGCGGTTGGACACAAAACCAGGGAGCAGGCTGGGATGGTGTCGGCATGGGGAAGAGGAGGGAGCTCAGGCTGCGGTGTCCGAGCCCTGCTGAGCCCCTGCCCCGCTCTGCCTCCCTCCATCCAGCTCCTCCTCCAGCCTCCGTCCCCTCGGTCCTTCCCCTCCGCTGGCATTCCTCCATCCTTCTCTGTTTTCCATCTGCGCCCCCCTTTCCCAGCGTGTTTTATTTACACGTCCAAGAGAGCCACAAAAACGGCTTGAAGAGCATTTCCAGGGCTCTGATGCTTTCCCAGCAGGATTATTCCAGAGAGGGCAGCACCAAAGCTGCTGAATCAGCGCAGCCGAAGCCTCACCGGGAACGACCCCGTCCCATCCCCATCCCGCCATCCCTCTGGAATCACCTTCCCCAACCCCGCAACGATTCCCGCGGCTCCGTTCGCAGCCCCGACTCCAATTTTCGGAGAGTTAATCTATATGCAAATGAGCGGCGTGCATATGGCAGCGCTCCGCCGAGGACCCTCGGCTTTGTTCCACAAATGTTCCCGGCGCTATTTTCCCGGGATGACGTCCGTGGAGTCATGGTTACAACAATGCCGCAGGAAGCATCCCTCGCCTCTCCCGCTCGGGAACAGCTGAGCCGCGCACACAGCCCCGCATCCCACATCCAGCGGGCTTTTGGATATTCCGGTGCTTGATATCCCGGGGTTTAATATCGGTGTTTTAATATCCCGGGAAGAATTCGAGGGAAATTTCTCTTCCCCGCCCTGGATCCCAAATTCAGGGCAGTTTTTGGAGGGGGCAGTCAATGCTTTAATATTCTGGGAAGAATCTCAGGGAAATTTTCCCTTCCCCACCCTGGATCCCAAATCCAGGGCAGTTTTTGGAGGGGGCAGTCAATGCTTTAATATTCCAGGAAGAATCTCAAGGAAATTTTCCCTTCCCCACCCTGGATCCCAAATCCAGGGCAGTTTTTGAAGAGGGCAGTTGAGGTTTTTTAATATCCCGGGAAGAATCCAAGGGAAATTTCCCTTCCCCATCCCGGATCCCAAACCCAGGGTGGTTTTTGGAGGGGGCAGTCGGTGTTTTAATATCCTGGGAAGAATCCCAGGGAATATTCCCTTCCCCATACTGGATCCCACATCCAGCAGGGTTTGGAGGGGGAAGTCAGTGTTTTAATATCCTGGGAAGAATTTAAGGGAAATTTCCCTTCCCCACCCCGGATCCCACATGCAGGGGGGGTTTGGATATCCTGGTGTTTAATATCCCAGTGTTTAATATCGGTGTTTTAATATACCAGGAAGAATCTCAGGGAAATTTCCCATCCCCACCCTGGATTCTACATCCAGGGCAGTTTTTGAAGAGGGCAGTTGAGGTTTTTTAATATCTGGGGAAGAATCCAAGGGAAATTTCCCTTCCCCACCCCAGATCCCAAATCCAGGGCAGTTTTTGAAGTGGGCAGTTGAGGTTTTTTAATATCCCGGGAAGAATCCAAGGGAAATTTCCCTTCCCCATCCCGGATCCCAAACCCAGGGTGGTTTTTGGAGGGGGCTGTCGGTGTTTAATATCCTGGGAAGAATCCCAGGGAATATTCCCTTCCCCATACTGGATCCCACATCCAGCAGGGTTTGGAGGGGGGAGTCAGTGTTTTAATATCCTGGGAAGAATTTAAGGGAAATTTCCCTTCCCCACCCCGGATCCCACATGCGGGGGGGGGGGGGGGGGGGGGGGTTGGATATCCTGGTGTTTAATATCCCAGTGTTTAATATCGGTGTTTTAATATCCTGGGAAGAATCCAAGGGAAATTTCCCTTCTCTACCCTGGATCCCAAATCCAGGGCAGTTTTTGAAGTGGGCAGTTGAGGTTTTTTAATATCCTGGGAAGAATCCAAGGGAAATTTCCCTTCTCTACCCTGGATCCCAAATCCAGGACGGTTTTTGGAGGGGGCAGTCGGTGTTTTAATATCCTGGGAAGAACCCCGGGGAATATTCCCTTCCCCATACTGGGTCCCACATCCAGGGGGGGTCTTTAGATGGGACAGTTCATTGTTTTAATATCCTGGGAAGAATCCCAGGGAAATTTCCCTTCGTCACCCTGGATCCCACACCCAGGACAGTTTTTGGAGGGGGTAGCCGGTGTTTTAATATCCTGGGAAGAATCCAAGGGAAATTTTCCCCCATACAGCAGCAATCAAGGGGATGAGCCAGGATGATCCCTCCCCTTTCCATTCTCATTATATTTTAATGGCTTCGATTATTAAAAACGCTACTCAGCGCTTCCAAATGTTCCCGAGCCGGCTCCGAGCTCTCCGGATTATTCTGTCCCTTGTCCCAGTCCCCATTCCATGCCACAAAGAGCAACCAGCGATGTTCCAGACTGGAGGGACACTCAGCAGCCCCTGCAAGCTCCAGGAGAGGTCTTTGAACCTCTTTTTTTTCCTGTGAGGTGTAATTCCAGCCTGCTCTCCGTCCTATTTTCCCTCATCTCCAAACCCGCTCATTTTCTACCTTGCCAAAACGTTCCTGAGATTAAGACCCCAAATAACAGCTCTGGAGTGGAGACAAAAAGGCCTTTTCCAGGCAAGAATCTCCACAGCTGGGCTTTCCTGGGGTTTTCCCCTCATTACATTATCTTGTACCTCAAGATTTTTGTGCAATTCAAAATCTCCATTGGAATTCCCAAACATTCCTTGGATTAAGACCCCAAATAACAGTTCTGGAGTGCAGATAAAAGACCTTTTCCAGGCAGTTCAGTTTTCCTGGGGTTTTTCCCTCACTACATTATCTTGTACCTCAAGATTTTTGTGCAATTCAAAATCTCCATTGGAATTCCCAAACGTTCCTTGGATTGAGGCCCAAATAACAGCTCAGGAGTGCAGATAAAAGTCTCTTTTCCAGGCAGGAATCTCCATCCCTGGGTTCTGCAGTGATTTTTTTCCCCTCATGATATTTTCTCATACCTCAGGATTTTTGGGCAATTCAAAATCTCCATTGGAATTCCCAAAAATTCCTTGGATTAAGACCTCAATAACAGTTCTGGAGTGCAGATAAAAGACCTTTTCCAGGCAGTTCAGCTTTCCTGGGGTTTTTCCCTCACTACATTATCTTGTACCTCAAGATTTTTGTGCAATTCAAAATCTCCATTGGAATTCCCAAACATTCCTTGGATTGAGGCCCAAATAACAGCTCAGGAGTGCAGATAAAAGTCTCTTTTCCAGGCAGGAATCTCCATCCCTGGGTTCTGTAGTGATTTTTTCCCTCAGGATATTTTCTCATACCTCAGGATTTTTGGGCAATTCAAAATCTCCATTGGAATTCCCAAAAATTCCTTGGATTAAGACCCCAATAACAGCTCTGGAGTGCAGAGAATAGACCTTTTCCAGGCAGGAATTTCCACAGTTGGGCTCTCCTCTGGTTTTCCCCTCACAATATTTGCTCGTAATATGAAATCTCTGTTGGAATTCCCAAACATTCCTTGGATTAAGACCCCAATAACAGCTCAGGAGTGCAGATTAGAGACCTTTTTCCAGGCAGGAATTTCCACAGTTGGGCTCTCCTCTGGTTTTCCCCTCCCAATATCTGTTTGCATCTTGGGCCTTGCGTGCAATCTGAAATCTTCACCGGAATTTCCAAACATTCCCCCTTTTCCTTTTCCCTGCCGCTCCTTCCCGAGAAACATTTCACTCCCGTCAATCTTCTCCTGATTATGCAATTTTCTCATTTTTTTCCCTCATTTCTGAATTCGCCTGTAATTTCCCCGTTATCTGTTTTCAAAGAGGCTGCTCTGGGGTGCGTTGGTTTTTTTTGGGGGGGGTTATTTCGGAGTTAACGACTCCCACCCGTGGCAGAAGGCAATAATTGAAGTGCAGCATTTCAGGCGTTTTCTTGACACAACCGTTGCTTTCCCATTCTTTCCCGGTTTCTTTTTTTCCCCCCTCCACCGCTGTTTTTAAAGTGATGAGCGAGTGACAGACGTTAAATGTCACAGGGAACCGGCAACGACAGCGAAGGATTTGGGACTCAACCCACTCCAGGCCACTCCCTGCCACAGCATCCGCAGGGTTCAAGACAATTAAAACCATTTTGAAAAGGCAAAACCCCCAAATCTTTCGTGTTTTCAGCCTTTTTTTTCTTTTTCTTTTTTTTTTCCCCACCTTTTATTTGGGTTTTAATCATCAGCTGGATGCCTGGGATGTGTCTGCAGTCAAAGACGTTCAGTTTTTGGAATGATTGAATTAAAAATTTAAATTAAATTCAATTAAACACCCAGCCCCCCCCAATTTCTGATGAAATCTGTTTGAATTTTCAAATTCTGACCCCGATAGAACCATTCTCAGTAAATGAGGGGAGGCAAAGCTTCCACTGAAATAAAAGCAAGGAAAACTCCTTGGAAAAACACCCCAACACTCCTACAATCCTCAGTTCAAACCTTCAAAGTCCCTACAAAAACCGGTTTTAAGATTCCAGCAGAATTGTTTAGATTGGGAGAAACCCCTAAGAGCAACTCCAACCAGGAGATCCTATGGAAAACCCCTGTCAGAAATGAATATCGACAGATTTTAAGTAAGATCTATTGATTCCTGACGATTGAAGAGGAGCTTTTTTTCCAGGGTTGGAATAACATCCATCATTTCACAAAGTCACCTCAAAGTCAAGCTCAAACACATCCAACTGCAGGTCAGAATGGAAATTTCCACCCATGGAAAGGCCTAAAAAAAGGAATTATTTTAGTGGTAGGCATTTATTCCCTTTATTAGCCTCTGCTTTTGCATTTCCCCTAAAATAAGGAATTTTTTTTTCTGCATTCAATGCCCTCTTTGTGGTAATTCAACCCCAAATTAGTATTTATTTCTTATTTATTTACAACTGAACGGGACCTGGGTGCTGGCACCTCCTTTAATGAGGGTTACACCCAACACAGAAAAAAAAAAAATCCTGTTTGATTTAAATATCAAAAATGTTGATATTTAAATATCAAAACTCCCAGTGCTCCCTGTTAAAAACAGCAGTGAAAAATCCCATTTTGTGTGCCTGGTTTTAGGTGTCAGGAGCATTTTATCGCTTGATGGAGAAAGGGACCGTAAGAAATTGCTCTTAATGAAGGATCCACTTCAAATCCTAATTCAATCTCCCAAACTGCCCTGAATTAGTTCCCATTATTGCTGACCCAGGGAATTATCCAATCGTTCCCTCTCCTTCTGCATTTGTTGGCACTGAACTTTGCTCCACGTGCAGCCAACAGGGCCCAACCTGGGAATGAGGGAATTTGGTTAAAAATAAGGATCTGCATCCACAGCAGCAAACAGGGAATGGAAAACTCCAGCGGGAAAGATTCCCAACCCTGGGAACTGGACAGCACCGTGGAGCAAAGCAGGAAATTCCCAGAATTCACTCCATTCCTAAATTCATTTTGTCCTCTCATCATGAACGTGGGATTTCGGTTTGGGTTGGGAGGGGCCTTAAAGCTCATCCAGTTCTACCCCAAGCCGACCCAATCCACAATTCCAGAATATCCCGACAACAGAAACAACATTCAGAGGGGTTTAAGAAGAGAAGCCGATGGCAAAAAGAAATCATCTTTCTTTGAATCCCTGAAAATGGCCAGTGAACTGCACAACAGAATAAATAAAAATAAGATTTCCTTTTTTTTTTTTTGAGTGAGAATTTCATGCTTCACCTCACTGAATGAACTCCTGGGTGAAGGCACAAAGTGTCCCAGGAAGCAAAGGAGCTTTTAACCCAAGAGTAAAGACAAAGTAATGTCCTCATAAATTAAAAATAAAACAATCAAGGGATAAACTCCTGAGGTGATACCTGACTGGGAACATTCATCCATTGCCACTAAAATGCTTTATAAACAAAATAAAACCTTATTAAGGATGTTATGTTTAAATTCTGGGAAGGTCTATCCAATTGTGTCCAGAACAGAGTGAGGGATTATCCATAAAATTCGAATTAACCTTGGATCCAGGTCCTGCCTAACATAAAGGGCTGCTTTTATTCTATTCAGAGACCGAAGAATTGGATTAACAACACCAAGATTTATACTTTAGTAAGGAAGAAACACCAAATTAAATCCTGCCCGGAAAATCCTGCTGGGTTTTGGCATCACGGAGTTGGATACACAGAACTTGGGGATACAGGCAGCAACTGGAACCATTTCCCAGCACTGAAACCAGGTGAAAATTCCTCTGGGAGAGCTGCACCATTCGCCAGTTCCTCAATTCAATTTAAAAAAAAGGAATTAAATAAGAACTTCCTGGATTACACAGACCACTCATTTCAGTAACTGGAATAAAGCAAACCCAATCTCACCCCAGAGCTGGACAAGACACAATTCTGATGGATTTTTTTTTTTTAATTCCATTGCTGTTCCATATAATCATGGGTATAATTTAGGGGGATTGGGATTTTAGGGGGATTTCCTCTTTGGGGGGATGTCTGGAGAGAAGGCTTTGGTCTCACAGGGAGAGGGGATGCCCACAATAAAAAGAATTAATGGAATCCAGCTTTTCCAGCAACCCAGATATCAACATTTGGAGAAGGGAGGAAGGAGAGACACGGCTGCTGCTCCAGGAAAAACAAGGAAGGAGTCCAGTAAATACAGTGATTCGCTGAAGAGACTTGGAGGATTTGAATCTTCATGGGAGTCAAGAATCTGCTGGGAACAGACACAGAGAGGATGGGAATGTTGTAGGACCAAAGAATCCTGGAATGGTTTGGGTTGGAAGGGACCTTAAAGCCCATCCATGCCATGGCAGGGACACCTCCCACTGTCCCTGGTGGATCCAAGTCCCGATGTCCAACCTGGGCCAGGGATCCAGGGGCAGCCACAGCTGCTCTGGGAATGCTTTCAAACTGAAGAAGTGGAGATTTGGGTGGATATTGGGAAGGAATTCCTGGCTGGGAGGGTGGGGAGGCCCTGGAATAGAATTCCCAGAGCAGCTGTGGCTGCCCCTGGATCCCTGGCAGTGCCCAAGGCCAGGCTGGACAGGGCTGGGAGCAGCCTGGGATGGTGGAAGGTGTCCCAGTGGAATGGGATGGGATTTCAGGTCCTTCCACCCAACCCATTCCATGATTCCGTGTTTGAGCTGCACCCAGGATGTTCCTCACTCCAACGCCTCTTCCAGGCTGGCACAGGGCTGGCAGGAATCCCTTTGGACAACGACACCCAGCACAAATCCAGGGATTCATCCAGGGATGTGTCCTGTCCCTCCCAGCCAGGAATTCCTGCCCAATATCCCACCCAAATCTCCACTTTTTCAGTCTGAAGCCATTCCCTGTGTGCTGTCCCTCCATCCCTTGTCCCCAGTCCCTCTCCAGCTCTCCTGGAGCCCCTCCAGGCCCTGCCAGGGGCTCTGAGCTCTCCCTGGATCCTTCTCCTCTCCAGCTGAGCACCCCCAGCTCTCCCAGCCCGGCTCCAGAGGGGCTCCAGCCCTGCAGCAGCTCCGGGTTCTCCTCTGGACTCTCTCCAGCAGCTCCAGCTCCTGCTGCTGTCAGAGCCCAGGGCTGGAGCAGCTCTGCAGGTGGGGTTTCACCACCCAATCCCCCCTTTCCTGCTGCCCACGCTGCTGCTCCCCGGTGCCATTCCTGCCACATTTAACATCACGCACCGGGAGAGCAGGAATGAGCAAAGTGGGATCCGTGGCTTTTGGAACTGCAGCCATCAATTTGCCAGCAATTACTTCCCTCCCTGACCCGCAGTTCCAACAACACACACAGAAATCAGGGCACTTTCGCCTTCCCAGGGAGGATGGAGCTTTAATTGCAGTGACTAATCAGCCTGTGCAGGGCATCTCTGACACAACAAATTCACCAATACCACGGATTTTTACGGAAAAAAAACCCTCCAGGAAAAGGAGGGATGTAGCTCAACAACCCTCCCTTCCCACTGCACTCTAACCCTCTCCAGCTCTTTTTTTTTCTTTAGAGCAGATCCAGCTTTTATTTCTTTGGAGTCATGTGGGCCAACAAAGCCCGGAGAGGCAGAGGTGGGAGGTGGAGAGCACCTGACAGAACACCCTGGCACTGCTGCCAGAGGCTCCTTTTCCCTGGATTTATGGAGTACAATGAGATTTGTACTCACCTGCATTAAAAAAAAAAAAAAAAAATAGGTCTTTAAATAGATAAATGAGTAATGGTTTTTAAGATAAATGTTCTTTTACGTTCAGAGCTGTTGTTTTACTATTTGTACTACGCCGTTATGGGGCGGCTTGCCAGGGGCCTGGAGGGGCTCCAAAAAAAACTGGAGAGGGATTTGGGATAAGGGATGGAGGGACGGGGCACAGGGAATGGCTTTGAGCTGGAAAAGGGTCGATTTAGATGGGATTTGGGGAAGGAATTCCTCCCTGGGAGAGAGGGGAGGGGTTGGGCTGGAATTCCCAGAGCAGCTGTGGCTGCCCCTGGATCCCTGGCGGTGCCCAAGGCCAGGTTGGACACTGGGGCTTGGAGCAGCCTGGGATGGTGGGAGGTGTCCCTGCCATGGTGGGAGGAATGGACAATCCCTGAGATCCCTCCCAACCCAACCTGCTCCATGAGTTCCTTCAGTTCCCCACAGAAATCCCCTGGAATTCCCACTATCCCTCCGCTGTGAGCAGAAAACCACCCCTGTGAGGAACATGTCCAGAACGTTCTGATCTCTTCCCACCATCCAAAGCTGGTCCTAACTAATCCAAAACTTTCCAGCCTCACTCAACAAAGGATTCAGGCTCAAGGCCTCCCAGCCTGCCCAGGGAACGGAGCTCAGGTCCTCTCCATCCTCCCTCCAAAGCTTTTCCAAGTACCCAAACCCTGATTATGTCCCTTGCTGCAGGTTTTGCAATTATTCCTCGCCCTAAATGGGAAAAAAGTTTCATTCTCCTGCAATTTCCGTGGAACTAAGGGAAAGCAACTGCCTGGAGAGTAAATAACACCAATTTTTAAATCTCCCCTGATGTTTTGCTATTTCTGCTTTTTTCTTTTCTGATGAAAATTTTGCTTTGCTTCTTCCTGTCTGCCACATTTTTTCACAGCAAAATTCTGTAGCTTTTCCTAAAATTAACCTGCGAAAATGCAGATTATTTGCTCTGAGGGTGTTTCCTCAGGCTGCTCTGATGTTCCATTTTCCATTCTGGACACAGAGGTTACAAATGAAAATACTGCTCTGCCAGCCAAATAAAAAGATGTATTGCAAGAAGAAGCAAATTGTCGTTGTAACAGATTACAAAGCACAAAACAATTCTTTTTTAGCGCTGGAGGCAAAAATATCAATCCTCTCTGCTGGCCTAAAATCAAGATTTCAGTATTAAAGCAGCTCGGTTTTCAGCACAAGGCCAGTGGTGAAGTGTGATCTGCACACGGAGCTCATCCCCATGAAATCGGCTCAACCCCCCCGAAAATTAATTTAACAATTATAATTGGGAAGATGCAGCCAGATTAATGAATTCCAATTTGTGTTCTGGATGCTTGCTGCAGTAAACAAGCGGCAACAGGAGCAGTGTGATTGTGATTCCTTGCTGGAATGCCTCCGAGAAAGCAGCCGTGAATCATCGGAACAGTCATGCTCCTCAAAGGGAAAAATCAGCCATGAATGTGCTGAAATAACGGGGGAAAATCAATCCCTCGTGACTCCCGGCTTCCAGAATTCTCCACAGCGTCCAGGTGGTCGCTGGGATCTGACGCAGAAGCAGCTTCACCTGACAGGTGTCTGCAAAGAGTCCAAAATCCCAGGGGAGACAACACCGGGATGGTCATTCCTCCAGGAAGGGGAAATTCCCCACTCTGGGTAGGGTCAGCAGCCAAGAGGAGGCAGAAATCTCCAGATTCCACGGGGATTCTTCAAACTCCAAATCTCCAAACTCCAATTTCCACCAAAATCTCCAAATTCTCCAATCTCCAAACTCCAATTTCCGCCAAAATCTCCAAATTCTCCAATCTCCAAACTCCAATTTCCGCCAAAATCTCCAAATTCTCCAATCTCCAAACTCCAGTTTCTACCAGAGCCTGGCAATTGTGGTTAGGTCAAGGAGAGCCTCCACAAACCTTTTTTCCATGGGTTATACTGGAAAACAACAAACTCAGTGCCCCATAAATCCTGACCACACCATTCAGCAAAGTCCCACGGATACAAATAATTCCCACTGACACAAATAATTTCTACCTGCAATATTATTGATTCCATTAGGGGAAAAACTACTGAAATCCCCAAAAGAATTAATGGGATGGCTGTGAACGTCCATAATAAAGGAACTCAAAAATGAAACATTTCATGGAAACTGTAGGTTCCCCTCGTGCTGTGCTGGGTTCAAAACTCACCCATAGGCACGGAAAAGAACAGTTTGGCCAATTTGTGCTGGAAGCAAAACAAAGATCTGGGATTTATGTTGGAAATTCCTGGGTTTCAGCCTCGTTCACATCAGAGATCGACTGCCCTCAACCACACAACGACTCAAAATTTGGAGTGGCTAAATTTCCAATTCTTATTTCAACAACAGAACTGGAACAAGTTTCACTTGTGCCCCGTCAGGACACTCTGTGGATATTTTCAGCCATTAAAATTTAATGCATTAACTGAAGGAAATTGGAAATTGTTTTCCCAAACTCATAAAACCCAGCTCTCCAAAACCCAAAACACTGGCAGCAATCACAGGTTTGGCCGTGGTGGTTCCATGCAAAGACATTTTGAGAATGAAGAAATAAAGTGATCTCACTGCACTTTTCCACAGAATTATCCACAATTGGGACTAAAACCCAATTAAAAAACAGGAGATGAACCTAAACATTTTTGGGTGCAATTGCTGGATTGGGTCTGCTCCTGCTTCAAACACAGCATGGTGCTCTGGAATATGGGTTTGCCAGGAAAAGAAAACCCAAAAAACCCTACAAACACAACCTGGGATAGGTCAGGACCTTAAATCCCATCCAGGTAGGGACATCTCCCACCATCCCAGGCTGCTCCAGCCCAGCCTTGGACACCTCCAGGGATCCAGGAACAGCCACAGCTTCCCTGGGAAATTCATTCCAGGTCTCCCCACCCTCCCAGGGGACAATTTCTCCCCAATATCCCATCTAACCCTGCCCTGTGGCAGTTTAAAATCGTCCCTCCTTAACTTAAATCCTATTTATTGTGTGGCTCCTTCCCTCTGCCGTCAGCCTCCCTTTCCTGCTCCATCTCCTCTCCTGTTGTCCCTCTGGACACAAACTCCTCTGGAGCTGCTCCTGCCCCACATCCAGAGTGACCACAGCTCCTGCTCCTGGCCCCCCAGCCCCTGGATCATCCCAAAGCCCCAGATATCAAATCCTGGAGCTGAGGGATCTGCTGATCCTCGGGCTGGGGAATGAAATCCCACGGGAGCCAAGAGCCAGGTCCAGCCCTGCTGCTGTCCCCTGCCAGGGCAGCCCAGCGCCACCACGTAATGGGACACCAGGGATGCCTTTTTGGGGCTACCTAAAAACAGAGCCCAGACAGAGTTCAGAGAATAAAATCTGTTCCATTTATCAAAGGGCTTTCAGGTACATTTTGGGCAGACAAAGCCCCCAAAATGGATGATGGGTCACGGGTTTTCACACTTTGGTAAGTTTGGTAAATTTGGATATTTGGGGTTAATCTCCCAATTACAGCTTCAGCTAATGAAGTCATTTACCCCAAATTTGCTCCCCCCACTCATTTTTGTTAACATTTCCCAGGGTCTGAGGCAGTGAGGTGCCCTCGATTCCCAGGCCTGGAGAGGAATTGTTGTGTCTGACCAAAATGGGAGAGCAGCAGCTCACCCTGTGTGTGGAGTTTGGAGTTCTGCACTGAAGAACGACAGGATTACAAACAGATGAAAAATAGAAAATCCACAATCCCGAGGCATCGCTAGGACAGCGCCGTCCCTCCCCCTGGGCACTCACACCCACCGGGATTCCAGAGGGACAAGGGACAAACAGGCACCACCTGGATGCTGCTGAACTCAGAAACACCCAGCACAGAAAATTCCTGCTGCTCTGTCCTCAGGAGACTCCGGCCTGATGACCTGGAGATTAATCTTGTGCAGGGAACGTAAATCCAGGGAGAGCAGCGGGAGGCCCACGCGTGTGGCACCAATCAGAACCAGTTCAGCCAAGGATTAGAGCAGGGCAACGAGGGAAAACGCTTTAAAAGCTCAAGCCAGGGCCTTGAAAACATTGAAAAATATGAAGATGCAGCCCGTAATTCTAAAAACTAAACTCAAGATTAGAAATGTGCCATTCCTCACCTCAGCTTGAGTGCAAATTCACGCACTCCCTGCGAGGCGCGGCCTGGCAAAAGCAGGATCAAAAATAGATGTTCCGGCTGATTAAATCCTCAGCTAAACAAATTGTCTACAGGAAAATGCATTAGAGAGATGCGAGAGCAGCAGGACACTCGGATGAAATTGGATTCTTTGGACGGTATGTCTGAAGCATTCCAAATTCCCTTGTTTATCAGGAGAAATTAGCACAATGGGGATACGCCGGGCACGGAAATTCGACGCTCGCACTTGGAACGTGTGGGAGAAATTAGATGGGTTTGAAAGGAAATAAAAAACCAGCAGAAAAACCCCATGGGATTAGAATATAGGAGGATTAATATAAGAAAACAGCCCTCTTTTAGCTAAAATAGTTATGCTGATTGTCAACACTTGTTTGCAGGTATTAATACAAAAATAAAATCATCTTAGAGTGGCAAAAGATAAAAGTATTACCAGGAATAATGGAATGAAATGCAGAATAGAAGTGTGGATTACTAAAAAAAAAAACTTCTAGGCCTCTGTATTTACTAAATATGAATAGTCCTGATCATTTGGTGTATTAAAAATAGATTTGAACACAGGGTAGATAATAAAAAATACAATAAATTAATATTGTGATGAAAAATCCTTCAGTACTTAGCCAGGAATCCCAGATTTTGGGGTGAAGGGAGGGAAAACAAGAACAAGTAACTCTGAATTCCTTCAAAGATGGTCAGTTCTCTATTTGTATGACATCCATACATCCTATTCAAGATAAATGCCAAGCTCTATGGAAATCTGATGGATCATTTTCAAAGATCACTCAGTGGTGCTGAAAGGATGACAGAAACTGCTGACAAACAAAGCATCCAGAGGATGAAAACAGGATCTCAGTCCTATGAGACCTGGGATAATTTTTCCATCCCCAAATGATCTCCTGGAAAATACATTTGTGACAATTCCGGATCAGGAACGGCTGCAGCAGGTACTTGTTATTCCTTCTCACCGATCTCCAATTTTTTAATTGTGGAATCAAGCCAAAAACCCTAAAACCAAGTAACAGCCCCCCAAAAATGACATTTTTCAGCTCGGTAACCGAACTTTTGTCACGAAACCGTGAACTAATCAAGATCACGGTTGTTAAGCACTAAGAAGCTTTTAATCTTGGTTATTCCTTTCAGTTGAGTCATTACTAGAGTATTTTCTTGCCTTCCCGAAATGATTAATGGTGGTGACCTTTTCAAACTCGGGCAGGATCTTCCCTGCATGCAAAACAAACCCACAAACGTTTCATTTAAATACAGCCCCAACCCAATCTACCCCCCCCCCCCAAAAAAAAATCTCTGTCAACAATTAACTGAACGCTCAGGAAGTCAAATTAAAAAATGTGTGGTTGGTGGTGGTTTTGTTTTGAATTCATTTGTCCTCTTTAATATCCAGCTCGAGGCAGGAATTACTGGTGACAAAACCAGTCACAGTTCTCACATCAATTTAATTCAGAGCTGCGCAGATCGATTTTGCACCACAAAATCCTCCCAGCCCTGCTCCCAGATCCACAGGAAAGCCCTGTGGGAGAGCAGGTCCTCCGAAAAACAACCCCAACCCCATCTAAATAAACAAATCAATAAAATTATACCCCAAAGCCACGGCTGGAGCAGCAAAAAATCAAGGAAAAAGGGATTGGAAGGAGATGTCTGTCCCAAAAAAAGGCACTGAAGGAACAGCTCTGAAATTCCAAGTAATCAGTGCTTTCTTTTTGTCTCAGGTAAAATTACTGGGATTTTGGGAGCAGTTCTCTCTCTTGGAGCAGGAGCATCCACTCAACTCTTATAAGCTACAGGATTCTCAACTTAGGGGGATGGAAAATGGGAATATCAGGAAATTCCCTGTCCTGGGATCACACTGGAATAAAGGGAAATAAAGGGTTATTTGTCAGTGGGAACAGCAGATAATGGGAACATCAGGAAATTCCTGACACTGGGATCACACCGGAATGGGAAATAAAGTTATTTGTCAATGGGAATGTCAGGTAATTTCCTACTGGGATCACACTGGAATAAAGGGAAATAAAGAGTTATTTGTCAATGGGAATGTCAGATAATTCCCTACTGGGATCACACTGGAATAAAGGGAAATAAAGAGTTATTTGTCAATGGGAATGTCAGATAATTCCCTACTGGGATCACACTGGAATAAAGGGAAATAAAGGGTTATTTTTCAATGGGAACATCAGGAAATTCCCTACCCTGGGATCACACCGGAACAGGAAATAGAGTTATTTGTCAATGGGAATGTCAGGTAATTCCCTTCTAGGATCACACCGGAATGGGAAATAAAGGGTTATTTTCAAGTACAACAAACGTTTTCTGGAGATTCCTGCATTCCCGTAAATCCCAAATCCCTCAGAACTGTCTGCCTGGAAAGGTGACGTGTCACAATGCTCTGCTCTCCCAGTCTCAGGAATTCTTCCCGTGCCTTTGAAACGCAGCGCTTCAACTGCTGCAAACCCAGATCAAGAGATCCAGGGTGAAAATGGGGCACTTGGAGCCGGGAAAAACCTCTGGATCCGTGGCTGCTGCTCCCAGGATTGAACATTCATATCCCTGCTTTCATTCTTGTCCCTCGTGGAGATCCGCTTTTATCTCTCCCATCTCTTTTTAACCTTGCTCTGTGGTAACTGTATTTGTTAATCGTGTTAATTAAGGCTGCGAGCTCACCAGGGAACATCCTCCTCTTTGTTTTGTCAGGCCTGGCAGAGGGACAGCGTCAAAAATGCCTCAGATATTTGGATAAACAAATTTGGATCCATGGGAGAGAAGCTCCTGAAATTCCCCTTCTGTGCCTGGATCCAAACTTTCCCCCCCCACCTCGTAAATCCTGACGCTTTAGGAATATAATCTTATGGAATTAGAATTACATCTTCTGGGGAGAGATTTTAATATCGACTAATAAAAAAAATCCATGCTAATTAAATTGTCCCTCTCTCAGCCAAGAGCCGGTGCCCTTCATAGGTCCACAGGCTTCAACCCCCGAATTTGTTGTTTAGTTAAATGCTGGGTGTTTTTCCTCTTTGTTTACAGCCAAAACCGCTGGATTTTAATCTACATGACAGAGTTCCTGAATTAGCAATCCTGAATTATTCATTAGCTATTTAGCCAAATGCTCTCCCCAAGCCCCCAGTCGTTTTCAACTGAACAAAACCACATTAAATATTCTATTTTTTTCTCTCTAAACACCGCATTTATTTTTTTTTTTTTAATTTATTTTCCAAGAGATTCCTTAGGGTATGCCGACTTTTGCCTGGAGTGATCCCGGGCTAAAAGGCACATTTAATAATCTGCTTCCCTTCCTTCTCCTCCCTTTCCCTGAGCCATGAATGGGAGTGAAAGCAAAATCGGAGCTGAGCTTGTTCTCTCTGCAGAACCACGTCCGGACGCAGGGGCTGATCTGCCCCGGGCGATGCCATTCCCGCTTTGTGTCACTGCTCCCCGGCCCCGTTCCCTTCCCGAAGGAGGGAACTGGGATGTGACAGCGGCTGCTGCCACTCATTCCCAAATCGCTGCTTCCCCCAGGAATCGCTTCCCACCGCGGGACATCTGAACGAACCCACCCGGGGTGCTGACGGCACAGGGAGCGCTCGCTCTGAAGCGCCGAAATAACTGGAATTGCTTTCTCTTTGCCTTCACTAAGAGAAAGCAGAGATAAGCCAAGACCAGGTTTAGGGGAGCAATTTATCCTGAACAACTCGAAATTTTGATTTTTAACAATATAAGACAGTGGGAAGCATACAAAAAATACAAATAAATTGAATAAATAAATACTAAACCAAACCAACAGGCAAGGAAATGCCTGAGGTTCGAATCTCCGGCTTGACCTCTCCAGTTACCCCCAGTCCACACCAGTTTTGACTGCCCAGTCACTGGGTTTGTAAATTCTAACTCGTAAATTCCATCTCTTCGAGATTTTGGGAAAGTTTCTCTCATATTGCCACGCACGAAACTCTAAATGAGTATTGAAGACATCAACCCCAAATATTTCTGAGCTTGCTTCCATCCTCATTATTTACACCGTTAATAAAGCAACTCTAATTACCGTGCATGATTATTTTCTGCTCCTTAAAATCCCAGAACCAGAAATGTTGGAAAAGACCTCTAAGACCAAGCCATTGATCATTGATATTCCTCTCCCACCTTCCAGCACTGAAGCCAAATCCTGGTTTTTCATCTAATTGTGCTTTTCAGATTTAAATAATAAGCGAAAAGAAGTTAATTAACAGCAAAATTAATAAAAAGACTGGTCTGAAATGGTATTTGAGTGTGAATGATGTCCAGTGGCAGAAGTAATAGGGATGAGTGATCCAGATTGGGGTCAACGGGAATTTTCTGACAAATCCAATTGTCAGCCCAGCCCACGAGGAGAATTCCTAATTTTTCCATCTGTTCTTGCACAATAGATCCATGAGCTTAATTCACAATATTCTTTCAAGTTTTGCTTTGTGATTAACATCGACTGAAGTCCTTTTAATGAACTGTAGCTGATCTGAGCCCACCTCAAGCCCGGCTGGAGGCGATTCCGAGCGTTCCCAGTCCAAGGTTGTTAGTGGGGAAACGCGAATTCCCAACATTACAAAGGAACACCTCAGAGGAACCTCTCAGGAGGGATTTCCAGCCCACAGAGCCCTGTGAGCTCCTTAACCTTCCTTGGAGACCTGCTTCTTGTTGCCAAGGAACCCCAGTGGTGTGGACTCCCCACAGAATTGTTCAAGGATAGGCTGGATGAGCACCCCGGGTGTCCTTTAGGCTCCCTCCCAACTCAAACCATTCCAGGTTTCTGTAATTCACAGAATTCCAACCCACGGAATCCCAATCCGAAGCTCCAATGCTGTTCCCCAGACCTCCCGACGCATTCCAAGCACGGCTGAGGATTATTCCCACTCCGTTCACCCTGGGCTGACCAACTGAGCATTTACAAGTTGCTACAACAGCTTTTTTTTCCTTCCCTGTAAAGCAACAACTGACAAGGCCGAGCCAAACAGGGATAATCGGATCCGGCGGATCCCGATTGGGACGCAGACGGCAAAGCCGGAGCTGCTTCCTGGGAAAGGCTGCAAAAATAGCAAAGGCTGACATTTCAGGATTTCTCTCCTTCCTTCTGGAGGAAGCCTGGAAGTGCAGCAGAGCAGATTTCCATCAACCTCTGCTTGAGAAACCAAAGTCTGAAGTCTGGGAGGTTGGGGAAGGTGGTGGTGTTGTTGGAGGAAGGGTGGGAGAAGAGAACCTTGTGTTTATAGGGAAGAAAAAGCTGGAAAAAACATCCAACGGCTGAGTCTGGATCCCGGACTGGACTTGGACTCCAGGGAAACCCTTCCAGATCAGGTTTGTAGAGAACACCCCAGCTCCATCCTGTCCTACCTCCTCCCTCTTGCTCCCTCTTCGCCCTTATCCCAGTGGGATCACCTGGATCTCAGAACCAGAATCTCCTGAGGCAGCAGGATTGCTCCTCATGGATCCCTCTCCAAATTTATGGATATTTGTCCGCCTAATATCACTTACACGACAATGGAGTTGTCAGAGGGTTTTGTGGTTTTGTTTTTTTCTTTTTTTGTGGTGAGGACATAATTCCTCCTTTGTTCCCAGCTGTCTTCGAGAGGAAAACCAAATCCATAAATGCTGTCCCTGGCTCAGCCTCAGAAATCCATTTGCTGCTTTCATCCATCTCCCGTGGAGCTGAAAGAGGCACCAGACGAAATTGATATCAAACGGTACCAAGCCCAAAGCCGTAATTTATGAACACCCTGCGACGTCTCCAGGAGTTTGTTTACAAAGGGATGCAGGGGTTTAATCCAATAGGAGACTCCTGGGAATGGGGAACAGTGAGCCCAGCTGGGAGGAGCTGAGTCCATGGGGGAGGTGACACCAGGGCCAGTTTGTCCCCCTGTCCCAGCCCTGACCTCCAGCAGCTCCACAGAGCAGTCTGTTAGGAGGAGCCAGCCTGGCAACCCAGGTTTAAAAGGAAACATTCCCTAAGGACCAGAGAAAGCTTTGGAAAACAGCCGGACGCGCAGCTCTAGCCATCATTAATTTATAGCGATCCCAGTTCTATAATTACCATTTGCTCTCAAAACTTTCCTCCTTCAGTCAGGCACTAAGGAAAAACTCAAATATAAAATGCTGTCCAGCACTCCCATATCCAGCAGCAATTCCAGGACAAATTCCCAGGTTTTGGAGATAAGGCAGGATGAGGAACACGAGTTTCTTGTGCTGTGAATTTTCCTTATTTTCCCAGAATTTTAGGATGTTATGAACAGCACCAGAGCTAGATTTACTTTCCCTTCTCCCTTTCTCTCTTTGCCTTGTCCTGTGCTCCTCATCAAGCCCTTTCTGAAATTCCACATCACATATTTGATGCTTTTCCATTCTTTCTCCACCTTCCTCAGGAAAAAAAAAAAACCAAAACCCCTAACAACAGAATAAAAGAATCCCTAGCTAAGCAAGAGGACAGTTTATCCAGGCAGGATAAAATCACAGGATACCCTGAGCGGGAAGGGACCCACAGGGACCATCCAGGCCAACCAGACACCCCAGAACTCCAGCGCTGTCCACACTCCCGAGCTCTGCTGCATTAACAACTTTAATTAATAACACATAAACTGACTTCCTGTGATGTTTTAAAGCAAAGAAATCTGAAAATACCTTTGAACCTACAAGGCCTGGATGCCGTTGCTGAGTTCCCTTAAACCTCATTTTTACGGAATGAGCTCTGAAATACAACTGGCTCAGCTGCGCCGATTAGCTCAGGAATAACGGATCCAATAACATGGAAAAGCTGATTTTCTGTAATTGTTAGGGAAGGCAGCTTTCACCTAATGAGGTTGTCCATCATTCTGCGGTGTTTTTACCTGCAGGGTTCATTAAAGCTTTTGGAAACGGAGCTGCAGCACAAAACATTTTAAGAATATACAGAAAATCCTAGGGGGAAAAAAAAATCCCAGGAAAAGGAGGCTCAGGGGGGAGCTTGTGGCTCTGCACAATTCCTGACAGGAGGGGACAGCCAGGGGGAATTTGGGCTCTGCTCTCAGGAAACAGGAACAGGAGCAGAGGGAATGGCCTCAAGTTGATGTTTAAGATGGATATCTGGGTAATTTTTTCCTGGAAAGGAAATCCATTGGAAAAGGCCCCACCAGGGCGATGGTGGAGATGGCCTGGAGCAACCTGGGATGGTGGAAGGTGTCCCTGCCCATGGCAGGGGGTGGGAGGGATGATTTTTAAGGACCCTCTCATCCCAAACATTTATGATTCCACAATCCCCTGATCCCTGTGGAACCCCTGAGGTGACGCCCAACAATCCAAGTAAAACGCTGGGATTATTCAGAACCATAAAAGCTAAAAAATTACCAAAAAAAAAAAAACCCAAAACCCCAAAAAGGATGAAGGAACATCAAGATCTGCGGTGAAGCCAACCCACAGAGCCTAAAGGATGAAAAACCAGGAATGTGTCTGCCACAGTCTGTCCTGGCAACTGAGCGGAGCTCAGGAGGAGCCAAGTGTGCATCCCAACAACACCGCCCAAACGTGGGAAGTGTACATCCCAAAAACACACAGCCTCAACGCGGGGATGCTGCCACCAGGGAAGTTCCACACATCAACACTTCCAACAAAGCCAAGCCCAGCAGGAAAACCTCCCAGAGAAACGCTTTTGCCACAGAAAATTTCGCTTCGGCTAAGGCCACGCGCGAGGGCTGGAGGCCGGGGATTCTCCGGGCAGGCCTCGGCCACCACGGATCCTCTGGGAATGTTTATCCCTCAGAGATTTGGACACTGCAAACTTATTTAAAGGGATTGAAACTTATTTAAAGGCATGAAAAGCTATTTAAAGCTATTAAAACTCCAGAAATAATTTCTCTGAGAAGGAAACTGCTCCCTTCCTCTCTCCCCTTCCCAGGGAACGGCTGAATCCATCCAACTCCAATTACGAATCCATCCAACTCCAATTACTAATCCAAGGATCTGTTGTATTTTGCTGGGATTTTGAACAGCTGGGCACTATTTTATCACCATCTTTTCCCACATATGTGGCTGGGGGATGAAGGAAGTTGCTCCTTTCTGTTTTCCATGGATTCAGCCAGGGCTGGGAGCCAATTTCCCTGGAGAGAGCAGATGTAGGGATGGCACAGCTGGTTCCGTGCTTGTTGTGTGGGCTTGTTTCTGTCTCCTCCTCACCTCCGTGTCCTTTGCAATCCCTCCTCCAAGTGCTGAGGAATTCTCCTCGGAGATGGAGACAGATGGGAGAACACACTCAGCTGAGAAAAAGTGAGGAACCCTCTGGTTTTCCCCCCATCCTTTTCCCTACTCCCTTCAGTTTGTTTCTCCTGAAACTTTCCACGGAGAATTGAGAAACACAGCGTGTCCAACCCCAGCCCCAGCCTGGAAGGGGGAGAATCATCCTGCTTTTTTCCAAACTGGGAAAAGAAGCTGGAAATCACATCACCAGAGGGTGAGAAACACAAGCAGAGCAGCTCAGCAAAGCACAGCCAAGGGTGTTCCCAACACTGGGATATGGGAATGCATCCTGCTAAATGCGGAGCGGAGTGGAAACGGCTCCAGCAGCACATCCTGAGAAATCCCAGAATCACCAAGGCTGGAAAAGACCTCTGAGATCACCCGGCACGAGTGACAGACACTGGGTTTGTCTCAAAAGCAGGAATCAGCTCCTCCAGGCCAAAGCCTGGGAGAAGGTGGCCAGGAGAGCTTGGATCTGGGATCCTGGAATGCCAGTGCTGGGCAGGGCCACCTCAGCAGAGTGGGAAACGCAGGGGGTGGCACAGGGAGCCAGCAGGAGCTCCTCCCCGAGCACCACACCAGCGGAGAAATTCATGGATCTCATCAATTCATGGATCTCATCAATTCGTGGATCTCATCAATTCCACCAGCACCAAAACACCAGAGAAATTCACGGATCTCATCAATTCATGGATCTCATCAATTCCACCAGCACCAAAACACCAGAGAAATTCATGGATCTCATCAATTCATGGATCTCATCAATTCCACCAGCACCAAAACACCAGAGAAATTCATGGATCTCATCAGTTCATGGATCTCATCAATTCCACCAGCACCACACCAGCGGAGAAATTCATGGATCTCATCAATTCCACCAGCACCAAAACATTGGAGAAATTCATTGATCTCATCAATTCATGGATCTCATCAATTCCACCAGCACCAAAACACCGGAGAAATTCATGGATCTCATCAATTCATGGATCTCATCAATTCCACCAGCACCAAAACATTGGAGAAATTAATGGATCTCATCAATTCCAGCACCACCAAAACACCGGAGAAATTCATGGATCTCATCAATTCATGGATTTCATCAATTCATGGATGTCATCAATTCCAGCACCACCAAACCACCACATAAATCCATGGATCTCATCAGTTCCTGTTCTCCTCAGCAATTCCAGGGAAATACTCTCCACAATTCCACCTTTCTGAAGCACCACTCCATTGAATTCTTTCATATTCGGCTCCATGATCACAGAACAAAACCCAGCACAATAATTTGACCATTTCCATTCGCCTCCATGAAATTCTGCAGCTTCCAGGAATTTGAGAGCTCCATTGTTACTCACCAGGCTTGGAAAAATCTCAACTGGATTTTGCCATCTTATTTAACTCCCCGAATTCCTCCACGGGAGATTGGTGTGCCACGAAAACAGAGCGTCTTTGCCAAAAATATGGTGGGTATTCAAATAAAATTATTTATATTTGATATTATCTTTTGAAAGACAAATTGCTGGCTGTGCTTTAGCTGCGCTGAGGGATAACCAAGAGAAAAACCAGAGCAAAATTTCCTAAGATTTAATTTCTGCTCTGTTCTGTGTTTTCTTCATCCATGAGGTAACAGGTAATTATAAAATTATTGAAGCAAAAATGTGAATTGATTTGGGAAAAATCCACAAAAACCTTAATTAAGAAAAGACAACCAACATCACGTTGTAGAAATCCCTTCTTTAAAAGCTCACCAGAGCCCGAATAAATAAAAACTGAATAAATTATTCTGGTTGGAGAAATGTTCACAGAATTCCAGGATGGTTTGCGTTCTAAGGGATTTTAAACCTCATCCCATTCCCATGGGCAGGGACACCTCCCACTATCCCAGGTTTCTCCAAGCCTGTCCAATAGTTCCTTGAGGAACTGTTTATAATTTTGAGCCTAAATCCAGCAAAACAAAGGAACCTGTGTTATAAATTGCAGAGTGCACTTGGAAAACACTGAATTTTGGGATCTTCCAAGACATTGCTGGCAAGGACCTTGCTGTGGGGGTAAAACGGATGATTTGAAGTTCTTGCTTGGCAAAAATAAGACAGAAGAGGTGTAAAAATCAAAGATTTTTTTAAATTATTCCTTTGGAATCCTCGAGGTATGGATGGGGCGAGGCAGAGCAGATTGTGGGATGCGGAATGGGAATGTGCTGGGATTTGGCTGGCAGGACAAAGAGCTGAGGACCATCTCCAGGAGATGCAGTTCCCTCTTCCAGTCACTCCAAAGGAAAGTCGCCAACTCCAAAATTTCCACGGCTTCTGTTTGCCTTTTCCCCCCTAAAATCCCCCCAAAATGCACCAAGGGGTACGATAGGAATTATCAAAGGAAGAAGGAGCATGTGGAATTCCGTAATCTCAGAGGGGAAACTGCCAGAAGCAAGACAGGAATGATCCCGGTGGGTTCTGGTGGAGGAAAATCCCAAAGCAACAGAGGTTTTGTGCTGCTCTTTTATGGGAATGAGGCATTTGGAGACGGGATCCAGGGTTTGGAGGAGGCAGGGGTGAGACCGACACAGGTCTGGAGGTCACTGTGGTGACATGTGGATCGTGGCCAGTGGGAACGGCCGTTCCCTGAGGAAAAGAATCATTTGGATCATGGAAACACTTGAATCATGGCCTTATTCTTTAAAAAAAGCAACATTTGCTTGCTTATTTACTTATTTTTTTTAATCTGACTGGATACGGGAGCAGCCTGTGGTGACACAGATTCCATCAGCACCAGGAAGAGAAGGAAACTGCCAGAAAAGTATTGTCAGAAAAGCAGGAAAACGCCTGGAAAAGGCCATTGTCTCGAAGGAAAAGAGGAATGAGGGGAGGCAGAAAACTGGAAACAGGAAAATCGACGTGGTGAAAATGCTGATTTACCACCCCCAGGGTGAGGAAGTTCCCTGGTTAGGAGGCTGGAAAAGTTACAGATCCCATAAAATCCCCCATGGATTAATTCCCTGGCTTGGCACTGCTGTGTGCCTGGTATTCCCTTTTATTCCCATTGATTCCCATTGATTCCCATTGATTCCCAAGGCAATTCCTTCCCTTCCCAGCTCCCACAAAGGGCACTTTACGTAAGTGGCACTGGGCTGGGCACAGGTGAGGCTGCTCCTGCCCCACATCCCAATCCCAAAATTCCCCAGCACATCCAGGGGCTCAGCTGGACCCCACAGCGCACCTGGAACACCCTCCAGACACTCCAAAGAAATGCTGGAGCACAGGGAAACCTTGAAATTTTAAATATTTAAATTAAATTGAAGCTGGGTTTGGCGTGTGGTTCGTGTTGAAGGTGTGCTCGTGCCTTTAAGAGTGATTTTCTTAATTTCTACATTTATCTCTTTCTTATCTAAGCCTAAAACAGCTCCAAATCACCTGATACTAAAAAGTCCTAAAAACTGAGTTGAGAACATTCCCGTTTTTTCCATTTAGAGGGATCCCACCTCCTCTACAAGTTGATCCCAGTTCCATCTCCAAATGAAACATCTGAATTTTTTTTTTTGCCAACAGATGCTGAGTCTGGTCCCATCGTGCTCCCCTAATTCCCAGCTGGACCATCTTCCCCTCGTTTCTCTGGATAGGCTGCTGGGATCAGATGAGCTCCACGACAGATGTTCCAGGGAATTAATGTGAATAACCCCAAACACCGGTGACTCCAAGCAATTAAAATCCCCAAGAACGCTCTGGAGCTGTTACGGCTCATAACCAGCTTGAGGTTGTTATTACTGCTTGGATTGAAATTAAAAACAAACAAACAAAAAAAAAAACAAAAAAACCCCAAACAAACAAACTAACAAGCAGGGAATCCGCAGGATTCCAGAATTCTAAAGGAATAGGGAAGTGATGGATATACGGCTGTGTGAGGAGGGATTCAAAAATTCACATTACTCAAAAGTTTTCTGGTTCAATTCCCACGCTCAGCTGGGATATTTCGGGATTTAAAAGGTGGATCCTGCAAGGCACATCCAGGGGAAATTTAGGAAATGAACCTCACGGATTTTCCTGGATTTTATTTCATCTTTTGATGGCTGTTTATGGTTTAAGCAGGATAAGTGACCCTCAGAGGCAGCCCCAGTCAGCTGTAATGACACCCAAATCGACTCTTTGGGGTTGGAGATCTGTGGGGATGGGAAAGAAGCTTCTCAGCCAGGATTCCCTGGGAAAAAAAGGTGGAAAAGAGGGAGATCTGTAACCAGCAAAAACTGTCTCAAAGCCTTTTCCAAGATTTAACTCTGAGAGTTAAATCACCCTGAGCTGAGAGAGCGAAGGAAAAAAACGTGTCCTGAAGGCTCTGAGATGAATCCCTGGGCTCTGAGATGTGTTCTGAGATGAATTCATGGGCTCAGAGATGAGTCCTGGAATGAATTCATAGGTCCTGAAATGAATCGATGGGCTGTGAAATGAATTCCTGGGTTCTGAAATGAATTTATGAGTCCTGAAATTAACTGATGGGCTCTGAAATTAATTCCTGGGTTCTAAAATGTGTTCCAAGATGATTTCATGGGCTCTGAGATGAATTCCTGCGTTCTGAAATTATTCCATCGGTTCTGAAATGAACTAACGGGCTACCAAATAAATTCACAGGTCATGAAATGAATCCCTGGGCTCCGCAATGAAATCCCGGGCGCTCCCACACAACCACACCGCGCCTGGGAAAGTTGCCGGCGGCTGCCTTTGTTCCCGGGAATAAAGGGCTGGATTTCCCCCGGAGAACGGCGGCTGAAGGCGACAGCGATGGAGGCCCCGCACGGAACATCATCCCCCGGCCGCTTTTCCGCTCCATTCACCGCCGGGAGAACCCGGCAACGACCCGCGCTCGCCCTCCCCGCTTCCAACCACAGCTCCGCCGGTTTTAAACCCGGGTTACACCCGGTTTAAACCCGGCACGGCTTACCATGTGTGCGCCACCGTGAAGCGACGGCGCTGGCGGATGCTTTTATTCACCAGCAACTTTCTGAAAAAGCAGGGAGAGTTCCTGGGCGAGCTGCGAGGAGAAATCTTTGGCGACGTGGGTCTGTTCCCGGACAGCTTGGGCAGCTCCAGCTCCAGGTGCATCTGCTCCTTGAAAGTCCTGATGTAGACCTCGGCCTCGGGAGCGGCGATTTCTCGGGAAGGCTCCCTGGCCGTCATCGCTGCGGCGCCGGGCGAGCTGCGAGCGCTCAGGCACGGCCAGGGGCGAGCATCCCGCGATTCCCGGCGCTGGGAAAGCGGAGCCGCCGCCGCTCGCTCAGCGCATCCCGCCCCGGCTCTGCCCGCTCCTTCCCGGCAGAGACGCTCCCGGTGTCGTGGCGGCGGCTCATGAAAAATTCATCGGGCTGCGCTCCAGCATCCCGCCCTCCCCCGAGCGGGAGAAGAGCCGCGTTTTCAGGGATCGGCTCCAGGGAGCCCGCTCCGCTCGGGGCTCTCGGGCCGGGCTTTCATTGAGAATTAGTTTTGCCCGCACCGCCGTGGCTCCACCCGAGCCGCGCTCATTGGCTCGGGGTTGTTTTGACAAGCGGGCTCTGTCCTGCCCTCCCGGCATTCCCAGGAAATTTTAAGGACCTGTTCGACATCCCGGTATTGGTCCCGGGCACTCCCCGGCTCTGGGAGGGATGGGAGAGCGCTAGGAGTGGAGATAGAGGCTAAAAGGGAACGGAAAACAAAGGCGAGGAATTCTGTGCTGCAGGAACAAAGCATGCAGGAATTCCCGCTCCATGGAAAGGCTCCACCGTCCTGGGTGAAGAGCCAAATAAACCCTCAGCCAAATCCAAGCAGAGGGGGGCTGGCAGCTCCCTCCCAAGTTAATGCCAATGATTTTTAGGGTCTGTGTATTTCAGACAGAAAAAAAACCCCAAAACAACAAACCAGGAATTTTGTCTCTGGATATAAACACCGTGAAAGCAAGTTCTGCTTTTCCAAGGATAAAAAGTGACGTCCAGGGAAAGCAGAACTTGACAAGGAGCTGAGTGTAGGAGCACAATAAATCCCTGAGGGAGGAGCTTTTTTTCAAACTGGTCAAAACCAGGTGACCAAAAATGCAAACGCAATAAATATTTTTAAAGGAGGAGGAGTCAGGGAGAGCATGGGAGGAAAGTGCTCTGGTTGCACAGTGCAGGCATCAATCACACGGCAAATCCCTGCCCATTCCAGCGGGTTTTCCATCAAATATCCCAAAACACTTGTCAGGAACACCAGCGTGCCTCCCTCAGCTTCCAGCAAAGCCAAATCCTAGAGAACTTCCCTCCAGAGGAGTTCCCAGACATCCCACCCAATCTGCCCTCTGCCCTACTCCCAGTTACTAAAAACCAAAATAAACCAAAATATCTGCCCAAACCTCGCTTAAGGGCACTGGAACCACAGATTTAATCCTGAGCAATCTCCCATCCAGCCCTGCCCTCTGGCACTGGGAGCCATTCCCTGTGTGCTGTCCCTCCATCCCTTGTCCCCAGCCCCTCTCCAGCTCTCCTGGAGCCCCTCCAGGCCCTGCCAGGGGCTTGGAGCTCTCCCTGGATCCTTCTCCTCTCCAGCTGAGCACCCCCAGCTCTCCCAGCCCGGCTCCAGAGGGGCTCCAGCCCTGCAGCAGCTCCGGGTTCTCCTCTGGACTCTCTCCAGCAGCTCCAGCTCCTGCTGCTGTTGGAGCCCAGGGCTGGAGCAGCTCTGCAGGTGGGGTCTCCCCTCTCAGCCCAGTCTCACCCCTCCTCACTCCCCATCCTCCCAGGGCTGTTTTCCATCTGCTCATCCCCAGCCTGGGCTCACCCCGGCAGTGCAGGGCCAGGTTTACAAATGAAGACGATTCCCAGGCAATTCCCTGAACAGCCCAGAAGAGCCCGGAACGCACGGATGTGTCCATCACCACACATCATTGTCTGCAACCCAAGACAACAATTCCATCGGAAAAGGGAGCAGAAATATGAAGGAATTGTTGAGGAGGCGGAAAAGATGATTGAAGGAAAGCGCCTGGCAGGAAAATGAGACCACTTGGAAGAAAAAGGACAATTAAAGAAACTTGCAGAAGTTTAAGTGCATTTGGCTGAGATTCCATCCCCCCCCCTCCCAACTCACTGAAGAGTCTGGAAGTGCTGGAAGTTTTAATATATTTGATTGAAATAACTGATAGGGTGGGAAACAACATTTCCAAGCCTGCAACTCCTCATCAAAAGCCGATCTTGAGTGCGCTGAGAGCAATTGCTAAGCAACAAGAACAAATCTTTTTTTCGTTAGCAGCATCATTATTTACCTGTTCCCAAGTCCTACCAGCCAGGATGGAGTAAAACAACCGGGAAAAGGGAATTGTGAAACTTCCTGCACGCTCCAGGAGCAAGGGAAAAGCTTTTAGTTGACTTTTCCCTGCACTCTCAACCAGGGGCAGAGGAATTGGAAAATTCTTCCTCAGAGCACGTTTAGACAAAAACAGTCAGGAATTCTCCTCTCTTACTGCAGTCACTGCTCCATCCATCCCAAGGGCATCCCAAGAAGATTCCATCAACCCCACAGCAAGTTAATTAGAGAGATTATTTCAGGGGATTGTGCTTTGCTGGTGCTACTTGGGCTTCTTTTTCCAAGCAAGGAAACCCAGGGGAAAACGTATTTTTAATCAAGTACGAAGTCTCCTTTCCGGAAATCCTGGCTGATAGAATTCCCCCTTTCACAACAAAAATAAAATCTTTATTAAACTTCCAAACGATCTGAAAATGGTTCTTGATAAAGTATAAAGCACAGATTCTCTCTGTGTGTTTTAATTGCTGTTCAGTAATTTGTTATTTAATCCATGGGATATCCATGTGCTCCTGGAGCTGATCTGTTCTGGAATTAGTCCTGGAATTACTTCAGAGGTCCCTCGCACACAGCAGGGTTTCCTTGGCTTAAATCAGGCCCAGAATTGGGAATGTCAGGAGAGACGGACAATTCCAGAACATTTATTAAAGCTGAGGATGCACAAGGGAAGGATTCAAACCCTTAATATCCCTTTTAGACTAAAACTAGACCACATTTGATGGGGGAAAAAAAAACCAAAACGTTATTGGACCAGGACACGATGGAATTTCACAGCACCGTCCCTGCTTAACGTGGATCTCTGCCAAATGGGTTGGGAAAGGATCCATGATGGATTTCCAGGGGAGAAATTCCAGGAGCCAACCAGCTCCATTGGCTCTGGGAGAGAGGAACATGAGCCTGAGGAGGAGGCAGGGAAATCAGCCACAGCACATTCCCAGTAGGAAATAAAAGGAAAAGAGGAATGTCTGCATTTGGGAAAGGGTGGGAAAATGAGATTTTGAGGGAAAGCAAACCAAGCTAAGGCAGGAAAAAAAACCCCATAAAACAACTTTTTCTTGGACTAAACCAACACAGCGAGCGGAGAGGAAAAAAAAGGGAATGAGAAGGAACGAGAGAGCGGCGAATATGGGAATTGTCATTTGTACTGGAAAATAACTGGGTTACAGAGGCAGAGCACGGAATAAATCTGCGGTGGAAATGTCACAGGAGTGACAGGGATGTGATCCTCGGCTCAGCCCCTGAGGCAGCAGCTGCAGCTGCCAGGATGAGCCAGCACCGGGAATAAATCAGAGCAAGCCCGGGAATGGGAGACAGGCAGAGATGAAGAAAAAGAATCAAAGAGAGAAATGTCTGGAGCAAGACAAGGAAAACATCAAGGAACTGGGAACTGGAGAAGAGAAGCAGCCAGGAAAAGGGATGGCAGGGAATGGGGCTTGGATGTGGAACTGGGAGTGGATGAAAATGTCAGGATGAGGAACGACAGGCTTGGAGTGGGAGCAGCGGCTGCGAGGAAGGAGAGGAGAAGGTGGAAAGGAGAGCTGGGAGCAGCACGGAGAAAAGCTGGAAAAGATTCCCAGGAAATCCAAAGCTGCGGGGAAGGATGCATGCACAGCACTGGAACCTCTGCAGGGATGGAGCAGCTCTGGAGACACAACAGGAGTGGAGAAAAAGAGAAAAGAAAGGAGAGGAGCAGGGAAGGGACCGACTTGAGAGGAAATGACACAAAATAGATTCATTTGTTCCCTTATTTCCCTTCCATCACATCCAAGAGATGCCCTGTGTCCATCCCAAGGGACTGCCACTAATTCCATCAGGGACAGACCAGTCCTAGTTAATTCCACTCCATCCTAGTCCCAGTTTAACTCCCTCAGAGTAGCAGCAAATCTGCTGCTAAGCTCGGCTCAAACACCCCGTTGGAGCTTTAACCATCCCACCCACCTCCGGCGGTTTAAAGGGCGATTTCACCTGAAAACCAGGAATTCACCTGGGAACTGGAGCTGCACTGGAGCAGCCACACCCCCCTGCAAGGCAGGAAATCAAAGCCCCCCTTCCAGAACACACAACAGAACTCCAGGGTCTAACAGGGAACAGCAAAGAAATATTTGGGAGCATCAACCCTAAATCTGTGAGGAGACGTTGGTGACGTTTCCCAGAGATAATGGGGAAGTCCCTGGATCCCTGGAAGTGTCCAAGGCCAGGCTGGGTGGGGTTTGGAGCAGCTTGGGATAGTGGAAGGATCTTGGCATTTCCCTGCTCATGGCGTGAGATGAGAAGATCCTTAAAACCCCTTCCAACCCGAACCAGTCTAGAATTCTATATGATAAAAAAATCTTCAAGCCTCCCCTTAATCATCTCCTTTAAACAGACGGCTGAACAAATCCCAGGAAAATCCTTCCAGTCCAAAAGCAGAAGGTTTCATGGTGCTCAGCTGGTCAATTTTTAAGGAAAAAAATCCCTCCCAAAAACACCTGCCTTCGCATCTGCTGCCTCACAGGCTGAGCTTCTAGAAGATGGCTCCGCACCAGAAAACTGGAAATTACATGTTTAAGGATTTTCCTTCTCCTTCCCTGAACGTTTCCTGCTGCATGAGAAACAGGAATCCATCCCTAATTACAGGTTTGCATGACAAATTCCCCACGTTTGAGAGGCAAAAAAGAAATCAATAACAATCCACTGTTATTTAGATTCCTCCTGGGAGATAAGGTTGGTTTGTATTTAATAGTTTTAAATTATCCAGTCTGGATCACCATTCCCACAGATTTCGGAGCCCCTGGAATTTTTGGGAAGGGAATTTTCGGTTGGGAAACCAACAAGAAAACTGAACAAAACCAACCAAAACCTGAACTAAACCAAAACCTGAAGTAAACCAACAAAAACCAGAACTAAACCAACCAAAAACTGAACTAAACCAACCAAAACCTGAACTAAACCAAAATCTGAAGTAAACCAACAAAAACCGGAACTAAACCAACCAAAAACTGAACTAAACCAATCAAAAACTGAACTAACTGAAAACCTGAACAAAACCAACCAAAAACTGAACTAAATCAACCAAAAACTGAACTAAACCAACCAAAAACTGAACTAAACCAAAACTTGAACTAAACCAACCAAAAACTGAACAAAACCAACCAAAAACTGAACAAAACCAAAACCTGAACCAAACCAACCAAAAACTGAACTAAACCAACCAAAAACTGAACAAAACCAACCAAAACCTGAACAAAAACCAACCAAAAACTGAACTAAACCAACCAAATCCTGAACAAAAACCAACCAAAACCTGAACTAAACCAATTGAAAACTGAACTAAACCAAAAGTTTTCTGGTATTAAAACACCCAGAATCCCGACAAGGCCAAGAAGGCCCAGAATCATTTCCAGACCGGTCCCAACAAACCAGTTCCATCTTTAGGAAATATTCCCTGGCAGTCTGGAGTGGTTGGGCGCTCATCTGCTCACCCTGAATTAATCCCCGACGTCAGCCTCTGTTTGAGCTGAGCTTTACAAGGTGTTCCCTGGCACAGGATGATTGTTTGCGTTCAGAACATGCATGAAGGATTTGGCAATAACAGCAAACCCGGTGCCTTTCCCTTCCCTTTTGTCCTGAACTGGATTTGGAACAGGTTTTTTCCATATTAAATCCCCCACAAAACACGATTTATCTGCCAAAAAAATTTAATTTCGTACCACGCTGCGATGCCCTTCTTTTTCCTTACAGGTATTTCTGCTGTTCCCTCCTAGTAACTGGGAGTAAATTGATATTTATAAAGTCATTATAAATTTATATCATTTAGACTTTTATTATCAAATTATATAAGCCACCAGGGCGTGATGTAAGAAGGGAATTTGCTTAGCAACTTGGGATTGTGCCTGATTTATTCCCAGAGAACACTGAAATGCCTTCTATACATCCAGAGTGAGTAATCCCATATGTCAGAGCAATCTGTATTAATTGTGATTATTTCCTCATTTCACAGCTATAGATTACAAATTCATTTGAGGAGAAGATGTTTGTAATTTATTACCAAAACAATTCAATTTATTCCTCACAGGCAGAGACCTCCAGGGTGACTCCAGAGAGAGGAGAAACCGATGGAAAAAACCCTGAAAATCTTGTATATCCTGATGAGAAAAGGCTTTGTGTTAATACAGAGATGGAGCAGGGAAAATCCCTCCATGGAAAGGGTTTTCCAGCCCGGGGCAGTGGTGGAATCTCCATTCCTGGAGGGATTTAAAAGCTGTGTGGATGTGACACTTGGATGGATTTCATCCATCAGGAGATTTTTCCAACCTAAACAATTCCACGATTTTTTAATACAACGACAAATACTGAAACAAAACCCCAAATGTTGCTCTGTCACTTCTTGGTATTCCCAAATAATCCCATGGATCTAATCCAGGCACCCACTTTGCCTGGCCATTTTTGCATCCTGTCATGGATTCCCACGGAAAACTGCCCCCAAAAAGGGACAAAAAGGAATTCTGGAGCACCCTCCTCTTCCTTGCCTCAAAAGGATTGAAATCATCTTCACGAGACAACGGATTTCTCTGATATTGCTCCCACAAAGGCTGAGGAACAGAAAATTCCACCATTAATCCAAAGTTTCGTATTTTCCTCCTGCTTTTCCAGAGTTTTAGTTGGTTTACAGAATATAATTCCAGTTTCATTCCAGTTGCTTTGATTTTTTTTGTGCCTCAGATCATCTCCTCCTCGGGTTAACCAGAATCAAGTTTATAAAAGGGATTTTTTTACAGCTATTTTTCCCGAAGGAATTCCAGGGAAAAACTCACAACATTCCCTGTCCAACAACTCCAGCTTTGCCAGTGCCTCATGTTTTGGAGCCGGGAAAGAGCAGGATTTGCTCAGTCGTCAGAATTCCCAGAAAGCTTTGTCCATTACAGCTTAATTAAAGGAATAAATCCACAGCCAAAAACCCTCGAGAGCAGCCCGGTGCCACTGCCAATAAAAACAGGGTCAGCGAGGAGGTGGCTGTGGCCTGGCCAAGTAAATCAAACATTCCATGATTTTTTAAGGGATAAAAAGTCTCCAGTGATGGGTAAAAAGCCTCTGGAGCTGCAGTGGCTGAGGCAGCAGCACGGGACAATCCTGCATTCCCAATCCTCTTCATTCCAGTGACATTCCCAGTGCTGTCCAGGCCTCTGTTCCCAATATTCCAGCAGGGAATCGCCACAAGACGTGAATCTGGAGATATTCCAGGTGTAGGTACAGGGAACACATCAGGAGAGGTCCGAAGGCATCGGAGCCCCCCAGGGCCAGGTGGAGATGGACCGTGAGGAATTTGGGAAACTGAGGGAGCAACTTGGCCACAAGTGTTTAAAAATGGGATTTAGAGGTGGATTTGGGGGAGTTTTGCTCGGGAAATCACAAAATCACGGGATCACAGAATCATCAAGGTAGGAAAAGAACTTTATGATCAGCAAGTCCAACCCTCAGCCAGCACCATGTCCACCACTGACCATGACCGCAGGTGTTACAAACCAAAAAACTGATCTAAACCAAAAACTGGACAAAAATAACCAAAACCCAACCAAATCCTGAACTAAAATAACCAAAACCTGAACAAAAACAAGCAAAAACTGAACAAAACCAAGCAAAAACTGAACAAAATCAACCAGAAACTGAACAAAACCAGTCAAAAACTGAACAAAAACCAAGCAAAAACTGAACAAAAACCAACCAAAAACTGAACAAAACCAAGCAAAAACTGAATGAAACCAACCAAAAACTGAACAAAAGAAACAAGAACCTGAACAAAATGAACCAAAAACTGAAAAAAGGGAACCAAAAACGGAACAAAAGGAGCCAAAAACTGAAAAAAAGGAACCAAAAATTGAACAAAACCAACCAAAAACTGAACAAAACCAAACAAAAACTGAACAAAACCAACCAAAAACTGAACAAAAGGTACCAGAAACTTCACAAAATCAACTAAATCCTCAACAAAACGAACCAAAGGAACCGGAAACTGAACGAACACGATCTAATCATGGAATCATGGAAGAGTTTGGGTTGGGAGGGCCCTGAGAGCTCAGCTCACTCCAAATCCCCAGCCCCGGACACTCCAGGGATGAACATCCTGGATCAGCTGAGCTCCAGCTGGTTCTGCAGGTGAAAACAAACTGGGTTTGCTCTTTCCTTGGAGATGAGTTATCATTAGTCAGAAAATCCTGTCAACCTCCTGTCTGATTCAGCTTTTCCATCAACTCCATTTCCATAATTTTCATTTATTTTCTCTTCTAGCGAGGGTGAAGTTTGAAGAAAATATTTCAGAAGCTTCGTTGTCTTGTGCTGATTAACAGTGACTCATTTCTCCCCCTTCCACACACATCCCAAGCTGTCTTTTTGCACTCAGCATTGAGGTGTATAATTAAAATTGAATCATTAAAAGCCTTTTTTTTTTTGTTGGGTTTTTTTTTTTTTTAAATTGTGTGTGTGTGTTTCTGTTTTCAACCACTTTTATCTCCAGGCAAAACCGTACAGGCTCATCCTTAATAAAATTATTGGGATCGCCTTGCAGTTCACGCAAGAAGGGGATGTTGTTTGGAGTATTTGGAGTAAAATTCAATGAATCCGATAAAGGGAGAGGAATGAAAAGATTAGGTGGCAACAGCAAAATAAAAGTTGCGGACGAAAAAAGTGATTTTGAAATGATCATAATTTTAATTCCTGACCTATGATTAATCCATCTTAAAATTCCTCTGGGTAACTACACCTCATATTAATCATAGTTCTTTTATTGAGGCCTCCAAGAAAACATAAAAATGAAGTTTTTTGAAGCTGCAAGAGCTCCAGAAACTGATGGCACCAGCCAAAATCTAAATATAGGCAGACAAAACATTTCTCTGGGTATTTTTAGCTGAGAAATAACAGCAGAGTTAAATCAGAGGGAGCAAAATTACCTTTTTTTTCCCTTTTTGGGGGGGATAGGTTGGCATTTGGAATGACAGAGCAGCAGTGACCTTGGGATGTTCGGCCTGCCCACGTTTCTTTGGATATAAAGGATTTTTTTGGGATTTATTTTGACAGAAGTTCTTCAGGACTTGGGGTGGGACGTCAGATGTGACCCCTCAAACCCCTGAGTGCAACACAGCACCATGGCTTGGGTTCATTGCTCTCGTGGGAATAACCTCATCCCAACCAAGGATATTCCCTGTGGGAACAGTACTAAATATTGGGAATAACCCCATCCCAAACCTGCCAGGAGATGGGACATTCCCTGTGGGAACTCGTGGGAATAACGCCATCCCAAACCTGCCAGGAGATGGGACATTCCCTGTGGGAACTCTAGGGAATAACCCCATCCCAACCATGCAGGGATGGGATATTCCCTGTGGGAACTCTTGGGAATAACCTCATCCCAAACCTGCCAGGAGATGGGACATTCCCTGTGGGAACTCTAGGGAATAACCTCATCCCAACCACGCAGGGATGGGATATTCCCTGTGGGAACTCTTGGGAATAACCCCATCCCAAACCTGCCAGGAGATGGGACATTCCCTGTGGGAACTCTTGGGAATAACCCCATCCCAAACCTGCCAGGAGATGGGACATTCCCTGTGGGAACTCTTGGGAATAACGCCATCCCAACCATGCAGGAGATGGGACATTCCCTGTGGGAACTCTTGGGAATAACCCCATCCCAAACCTGCCAGGAGATGGGATATTCCCTGTGGGAACTCTAGGGAATAACCCCATCCCAACCATGCAGGGATGGGACATTCCCTGTGGGAACTCTTGGGAATAACGCCATCCCAAACCTGCCAGGAGATGGGATATTCCCTGTGGGAACTCTAGGGAATAACCCCATCCCAACCATGCAGGGATGGGATATTCCCTGTGGGAACACTTCACAACGTGAGGAAACAGCAAATCTAATGGAAGTCGTTTCCCTAAATTCTCCATCACCATTTCCTCCTCCAGGTCTCTGTGAGGAGTTAAAATGGCAATGAGGCCAAGAAATCCAAGGAATTTTCTCTTCCAACCTGGGGGATTTCAAACGGATTTAAGCTCTAATTTTTATGATCCACCTGCAGACGACCCAGGGGCTCTCATCTCCCAACAACATTCCCAGCTTTTCCCACTTTTCTGACGGATCTCAGCCCCCCAAGATCCCACCAAATCCCGAGTTCATTCCCAGGAAAAAGCCCTAAACAGACCAGGAAATATTTCCAGTGACTGAAAACAAAATCCCAGAGCAGAAAATCCTTCATGGCTGTTCCAAGATTCCTCCAAAACTTCTCTGATATCGTTGGGAAACTTTGGAAAAATCCCAGGAATTCTGAGTTGCAGGATGAAGTTTCCCACAGACATTTCCCAGAAACAGCAAGGAATAATTAAAAGCTCTTTTCCCTGCAGATTATGGGATGTTCTGAGGAACATCCCTGACCTCCTTTTCCAAGGTAAGGAGATGCCCCCCAGAAATGGGGAGCAGGCTTTTGAAATCCAGGCAGGATGTTCAATCAGAATAATTGATCCTGCTCATTAGCACAAAAACTGTCGGGATTTATGGAAATTATTCCCGTTCTGAACTAGGTGATGTCCATTCTGTGATTTAAATAATTTTAATTATCAGTATGAAAATCAAAACCCTGTTTTTAAGTATTTTTTCCTTCAGGTTTTTTATTTTTCACACCACGTGGGAAGCCAGCTCTTTCCTTCCCCTTTTTCCCCACTATTCCAAGCTTGCAGCACATTCCCTCAGTTCTTATCTCCCGGAATCTGACATTATCTAAGAAATAAAACTCCAATTTCTCAGGGTATTATGACTGGAACAGCACTGAAAAAACGAGAGAAAATTAAAAAAGAAACCAACACATTTCTCCAAAACATCGTCTCCTTCTGAATTTCTGGGATTCATCCTACAATTCCTGCTAAATCTTCCCAAATATTTCCTTTCATCCATGGGATATGGAAGGAGCTTGGCCTTGGCTTCCCAGCCTGATTCCAGCTTTGTTATCCTTAATTCTCCATGCAAATCTCATCCCCTTTATCATCCTAACTTTCCTTATCTACCCCTCAATTAATCCCCACTTATCTATCCCTCAATTAATTCCCACTTGATCAATCCCCTAATTAATTCCCGTTTGATCAATCCCTCCATTAATTCCCAACAGCTTCCCAGGGAGGACGAGCTCTGGCTGAAGCCAGAATTCCCGAGGAAGGTTTGGAGTAACCCAGTGCCCAAAATTATCCCGGATTTGGGCTTGATTCAGCTTTGAACGCTGGTTTTAATTTGCTGCCTGCCACCACCATCTGGAGAACAACGTGGGTACTACAGGAGTAGGGACTGAGTAGATTTATCCCAGTTCCAGGAAGGTTTCCAGGTGGATGTGGGGATCAATCCTTTCATATTTTCCTTACAGATCCTCATCTTCAGGCGCCACAAGAAAATGATTCCAGAAGAAAAGAAAAATCCATAAATGAGGGATAATAAGGCAGCAAATCTATATTTTAATAAAGTATTTATTAAAATATCCTAAATATTGACTGGCCTCTCTAATCCCTAAAAAAGTACATTCCAATATTTAATATTAAACCAGATCAATTCCTCGTGGAATTCTTAAAGCCTTGATTTCCTCACGCCTTGGGATTCACCATAAATCCCATTTTTGTTTCAGCATCAAAATTTGCTGCAAACCCTTCCAAATACCCAAATATCCCCCACACACCTGAGGGAAAAGTGGAGAAATGGTGGGAATGAGCAGCCAGCTGCCAAATCTAACCCAGGAGATGCTAAGGAGCAAAAAAAAAAAAAAGGGAAAATAACTCTTTTGGATGCTCCAAGTGCAGCCACAAAATTATTCTTCACACCCTCACTCTTCCCTCCCGCCTGGATTCCTTATCACAAAGAAATCTGGAATTAGAAAATACGGAGCAGCAATGGGGAAACAATTCTGATGAAAACAGGGACAAAGTTGTGGAAGAGAAGCTTGGAAGGCATCTCCACTCAGACTGTCACCTGAAGATCTCTATCCCATGTCCCTCCTGCCTTGCAGGATCCATAAAAGCTGTTTTGTGGGAATATTCCATTCTTTTTCCACACAAAATATAATTACACCACAACTGGTTTGGAATTACTGCGTTGGGATCAGCCTCCCTTGGTTTTTTGGCTGTCTCCAGAAACATCTTCCATGCTTTATCCACTAATTTTTTCCTTCAAATCTTTGATTAATTTGGTTTTTGGATCACTAATAAGCAAATCCATGATCTCCTCCAACCTTAATACTCCATGATTTCATGGCTGTGCTCCCTGAGAGGGTGGGAGGAATTCCATAGGGAAGAACTGCCTGGAATGAGGTAGAGCTCAGTGCTAACCTGGTCCAGAGCCCCTCGATGCCTAAAACTTCAACAAAAAATGGGAATGTTGAGCCCAGTTTTTGTAGGATCAGCTGATGTAAGTGGTCAGGGAGGCGAGGATTAGGACTGAAATAAAAAATGGGAATGTTGAGCCCAGTTTTTGCAGGATCAGCTGATGTAAGTGGTCAGGGAGGTGAGGAGGATGCAGAAAGAGGAGCTGGGACAGCGCCGCATCCCAGTCACACCAGCAGCTCCCAATTCCTATGGAAAACCGGGAATTTTAGGGCACTACAGAAACATCAACAACCTGAGCTGAGCTGTCAGGGCTCCCTGTGACCGGCACACACCGTTCCAGGAAAATCCACATCCACGGATTCTGCTGGACCGGGAAAGAGGAGCAGCGATGCCCTCTTGTGTTCCAAGGGATAAATCCGGGATAAATCCATGGCAATTCCTTGCATTTCCCCCAACCATGGACAGAGGCGCATTCCGAGCTCAGAGCGAATCCATCCTCCCAAGCCCGGCCTAGGGAAAGGCTCCCGCTGTCAGGAATACAAATTCCAGCCCCCACGAAAGGGAACAACCGCACAATGCCAGCAAAGGTGAACCAACCTTTTCTTGCCAAAATTCCCAATCCATCTGAACCGAGGGAACTCATCTGGTTGCATTTATCCCGGCAATGAATCACAAAACCTGGACAAAAGCTCCTGCAATTCCTCTGTCTCAGCTATTCCAGGGCAGTTTAGAGATCCTATTTTCAGCAGGAAAACTCTTTCCAAAGGACTTTAACAAATGGATTTGGGACGTCCTCTAGAGCTGTTCAAATGGAAAGTGCTGAGTTGGACAGAAACCCAGCTTCCAACTTGGAATAATGATGGGAACATGACGCAGCAAATGGAGCCAAGAGAGGAAAGTTCAGAATCTAAAACCAATCCTAAACCCAAGTGTGAGCGCAGAATTTAAGGTGCAATTAATAGAACCTCAGTATTCCCACGAAAAGCAGGACGCCAATCCTGATTTTACCATAAAATCCAGTTCCACCACTGGAACACCCAAGGCTTTGCCTTCCTCCTCTTCCTCCAGATTAATTCCTTTGTTTTGGCACTTGACACCAGTTCTGGAATTCACCTTGGAGCAACCCCCTTGTACTCAGCTCTCTGATGGTTTCTTTGGGACTCATCCCGAGCTCATGGGATCCTCTGCAGCTGTACAAACGCACAGAGAGTGCCGAGCTTGACAGAAACCCAGATTCCAGCTTGGACGAGTGATGGGAACATGAACCAGCAAATGGAGCTGAGAGTGGAGCATTTCTAGACTAGAGCCTAAAACTGACTCTAAACCCAAAGCTGAGGGCACAGAATTTAGGGTCACGTCAATATTCCAGTGACAAGCAGGACACACATCCTGATTTTGCCATAAAATCCAATTCCAGCACAGGAAAACTCTCCTCCCCCTATGGATTAATTCCCTTGTTTGGGCACTTCACCCCAGCTTTGGAATTCACCTCGGAGCAACCCCCTCGTACCCAGCTCTCTGATGTTTTCTTGGGGATTCATCTCAAGCTTAACTTTACATCCCAGTGGGGTTTTCCCACCTTTTTCCTCACCCAGGGATGGGAAACAGCCAGAGAATACAAATTCCTTTTCCTCAATACAAAGCTTTTTCCTCGATCCTTGGTGGGAGGGTTTAGCACCATCCTGAACTCGTGTGGGTGCAGAGTTAGGAACACAGATCCTCTGGCTGAGACCAGAGTCAGAAATTTCAGGAGAGGGAATATTTGAATTTTACTGTTTAACAAAGTAGAATTTAAAACAAATATAAAAATAATGTGTTTTATAAACTTATATCCTTGATAACAACAACTGATAGAGGCCGATTCGCCAGATCAATGCATATAAGATAATTAGACGCGTGCTTACAGTAAAAAAAGAAGGAGAAAAAAAAAGCCAGTTTGAAAACCAGAGAACGAGCAAGAGAATTAATTCATTACGAGAAGCGGGATGAAGGGAGACTCACCAGTCTTGGTAGGTGGTGATGGCGATACTGGGGGGCGGCAGCAGGGGCAGGGTGGTGGGTCTGCACACGATGTCCCTGTCGGGTGTCCTGCTGTCCCTGTCGGGTGTCCTGCTGTCCCTGTCGGGTGTCCTGGCCCTCTCGTTCTGCCGCTGGGCCAGCGGCGGCAGCTGCAGATTCCCGGAGCAGCAGCGGCGGCCCCTCCACAGGTCAATGCCCAGAGCGTGGCTGGAAGTGCTGTAGGATTTGCTGAGCCCGCATTCCAGGTAATCCAGGGAGTTCTGCAAGCAGAGAGGCTGCTGAAATTCCCAAATTCTGGAAACAAAGGATTTGATCCACGAGGATAAACCACGCTCGATTCTCCAGCCTGAGCTATCCCACAGCTCCATAAATCAATTCTGCTAACAAATTCTTTCCTCCAGGAGGGTAAACCACACTCGATCCTCCAGCCAGAATTATCCCAAGAGATGAGAATTCCACAATTCCAGAACTAAATTCTGCAAACAGATTATTTCCTCCACAAGGATAAAACCCAATTCTCCAGCCACAATTATCCCAGGAAATGACAAGTCCACAACTCCAGAACTAAACTCTACAAACAAATTATTTCCTCCACCAGGATAAAACACAATTCTCCAGCCAGAATTATCCCAGGAGATGAGACTTCCACAAACCCAGAACCAAACTCTACAAACAAATCGTTTCCTCCATGAGGAAAACCACATTTCATTCCCCAGCCACAACTACCCCACAACTCCAGAACTCAGTTCTACAAACAAAGGATTTCCTCCACAAGGATAAACCACACTTGATTCTCCAGCCAGAGTTATCCCAGGAGATGAGAATTCCACAACTCCAGAACTAAACTCTACAAACAAATTACTTCCTCCATGAGGATAAACCACATTTCATTCTCCAGCCACAACTACCCCACAACTCCAGAACTCAGCTCTACAAACAAAGGATTTCCTCCATGAGGGTAAAGCACAATTCTTCAGCCAGAACTATCCCAGGAGATGAGAACTCCAGAACTCCAGAGCTTAATTCTACAAATAAATTATTTCCTTCATGAAATAATGGTAAAACACACTCGATTCTCCAGCCACAACTCCAGAACTCAGTTCTACAAACAAAGGATTTCCTCCACAAGGATCAACCACACTTGATCCTCCAGCCAGAATCATCCCAGGAGATGAGAATTCCACAAACCCAGAAACAAATTCTGCAAACAAATTATTTCCTCCATGAGGATAAACCACACTCCATTCTCCAGCCAGAATCATCCCAGGAGATGAGAATTCCACAATTCCAGAACTAAATTCTGCGAACAAATTATTTCCTCCACAGGGATAAAACACAATTCTCCAGCCAGAACTATCCCAGGAGATGAGAGCTCCACAGCTCCAGAACCTGGCACAGCCTGATTGCTCTGGTTTCGTATTTTACCGCCACCAATGCATTTGAAAGCTCCCACCCTGGTGAGTGGTGTTCCATTTTCAGGGAATCACGGAGTCATTAAGGTCAGAAAAGACCTCCAAGGTCACTGAGTCCATGGAGCTGTGCAAAACTTGGGATAAGAGCAGGAAACAACGTTTCTTTATTTGTTGGAGAAGCGCTCCAGGATACCCAAGCCCTTATTTTCCACTCTTTTCCTACACATTCCAAGTGATTTCCAACTTTTTGGGAGCTCTAGGACAAAGCAGCCAATTAAGGCTTCATTCCAAATGGAGACAATTCCCCAGGGAATGGGAACTGGAGTTAAATTATCAGGGAATCATGAGGATTATTAGGGGAATACTAAAATAAAAAATGCATCATCACAGCAGGTGCTGAGCTGTTGAAACACTGAGTTATTTACACGTAAAAAAGGTGGGATTCAGAGCAAATATTCCATAAATCCCAGCAACATTCCCTGCTCCCTGCAAAAAAACCTGGATAAAACTCCTCCAAACCTCTCCCAGGGCTTGAGTTATTCATTTTTTTTAATGTGCTGCTCTTATTTTCTGCTCCTTGTCTAAAAAAATCCTCCAAGATCATCCATCAGCAATCAAAGCCAAACCAGCTTATATTTACCAAAGAAGACAAAATCAAATTTTAGCTCCTTTTCACAACCTAAAAAAAGAAGGAAAAGGAAAGAAAACCAAGGAAGAAGAATCCTTCAGCAGGAACTCACCTCATCTGCAGTCACTGTCATGACACTTCTGCTTTTCTTCATTATTGAGATTCAAGTGCAGCCCGGGATAAAAAAAAACTTCTGGTAAATGGAATTTCTTCAGGGGGGCAACCTGAAAGAAAAAAGAATAAATTGTTACATATTTTTATTTATGAACACATAGAAGTTATATATTTCTATAATTATATTTAAATATATCATCTATAATTACGTATACAAATTATATATCATTATACATTGCTTACATAAAAATTGTAGGCGTATGAATATGTATTAATTAGATATAATTATAAAATATACATTATATAATTATGTGTATTAATATAAAATGAGTTCTGTATAATTATCTATAAACTATAGGTGCATAATGTCTATATATTATATATTTACATTGTATATACTTATATACTATACATTTATATATTGACTAATTATACATTAATCAAGGTTATTATTATATAAATAACACTGATGGTCATCAAGGTGAGGAAAAGACTTTTAGGACCAACAATTCCAACCTCCATATTCTCCACTAAACCTCAATCCACTCATTCTTTGGGGAAAAAATCGAAAGGAATGGGAGTTAAAGAATATTTCCCAAATTTTGCTGAACTCCAGCAGGAAATGGGATGCACAGGGATGGACCAGGCTGACTGGAAGATCGCTTCTGTGAAAATCTGACCCCTCCCACGCCACAAGTTCAGAAATGTTTATTAATTTGGCAAAGTCAATTTAGGCAGAATACGGATAATGATAAAATCCAGCTTTTGTTCGGTGAGAATTGCAGTTCTGAGGCCTGGAGGAAACCCAACACCTCCTTCAGCCATGACTAAATCACCGTTAAAATCGGACTCCTTCTTTCCTGCGCCTTCCCAGAAAAACCTGACACCTGGGGTGAACACTGAAGGGGAGAATAAACCAGAGGAAAACACTCCAAAGAGCCTTCCTGGGAATTTTTTCCTGGTGAACATTTTTTCTCATTGATGCAGACTTTTATTCAATGCCAAGAGTTCTTCCCCAGCACCCAAAGAATTCTCCCAAATTCTCCAAAAAAAGCTCTGTGTCCCAGAGGATTTGTTGGGTCTGGGATCAGGGAATGCTCAACAGCATCAAAGCTTTGCATTTGTTAATAAATTGTGAAGAAAAAGCAGTGCTGCAGTCGGGTCTGATCCATTTTCCTGGAATATATCCCACTTGGAATATCAATTTTCTTTTCACACTTCCACCTGAAGATGCTTGTGTTCCATGACCCTGTGTTTCAAAACTGGTGGGAAAATGCTCCAGCAATTCCAGAGGGATCCAGCCAGGGTTCCACACAAGCAGCTGCCAGCGAGGATAAAATCCCATGGATGCTCTGCTTTTCCTGATTTTCCCGCACGCTGGTTAAAAAATAACTGCCCAGCTGATCCAGTGTGAAATCCACTCTTTAGAGAAATCCCTAAAACACATCCTCCCGTGCTGGTTCAGGAAGGTTTGGAATCTGCGACCCACATTCCAGCACGTGTTTTCCCACACATTTGGGCTCCTCCATGGGCAGGATTAAACTCCAGGGGGATGTGAGGAGCAGATTGATCCCCCCACCCCTAAAGATCTCCCCCCTCCCATAAAACACAGCCAAGGCTGGGTCAGAATCCTGTTTTTCCATTCCCTGGATGAACAGCAGTTTTGGGAAGCAGAGCTGTTTATCCTTTCAGCCTCCAAATCCAGTTCCTCCCACTTTTAACGGAGGCAGGACTCAAACACAGAGTGAAAAGCCAAACCAAATCCCAGGGAAATTCCGGTAACAGCACATCCTGCAGTCCCACACCCGCTTCTTCCTCACTTCCACCACATTCCTGGAGCAGGGTTTTTCCTCCCAACAAAATCCCGATCCTGAAAATGCTCAGAGATAAACTCCAGGCACCCGAATTGTGAATTACTGGAGGAGCTTTTCTAAGGAAAGGCATGAAGGAGATCGTCTGATCCCACAGGGAATTGCATCATTCGTGAGCTGGGATTCAAACTGGATTCTCCTTAAAATCCATGAGAACTTCGCAGGGAGAGGCACCGACTCAGACAGGGTGACAGCCACCAAAAAAAAGTGACAATCTCAGGTCTGGCTCTCCCAGGAGGAACAGATGGGCTCCTGCTTCACAGAAAATCACGGATTGGGGTTGGAAGGGAGATTTAAACTCATCCCATCCCACCCCTGCCATGACAGGGACACCTCCCACCGTCCCAGGCTGCTCCAACCCAGCCTTGGACACTTCCAGGGATCCAGGAGCAACGAGAAAGGAGGGAAAGACTGGAACACTTCCAGAGAGAGTCACTCCAACACCTCCCTGGGCAACTTATTCCAATCCCTCATCACCCGTCCAGGGAAAATTTGTTTTTCATTATCCAACCTGAACCTCCTGTGGGGCCGTTCCCTCTCCTCTGTCCCTGTTCCCTGGGAGCAGATCCCAAATCCCCCCCGGCTGTCCCCTCCTGTCAGGAGTTGTGCAGAGCCACAAGGTTCCTCCTGAGCTCCTTTTCTCCAGGCTCAGCCCCTTCCCAGCTCCCTCAGCTGCTCCAGCCCTCCTCGGACACATCCCTAAGAATTTCCCTTTTTTTATTACTTATTTGCTGAGGGAAATGTTGTTCTTTTCTGTGACCTTTTCCCGTTTCTTGTGAGCAGCAACAGCTCCAGAGCTCTGCAGAGCTTCTGGCAGCTCTGAGAAATTCCCTCCTCCTCAGAAAACCCAAGCTGTTCTCATTTCCAGCAAGAGCTGGGGAGATTTCACAGCACTCTGTAAAATATAAGCAAGGGCATCTATTAGCACCAAGGGCTGGAACTCGGGAAAGGCGACTCAGAAGAGAGGGATTCCATGGAATCACGGAATGGTTTGGGTTGGGAGGAACCTGAAAGCTCATCCAGCTCCAGCTCCTGCCATGAGACACCTTCCTCTCTCCCAGGCTGCTCCAAGCCCCGTCCTGGCCTTGGGCACTTCCAGGGATCCAGGAGCAGCCACAGTGCTCTGGGAATTCCATCCCAGCCTCTCCCCACCCTCACAGGGAGGAATTTCTTCCCAATCTCCCATCCATCCCTGCCCTCTGGAAGCCATTCCCTGTGTCCTGTCCATCCCTGGACCAAAGTCCCTCTCCAGCTCTCCTGCAGCTCCTTCAGGCCCTGCAAGGTCACACTGAGCTCAGCCCAAAGCTTCTCCTCTCCAGGTGAACATTCCCAGCTCTGCCAGCCTCTCCTCCCAGCAGACCTGCTCCATCCCTCTGGCCATCCTGGAGATGGAAGATAAATTCCCATGGATGCACGGGGTGATGCCTGACTTTCCTACCCAGCGGTCAAAAAGCAGCTGCCCAGCTCATCCAGTGTGAAATCCACTACTGACAGAGATTCCTAAAACACATCCTCACGTGCAGGTCCGGGATTTCCAGCCTCTGGATTCTCCCAACAGCTCCACATCCCTGCTCTGCCGGATTCCATGGGCGGGATTTCCCCTTAGAGCTGTCACAGCCTGCATTTCCTATCGCTGCCATTATCTTAAACGGCTTTGCTAATTGACACCACCGCTATCATCCAGCTGGAGGAGGGATTTTCCCACTTTGGCCTCTCCCAAAGCTCTAGAGAAAGAATTCCTCTGGTTTGGCCTCTCCCAAAGTTCTGGAGAAGGGATTCCTTCAGTTTGGCCTCACCAAAGGCTCTGGAGAAGGAATTCCTTTGGTTTGGCTTCTCACAAGGCTTTGGGGAAGGGATTCCTCCACTGTGGCCTCTCCCAAGGTTCTGGAGATTGGATTCCTTCAGTTTGGCCTCTCCCAAGTCTCTGGAGAAGGAATTCCTCTGATTTGACTTCTCCCAAGGCTCTGGAGAAGGAATTCTTCTACTTTGGCCTCTCCAAGGCTCTGGAGAAGGAATTCTTCTACTTTGACCCTCTCCCAAAGTTCTGGAGAAGGTATTCCTCCACTTTGGCCTCTCCCAAGGCTCTGGAGAAGGTACTCCTTTGGTTTGGTTTCTCCCAAGGCTCTGGAGAAGGAATTCCTCTGGTTTGACCTCTCCCAAAGTTCTGGAGAAGGAATTCCTTTGGTTTGACCTCTCCCAAAGTTCTGGAGAAGGATTTCTTCCACTTTGGCCTCTCCCAAGGCTCTGGAGATGGGATTCCTCCAGTCTGGCTTCTCCCAAGGCTGCCCTGAGCTTTGTCCTAATTCCCAGGCTGAGTTTAAACCCCAAATTTGCTGGTTTAAGCCATCAGGCATCAGGATAAAGTCACAAATTTAAGAATAAATCCAACCGATTCTCCTGCCAGTAAGAAAATTGCTAAAGGCAGGATGGTCTTTGTAGACGCTTGAGAAAATTCCAGCCAAGTTGGGCATGGCCAAAAAAAGACCTTTAAATAATTAATTACTATTCAAACTGTGCCTCAGCTTTAATTAGGAAGTTCCTTCCCAGGATATCAGCAAGCTTAAGAGGATTGCAAGGATTCCTCTTCCTCTGGAGTCAATCCAAGCATTAAAGCCGGGAATACCCCAGAAATTCCAGGAATTCTTGGATTTCCAGCAGAGAGGTTGTCATTTCTCTTCATTTCTTTCAGTTCCAATTAAAAAAAAGAATAATTTTAAAAAATCCATATTTTGCTGTCCTTAGGCCGGACATGCTCCGCGGAATTCCCATGATTTCCAAATTTTCACAGCTTTGGGAGGGAAATTTTCACAAATTTTCACGGATTTCTTTTCCTGGAGTTTTCACTGGCCCTGTTTTTTATAGGAAATTTCCAGACAAACATTCACAGCTTGAGCAGAAAAAAAAAAAAACCTTCAATTTTCCTGATTATGTCAGGGATTTTTAATCTCATCTCCTAAAAAGCTCATCTCCTATTGTGCAAAAAATGAAGGGAAATTAAAAATCAGCCCTGACAGCTCCAAAGGATTCAGTTCAAGTGCTCCCCACATCAGGATTTCCAAGGTAATTACAGAGAAAAATGAGACTATTAAAAGATGCAATTTCTCTCCTTCTTGTTCCTTGGGCAAATTATTTGCAGAGCCTCAGAGCAGCTGAGCTGCTCCAAGAAATCAGAATTATTATTATTATTATTATTATTAATAATAATAATAATCATCATCATCATCATCATCACTATAATGATAATTATTTTATAATTATTGTTTTCATATTACATTTTATTTTATTTTTATTTTTGTTTTTATTTTTATTTTTACTTTTACTTTTATTTTTATTCTTATTTTTTTAAAAATCAATTTAAAACCACCCCAAACCCCAGGAAATTCAGCCGCATGGATTTTCCCCCCCTGTAGATTTTTTTCTAAATTAGACTCGATGTTCCCCCTGTGCTTTTATTGGGAAAGAAGTTTTGCTGGGCTTCTCAGAAAATGGGAATGCTGTGGATCCACTGGGATTATTATGGGATAAACACTGGAGAAATCAAGCAGCCCTTGGCTCCTGCCTCTCTTTTACTTTTTCCCTTCCTAAATTCTCCCACAGGTTGAGTTTTGGAACTTTGTCTCCAAAAGAAGTGGACTTTAAAACCTCAGATCTCCTTCCCCAGAGGGTTTTTTTTTCTGGGAAGAGCCAAATTACCTGAAAAGAAGGATTTTTTTTTTCCTCTCTCTTTTTTCCTTTAAATTAAATTTTAATTTATTTTAATTTAATTTTAGAGCCAAGCAGCAAAGCCACGCAATGACCCCAAGAACACCGGGACAGATCCGAGCCTACAAAGAGACAATCCTCATTCTCCAGAAATCTTGGAAAACTGAGATTTTCCAAACTTTGCCTGTTTTTCCTGTTGGAAAAACCACCAAGAACAGCGGGGAAAGATGAAATCCAAAATTAGAGCAGCAACTTCATTTTTAGGCTTTTAAATCCACTTTTTTTTTTTTTTTGAGGGTTTGTTTTTTTTTTTTTTGAGGGGTTTTTTTTGAGGTTTTCCAAGCTCAAAGCCCCTTGGGAACAGCACAAGAACTTTAGAATTCCATCACAGAATTCCAGACTGAAAGTTTAAAGTCTTTAAACCCAAAATTTCATCTTTGCAGAGCCAAAAATTGCCCCAAACCTTACTTTTTTAGGCCTTTTAAATCCCCCTTTTAATGGGCTTTCCAAGCTCAGCACCCTTTGGGAACAGCACAAGAACACCAGAATTCCATGAAGGAATTCCAGGCTGAATCTCCAAACCCCTCAGTCCCAAAATTCCACCTCTACAGAGCCAAATGTTGCCCTAAATTCCATTTTTTAAGGCCTTTTAAATCCCCTTTTTAATGGGCTTTCCAAGCTCAACGCCCTTTGGGAACAGCACAAGAACAACAGAATTCCATCACAGAATTCCAGGCTGAAAATTCAAAGCCCTTAAACCCAAAACTCCATCTTTGCAGAGCCAAAAACTGCCCCAAGCCTGCTTTTTTAGGCTTTTAAATCCACTTTTTTTAGGAGAACCCTGGAGGACCAAGGGAAAGCTGAGACCTGTAAGGAAGGGGCTTGGAGTGAGTTGGAAAAAATGAGCTTTAAGGTCTCTTCCAACAAAAATCGTCCCAGGATTCTGGGGTTTACCCCCAGAAAATGGGAGGCGAGGATCTGAGCAAGCCAACAATGGGAAAAGGGCTCTCCAGGGTGGAGCAGCCTGGGGTTGTGTCCAAGATAATCCTGCTTTTCTCACATCCCACATTCCCGAACACAAGCGTGGAGCACCAGTTAAAAACCAACTCCAGGGCCTGAGGATAAACACGTTCCATGGCCAATCAGAGCCAACACTTCCAGATCGATTATCCAGCTTTTCTGACACGCAAAATCCAAATAAAAAGGGAAAATTGGAGGATTTGTGCCACAACCAATTCCTGCTGCTGTTTAAATCCTGCCCTCCGTGTCCCCTCCTTTCCAGGAAAAGGATTCTGGAGCAGAGAAAATGCATTTTCCTCAAGGTTCATCCAAAACTGCAAAGGCAAAGCACTGGAAATATTACAAAAGACACGACAGCACCGTGGTCAACTCCAAATCTGATTTATCCCAGGGCTTTTTTTTTTTTTTCCATGTTAGCAATTTCCAGACTGAAATTTCTGTCTGCCCATCCAATAAATAAAAGGAAATTAAGATTAAAGAAAAAGCTTTTGGCATTCTGGAAATGCTCCGTGTTTTCCACCAGCCACTTCCATATTTTATTTCAGGATATTTGAAGTGGCATCTTGGACAGCACTAATTTATAACAGGAGATTAAAGGGAAAAAAAAACCCACCCTGATTTAGAGGGACATTTCGGCTTTCTTATTCCAGGATTTTTTTTCCTCGGAGCCAAAGCAGATGTTCCTGTTTCCTTACACTGTGGTTGTTTTCTTTCCTTCTGGATGTGATATTTTGCTTCTTGGGCAAATATTTGCATTATTTTTGATGCCAGGCTGAATGATCAGCATTTTTTTTTTTTAAATGAAAAAAGCGATTTAGCTCATTCTGCGATTTTCTCCCAAACTAAGCGCTCTGAAGTGAGGTGGAAGTGGCAATTCCAGCATTTTCTCCCAACTTCTCCTGGTAATTTTTTTCCCAGTTATCAAAAACTCCTTTAATTACGTGGAGTGATCCTTGCACTGCCTCTCGCTGAACATTTTGGGAAGTTTTTATCCAATTCCATCACTTCAAAGGCTGTGGTTAATGAGGACAGCCCTGCTCGGTAACCCCTGCTCCCAAAATCCCAGCGCTCCCCAAAAAGGAATTCTCATTTCCCAGGGATCAGCTCCGTGTCAGGGGCCTTGTGTGGGACACCATTAAAAAATCGGCCTCTTCTCAAATTATTCCATGCTGAGGTTGCAGGGGGAATTGAAAAAGTGGAAAATCTGAAATTTCGGGATGTAGGAGTGTGCCAGGGTGTTCCAAGAGGAATGCCAATCTGAATCTATCCAGCCTCCCCAGGAAAATCACAGTTCTGGGAAATGGCAGCGATTGAAAATGGAAAAAGCTGCCAGAGGATGGAATTCCATGGGATATTGGGAAGGAATTCTTGGCTGGGAGGGTGGGGAGGGTCTGGAATAGAATTCCCAGAGAAGTTGGATCCCTGGAAGTGTCCAAGGCCAGCTTGGAGCAGCCTGGGATAATGGGGATTTGAGGAATTTTCATTTCCTTTCCAACCCTAACCAGTCTGGAATTCTGGAATTTTGGAGGCTGAGGCCTTGAGGCATAAAAGGACCATTTCAAGCTAATCCAGGATATTTTTCCACCCAAACTTGAGGCTACATGGAAAGAACAATATCCCAAATATTTTATTTTTGGGCAGCCAGCGCTGCAAATATTAAAATACAACACAGAAATTCTCCCAGTCACGGGAAAGACCCAGCTTCTCCAGCGGTTTTCCCGTTTTATTCTTAGGATGTGTTTCCCTTGGACAAAACCTGCAGATTAAGAGGATGCACAATTCCCAAATCCTGAAATCCCCACCCAGCGCCCTGAATTCCCAAAGGAGAACCAGGAGAGGAGTTCTGCAGTTCTCGTTTTTTGGGATTACTTTGCTGGAAAGCTAAAAGACATTTTTGTATTCTTGGGGAAAAACCCAGCAGGATTCAATCACCACATGGATTATTTGGGGAGAGTTTTCCCAACTTTTCCAGGATCGCATGATATGCAGAGATACAAGAGGGATGGGATGAGCTGGTTTTCCTGCTCAGGGTTTGGAAGATCCTTGTCCATGCCTATGCCAGGGTTTCCTGGGAATGGGCAGGGTGGTGAGCAGGGAAAGGGAAGCTCCAGCTCTCCCTCCGTGGGCTCCCAGATCCCTTCCCCCGGAGCTGAGTCACTCAGATCATAAATTCCAACCTCACTTCCCAGTTACTATAACAACTTCATGGATTTCTTCTGTTATTAATTACATTCAGCCCTAATCTGCTGCTCCGGGATCAGGCACTCCAGGAGTGCCTTCTCCCTTTTCCCTTCTCCCTTTCTCCCTTCTCCTTTTTCCCTTCTCCCCTTCTTTCTCCCTTCTCCCTTTTCTCTTCTTCCTTCTCCCTTCCTCCCTTTTCCCTTTTTCCCTTCTCCCATCTCCTTTCTCCCTTTTCCCTTCTCCTTTTTCCCTTCTCTCTTTTTCTCTTCTCCTGTCTCCCTTTTCTCTTCTTCCTTCTCCTTTCTCCCTTTTCCCTTCTCCCTTCTCCTTTCTCCTTTCTCCCTCTTCCCTTTTTCCCTTCTCCCATCTCCTTTCTCCCTTTTCTCTTTTTCCCTTCTCCCTTCTCCTGTCTCCCTTCTCCTTTTTCCCTTCTCCCCTTTTCCCTTTTTCCTTCTCCTTTCTCCCTTCCAGAGGTTTTCCATTCCCAGCTCGCTCCCACATTCAGGTGCTTCCCTCATGAATCTGCTTCCACAGAGATAAGGAAATGCTGATATTCCTCCCTTTGAAAACTCAGAATAGAAGGAAATGGGGCTTTTTTTCCCCTCAAAACAAACAAGATGCCCAAAATAAAACTGCAAAATCTGGGCCCTCAGCTGTTTTCCTGCAGCAAATGTGGAGCAGGGAACAGCTTGGAATATAATCCACCCCAGCACGGAGGGAATGAGCCCTTTGGAAGCAAAGCTGGGAGCCAGAGCAAAGGAGAAGCTGGAATCTGATTCATTGGGGCTGAACTGCACATCCTCAGGGTCTGAACAGGAAACCTCTGCTGCTGGAAAAGACAGGAAAAGGCAGGAAAACACTCCAGGCCAATCCCAAGGTCCTGGAGTGAGCACAATCAGCCCCTTATATTTGCCTCTGGAAGAGCTGAAGGGACACCTCTACCTGAGAGAACAGAGGGATTTTCCTTTCCTTTCCTTTCCTTTCCTTTCCTTTCCTTTCCTTTCCTTTCCTTTCCTTTCCTTTCCTTTCCTTTCCTTTCCTTTCCTTTCCTTTCCTTTCCTTTCCTTTCCTTTCCTTTCCTTTCCTTTCCTTTCCTTTCCTTTCCTTTCCTTTCCTTTCCTTTCCTTTCCTTTCCTTTCCTTTCCTTTCCTTTCCTATCCTATCACAGAATTCCAGGCTGCTTTGGGTTGGGAAGGACCTCAAATCCCACCCCATTCCATGCAGGGACACCTCCCACCATCCCAGGCTGCTCCAAGCCCAGTCCAGCCTGGCCTGGGATATTTCCAGGGATTCAGGGGCAGCCAAAGATTCTCTGGAAAATCTCAACTTTACCCTCAGTAAGGAATTTTTTCCCCCTCACCACATCCCTCCCACCTGAACTCCCTCGGCTTGGGAACAGCCTGTGCCTCCTCACAAATGACTGCAGGTCTCTGATGGAAGTTTTGGCAGATTCCCAGAGAATTCATAAATGAAAATTCCAATATCACTTGATCCATTTATTTTTAGGAGCGCGTCTCCTGCTCGCTGAAAGCAGAAAGGTCCCACTTCGAATGCCAGCCCAAAAATACGGAAACCACTGGGTGCAGCGGAGAAGCCGAGCCTCCTGCAGCTGGGATGGCTCGGGAACGAAACATTCCTGCTCTTTTCCCCGCTGAATTCCCCAGTTTGGGGTGTGGAATGCAGAGCTGATCCCATCTGCAGAGCCATCCAAACACAGGATCGCTGTAAGCCCCGGCCAGATGGAGAACACTCCTTTCCCCTCCTCTGCAGGAAAAGGGAAGAGGATCCGAGCCCACAGAACTCCAGCTGGGCAAGAAGCCCTCTCCATATATTTCATACTTTCAAAAATCGTGGAAATGAGGATTTGATTCTATTTCCAGTGTGAAAACTCACGCTGCTTTAGTCACCAAGTCACAGATAAACACAGGGGGAACATTTTGGTGCTGCCTCCAATTTTTTTTTCCATCTCAAATGACAAATTTCCATGAATTTCATCCCTCTGATTAAAGGGCAGTCGTTACACACCTACAAATACCCTTTAAAAACCCATCAGTGCAACCACAATTCCAAAAAAAAACCACACTAAAAAAACCCTAATGGAAGTGTGGATCTGAAATCCAAAGCAAAGCAGCTGCAGGATTCCCAGCATCAATCCAGGCTTGCTCCCGAGGGAACAATATCAATAATAAAAACCAAAATAACTTTGGTTTCCTGGAAAGTTAAAGATTTATCCGACCAAAAATGTAGGGATTGCTGTACTGGGAAGCAAATGGCCGGCACCAAACTGGTGTTGGATCCATGAGACAGCACAGGACGGAGGAAAAAAAGGAATAATTCAACAATTCTGATGAGGAAAAGGGGAAAAGGAATAGCCAGGAATACCCCAGGAATAGCCAAGAGTGTTCCAACTAGATCACACAGTGAATTATGGGAAGGGAAAAGGGAATTTTGGGGGATTGGCTGCCATTCCACGAGAGGATTTGGGGAGATTTCTCCTGCTTGTTCCTGCTCTATAAACAAACAAACCCCCAAAATGCTGCCTCAATTCCTCCAGCAAAATCCACACCAGGAACACCTCAGGTCATGGAAAAAAATCCCAATATTTCACCCAGGAAAATTCACCAAAGCTTCTTAAAAGTCAGGAAGAGTCTGCTCAGAGCTAAATCATTATTTTTTAATCATAAAGCTTCTCTGGTTTTCCATGAGTCTTAAATAAACCCCTTCTCCTGCGCTTAGGAAATTCTCCCAGAATTTTCCTACACAGTCCTGACTTGAGGAATTAATTGCAATTATTTCACACGACGGGAGTCTTGCACTAAATATTTTTATGCTGAGAGTGGATGATTGAAAAACAAGGAAAGATGGAAAAAAATTGTATTTTTCTACTTCCTTTCAGTGCCTGTGACTGGATTACTTTCTTCATTTTTAAAAACTAACTGGATTTCTGGGAATATGTCTCCAGAAGGAAGTGAGGTGAAATAAATGTTTATTTTTATAGTTCCTCTGCCTGACTTCATTTGAACACTGCCTTGTTCTTGCTTTTCTGGGAAAAAGGCATGGAAAACCTTCCATTTTTAATGGAATTGATTCATCAGTGACCCACAAGCAGCTGGGACCAAAAAAAAAAACAAAACACCCCACAGTGTTCCCATGGCTCCTGCAAGAATGAAGGAAATGGGAAAAACACGGGCCCAGTTCTCCCCCAGAACTGGACACACACAAATAACACATCGAACAACAGAAGTGCAGGCAGAGGTTTCACGGATTTGTTAGGGAAGTGCAGGGAAAAGGGGCTCGGAACAGGAATTTTGGGATGAATTCCAGCAAGGGAATGCAGAGTTGAGACTTGAATGCAGAGGAAAGAAAGAAGGGAAAGGGAAAGCCACACAAAACCAACTGAGGAATGTTCCCTTCTCCCAGCCTGGGAAGAACCAGTGGGAAAGGGCATCCCAACAATTATTTTGGATCAATAATAACAGTTCTGGCGGGGGGGAGACTTTTCCTGGAGTTTGCCATGAGGAGCCTCCCTCGGAATTGCCTCAGACAAGAGCCTGCCATGGATTCCTTGGGATGAGCAGGATGGAACCCCAGATCTGCTCCTCCTGCCCTGGAACCCTCCCCTGGAGAGGAGAGGCCTCTCTCCAAGGACTATCTGGGAAAAGCTCCCTGCTTTCCCCTGAGGATCTCAAAACATCCACACAGAGCTTTTTCCAGCGGGAAGAACAGCACCTCTGGAATATCCAAGCTCTCCAAGAACATCCTGCATCCTGCTCTGCTCTTCCTGCCCTGCTCCTCACCACTGAGATCCTGGAGAGGCCTCTCTTCAAGGATAATCTGGGACAAACTTCCTTCTCCTCCTAGGATCCCAAAAGATCCACACACAGTTTTCCATCAGGAAGAGCAGCACCTCTGGAATACCCAAGCTCTTCAAGGACATCCCACATCCTGCTCTGCTCTTCCTGCCCTGCCCCTCACCACTGAGATCCTGAAGAAGGGAATGACAACCTGGGACAAGGTCCATGTTTTCTTTTGAGGCTCCCAAAACATCCACACAGTTTTCCATCAGGAGGAGCAGCACCTCTGGAAGGAGCAGTGCTGGGAATCCAAGCTCTCCAAGAACATCCCACATCCTGCCCAAGCTGGTGTTATTGGGAACTCAACCACCAGCAGCCATTCCCAGATGGAACACGGAGAATCCTGTGCTGTTCCAGTGACACTTTTCCAAGGTTAAATGGGATGTTTTTCCTTCTGGGCAGGAGTGGGTTTAGCCCCAGCACCGCAGGCCCTGGGAGATTCCTGATGAGTATTCCTGAGCACGCTGGGCATCCCTTTTCCTGCTCTTCCTCGAGCAGAATCCCCACAAACACAGCAGCCTTGCCCTCAAGGTTTCCAAATGTCTCACACCGATTTTCTCCTCAAGATTTCCAAATGTCTCACACCGATCTTCTCCTCAGGGTTTCCAAATGTCTCACACCGATCTTCTCCTCAGGGTTTCCAAATGTCTCACACCGATTTTCTCCTCAGGGTTTCCAAATGTCTCACACCGATCTTCTCCTCAGGGTTTCCAAATGTCTCACACCGATCTTCTCCTCAGGGTTTCCAAATGTCTCACAATGATTTTCTCCTCAAGGTTTCCAAATGTCTCACAATGATTTTCTCCTCAAGGTTTCCAAATGTCTCACACCGATCTTCTCCTCAGGGTTTCCAAATGTCTCACAATGATTTTCTCCTCAGGGTTTCCAAATGTCTCACAATGATTTTCTCCTCAAGGTTTCCAAATGTCTCATACCTATTTTCTCCTCAAGAGCTCTTGTGCTGCTGGATCATTTTCTGCTCCTCATTTGAGCTGCAGCTTCCAGAAGCCGTGAAATTCCCGAGGAAGGACCCTTTTGGATTCCTCTCTTCCTGAAGTTCCTGCTCCTACTATTTATAAGCACCCTTGGAATTGTCCCTCTTGCAAGGAGCCCCTCTCCAGATTTATCCCCCACACCTCCCAAGAGCTCTGGCAATCCAGATTTTCTGTGCTGTTTATTCCAGTGGGACCCTGCCTGTGGCTTCCTCGAGCAATTGCTGAATTACAAAAGCATGAATGGGACAAAAAAATCAATGGCAAGAATTTATTTTTCCATCTGAGCACAGTCCTAATCCTTCCCCAAAGCTCAGGAGGGATTTATCTCTCGGTGCTCATCCTGCAGGCAGCAAATATTCGATCCTGATCCATGGGAGTGACTCAGAAGCTGAGCTTTGTTTAGCAACAAGAAGGTTAGGAAAGGTTCTCTTCCACCAGGGGAATTTTCTCCCTTTTTTTTCTTTACATTTCAGATTTTAGGCACCAAAGCTGATTGCTGCACACCAGTGAGAAAACCCCGACAAGTCTCGGATTCCTTCCAAGCTCCAGGCAGTGCCTTTATTTGCCTCAGCTCCCAGAAGAAACACAATTCCTTGGATGCACCAGAGGCACCCGAGCTCACAGAGGAGCCCAGGCGGAAACAAAACTGAGATTCTGCTGGTTATTTACTCAAGCAAAGGGTCAACCTCTTGTTCCCAGGTTCAGAACCACTGAAATAAGAGCACAGCATCCAAAGGAATCCCGAGCTCTGGCAGCTCCACTCAGCTTCCCTGTGTCAAAACCAGCCAGGGATTGCTGTCCCTACAGCAGGTGGAGATTCCCTCGGGATTTGGGGGAGCTCAGGCGAATTCTCTGGTTTATAACCCCCCCGGCAGCAGTTTATTCGCTGTTCCCTCTCTGCCGTGCTCCCCTGGCTGCCTGGAGTCTCCAAGGCTGGATTGTTCCCTTGGATTTATTTCAGCTGACCTCTCTTTCCCCTCTTCTCTCTTCCTACACCTTTGCTCTGCCCGTTGTTCCACGAGCTGTGCCGTGACCTGTGAAGAACCCCATCCTTTGATTGCCCACAATCCCTGTCCTACCTCCTGCAGGCCGGGAGAGCCCGGCTGAGGAAGGGAGCAGCTCCTGGGAAGGGTTTTGCGCATTCCTTGGGGTCCCCCTGCTCCCCAACACCTCCAAAGCCCGTGCCAGGACCGGCAGCTGCTCCCACCAAATCTGCTGCCAAAATCAGGTCAGACGCGAGGTATTATCCCCCAGCAAATTAATTAGAGAGCAAACGAGGCTGAGTTAACTCTTCAGCAGCTCAGTGGGACGTTCCCAACAGCTGTCTGCAAAGGAATATTCCTAATATTCCTCATAAAATGTCATCTGAGTGTGTAGTCCATCGGAACAGAGCCCTGCTCTTCCAGAGAACACAAAACCTCTGGAGGAATTTTCCCTTCTCCTGCAGGGCACTCCGAGAAACGAAGGGGTCAGCGGTGCCCTCAGCTGCCCTGATGTGGAGGATCCTGGGGCTTCTGCCAGAAATTAATCCAATTTATCCGCTGAAACGCTGGCATTCCCTCGCTTCTGCAGCTCACGGGACAACGGGAATGCTGCGATACTCCCTGGGCAACAGCGGGAAAAGCCGAGGGGAAAATCCCAACAGGGAACCCCACAACCACAGCAGGTTTTAAAGGAAAACTGGGTCTGAACTCATCCCCAATCCAAAGGGATTTTTCTGCCCACTGGGCTCCAGCCCTCACAGTTTAAAGACCACAATCCAGGATTTTTCTGGAGTTCAGCCCTGAAGGTACCAACTTTAGTGATTTTTACCCCAAATAAGCAATTTTTTCTCTAATTTTGCTCTATAAAACATCTCACTCTCTGCAATATCTTTGCTCCACGCTGTCCCAATTCCCAACCTATATTTTCAGCACCACCAAGGTTGTCCTTAACTTCTCCCAGGCCCTGGATCTGCCTTGCTTCCACTTCATTCCCGCTGGTAAAAATATCCACAACCCTCTTTGCTTGGCTTCCAGAGAGGAGAGAAATTCAGGACAGAAAACGGATGGAGGAAAGGAAAAAATAAAATCCCACAATCCACACACAAAACCCCACATGGACAGACAGAACAGGGAGAAACAAAGAACCAAAAAAAAGAGGGAATTTTCTGGATTTTCCTCCCCTGAGTTATTTATTGACCAAGTGTATCCTTACATGGCCAAACATGAGGAAAAGCCAAACTCAGGGCGCACAAAACGACATTTTTTTAAGCACCTGAATAAGCAGGGATTTAATCCAGCCTCAGCCTCTGATCTATTTTCTCATCACTGCCAGCAGTGCCAGATGCTGCTGCAGAAAGCGCAGGAATTCCACGGGAGGCAGACAGGGAATAATCTGCTCTCCCAGGAAGCTCCCTCTTATCTACCAAACACAAAGGATCAACCACTTTACCTTTTCTTTGTTGTTCTCTAAAAATTGTCTTTTTTCCATTTGCAAATTTTCCCAGGCTCCTGGGATGGACAGGAATTATTTTGCCGAGTTTTGTGCTTCAAGAACACCCCCCCGGTCTAATTAGACATCTAATGGAAAATCCAGATCAAAATTAAATTCAAAGGCTTGGGGTTTTTCAATTTTGCCGCATAACCGAGAGAAAAGTTCCTGATTTATTTCCTCCGCACCACTCACCGAACTCTTTCCAAGATCCTCACCGGAATAACGGGTATATCCTTGAATTATCTGGGACACGAAGGGCTCAGGGATGAATGGAACACTCAGAGATGTTAACGGGAAGCACAGCCTGGTTCAGCAGCAACGGGATGGTATCAATTTGTCCTTTTTTTTTTTTTTTTGGTGAAAATGAGCTCGAAGCTGAGAGCTGCTTTCATAATTAAAGAAACCCAGCTGAAATTCACCTACCCCAGCTCAGGCATACCCCTGCATCGCCTGAAACCAAAACACTGCAGCAGCAAGGAGCCCAAAGTGAAGCTGACAAATTATTTTCATTCTCTAAACTGAAGGAAAAGGAAAAAGAAAACCAAAAACCCCAGAGCATGAGTAATAACATCAGGCTGAAACCCTTTTCCTTCAAAGCAACATTTCATATTAATATCCACTCACCTGTTTGCAACAGGCATCGAGTTCAAGGGAGTTTTTTCACCTCATTATTTGTCTTACACCTTCCCAATTTTTATTTCTTTCTCCCCCATCTGCCAAGACTGTATTTATCCCACTGCCACAATTGTCCAATTTTCTCTGCTGAGGGAACCATATAAAGACTGAAAACCAGAAGACGGGCACTTAATTTGAAGGAATAAAGGTGTTTCCAAACGCCGTTTTTGTCGCTGTTTTCCCCAAATGTTTAAAACTTCCCACATTTCACCAGGGACAGCTCCACGTGGATCGTCCCAAGGAAAGGATTAAGGTTAAGGGTTAAACAAACCATTCCAATTAAAACCTGCCATTTTAGGCGGGATTTTCCAGCTCTCTCCGTGGCTATCCATTTCAAACATGGAAATTCCAGGGATTTTGTTGGAATGACTTTTTAAAGGAGCCTTGTGTTCCCAGAGACGATTACTCAGCTAATCTGGGTTAAGCTTCCTGATGGATAAGTCAGGATTTGAATGCTGAATAAGGAGAGGTTTCCATGTGACGTGGGAAGAGCTGGGAAGTAAATACAGAAGTGGTGGAGAAAATACCTGAATATGGTTTTTTTGGAAAAAAAGAAAAAAATACAGCCAAAAAGACTCAATATTGTCCTTTACCTCACGTTAAAAACATTGCACTAAAAATTATTTCCTGGAATCTAAAATGTCCAAAAAGGAGAATAAAGTAGGATACAGCTGTACCTGGAGCACCTGAACAGGCACAAGGAAACATTAAAACAGACAAGATGACAAGAGAAACAGAGAATCCCAGTGAATAATCTGCCAGGAAAGGCGCTTGTTGTGCTAACAAGCTTTTACTCCAGATGATTTATAGATCGCAGATTTGTTCATAACCTTTTTAACCATCAGCTCCTTCTCTGGAGCTGATAATGAGACACCCTACAAACGAGCACCTCTCTCACAGCAGCCTAAAAAAGTTCCATGTTCCACTGGATTTATGACCTGCAAATGCAATTATTCAGCCTATTCACCGCTGCTTCCTATGGGCACCAGGATTCCAGAGGAAAAAATGACAGGATTCTGCTGGAAAGAGTCTCCTGCAAGAAAGATCTACCAGGAATTTTCTCTTCAGTGGAGGATCCCTTGGGATGTTCCCTGTTAGCAACAGATGCTGAGCATCACGCTAAACAACTCCGTGCCCTCGTGGCTCCATCGCAGCCCCACAGATCACAGCAAACACCTCGTTCCTCAGGAGAATGGATTTACAACTCACCAACCTCCACCTGAGGAGGGGGGAGAAGCTCCTCTGTGCGGAGCCACACCAAGGGAACAGCCCCCAAATCCTCCACGAACTCGCAGCTCCCACCAGGCTCCGAACCGGGAAAAGGAGGCTCGGGAAAAACAAAGTGACTCCAAGCACATGGCAGGGAAATGATGCAGAGGAAATGTCCCCGGCAGAGGAGCACCGGGAGGGCTCATCCCGCTCGGAGTTCCGAGGATCCGGGCTGCAGATCGCTGCTTGGGCTGGGGCTGGGCTGTCCGGGAAGGGGGATCCGGCAGGGCAGCCCCCATCCCAGCGCGCTGGGAAGGCGCAAATCCCGGGAATGCGGCTCCAATGGAGCACGGCGCTGCCACACGGCAACCTCACCGCGGCCGGGATGAAATGAGCGATCCCGGCAGAAATTCCAGGCAGGAGGAATAGAGGGGGAAATAGACAGGAAATAAACATATACACACAATACCCAGAAGGTGCAGAGAGCGCAGCAATAAAGTAATTTTAAAAAACCAATTAAACCGCACATCCGCTCTCTGGCAAACCGCAACCCTTGTTTTTTGGGTCTGTCGGGTTTTTTTTTTTTTTTTTTTCTCTGAGGGCCATGTGATTCCCCACGACAAAACTTAACTGGGGCCACGCTAACACCCCACAAGCGACTCGGTCCTTGGGCTCCCTCGGCCCCGGGCACGGAGCGGGACCCAGCGGAGCCCCTGAGGGCCGGGCAGGGCCGGGCAGGGCCGGGCAGGGTCCCCTCAGAGCCCGGGGCCGCCTCAGCCCCAGCCCCGGCCCCAGCCCCGGGCGGCGGCCGCGGCCCCACAGCGCTTACCTTCGGCGGCAAGGGCTCCCCGCAGCTTCTCCTCCGCTTCTCCTCCGCTTCTCCTCCGCTTCTCCTCGGGCTCCCGCAGCCCCTCAGCGCTCCATGGCCCCGGCGCTGGCGGCGGAGCGGCGGCCGCGCTTCCCCAGCGCTGCGGAGCGAGCGGGGCCGGCCCCGCGGGGAGCGCCTCAGGCTCGGCTCGGCTGCTCGCCCGCCTTCCCTTCGCCCCCCGCTCCTCTCCCTGCCTTTCCTTTCCCTCTCCTTGCTTCCCTTTCCCTCTCCCTGCCTCCCTTTGCCTTTCCGCCCCTTCCTTTCCCTCTCGTTCCCCGCCTGCTCCTCTCCTTCCCTCCCCTCTCCGCTCCGCTCCTTCCTTCCCCTTCCCTCGGCGCTCGGCTCCGCGCTCCCCTCACGGTTCCGCCCGTCCCGCCCCGCTCCGTCCGTCCCTCCCCCGCCGCAGCCCCGGCCCCGGGTCCCCCCCGGCCGCCTTGGAGCCGAGGCGAGCTCCGGGAGCGGCTCTGCAGCGAATCCAGCCGAATTCCAGCCTGGATGGGGCTGGGAGCAGCCCCGGCGAGTGCGTGGCATCGCCTGCCCATGGCGGGGGCGGCATGAGGGGAGCGCTCGGGTCCCTCCCAACCCGAACCGGGAATCCGAGGAATCGAACGCAAATGTATCGGTATCGTCGCGTCCATAGGGGCAGGGAAGGAGAGAGGGAGCAGCCGGTGGCGGTCTGGGGACTCTCCCCAGGGAATGTTGCCTGGAGCAGAGGACACTCCGCAGCCCGGGGAGGCTGCGGGTACAAAGCACGGGGCACTGCTGGGCCAGGACGGGATTTTGGGGAGGAATTCTTCGCCGTGAGGGAGGTGAGGCCCTGGCAAACGAGAGCCGCTCACCTCAAAGATTCCATGTCCCGTGTCACACCTGTGGGAGCTGCTGCCTGGTCACGCCAGCCCAAACGCCCCGCAGACAAAGGGTAATTCTCTTTATTTGGTTTCTCACTTCTGTTTCACCCTAAACATGCGGTCTTTGGGTGTTTAATGTCCTCATCAAAGGCCAAGTTTCAGGAGTGATAACATGAAGACTTGGCTCACATGGTAAAAGAGGAATTTTCTGGTCTTTAGGGCCTGAGGAGGAGCATTTAAAAGCCTTTAAGAACCCACCCCAACTCCCCAAAACCTCAGAGTCCAGCAGGGAAAAAAATAAAATCTATTCACCATCAAATCTTTGAAAAGAAGAGTTCAGCTGGTTATTTATGGATGACACACCACCCCTTGATTTTTTCCAGGGATTCATGACTGCGGCCTCTGAGAAGTGAACAGAAGGCTGCTGTGTCGGGATTCTTGCTCAAGTCCCATCCCATGGCCCAAGATCCCACAGAGCCACTGGCCAGACCACAGCAGATCTTGATAAACCCCTCCTTATGCAATAAAAGAACAATATTGAATGAAAGGTTTGTGTCACGTAATCATACAGAGGAGAAAAGATTGTCTGTCCAGCTCAGTAGAATTAAGAGTTAACAATTAATGGAGGGATTTCCACAACACACAGTAGTTTCTTTTAAAATATAAAGGTCATTGTCAATCAGATTTCAACGTGCCAATACCTTTTACAAAATTCGGGCTGCAGTGAGGAGAACCAAGGTGAAATTTTGTCCCTCTCTGCTGCCTTGGACACAGATAGCGTGCGAGGAATCTGGAGCAGAGTTTGGTGTGCGAAGGTGTTAAACTTGTGAAACTCTGTGAAACTCCCCAGGGAATCCTTCCCTGCAATCCTTCCCTGCATTCTGGGTGTAAACCCGGTGCTTTGGGCTCGGGCAAATCTTTGGAATATTTAGGAGTTGTCTCTTCTGGGCAACACAAATGAGGGCAGGATACAGAATTTCCAAATGGCTGAACGGCGGAGTTTCTTCCAGGCTACAAGGCCAGGGAAATTCAAATCCTGCTCTCGGTCATTCCCAGCCTTCAGGCAGCACATCCGAGCTTTTCAACTCCCTGGCAACAGGAGGGAGCAGCAATCCTGCTTCAGGCAGCGCTTCAGAGCCATGGATGCAATTCCAGAGGCTGGGAACAGCAGCAGCGCTTCACCCTGCTGGGAAGGACGGGGCTGCTCCCGCCTGCGGCTGGAAGCAGCAGCTCCCAGGGTCCCTCCTCTCCTCCCTGACATCCCTGGAAGCTCGGATGCCGGGAGGGAATGCTGAGAGCGGGAGGGTGAAACGAAGGAACTCCTCAGAGCTCCTGCTGTGACGGTGTCCTGGGCTCGTGTTACTCTCCTCTCCTCTCCCTCCGCTGAGCCTGCCAAGCCAGCTCCAAGAAGTCATTCCCGGCACTGCGACATTCCAGAGGCCCCGAGCGCTCCTGATCCCCGCCAGAGGGAATCCTGAGAGCTGCAGCGCTCCCTGCCCTGCTGCAGTTCCCGAACTCCCCTCACAGGCACCAGCTTTTCACTGTCGAGAAGCTCTGACCATCCCGAAGGGCCTCCTATCCATAAATCCGCCTTGGGGAAGGGTCACTTCCCAGCGGCCAGCCCCGCACTCCCAGCGCCTTTGTCCTTCCCAGGGCCGGCCCTGAGCTCTCCAGCACGCAGCAGCCACACGCTGGAGCTCTGAGAGCACCTTTAAGGTCCTTTTCGACCCAGTTCTGCAGTTCTGTGAAATCCTGGAGGGTTTTGGTTATCCGGCTTCTCCTCCTGGCCAAACCTCCCCGTTCCTGGGAGAGTCCTCAGGGAAGATGCTCCAAAAAATGCTGCGTGGCTCTGACAGCCCCAAAAGGGGGTGAAGGAATTCTCCGGGCAGTCAGGAACTGGACAGCTCCCTCAGCCAGCGGGAGGGAGGCACCGACTCTTCCCAAATTTTAACCTGGGATCCCGCTGCCTTCCACACCGGAATTCCCAGGATAACGCAGAACGAGGCTGAGGCAGCTCCCTGGAGGGGAGCATCCCTTCCTCCGTGTTCCTCCCCTGACAAGGTCCCAAAACCAGGCAGGGGATGAACATTTGTGGGTGAACCCTCGTGTTCCAGCGTTCTGGAGGGACAGGACACAGGGAATGGCTTCCAGAGGGAAGGGATGGATTGGAGATTGGGAATTGGGAATTCCTGGCTGGGAGGGTGGGGAGGGCCTGGAATAGAATTCCCAGAGCAGCTCTGGCTGCCCCTGGATCCCTGCAGTGTCCCAGGCCAGGCTGGACACCTTGGGATGGTGGAACACATCCCTACCCATGGCAGAGTTTGGAATTAAATGGGTTTAAGGTCCCTCCCATCCCAAACCATTCCATGATTTTTTCACGTGCCAACACCACAGAGATGATGCGCCGGGATCACTTCAGGCAGTAACTCAGGAGGAATTTTGGGGATTCGTCATTGACACAGAGCTCTCACGGGTCCAGGTGATGCTTTTCCTCATTTCCCTGTGACCTGGGGCCATTTCTGTCCCGATGTGGTGCAAGATTCCCACATTCCCAATCCTCCAGCCAAAGAGCAGCTTGGTGAGAGGAAGAGTATTCCTGATGTCCCTGATATTCCTGATATTCCTAATATTCCTGGCATTCCTGACCCCTTCCCTAGAGCTGGGCAGCTTCGTTTCTGTAAAGTAAAACTGTCTCCAGATCAAAGCTGAGGATGTGGATCCTGTGGGGATTTGTTTTCTCTGCCAGGAAAAAAAAAAAAAAAAGAAAAAAGAGAAAAAAAAAAAGAAAAAAACCCAAAACAACAACAACAAAAAAAAAAAAAAAAAAAAAACCAACAAAAAAAAACCCACACCAAAAAAACTAAAGCAATGTTTGTGGGAGAGAGGCTGGGGGAAAAGTCCAACTTCCCAAAATAAAACTGTTGCACTCATTTCATTTTTTTTTTTTCTCCTGAGGAGACTGAGTGGGAAAAAAAAAAATAAATAAGCTGGCAGATGTCTGTGGTCGTGCTGCAAGCACTCAGATCCTTGGGTGATAAATGTGGCAGGAGAGCTGGAACAGAGCAGGATAAATGCATTGGGTGAGCTCCTGGCAGAGGATACGTCTCCCATTAAAACAGGAAGGGAGCAGCAGGAAACGCTGGAATGGGAATGGTTGATATAAACAGAAGGGGGTCCTGGTTCCTGAGCCCTGCAGCACCCTCAGGGCAGCCCCAGAAACCCCACTGAGACCATTTTGGGTTATTTTCCATGATTTTTCATGATTTTCCATGATTTTCCATGATTTTCTGGGTTTACTCTGGAGCTGGTGCCCTCTCCCACCCCCAGGGCAGCCCCAGAACCCCCACTGAGACCATTTTGGGTTATTTTCCATAATTTTCCATGATTTTCCATGATTTTCTGGGTTTACTCTGGAGTTGGTGCCCTCTCCCACCCCCAGGGCAGCCCCAGAACCTCCACTGAGACCATTTTGGGATATTTTCCATGATTTTCCATGATTTTCTGGGTTTACTCTGGAGTTGGTGCCCTGCAGCACGCCCAGGGCAGCCCCAGAACCCCCTCCGAGACCATTTTGGGGTATTTTCCATGATTTTCCATGATTTTCTGGGTTTGCTCTGGAGCTGATGCCCTCCCCCCTCTGAAATCCCTCATTTCAGGGAGGATCAGGAGATTTCACCAAGCAAAGCCAGCAGCCAGGGACTCCCCACAGGATTTTTTTTCCTCTCTCTGTGCCCTCAGCTCGTCAAACCCAAAAGTCTTTGTCATCTTCCCTCCTCTTCCATAAAGATCTTGGTGCCAGGAAAAAGGGATTCAGGTGAAAACTGAGGGAGGCTGTGGATTGTTGGGAGATTCCCAGGACAGGATGGAAACAGGGAAAAGAAACAAATACTCCAGATACTGTAAGAGATCCGTGGATTAATCAATTAATTGGGCAGAATTAATGAAGGTTTGTGCTCCCTTCTCTGCCCTTCCAGCTGAAGGAGCTGAAGAAGCTCATGGATATCAAATGAACTGGAAATAAATGGGATATTTAACGGATGTTGGGATCAGGCAATGGAATTTCCCCTCCCCATTTCATTCCAGGAGCAGAAGAACCATTGGGTTTGATATTAAGGGGGAGAGAGAAGCTGAGCGAGGAGGGGAGAGGTGCAGGGCAGACATCCCATCCCTCCTTTGCTTCCTGGAGCTTTATTAGGGATCTATTTGGGAGAAGTGCGTGGAGCAGCAGCTGTGCAGGGAAGGATGTGCTTCCCACCCTTCCGAAAATCCCTCTGGGAGGCGTTGATGAGGTTTTTCACTCTCAGAAGTGGCTGAAGGGGGCTGCTGTGGATTCCCAAATCCTGCATGGAAGTGGATAAACCAGCAATCCAGGCAGCTCCCCTCCGGCAGGGCGGCTTCCCCAAAAAAGACCAACCAGCTTTCCTAGGAAAAGGGCAGGAGCTTATGGAGCCACGGAAGCTTTTTATTCCTTTGCAAATGCTGGGCAGTTTTTAGAGGCTGGAGTGGAACCACTGGAATTTCTCATCCATAAAGCAGCAGGCAGGGGGAGGAGATGGGAAGCGGGAAGGATTTGTCACAATTCCATGGATTTATGGAGGGTAATTCAATGGATGATTTCTCCTTCTGACACAAACCTGGAAACCCAAATATTTTGGTTAAAGACAACAGCGAGGAACATTGCATCACTTCCTGGGATGTGAGGCTGAGGTCTCGGATTCCCAATTTTCTCTGTAGCCTGGGCTTTAGGAGGGAGGCTGGCCTTGAATCCTTAGCCATGGGCATCATCCCTGACAGAGCTGGGAAGTGCTGGGTGCTCTGGAAAAACCCATGGAGCAGAGCAGAGAACACAGCAGCAGGAAGGTGGATCAGGATTGTGCTGTGCCCGCTTTGGAAAAGCTGGATGCTCCCATGCCCCAGCTTTCCTGGCAGCCCCAAAGGTGCCACCAAGGGGTCAGGTGTTGGCTTTAGCAGGAAGGACAGGAAAAGGTGGATTTTCCAGGCAAGGCATTGAGAAAGGAAGATGCTTCTGTCACTTTCCTCCTGTGCTGCAGCTTCCCTGGATCAGCACAAGCTCCTCACTCCTCTTCCTCCCCCTCAGCACCAGCCTGGCAGACACGGAGCTGATTCATCCCACCGGGTTCTTTGGGAGCACCCCGATCCCTGGGAGGGTCCAGGAGGAGCTGCGGGGCAGGGCTGAGAGGTGCTGGGGAATATTCTCCCCTCTGAACCCACAGCCTGTCCCCAGCCCGGTTTATCCAGCTGGAGGAGGATTTGTGTCTGGAAGCGGATGAATCCTGGGAATAAATTGCCACAGACAAGATTATTCATCCTGCAAAACAGCCAAGGCTGGGAGGTCCCTGGATTTGATGAAGGAAGCAGCTAAAATTTTGTCGAAATAAACACAAGTAACACAAGAACAGATATAAAAGGTCCTGATATTAAAGTTCAAATTCCTCATGGAACAGGATCCCGGAATGTTTGGGGTTGGGACGGACCTCAGGGATCCTCCAGTCCCCCCTCTATGGGCAGGGACACCTTCCACCATCCCAGGTTGCTCCAACCTGGCCTTGGGCACTTCCAGGGACAGGAAATCTGTGCCAGGGCCTGCCCACCCTCCCAGGGAGAGTCTGGGAAGTGCCCAGGGAAGGGATTTTCCTCACTGGAAAGAGCTCAGTTAATGAACATCAGCTCCCTAAAACCACACCAAAGCAGCGGCCATAAAGATTTTAGCCCCTAATCCTGGGATTGGGGGTTTTTTTTGGAGTGGGAAAAAGGGCAGATTTTTAAATCAACAGGAAACCTTTCTGTGTTTTAGCCTGGCAACCCTGGCTTGTGTTTCTGGGTGCTGTCACCTCTGAAAGGGTCTGGGCAGGCGACACAAAGCAGGACTCACAGGGAAATAATCCCCAGATCTCCTGAATTTCCATTTGTGCAGTTTTAAGCTCCCCATTTCAGGCAGAGAGGCCACAGAGCTCCGAGGGGTTCAGAGCAATCTCTCCCAGCTCCAGACGGGGAATTGGATTGGAGTCCTTGCAGGGATGAGGGCAGGGCTCCCACTTCAACAGCTATTTCCACATCCAGCTGATGGGAAAAAGAGAAAAAGGCTCCCACGGTTATAAAATCAGAAATCCTGGGATCATTAATCTTGGAAAAGTCCTGTGAGACCGTCAGGTCCAGTTGTTTCCCAGCACTGCCAGGGCCAGCACTGCCCCGTGTCCCCAAGTGCCACATCCACAGGGATTTATAATCCCTCCAGGGATGGGGACTCAGCACTGCCCTGGGCAGCTCTGCCAGGGCTGGAAAACCTTTTCCATGAAGAAATTTTCCATAATATCCAAGCTGAACCTTCCCTGGAGTAACTTGAAGCCCTTTCCTCCTCCTGTCCCTCTTTTCCCTGGGAGCAGATCCCGATCCCCCGGCTGTCCCCTCCTGTCAGGAGTTGTGCAGAGCCAGAATTTCCCCCTGATCCCCCTTTTCTCCAGGCTCAGCCCCTTCCCAGCTCCCTCAGCCTCTCCTGGAGCTCCAAACCCTTCTCCATCTCCATCTGCTGCTCCAGATCCTCCCCAGCTCCAAGACAAGCAGCAACCTAAAGAAATCTTTTTACTTTCAGAGCACATTCAAAATGCTGTCAACCAAAAACAAAAATAAGAATCCCCAAATCCTTCACTTCAGATGGAGCTGTTGGAAGAAATCCCTCAGGAGCCATCCCTGCTCCAGGCAGAAGCTGTTTCCAGGGTGTGTGTGGTTCAGAAATGGGGAGCAGGGCTGAATCCATCACTGCCCCTGCTGCTCCCTGTGCTGAGGAGGGACGTGGTCTTCTCCCAGATGGAGTTTTGCTGATGACCCAGATGGAGTTTTCCTGATGATGCAGCTGGAGTTCTCCTGCCCATCCAGCTGGAGTTTTCCTCTCCCATCTGGAGATTTCCTGATGATCCAGCTGGAGATTTCCTGATGATCTAGATGGAGATTTCCTGATGATCCAGCTGGAGTTTTCCTGTCCACCCAGCAGGAGCAGAGGGATCCCAAGCTGTTCCTGCAAACAGCAGCCGGTCTCTGACGAGCTTCTGACATAAGCCAGGCACAAGATTAAATAATTCTTTCCCTGCCAGATCTTTAACCATCGTTGGAAACTCGGGATGAGGCTCTGAGTGCTCCTTTGCAGCCCGAGCTGCGTGTCCCGCATGGATTTGGGAGATCTAACAGAGAGCTGCTCCCTGGCTTTTCCATCCCATCCACTCTAAAACCCCGTTCACAGAACTCACAGAATTGCAAAATCCCACAATGGTTTGGATTTGGATGGAGATGAGAGCCCATCTCATCCCAGCCAAGCCTCGGGACACCTTCCAGCAGCCCAGGTTGCTCCTTCTCCTTTGCCAGGTGCTGGCTCCATGTGGGAATCGCTGGCTTTGCTGGGAAAGCTCCGGGAAAGCTGCACGGGGTGGGTTTGTGTTTGTGCCTAACTCTGTTCTCAGATCTGAGGGCACCAGCGGCTGCTCTTGAGCGGATTTTCAGGGATAGGAAATGAGCTTCACTTGCATCCCAAAAGGGCCCAACCAGGACGATGGGAAAAGGGGGAAAAAGGGGAAAGGGGGGCGGTGTGTGTAAAAGGTGATCAAAAAGCCAGACGAGACCCTTTAATTAGCTCTGAACCGCAGAGCTGGCGCTGCCGTGACCTTTATGTCTCCCGAACCTCTCTGCCCACGGCTTTTCAGCAGCATCCAACCCCCCCGGGCTGTCCCTTGCTCCATCCCTCCCCATCCCGCCTTCTCCCGTTCATCCCTCCCGGCAGGACGCTGCGTTACTCCAGCAGCCGTCAGGGCTGGTGTGCAGCTTCCCAGGGAGAGTTCTCAATGCCCGGCCCTGCTCTGCTGCGGCCAGGGAGTCATTAATTAACTAATGAGAGGCCCCCACTGACAATTCCCGGGTTCTTTTTTCTGTTTGGGGTCATTACGAGCACAATGGCACCTGCCAAACCCACACGCTTTTCCAGCCACAAGGATGCTTTGGTTTCCCAGTTTGGCTCTTCCTGAAAGGAATTTTGGGGTATTTTCGGCTCGTTTTGGTGCTGCTGGGGCTGTGTGCCAGCGCTGCAGTGTCCTTGTCAACAGCAGGATCTGGGCAGGTGCTGAAATCCTGGAGTTTTACTGGGAAAAAACACGGATGCACAGCCCCAAATAGATTTGATCCAAACCTTGAGACAAGGTGCTTTCCCTGCAGAGCAAGGATTGGAGGAATGGGATCCTTCCTGTTGCAGAAATTCCCACCAGAAATTTGCATTTTAATTCCCTTTTCTCCATCAGGGAACACAAAAATCTGGGATATCCACGGCAAAATCACGGCCTGGGTAAGGATTTGAAGGATGTATTTGGTCCCTTTCTGTGCTTTTAAATCAGGGGATCATGGGATGGCCTGGGTTGGAAGGGACCTTAAAGATGATCGAGTTCCAAATCCCAGGAAGTTTTTGCTGCTTCAAACATCAATCCCAGATCAAAATAAAAAAGGGGGAATTTCACTGTAGCTGCGAGTGACCTGGAAAAGGGAAAATGACACATTTGATTCATTTTCTTACAGAAAAGAGCTGCGCTCCCGAACGCTCCTCAGAATGAATCTGCAGGATCTTAATTTGTGCTTCAGATTTTCACGGCTCCTGAAATCGCCTGGTTCAAATTGAAAAGGCCTTTCCTGGCGAGCGCGAGGCCACGGCCAAAAAAATCCCATTCCTCTGCAAAATGCCCAGCTTCCCTGGGAACTGGCTCAGGATTGTTTGTGGCACTGGAATGTTTCTGGAGAAGCAGCAACATTTTCCCTGTGAGGTGTTGGAGTCCAGGGCGTTCCTTTGGCTGCCCTGGAGGGTCAGGGACCTGGGCAGGGGGGTCTGGGACCCCAGCCCAGAGCCCAGAGAGACACTGGCTTTGATCTCGGTCCATGGGAAAAACTTCCTACACTGAGAGAAGGTTTACAGGCCACAAGAATGTGAAAAATAGTAGTTTAGATTATCACAGAGTGAGAAAACAGTAATTTTAGGTTCCTAGCATTGAAGTGAATGGGGCCAAGATGGAGAATCTGGGGCGTTGTCTCCTTCTCCTCCTTCCCTCACTCCATTGCTGCATTGACGTGGCACAAAGTAGTCAGTGAGGATTGGGTCAGAGTAAAGATGACCTTTTTAGTAATAGTGATAGACATTGGTAAGAAATAGTAAATAAGAAATAGGTAGTAATTAGTATAAAAGATAAGGACAGCCCAGCTCGGGGGGAGACGTGAGGAATCCATGCAGCTGCGAACATCTTGTCGGACTCCGAGAAAATTGTAAGATAAGAAACAATAAACGAAGTGTGCGACACTGAAAAATCTAAACCTGAGAACTCCGTCTCTTCCTTCGGCTTGGCTCCAGGCTGTGCAGGGGAGCAAAGGACCCTGAAACCACCTGGAAAACGGGAAAAGCCCCTGACAGTGAGGGAAACAGGAACTGTGCTGGGTCACTCCTGTGGCTGCTCTTGGGCTGCTCCCAAATGCAATTCCAGAGGTTTTTGCTCCCTCCTCGTGCCCAGGGGCAGGTGAATCCCTTTGGATCTGCCAGGCACTGAGCCCCTCAGAGCAGATCTCCGGGTGAACACCATCACTTGAAGCCCATTTTTCCCTCAGCACAGATCCCGGCGTGACCCTGTTCCCTACTTTCTCGCTGTTCCTTGGCAGGGCTTTCCCAGCTCTGCTGCCAAGGAACAGGGCGAGGCAGCACAAATTCCCCGCTCCAGACGTTTTCAAGGACAGCTCCTGGAACAAAGCCCCTCCAGCCCTTCCCGGGGTGACACCTGTGTCCCTCACAGGGACAGCTCTGGAAGGAGCGGGAGCTTCTCGTGGCTCTGACAGAAAATTCCCGGATTTTGCTCCTGTGGCTGCAAACACAGCGATCCCCCAGGGCTCAGCTCTGGGAAACGACCTGACCCGAAGCTGAAGGGAAAAACGATGATGGAAAATAACCGGCCCCAGCTCCCGATTCTCCCTCCCCGAGGCAGCAGATGGAGCATTCAGGATATGCAGATTTTGGCTTTGTGCGGGAGCACGGAGGGGTGAGGAGCGGGATCGGGTGTCCCTTCCATCAGGACGGAAATGCCAGGCTCAGGAATTATTTATGGAGCTGTGGCCTGCCCCGTGCCGTGGGTCAGGACCTGGATTTGCAGCATCCTCATGGAGCCCTGGGATTGCAGCTGTGGACAGGAAGGGATCCAACCCCTCGGTTCTGCACTGGTCACATCCCAAACCTTCTCCCTTTTTTTGCTGGAACAGCTCAGATCTGCTGCATTTCCTGCAGGATTTTTCGCAGAGGAGATCCATTTGTTTTCCTGAGGAGCACCACCTGCTCTGGCCATTAGGAAAATCATGGGATGGCAGGGGGAGGACGGGCTGGGCTCCCAAGGGAGGTGAAACCAAAGTGTCCACTGAGGAGAGACCTCCTGCACGTCTCCTAATTCCTGAATTTTCCCATCTTCCCAGGAAAACCTTCCCTGGTCCCTCAGCTGATCGCTCCCATGGTGTGATATTCCCCTGTCCCTATGGAATTGCTGGGAAAGGGCTGGGCAGGCTAAGATCAACATCCGCTTTTTATTTCTGGAGAAAGATGATCTTACACAACCAAATAATTTTTCTGGACACCTCCAGGGAAAGATCATTCCATTCTCTGGAGAAATGGGCTCTCCTTGTCCCTCCCCAACAGCAGGAAGTGAATCCTAAATCCAGGATCCATCACAGCTACAGGAGCCTGTGAGTTTCTCCCCCATCACAGGGTCAAGTTTTGGTTCCCAGCACAAACCAGGTTTTAATTCCTTCAATATTTTGGGAGCCACAACATCAGATCTGTGTCACATCCAGCACGGAAGAGCCCCCCAAGAGCCAGGTCAGCAGCTTAACAAAAACCAGCAGTGGGGTTTTGTGTTAAGCTGGGTTTAAATTCACCCTTGCTTTGGTTCTCAGCGTCGGTTTTTGCCCTTTTGGTTTTGTCTCTCTGAAGCTTGACAGAAATTTATTCTTTGGATTACACAATAAATTCACCCTCCTTCGCTCCTCAAAATAGTTCTCTGAAAAGGCAGGTGTAGAAAAATATTTATGGACTATGAAATAAAATAAAAAACCAAGAAAAATCGCTTTGGCTTGCAAATAGGTGTGGGTTTGTTTTCCTGCTTCTCCCAGAAAATCCAGATCTGATCCACTCCCACCTGAGGCTTCCTGGCAGGGTTGTAGAGGCAAGGTGACTTCTCCAAGGCCACACAGACAGGTTGGATCCCCCAAAATCAAAAATGCAGGGTCCTTGGAACAAATTCCTGCCTTTTCTCCCACGGAATCTTAGGAAAGAGCTTGGGAAGAGCTGTCAGTGTAAAACGGCACCATTTGGAATCTTGTGTTCCACAAGAAAATGTGAATATTTTAAATACATCACTTCATCCAATTAATGGAGACCCAGGAATCTGGATTCTCCTCTTCCTGCAGTACCCTGAGCCTTTCTCCACTCCTTGATCCATTCCTCCCCACCCCATCCAGGCTGACTCGATGTCACCAATGGTTCCCAGGGAAATGGCGCATCCCAGCTCTTCTCCCACAGAAATATTCCAGGCCACGGATCAGCTCTCTCACCCTTGGGCGCTCCAGGTGAAGCCTAAAACCAGAACAAGCTGGATAAATCAAGAGAGGGAAAACTGGGGAATGCATCAACACCTGGAAAAACTTCAGGAAGATCGAATTTGGGGGTGATTGTGTCACTTCTTCTCCGTGGCCTCCTGCCCTTTGGCTGTAGCCACCCGGAATTGCGGAACATAGGGAATGGTGGGGTTAGGCTTGAGGCTGCTCTGGATGAACTCCTTGACATTGGTTGGGGTGCGCTGGAGAAGCCCTCTCTGGGTGAGCAGATCCGTGCTTTGGAGTTGACACGTCCCCCTGGAGCTTCCTGTCAGGAAATCTTCCCTGTGTCCTTTTTCCAGGGCTGTTATCCCCAGGTAATACAGGCTCCGCTGGGCGCCAGCCGGGAAAGCTTCATCCAAAGGCTCCGAGAATCCCTCGGAGGAGACCAGGGACAGAGCCCTGCTGGGCTGGGAGCCAGGGAACACCAGGAATGCCTCACCCCCGACCTCCCAAACACCACTGGAGAAGGCTCCTAAAGCTATGGAGTCTTCCCCTAGGAAGCACCTATCCAGGCAGCTCCTTGGGTTGGTTTTCCGTCGGCAAAGCCCGCTGGAGCGGGAATTGCTGACGACAGTGGCGTATTTGAGGTCGCACTGAGCCGTGGTTTCTCCGTCCTGGCAGCTCCTGGAGAAGCCGCTGCTCTGGAAGTGGCTGCTGGAGCACGCGGAGTCACATTCCGAGTCCTGGGGGCTTGGAAAGGTGGGGTCAACTCCTAAGAAATCCCCAGGCTCTTCTTTTTCCGAGGTTTTGGTGACGCTGATGTCTTCCAGCACCATCTCTGCCCCCAGGAGAAGCGGCTCGCACGACGTCAGCTCGGGATGCTTGGCAAAGAGATGCTCCAGAGTTTCAGGCTGGAAGAAAAGAGGGATTTCAACGCTCATTTATCATGGAGCAGCTTTAGTTCACCCTCCAGGTTTAAGGGAATCGCAGCATCCCCCACCAAAGGTCATTCCCAGCAGCCTGGAATTTTGCCACATCCAGTTCACACATGGAATTCATAGTGGAAAAATCCTCTATGACAAAATCTCCTCGACAGATTTATTCACTGATACGTGAGCTGAAGGAACTTTCCCTGCTGGGGTTGGCTTCTCCAGGTTAAATTCAGCCTTTCCTTTTGGAGCATTCCCACCTGAGTAGCAGCTGCGTGTTTGCACAGAGTGAAACACCTCTTTGGGAGAAATGCAGGATTTGTTACTCCCTAGGAAAGGCACGTGGAAATGATCCACCAGGATGAGATGACAGCAGCACCAGAGCTCCAAAGGAGAATTCCCTTGGATTTCCTAATGAATTCGGGACCAAACAGATAAACCCAGGTTTTTTGTGGATTAACAAACCATGTTTTACAGCAGGGAAGCTGCCAAAATAATGAGGAAAATGTCAAAATACTCGGAGCAGTGGGAAATTGGAGCAAAGAATGAAACTCTTGGGCTCTACTCAGTCCAGACTCGCTGTTGGTGACACCTGCGCCCTGAATTTGGGATTTTTCCCACACTGATCCCTCACCTTTCTCACATCAGAATGAACAGGGAGCTTTTAAACAATGAAAATAACACTTTTTCTCCTCATGCATGTGGTTTATCCCTGATGGAGATGTCCGTATCCCTTCCCCTCTCCACGGACACCACAGCAAACACAGATGAAACTCCTCCCAGCCAAGGCCAGGGGTGTTTTGGCAAAGGCCACCATCTGTCACCCATTAAAAACCGGCAGATATTTATCACATCCAATGCATAATCCAGAGGCCTGGGAAATGGGAACCTCTGGATGGAGCCAGAGGGGTGAACGGGGCTGGATTTCCACTGGAGACAGAGCTGGAACAACACCCTGGGTGGAGCAGTCCCAGGGAAACACAAACCTGCTGGAAATTAACTCCCTGTGCCCACGAACAGTTCTTGGGGTTGGGAACATCCTCCCAGAGCAGCTTCTTCACCCTGGAACGTCAGGGAAAACCCCGAGTTGGTGCTGTTCCCACAGGGGCTGCGCCGTGCAGGGAAGGAATCTCTGCCCTTTGATTTATCCACAGCACCGTGGCCGTGAAATAATCACTGGGGAGATGATTGAATCTCCTCAAATGGCCCAGATTTAATCCAAGACATGAAGAAGGGACATTCCAGGTGGCAGTTTGGGAAAACGTAAAGGGAACAGTCTGTGCTGAATGACCACAGCCCACAGGGCCTAAAGGGAGCTGGAGAGGGACTGGGGACAAGGGATGGAGGGACAGGATGTGGGAATGGCTGTAAACTGGGAAAGGGGGGATTTAGGTGGGATGTTGGGAAGGAATTCCTGGCTGGGCGGGTGGGGAGAAGCTGGGATGGGACTCCCAGAGGAGTTATGGCTGCTCCTGGATCCCTGGAAGTGTCCAAGGCCCGGCTGGAACACTCTGGGACAGTGGGAGGTGTCCCTGGGGTGGCCCTGGATGGGATTGAAGGTCCCTCCCAACCCAAACCAGTTCGGGATTCTGAGACACCAGCTCAGCAGAGTGGAAAGTGCAGCTGCACCACCTGGAATTTTGGATAAGAAGGAACAAAGTACCTTTGGTGTGAAACCAGCAACGCTCCCAGCAGCAAAACTGAGGTGGAAAAAACAATTGGCAGAACCACGTGGAGGCTGCCACTATCCCCAGTATCAAATCCCCCTGGAAATAAAGGAGTTCAGCTATTAATGCAGCAAAATGATTTGTCTGGGAGCAAATAGCTGGCAACAGGGAAATAACAAACAGTGGGAACAGCAGCTTAGATGGGGAAATAACCTTGAGCAACAGTTTAATTGCACACGGACAAACCTCCCCCTTGGGAATGAACAGACAAACAGGAATTATTTTAAGCAGGAGTTCAATCCCTCACTCAGCTCTGCCCACAGAGTTTTCAAATGAAAGCTGAAGTCTGTTCTCTGTTTGTAGGTATGTTACAGTGACTTTTTCCCTTCAGATGAGACAGAATTTGCACCTAAAGGTCACTTTTACTTCATAAAAAAACAGGGAGAAAGATCCTGTCAGTCACCTTTGGCAAACTGCTCCGTGGCTCGGGCTTTGCCAACTCCTCCAGCAAACACAGGGTAGAGGCTGAACTGGTACTTCTCAATCAGGAGGAAGTGATCTGCAAAGGGGAAATCAGCCTCTGGAATCCACTGCTTCCCACTTTTCAACCAATTCCCTCCAGAGAGGCTCTGGGCACAGATCAGAGCTCAGGCCAGCCCTGAGAGGGCAATAATGGACCCGTCTTTGATAGATCCCTACTTCTAAATCCCAAGATCCAAACTATTAATCCAGCATTACTCTGTCATGGCACGAGCACCTTACGGAGCTACGGTGATCATTTCTAGGAGCAAAGTCAAAATCTGCAAAGGAAATGCAGATATTAATTTGAATAATTAGCTGCTGTGTTCAATATTCCAGAACTAATTTTATTGTATTGCCACAAAATGAACTCACTCCAGAGCTTAAAGTGATTATTAATGTGACAGGCAATCCTCTAACGAGCATCAAAATTTGGTTTATTGGTCAATAGAAGTGATTAGGAACAGGGAAGGGGGAAAAAGGGCTCAGAGCTCAGAAATTCCACATTTTTCCCTTCCACACTAATTAACAGCAGGAATTATTTTTTTCAAGCACGCACTCACCATAAATAAAATATTTCCTGAGATCTGGAGGAACTCGCAGCCATTTCATCTGCTCCTCTTTGTTCAGGTTCTTCCACTCAATCACAAAGGATTTTATCCCAGGGATCTGGGGGCAGAGACTCCAAACCACAACCACACAAGTGCTGTTCACCAGGTAAGCACTCAGGGATTGCACAGCATCCACTGGGAAAACAGGGAAAACACCTGGATCCACATCCTATAAACTGCTCAAGTTTCACCACTCTATCATTTCCATTATCTTTTGTATAATAAAGCCACAGCAGCAAAGAGATTTTTTTTTCCTCAAGCCACCAAAATTTGGGTTACGCTAAACCAGCCCCAAGCACTGAACAGATCAAGTTTCTTACAGACATCAGATATCCCAGTTCTGACCAGAAATTCCTTAATTATCCTTAACCAAAAAATTTAAAACTCCTGAATCCTTGAGAATAAATGAAGCAGAGTGCAGTCAAATCCAGGAATTGCTGCTCATTTTGGAAACAACAAAACATTCCCAGCAGGAACGTTGGGTGTTCCCAAATCAAAGGAGGTGAAAGATTGGTCCTCCAGCAGGATTTTATTTCTCTTTTCTCTTTTGATTAATTAACTTGTATTTTATTAGTGAAGACAGCCCAGAGACAGACAACTCTTTTCCCAACCCCAAAATCCTCAGGATTTTCATGATGGAAATCTTGCTTTTCCAAGAGCTCTGCTGGTGCTGGATGTCTCCCCATAAAACATTCCTTACTCCACCAGAGGGAATTTTATCCCAAATAAAGCTTTCCCCGTGAACATCACCAGGATTCCTGGCATTTCCCACTCGTTGCTGCTCTTACCTGTGCTCATTTGCTGGGATAGAGTTAAATTAGAATTAATTGCAGAAACTCCAACTGAATTCATGGCTAAGATGGTGATGGTGTGGGTTGGCTCAACCCATGGAAAAGTCCAGCTGGTGCCATGATCCACAAACTCCTCCCAGGAGGAGTTCCCTGGGGTCTGGTGCTTTATGATGTATCTGCTCACGCTGCACAACGAGTGATTCTCCATCAGGGGCTGCAGCAATTAATTAATTAATGGGCATTAATTCCTCAGTTCCCTCCCCACTCCCTGATTCCCAGAGCAAAGGTTGGTTGGGCAGCTCCAATTTTAAGGAAACGGGACACACTAAAGATATTCTGGCCCTTGTGCTTTTAGCCAAGGACTGGAATCCTTTAAAGGCCAAATTTCCCTCTCTGAGAGCTGACTCTGATTCCCTCTCCTCCCAGCAAAGGGGAGTGAGGGACGAGGAAAGCCAGACTTTCAGATTCCCACAGCAACTCCCTGCATGTTTTCAGGGTTCAAACCCCAGAGCAGCACCTGAGCAAACAGGAATGGGCACCGAGGGATTTTTTCCTGTCCTGCATTAGTGTTTTAAGGTGAAGGCGGCAAAACCATCTCCCATTTTATCCCAGAATTCCCACCAGGATTCACCTCTCGCCTCTAGGATGAGCCGAGGAATTGGCAGAACACAGAGAAAGGGAAAATCCCAATTCCCACCAGCCCCATGCGCCTGTCAGACTCCCATCCTGACAACTCCAAAGCGAAAAGCCCCAAATGCAGCTGCTCCCACCTTCCACAGCAGCGTAACATTCCTCTGCTTCCTCGCCGGATCCTCAGAAACGATTCTCCAAAACTCCGGGCCTTGCAGGGGAGCTGCAAAACAGCAAATTGGGAAGGACAGTCCCACCTGAGTGTGTCAAATCCCAGCCCTCAGGGTGTCCCTGGCGGCACAGACCTCTGATATCCTGAACGAGGGTTTGGGCTGCTCTGCTCCAGTCGCTCCAGTATCCGGCTCCGTGCAGCTCCCTGCAGCGCACCTGCACCGCGTACTCCACACAAAGCTGCTCCACTGCCACCACAGCCCAGCTGCCTGCGGGGCTTGGGACCTCGGAAAGCTAGGAGAGAAGGGGGAAAAACCCAGAGTGAGAACAAAGGGACGTGCGGGCGGCTCTTGGAGTCGAAATTCCTGCAAATGGACCCAGGGAGGAAGTGGGATTCGGAGGAACGTTCCTTTGTGGATGCTGCTTGTGCCTGTGATTTCCTCCGTGGATAAATCCCATAAAAAGCAGGGATCCCTGCTCCAAGCCAGGGGGAACGGACAGTACCTGCCACGGAATGTCCTGCCGGTTCCCGGGATTCCAGCGGATCTGGAATGCCAGATCCCTGTTGGCAAAGGCAGGCTTGGTCCAGCTCACGTTCAGCAGCCCCACATTCCTGGTGAGTTCCGCTCCCACGTTGGAAGGGGGGAGAGGCTTCACTGGAAAATGGAAAAATTAACAAATGACTGCAGTGTCTGCACTGACACTTCCCATTAAACCAAAGCATGGGTGGCTTTTCCTCATCCTCAGGGTGGTGGGCAACACGCGGCCTCTGCTGTTCCAAGGAAAGCAGGGCTGGAAACACAGAATCCACTGGACTGTTTCCATGTATTTCATTCTCATTTAAAGCACTGATTATTTTGGTGCTGGCACTCACTACCAAGAGCAAAAGACAGAGCCTGGCAATAAATTTCCAGGTTTGGGTTGGATATTTGGGAAAACTTCTCCATGGGAACAGCTGCCCAGGGCAATGAGGAGTTCCGCTTCCTGCAGGATTTAAAATCTGTGGTCTCCAAGGGCTTTTCCAACCTTTTCCAATTCCATGATTTTCATGGAGGCACCCCTGCAGAAAGCAGCAGCTCCTGCAAAGGCTGGGGACAGACACTGTGCAGTGATTAATGGAAATGGTTTTTATTTTATTAATTGATAAGCTTCTCCAGAACAGGAATCTCCCAAAATCCCAGGTTTTTTAATCAAGCCAAATTGAAATAAACTTATTTTGGATAACCAGATGTAAATGAGGAGAACACAACAACAAAAAAGAAATAATTTTTTCGTTTTGGATGGTGCTGGAACAGGTTTGTATATTCATATAAATATGTATATATTTATGTATTTATTTCATAACTATATAACTCCAATTTATTTCATCATTATATAACTCAAATTTATTTCCTGTAGAACTTTTGCTCTCACCCATGTTCACATTTGTGTCCAAAAAACACTCAGTTTTCTGTCCCAATGAATTCTCTGTCACAGAGCAGATGAGAAGAGGTGATCTGCACATTTTGGAGTTTTAAAAACAGTCAAACACTGTTCCTGCCTCTTGTTTTTATCCAAATTTAGGTGCTCTGTGCGTCACAAAACTTTGTTCCAGCATGGAAGAGCAGGGGCAGTCCCCATGATTTTAAATGGATTTATAACTGTGTAAATAATACACTGTACTGGGGTAGGAACTTAATTTATTGAAGACAATTCAGTCTGAACAATCAGAGGACCAAAACCTTAAAAATGAGCTTCATTTTGCAATACCACACTCTCATTTTCTATAGAGGGAATTACAGGCAGAAGTGGATGTTTCACTTAAAATCTGCTCCTGTATGGAAATGACATTTAATCCAATTTTTTTTTTCATGAATATCAAAATTCTCATGTTTTCACTTAAAACCTGTGGAAAAAAATTCTTTCCCCACACCATCTAAAATCCAGGGGCACGAGGGAAGAGAGATTCATGGATCTCCACCTACCCACATCTGCTGGAATGACACAAGTCGGGGAGGATTCCAGCGTTCCCAGGAAATGCCGGAACTCAATCCACAGGGTGTATCCAGATAAAAGGAAAATGGGCTGGAATGTGCACTCGTAGGAATGATCCCTCTGCAAACGGCATTCCTTCACCTCCGAGTTTGGAGGTGGGCTTGGAAAGTCAGAGCAGTAAATTTGGCTCCTTAAAAGAGAAAACAAAAAACAAAACCAACACATTGAGTTGATCCATTGGAAGCGTAAATCTGGAGGGAATTAAAAGGAGTGGTGGCACTGGAAACGTCCTGGGATTTTGAGGATTGCTTGGATCTTGAAGCTGAATCTGCACCGAATGGATAAAAACCATTTCAGCATCATTCCTCAAAGCTTTGGCTCTGGGAAAAGCAGGACAAACAAAAAGCAACAGGTACAGCAAGAGAAGGCGGCTCCAAATCCTCACCAGTTGTGGGATTTTAGGGATTGGCAACAAACACAGCGAGGAAAATCTGCCAAGAATTGACTCCAGTCAGGAATGACTTCCAAAATCCCAGCTGGCAGCCAGGGGGAAGCTGCCACAGAGACCCACAGAGGTCTGCAGGAGATGGAAATCCCATAAAAACATCAACTCTGGATTAAAAATCCCATGCCCAGTTACCACACCCGGCAACAGAGGAGAGGAGCCCTGGATTCTGGATGAATTGGAACTGGATAAAATTCTTGGAGAGGGAATTTTCCACTTTCCCCTCAGGCTTGTGAGGAGAGGGGCCAGGGAGGGTGTGAGTTACTCAGCTGAACCACCAGAGTTACACTCGGATGAAGTTTCCTCATCCTGTCCCAGGGATTAAAGCAGTGCCTGGTGCTTCGGAGGGTGGGATTGGAGCATTCCCTGCTCCCACAGGATGATCCCTTTGGAGCTGTTTCTCCTGGCAGCTCTGCCTGCAGAGGAAGATGCAGAAACAACCCAAGCAAAACAAAACCCCGCAGCCGGAGCGTCGCACGCGGCACAGCGGCGCTGCGCTCCAGCTCCAAAAGCCAACAGCAGCGGGGATTTTATTGAGTTTCCTTCTTCCAGGTCTTGACTCTGAACAGACAACCGCAAAAATCACAGCAAAAAGAAGGATCAGCAGCATCTGGGGAGGATTTGCAGGCAGTGGTAATGTCACTGTTTGATCTTGCAGGAACACGAACAAATCTCCACATCATCACCTCCTACTAGAAAAATCACATTTTTAGCTAAAGCTGAACGGTGAGAAAGTTGGAATAAAAGCCATGATGAGCAGCGTGGGGTTTATTCCCAGCTCCCTGCCCAGCAGTGCACTCGTTATATTCGTGTTTGTGAAGGCAGGTTAAACAAAAGCTCTCTCAGCACTCAGCCAGGCATTAATCCTGCCCCAAAAGCCTCCTCTTGAACTCTCCAGCATTCCAGTTATTCCTTCAGTCCACAAAACCCCGGGAAATATTCACCTAGGCACCAGGATCACTCAAACTCCACCAGAGAAGACAGGTTGGCTTTCCAAAGGATTAAGCCCTCAGAGCTGATGGAAGCTGTTTGCCAAAATTTCTGCATCTCCAGCCCGGCAGAGCAGTGAAATTATGGAATTTTTGCCTCAGGAAGAGTTGTCTGTCTGTCTGTCTGAGTGGTTCTAGGAAACTCTCAAGCTCAACATATCAGGGGTGGAATGGACGAGGGACGAGCTTTGAGGTCTTTCCCAATCCAAACCAGTCCGGGATTCTGGGAATTGCTGCAGTCCAAGCTGCTGCCCTCACAAAGCAATATTCCCTTCAGAGCTAAGGTTTGGTTCGCTAGGCAAGATTTTTTTCCCACCTTGGAACGGATTTATTTCATCTTTTATTTTTACCTGTGTGTACATAGGGGAAAAAAAAGATACAGAATAATATAAAAATTAAAAACTGAGGTCCCAAGTCCCATCTCAGGCTCTGAGCAGTTAAATTCAAATCCGGTGGAGCTGTCAGGATCTGAGAGGCTCCATGATCAGGGATTCTCCAGCTCCCCCAGGCCAGACATCCCCACTGGGAATGGGCTTTTCCCTTATTTCCTTACAACTTGTAGATAGGAGCAACTGGAAAAAAATTTTAACTGATCCAAGATATCTTCTTGAGGAGAACTGGCTCCCAAGCAGATTGAAAAATGCTGAAAAACCTTTTTTATAAGATCTTTTACATCTCTGGTTCCCTTCCTGCACACAGAATAAAGAATCTGTTAATTCTATAATTACGTTTATCCAGAATCCTTTGACGCAATAAATATTTTGAGCAACGCTTCCCAAACACAAAAGAAGAAGAATTAAAATCCATCCACACCTGTGATATTTTAGCTGCAAACTCCCCAGGAGCGAGGTGGTCGGGTTTGCAGACCATCTGCAAGTCATTTTGGTCAAGTATCCATCAGTCTCACAGGAGATATTAAAATCCATGTCTAATTAAAAGACGTGGAAAGCTTAATTAATAAGACACAATGGTCGCTACACAGAAAAAAAAACCCCAAAAACCAAAAACAACAACAACAGAAAATACAGACAAAAAATAACCCAACAAAGGCAAAGAGCGGATTTTAAATGGAAATATCAGATCCTTCCTAGGAAAATGCCCCAAAAGGAGAATGGAAAATCCTCTGGAATCTTACCTACTACATAGAATTCAGCGTATCTATGGTGACATTCCCTACTTTGGTGACAACAGTACAAAGCGTTATAGAAGAAACTTCCTCTAGGCTGGGTTGCTTTCAAGTTGTAAAGAGTAACTTTGCTTACACGATTGTTCACAAGGGAATATTGGCTGGCTGGGATTTCTTCTGCTAAGTTCAGCCACCAAACCACCTCCCGGGCCTCTACGGGCTGCGTTTGGTTTTTATAGATGCACAGAAATGAAATGTTGGAGCCAGCACTGGTCAGGGTCTTGGGAGGGAAGTACAGGACTTGAGCTGCAGAAAAAGGGGGGGAAAGGGGGGAAAAATGCATTGAGATTTGAAGCTGAAACAAACAAACAAACAAATATTTGTCAATAAATTATTATTATTATTATTATTATTATTATAGTATTTCTAAAATTCCTACTTAATCACTTGGAACAAGAGCAGAAATGAGCCTTGGACCGTCTCACTCCATACCTCAAGTTTCTAAACTCTGATTAAAATAATCTTTAATATTCCCCAGGCTACACAAAAGGAAAAAAGAGGTAAAAAAAAAATCCATCGAGACTAGAAATTGAACCAGAAAAACATAAAAGCATTCATCAGTAGAAAAAAAAGCCCTGTTGTTATTATTATTAGTTATTATTGTGTGTCTATGGAAAATATTAGCAGTTATTGCTAAGAATTATTTGTCAATAGAAAATAATAATAGTTTGTTTATTATTATTGTTATTATTTTCTATTGACAAATGCTTTTGCTGTTGAATTTCTGCTCATTTCTGCTCCTGTAGTTGTTCGCAGGAATTAAGAAGTAGGAAAGGTAGAAACACAGCTGGATGATGATTAATAATAATAATAATAATAGTAATAATAATAATAGTAGAAATAGTAGTAATTTTTTATTGACAAATGCTTTTATGGTCCAATCCAGGCTCAAAGACACTGGATTTTCCAAGGATTTAAAGAAGTTTAAACGCAGTCCCCATCTCTCAGGGATTCAGGGACGATACAGGTGGAGCTGGGATGGAGCTGTTTGCAAAGAACCCCCCAAAACCAACATGAAATCCTTTAAAGGTCAGGTTTGCTTCCCCCACTGGGGAACCAGGCAGAGATTTTTTAGGATTTCCCCCAAATTTCCCTTTCTCAGGCAGTAAAGCAGATTTAGGATCTGTTGTTTAAGGTTTTATTAGGAACAAAAGCTCATTTTCCAAGGTGTAGTTCTTCCTTTGGTGCAGGTGCTTACGAAGCACAGAGTTCAGAGGATCCCTGTGGCAGCACAGACCAAAATATTCCCAGGGAATTCAGAGCAGAGCATGGAAAAGCACAACAAAACAATCAGAAAGTCAGTTTTGCACGGGGCTCAGCGCCACAAACCAGGCTGGACTGTAGAAAAAGCACATTTGGTTTTGCTCCGGGCCCTCGGTTCAGCAACAAAACCAGAACAAGAAGCGAGAGAAAGCATCAGGAGAAAAATCTGCAATTGAGGGGAGGTTCAGAGCTGCCAGCTGGAGCTGGAAATGGAACAGCTCTGAGGAAAAGAGCTTTTTGTGAAAAAACAGGTGCTGCTGAGGGAGTGGCAGCCACAGAGGTGTGCTGTCCGGAATCCCTAACGCCATCCTGGCACGGGGAAGGAGCTGAGCCTCAGGAAAGCCAGGCAGGAAAAGCTTCTGCAGGATTCTCCACCTCAGCTCAAATCCTCTGACACCAAACCCACAGAACCAACTGGAAAACGGGCTTTATTCCCAAACCCTGCAGGTGTCCTACCTCCCAAGGTGAGGTTGTAGGGAGAGCTCCAGTCACTCCAGAAGCCCGGACCACGGAGATTCCTGCTCCTCACTTGCACTGAGGAGGGAGAGTCCAGCAGGGCATTGTCCAAGGCCACTGAGCTTTCCAGAGCTGCCTGAAGCATCTGTTGGATCATCCAAATCCATGATTGTTGTGAAGTGAAACAGGGAAAGAGACAGAGGGAACGTAAATAAATCGTGTGGAGTCAGAATTCCTTGAATTCCCTTTCACGTCTTCTCTCTACACTCATTTTTGGGAGGGCTGAGAAAACCAATTTGCTCCTTAAGAGACAGGAGATAGACATGGATTTTCTGGTTTTAGGTAGCAAGCTGGGTAAGAAAATCTTTCTTCTTTAAATTTAATGTCAATTTGAGAGTGGTGGAAGCGGTACAACTCTGTGGGAAATGAGTTGTTTCATTATGGGCTGCTAATTAACAGCTGCTCATTATTCCAGAGCCACTTGCGTGGTAGGAACAGAAAAAAAAAACAAAAACCAAAAACACTAAAACTTATAAATGTTAAACATAGATGTGTTCTAGACCATATAGAATGGTGAAAAAAAATGGGTGTGGACTTCACAGAATCAAAGGAGAAAAACTGGAGTTTGTAAGAGCCAGCAGGAGATGGGGCTTCTCTCGCTGTGGACAGATGTAAAATCCAGCTTTTCCAGGAAAAAGCAGCGTGCTAAGCCCAGCTTTTCCAGGAAAAAGCAGCGTGCTAAGCCCAGATTTTCCAGGAAAAAGCTGCATGCTAAGCCCAGCTCCAGCAGAGCAGCCACACTCTCTCAATGCGAGGACAATGAGGGTGGTGGGAATGCTGGGATTTGGGAACTCCCCACCCCAGGAAGCCAGGAGCTGCCTCACCTGGCTGTCCCCGTGTCCTGGAGGAGCAGAGATCCTCACTTGGTGCTGCAGAGGGAAGGGCAGCAGTGCAGGGCTGGACCAGCAGAGCTTCACCTGGCCCCTCTCAGCCAGCTCCAGGTGCAGCTTCACGGGCGCTTCAGGCCTCACTGCACACAAATTAATCGACAATTAATTAATTAACCCCAAGCCCAGTGCCCCAGCCTGCTGCGTTTTACTGAGGCACGATTCAGGCCTTAAACCCAGTTCTCTTAAACCCAGTTTTCAAGAGCTGCTCTATGGCGTGGCAGTGATGTTGTGTTATACCCCTGGAAAAGTCACCCTGGTGCTGTTGCAGTTATCAAGAAATGCTGTTTGACCTCCCACTTCCCTCAAATCTGCAGGAATTTCTTCCCTTTGGCCATAACTTTTCCCAGTGGCTGTGCCCTGGTTTCTTTGCCTTGCTGGAAAGAGGGATTGAGGAAGAGAGGGATGGGAATGCTGAGAAAATCAATTTGTTCCTTACAAGGAATTTCTAAATATTCCCATCCTTCCACAGGGGTTGTGGCAGTGAAAGGAGGTCTCCAGGAGAGTTTGGATATTCCCATGAGGATGCTCTGGAGTGGGGAATGGATGGGAGATCCTTAGGATTCCATTCCTTGGACAATGACATGGAATCAAGGCCCTGCTCTTAGCTGGTGCTGAGACCTTGGCTGGCCTTGTCCTCATCCACAGCCAAGTTTGTCCCATGGAAGAGCAATATCCTGCTCCAAAGCACTGCAGGGTGAGCATAACGTGCAGAAACTGAAGGGAAAACATTCCCAAAAAACCCTGCTCCAAAACACTGCAGGGTAAAACTGAAGGGAAAACATTCCCAAAAAAACCCTGCTCCAAAACACTGCAGGGTGAGCATCACTGCAGAAACTGAATGGAAAACATTCCCAAAAAACCTGCTCCAAAGCACTGCAGGGTGAGCATCACTGCAGAAACTGAAGGGAAAACATTCCCAAAACACCCTGCTCCAAAGCACTGCAGGGTAAAACTGAAGGGAGAACATTCCCAAAAAACCCTGCTCCAAAGCACTGCAGCGTGAGCACCACGTGCAGAAGCTGAAGGGAAAACATTCCCAAAAATCCTGTTCCCTTCAAATTCCATCTGCACTGGAGTCCAGCTCTCCAAGTGTCCATTTAAATGCATTCCTGGAATGTCACTCAGTTATATCAAATAATTATATTTATTTTCAGTATAAATCCATCACACCAAGTCAGATTTTATTTAATTTCTCCTTTTAAAAGGATCTCAAAGCAATAAACTTCATGAAGGCCAGCAGGGAGTCATTGGGGAGGAGACAAACAAAAGTCAGTGGCTTTTCCATCGCATTTCCCTGAATCAGACCCCACAGACAATGATGGTTTTGATGCCACCTGCTCCACAACCAGCAAATAAAATCCACGTGGTACAAGCACTCGAGAGTTTTACATTCAAAACAGTTTTAATTGAGCTAAATCTTGGCAGAGCATATATTAATATTGTGCATTTTTAAAAACATGCTTCACTAAGCAGAGCTAACTCCTTGTGTCATTTTTAAATGCTGGCAGACTCCAGGCTGAATTTTTAATTTCTTCCTGCGGCATCATTTCAAACCAGCAGGATGAAAAATGCCACCTCTCATCTTCCAAACAAGCCTACCCAGGGATTTTAACTGGTTCTGTCTGCAGAGCACATCAGTTAGGAGCAAGTTTATAAAATTCCAAAGTTTTTAAGTTAATAAGATGTCCATAAAATTTTAATTTTTTTTCCCCTGCAGCTGCCAGCTCCTGCCTTTATGAAATCTGCCCAAATCTGCAATAACTGGGCACGTTGGATAGCAACTCATATCAAATTCATCATGTCAGGAGAGCTGGAGCTTGATCAAACACACAGGAGTGTTCTCCAGCATGGGGTTGCATGGGTGAGGAGGAAAACATCAGGATCAGAGAGCTGCTGGGGAAAATCGGTGGGATTCTTTGCTAAGCAAATTTGGGAACAGCTTTTTAATGTTAATTTAAGTCCTCAGCGACAAGCTCCACCACCGGGCCAGCCCTGTGCACAGAGAGCTCCTGATTAGAAAGGAAAAAAGAAAGAGAAATAACCGATTTATTGAGTGCTTGGGCTCTGCTCCCTGTGGTTTGCACTGGAGCCCAGACAGGGATTAGGGAGCTTTTCCTGCCCTGTCTGTGCCCCCATTCCCAGCAGAGCCATCCTGCTGCTGCCTTCCACGGACACGGGGCTCAGCCGCGCTCACCTCTAGCAGGGAATTTCCACACCCAAGCAAAGGATTCCATTTAAGGATAAAACTTTTGATTTACCTCTGGACGTATAACATATATCTCAGTGCCAGCACAGGGACGCTTTGGAAATGTTTCTCAAAAGCTGTAGCTGTTTCTGTCGGGCAGCAAGCCAAATTATCCCTCCCGAATTGTTGTATGTTTAAGGAGGAGCACAGAGGCGCTCAGGCGCTTTTTGGGGTGTCTTGGTCAGTTCTCTGGCACCTGTGCACGGCTTTGTTCTTTTGTTTCTGTGTCGTTTGTTATTTTTTATTAAAAATTTGCTTTACAACCCTCAGACTCGATAGGAGGAAGGTTGTCGCTGTTGGACACGAAAGGAAGATGAAAAGCTCTAAGTATTTTTCAGAAGGCAAAGAGTATAGAAAAATTTATTGTCTAATTCTTACCACCTTTTATAAGGTGTTTCGATACAGACTTAACATGATTGGTGACTGTTGCTAGAGGACATGAAAAGAATGACCTCACACAGTCTTTAGTCAGAGCCAAAAGAAGGGAAGTTTATTTTTTGAACTTGATTTATACAGATTCTGGGCAATGACCAGGGATTGGAGAATGAGGTTCCTACCTCTGTGACCCCACTGGTCAGACTAGAAGTCCATCAATTGTCCCTCCTCCAAGGAGAAATGTGAAAACAATCACTTTATGTTACAATGCGTGAGAGACTCCACGACAAAAACGCAAACAATCAGAGGGCTAAAAATCTCAGGGCAACAGGTGGCTAGGAACAACACCCCTCTAACCCCACTGGTAAAACCAGAGAAACAGCAAAACAGCACCTGGAGAAGGATTGTTTTGGGAAAGGAGAGTTGTTTGCCAAGGTTGTTTTGAGAAGAGGCTTTCTCGAGAACTTTTCCGTTGGGAATGAGCATTGCTAGCAGGATAAAATCCCTTCAGACTTAGCAATGCCAGGCCCACAGGAGGTCAAAAAGCATTTCTTGACAACTCATTTCTTGACCACTGGATTTCCTGACATCTCCCGGGGGCTGTCGCTCCGGGAGGCTGCAGGTCAGCCCTGACACTGCGCGCACTTCGGGGGACCCGTCTCGTGCCGCCCTGGGCACGCCTAAGGCCGCGCCACTCACCGACCTCCGCGGGCTGCAGGGACATCGGCGGCGAGCCCAGGGCCGTGGCGCCTGCCAGCACCTCCAGCCACAGCACGTAGGTGTGGTTGAGGCTCGGGGAGGCCACCAGACACTCGCAGGTGTCCCGGTCCCCGCAGCGACACGGAGCCACCCGCACTGTCCCCTGCAGCGAGCTCGTGGATGCGGCCCCCAGGGACTGATCTGATCTGCAATGGGGGACAAAACCAAAACAACAACAAAAAAAAACCAAATCAGGGATTAAAAGGATTCAGTGGCGTCGCTAGAGGACACGAAAAGGATCATAACCGCACAGTCTGTAGTCAGGGCAAAAAGAAGGGGAGTTTATTTCTGATTTCTATAGATCCTGGACAATGATCAGGGGGTGGAGAATGAGGTTGCCACCTCTCCAATCCCACTGGTCAGACTAGAAGTCCATCAGCTGTCCCTCCTCCAAGGAGGAATGCGAAAACAATCACTTTGTTCATGTTACAATCTGTGAGAGACTCCACTACAAAAATGCAAAAAATCTGAAAATCTCAGAGCAACAAACACAGTGATTTGGGGGTTTTTTCTGTATCTCAATAGGCTTGGCCATCTGGATATGGTTTATTGATCAAAAAATTAGATTCATTAATGAAAAGAAATAATAATTGTAACAAATGGCTTCAACTTTGCTGCTTCTCCCTTTCTTAATGGTTTTCAAGTAATGAACACAACTGTTAAAGTATTCCCGGATCTTTTTTAGGCACACAGAGCTGTTTTACCTTCCCGTGGCAGCTCCCTGCCATCCCAAAAGAGATGAATTTCTAATTCCCATTCGTGAGGCTCTGAAATAATACCAAAACAATTTAATGTTCTCTCCAGTTCCTGCTACAGCTGAGCATTACAGGGAATGTTATAATCGTGGAATGGTTTGGATTGGGAGGGACCTTCAATCCCATCCCACCCTTGCCATGGATCTTTTCCACTGTCCCAGGGTGCTCCAAGCTCCATCCTTGGACATTTCCAGGGATCCAGGGGCAGCCACAGCTTCTCTGGGAAATCCATTCCAGGGATTCTCTGGGGATCCAGTCCCCACCCTCCCAGGGAACAATTCCTTCCCAATATCCCACCTAAATCTTTGGAACCAGCAGCTCCCAAAGGATTCTTCTTTCTCCTCTCTACTCTTCAGGCTCTTCCAGAAACCCAGACTTAGGGAATTCTGCAGGTATCCAGTGGCTAAGGCCTCCCCAAGGCTGGGAATTTAACAGTGCAAATAATTTGTGGCCAAATTTCTCCCAGCAGCAAAGCCAAGAGAAACTCTTGACGGTTCAATCACCTCGGATCCTTTCCTGCTTTTCACGTTTCATCCTTACCAAAAAAAAAAAAAAAAAAAAAGAAAGAAAGCTCCTGTTTGGAATTGTTCTGAAGCAATTTTGGAATTATTTCTGTCTTCTGTCCAGTAAGGGTTTTGTTTTACTGATTCAGAGAAAGAAATGGAAATTCATGGAATAAGAGCCTTTCTGTGCGATTTTCCAATGGTTTTATAGCTGGCACGAGTCACTGGAGCGCTTGGATTCAGGGAGGGCAGAGATCTCTGCAGTGGAGGAGAGGGAAGGATGAGATTTGCCGCTTTATTTTTTGGGTCTAGTCCATTTGTTATCTGCTCCATTTATCTGAGAGCGGAGCACAGGGAAGTGGGCATGATTCACCAATTCCAATTCCATATCCTGCCCTGCTTAGAGAGGAAAAGATCAAAAAAACCTGAGGGGAATTATGGAGGATGGGAAGAGCTCAGGCTGGGACTGCAGGAAAACCACTCCTGGGTCATCCCAGCCCCGCTCCCCTCATCACTGATCCTCCTGCATCTTGGGATACTCTGAGGCTGGAAAAACAGGGAATTTCAGCAGCACTGCCCTCCCAGCTCCTGTGCTCTGCAGGAACAACCCCAGGCAGGTCCATATCGAGGTATGGTTTACATTTATTAATGCTCCAGACAGCCAATCCTGACATTCCTAAGATAATTCTCACCAGGGCTCGCTGACTTTAGGACGCAGGATTTATGCTGATGGTATCTGGCAGACATAGAGCTCTGAAATTACTTGGAATGATTTTGTTTTTCTAGACGTGGCTCCACCGTTTTCTCCTGAATTTCCTTTCAAAGGCTTTGCAGGATTTTCTTTGAAGCTTCCCTGCCTTCTCCTGTTGCTCACAGATTTTATTGCTCTCCAAAAGCCACAATCAATCAATCCATGAAAACATAGGATTTTTTCTTCAAACTGTGCCTTTGATCTGATCTCTCTGGAAAGCGGTTACCACCACGCCAGCTCCTCATCATTCCTAATAATTATTTCAATTTTTAACCAAAAATTGAACTTGTTTGCCCCAAAATGAACTTGTTTGCACCAAAAAAAAAAAAAAAAAAAAAAAAAAGCAATGTAAAGGGGGAAAAATGCTGAAGACCTCCTCTCCTGACTTATTAACCCAAACAAGCTGAGGAGAGGTCAGTGGCTCCTTCACCCAAATCCTGTCACAGAGTTATTTTAGCCAACACCTTGGAAAACCTCAGGAAAAAAAAAACATTTGGAAGTCCTAAATGTATTATATTTATATTCAATCCCCTTCAGAAGGTAATGCTTCTCCTGCTAAATCCACCCGTGGGGAACTTGGAGACTTTCAATTAGATGCTGCAAAATGTCCTGGCTGAGTTTCAATCCTGCTCTTGCAATTGAAAACATTTGTTTTAAGAAGAATTACCTGAATTTTCAGGAAAGGTCCATCCCAACCAGGTGGTTGTGAAATAGGGTTACCATTGTAACTCTGCTCTCACATTGTTCCTATATCCTCTCCAAGCACTGCCTTTATTGGGAATGGGTGCAGCAAAGCTGTCTGGGAGTTTCCAGGATTTTTCCATAAGTATTTTCCAATGGTTTTGATCGATGGTAGCTCTAGAAGAATCCTTATTTGAAGAAGCTGTAGATCTGAGGGCTGCTGAGCTCGTCAGTCTCTAATGAGAGGTTGATCTTCTCTGGCTGGAGAGGCTCAGTGCACAGCTGATGCACTTGAGGCAAATTGCATGATTTATCCTTAAAAAACACGGGAACTTAGTCCCAGAAGTGGAGGAGAGCCTCCCAGGTCCTTCAAATAAATCAAAATATGAATGCAGCCTCATGGCTCAAAGGGCAAATGATAATCAGTGCTCAAAATGAAACTCACTGAGGGGATCCCTGAGGCTAAAGATTCCAGCTGATGGGATCAACCCTGGGCTTTACAACATTCCTGGGATCACACAGCTGGGAAGATGTTTGGTAGACCATTAACCCAACTTGTCTAATGAAGCTTTGGAATAATCTTTTCTCCCCTTTTCTATTCTTTTGGGATAACCTTTTCTGTCCCAAAGCCCCATCCTCTCCCTCACTTGAGCCTCTCACCCAGCACTGCCATGGGCAGGACAGAACATTCCCATTCCTGATACTCTCAAGCAGGAAAAACTGTGGATGTGGTACATAAGAGGAGATTTCTCTAATGCTGGGGAAAAAAAAAAACAAACCCAAAGCTGTGAGAGACCCAAGCTTTTCTGTTGTAGATTCTCCTGTGTCATTATTTTTGTGCATTGCCCTGTGTGTGAGAATCCTGGCTGGATCTCCAGACTCCCAGGGAGAAACACATGCCAAGAATGCATATTTTTAAAACTGGGAATGTTTTCAAGGTATTTTGGCTCAAGAATAAAATGTTAAGGTATCAGAGAGCCAACAGGGAAAGCTGTCATCTTCCCAAAGGCTGAAATGCTCGTGCTTGCTGTTCCCTCAGAACACAGGGACCCTAAAAGGAAAATACTAATATGGAATGTGGGGAGGGAAATGAGTTCTCCGTGGTTTTGCTTTGTTTCTCATCTTCGCAGCAAAGAGGGATTAAAGAGAGGCTCTGGTGAGTCCACAGGGGCTGCTCTCCTAAATTGCATGGCACTCACTGAACTCCCTTCCTAGCACAAGGAACCTCTTCAGCCCAGCTGGGCCTCCAATCTGGTGGCATCCCAAAACATTCCAATATAGAGATTTCTGCCCTGGGATCACTGGCAGAGCTTTTCCTGTGCAGCTGAGCCTGGATGGAGCAGAGCAAAGCCGGAGCTGCTTCCCCCACAAACACCCATGGAATGGTATTTCAGGAATCAGAGTCATGAGGAACGCTGGAAACGGGAACCCTCCTCACCAAAATGGGATTAAAATATTGTGTCAGCTAAACAACCATATTTATTCCTAAATAACACCCTGACTACAGGGATGGTTTGTGCCGAAGGATCTCTGGCTGTTCAGGAAGTCCCCCCCTCTATAAATTCACTCAGCTATTTCAGTTTATCCTGTTCCATAAGGAAATGAAGTCTGGGTGTTTATATCGATCCTTCAAACCTACCAATAATCCAGAAAATAAAACAGGGTGGTCTCATGGAATCAAACGGATCTTTTTCTAACCAATGTACCCAGGACCTGGCCATGGCACAGCCAGGAAGATTCCACCTCTCAGCATTCCAGGGAACATTCACCGCAGTGACAATGGGATGAGAGCAGCATTTGCCATTGTATCACGTTAAGGAGAGACAATATTGTGGTCAAAAACAAATAAAAAGCAGAACCAAGGCTTTAAAATTAAGAAATTCTGACAACAAAGATACTTTAAGAAGTCAAGGCTGATTTCATGAAAATACTTCAAGAAACATGGGAAGAACAGAGAAGGGGGGATTCTCCATTCCAACCATTTTTCATTCAAAAAACCACAAACTTTCCATCTTATCCAGGATTACTTTTAGACAGGAGAAAGTAAAACCTGCAAAGCTAAAGGTCCCCCCATGCTGGAAGCTGGAATGTTGATGTTTTAGGAAATGCTTTCAGTTTTCCAGACAAATTTCACAGGGCCTGTACCTACCCAGAGTATAAAAGGGTCACCTTCAGGTCAGCTCTCAGGTCCAGCTTCAAAAGCTGCAGGGTACAAACCAACAGGTCCAGCTTGCCTCTAATCCAACATTCCATGTTCCAGCTCCAATCTGCACAAAAGAAAGGGACAACACATTTCTGAATTGCATCAAAACAAACAAAAAAAAATATATATACCTGGATAGAACTCACTGACAAAGAGAGGACAAGGAACAGATATTCACCACAAATGGGAAAATATCTGTGAATAATCCGAGTTGGGCACCTTAAGCACTTCTAAGGCTCACAATCCATGTGCTTCTGCTCTGTCATGATGAAAGAAGGAATATTTTTTACCTGGATCTAGGGACAAGGCTGCAGAGTGAAGAAAAACGAAGCTGATGCTGGTTGCTGTGTCCTGGGAAGCGGCACAGCCTCAGCTGGGGTTTTGTGAAATGCAATTCTACCTGCTGAGGTCAATGAGATTCCTGGCAGCAGGATGCCAGCTCCGTGTCCCTCAGAGACAGGAGGAGGAATAAAATCTTGGTGGAAAAAAAGATCCTAATCCATGTACAGATATTTACTGCACATTTATTATTTAAAGCCTCATAGTTCATGTAGAAATGACGCCACGTGCTCTCCATCTCCCCTGCCTGCTGATGGAGTTTAAAGCCCACATCCCCCAAAAATACTTAAAATATTCCTCACAGTGTCTAAACTCCTTTGAAGATCTGGGTTTATGTCCTCTTATGCAGCGCTCCATATTTTATTCACAATTCCCCTGGAAAGACAGACAGTCTTTCTTTCCCTTTTGAAACCAGGCTGTACAATTCCTCCATCTTCCACTCCATGCTGAGGAAGGATTTTACCACCCTGAGGAAGGACTTTATCATCCTAAGGAAGGATTTTGCCACACTGAGAAAGGATTTTACCATGCTGAGGAAGAACTTTACCACCCTGAGGAAGGATTTTGCCACCATGAGGAAGGATTTTACCATGCTGAGGAAGGATTTTGCCACATTGAGAAAGGATTTTGCCACACCTGAGGAAGGATTTTGCCACATTGAGGAAGGATTTTGCCACCCTGAGGATGGATTTTACCACATTGAGAAAGGATTTTACCATGCTGAGGAAGGATTTTGCCACCCTGAGGAAGGATTTTACCACCCTGAAGATGGATTTTACCACATTGAGGAAGGATTTTACCACCCTGAGGAAGGATTTTACCACACTGTGTTGCCTGCCCAGGATAAAAGTGAATCCCCTCTTATCCAACCCACCCTTCTACTCCCAAACAACAACAAAAAAACCCCCTAAATATTTTTGGAAGAATTAACTCCTTGTGCCCTCGAGTGCTAAACCCACCTATTTGCTGAAGAGCAGAGAGATTGATTTCTGAAGGAATGAACTTCCTTGCCTGCATGCTTGCTCTGTACAAAGAACAATCGATGCTGCTGGCACTCCAAAGGCAGCACAGAAAATTTTCTTCATTCATTAAAGGCTTGATTTTGGATGCCCCAAGTTCTCTCCTCGAGCCAGGCCAGGTCCCAGCCGAGAAAGGGCTCAAAAAGGTCTCATTCAGCAGCACACAGGGCAGAGTGAAATTCCTGGCAGGAACTGGATGGACCATGCAATGGGCGGCTGCCATCCGAAGGAAGTCTGCAAATATAAAGGGAAAAGTATTGGAAATAAAAGGAAAAGTTCATACTTTTAACCAATTATAAAACGGAGTGGTTGTGATGTGATACAGGAATGCATTCATTAGGTAAAAATGGGGTTGTTTCCAGGGGTTGTTCCCTGAGGAAAAGACAAAATTACTAAAAGCATCCCCTCTAGGTGAAGACAAAATTACTAAAAACATCCTCTCTGAACGGTGTCACAGCCTTTTACCCCAACCTCACTGCACCTGAGCTTTTGTTTTCGCAATCCCTTGAAAAAGGCCAAGGCCAAGATTGTTGGAGAAGCATCTCTTTGGGATAAATTGGCATTTCTTAACCAAAAATACAGTGAATCCTAAACTGGGTATGAGTCTCATCTTCCCATGCAGTGCTGGAGCAGATCCCCTCCAGCTCTTTTCAAGCAGCTCCATTTCAATAAAAATATAATCCTGTTGTAAATATAAAACACAGTCCCACTGTAACTCTTAAATAAAAAAAGGACAATATTGCTGTGGGTGCAACTGCACAGCCCAAGGGCATTCTCTGGGAAGCGAGAGGCAGGAAAATGTCATTTTTTTCCCACCAGACTTAAAAAAATAAAACCACTCTGAGCACATTTGTTGATGTCATAGCTTGAATTGTGCTCAAGATGGTTTAGAGAAGGATGAGCAGGGAACAATTTCCTGTAAAACACTCTGTGAATTTAAAGATTAAATCTGTACTTGCAGCAAGGCACAGGGGCATTGGTGCACTTGGCATTTTGCTCAGGAAGGGCAGAAATTTTAAGCAGGTCATTAGACAGAAATTAATTGATGCTCTATGCTGGAATATCTCTGGCACCGTTTGATTAATAGAAATTCATAATTCTCTAGCACAGAAAGTGAGTTAAATAATACCAAAATATGAAATGAGAGCTCTAAAAAAATAGCTGTTAAATGCAGAAAATGCAGAGCGTTATTCTGCAGAGGGCTTTGCTTCCTCTCCACACGGATTTCGTGGTGCCAGAGCGCTGCAGGGTTCTGCTCTTCCCTCCTTTCCCACTGGACAGAGGTTGTGCCTCTGTAAATCCCAGCTTCATTAAGCCTCCAGCACGAGGAGAGGAGCAAACAAACCCTCAGGCCGTAATCTGTGATTTAAAACTGGACAAAAAGGTGACACAGAGCAGGACAAAGAACCAGCACTGTCCCCAGCTCACCTCTTCTTCCAAGGAAGTGTAACACGGATCATCCCAAGGGATTAATTAAACCTGATAAAGTCAAAAATGTGCTCAGCCCCTTTCTTCAGAAATGGAAAAAGTGAAGTTAAAATGACCCAGAGGAAGGCCTGACCTGCAGCTCTGTCCCCAGAGAAGCATCGTGGTTGGGGGAGCAGGGCTGTCAGATGGTGACAAACTGCTCTGAAATCCCAGGAAACCTCCCTGGAGCATCCAGGCCTTCCAGTTAAAGCTACCCAAAGCGTTCAGATCGCAAAAGGTACTGAAAAGAATTCCAACAACGCAATATTTGGTACTGAGGGGATCAAAGTGCACATGGAGCAAGATTAAAAAGGTGTTTATGTATATGAAAGGTACCTAAATCTAATGATTTATTCATCTTTTTGTTTCCTATTTTGTAAAGATGGCACAAATTTTCACAATAACTCCAGTGGATTACAGGGTTTGCTTTCTCCCTAAGCGCCATCATCCAAACCCTTTAAATAGTCCTTCTTTCAATTAAAAAAATAATTTTTTTTTAAAAAAAGAAAGGCAAATACCAGCTGTCCTTGCAGAGCAGATGCCAATATTGTCAGAGGCTTTTCCCAGTTTATTAATGCAGCATTTGGTGTGAGCTGAGCACCCTTTGGCAGCCCCGTGCCCACGGGAGCATCCCCCAGGAGCAGAGGAGTTTTCCTTGCGCTTCAGGGCAACAAAACAAATTCCCCACAAATTTTTAATCTCATCAGGGCATTTATTTGGATGTGTCCTGACTCAATACACGTTTTCTACTGATCTGAAAAACCCAAACTGGTTGTTGGGATGTTTTTTAGGGACTTACCCATCAGCACAAACGCGGTTGGGATGATTCGCCAGCACATCTTGTTTTGTGGAGCTGACCTGAAAACACACAGAAAATTAATGGAGGGGTTATAATAATTCCATTTGGTGCACTTCAGTTCGTTTGATGCTCACGCCTTTGTAAGCAGAATCATGGGAAACCAGAATGGTTTGGAAAGGAACTTAAAAATCCTCTCGTTCCAACACTCTGGGATGGGGAGAGACGCTTCTCTCTACACCAGGAAAGGAAGAACAGGCCAGAAAGGGAGAAAGGAAATCAGAATTTTCCAAGTGCAGCATACGCAGAATTGCTCACCAATTTCAACAGTGAAGACTTCACTAAACTTGACAGCAACCTTTCATTATTGTTCCCCCATTTTGGATACTTCGTTCCTTTTTAGTTTCATCCAAGAGTTACATAAATTCTGCTAAAATCTAAATATATTTTCATACTTAAAGCTCCACAGAGGAGAGTTTGGCTGCTGTTGTAGTCAAGAACTGAGTGCTGAGTAAAATCCACAGCTCAAGGCAGCCGGCAAATGCCAGGGCGAGAAATTGGAGTTAGGGAATCCCTCCAAAGGGCTCCATTCCTGAAATATTTCCGAGGGCAGTTTCCTTGAGAACATCCCCGGAGCCAAAAGAGGCAGTGCCAGGGTTATGTAATGCACTGGCCGTTTGGGGCTGCGTGTCCTGGAAAATCTATTTATTTCCACATTCCACATCCACCTGAAGCAGCAGCCGGCTGCCCAGGGAAGTCACCATTCCCACGTCCTTGTCTCCCTGCCTGCTGTCCCTCAAGCTCAGCTGGAGCCGGATTTCTGCAGCACTGCGCTCTGCGGGATCAGGCAATCCCATCCACTTCTCTCCCCATCCACCGGCTGCTTTTTCAGCTCCATTTTCTGCCATTAAAGAGGGAATCTCGGATTTTCCCAGCCCGTTTCAGGGGACAATTTGGCTCTCAGCACAGCTGGAAGGTGGCCCACCATACCTGTTCCTTTTCCATTAGGTTATTCCTATTAGAGGGGCAGAGAAATTACAGAGATATCAGGTCATTGCACAACGATACAGGCAGGAATTATTTCCAAATAATTGAAATTAGTTCGATTTTCCCTGACTTCAGTACCTTTTAGAAGAGTTTATTTGACGAAAATGTACGTTATTCACACTATTAAATGGTTTAATGGGAAACAGCCCACGTTCCTCTTTACAGGTGCAACAAAAATTCCCCGTCCATACTTCAACCACTTCCCAGCAGGGAACTGGTGGAGATCACTTCCAAGAAAGCTTCCAAGAAAACTGGACATCCATTTCCAAAATTTATAAAGTTATCCAGAGGTCCTGGGTGTTAGAGTTTCCCCCATGAAATATCCATTTACTCTGAGAAGAGAACAACCACAGAGCCCCAGAACCCCATAGGGAAGGAAAATTATCATTTATATGGAGCTCAGTGAAGAAAAAGGCTTTTTAATTTCCTGATGGAAGTGGAAAAAAAAATTAAGGGATAATTTCTCCCTGGAAAGGGTGGTCAGGATTGGCAGGGGCTGCCCAGAGAGGTTTGGAGTCCCCATCCCTGGAGGTGTCCAAGGAACACCTGGATGTGGCACTCAGAGCCAGGACTTGATGCTCTTGGAGGGCTTTTCCAACCATAATGATTTTGGGATTCCCACATAAAAACGGCCAGACAGAGCAATCAGAGATCCTGGTGTCAGCACTCGTTTGATTTTTGGAGCAGAAGGCAAAACCACGCTTCAGCCCAGCTTGGAATCTCCCGTCACACCGACCTAGGCTGGTTTTACAGAGGTGTTTTCCCAATCCCAGCTCCAACAACATTCCTGACCAAACCCAGTGCTGTCCGTGACCAAAGAGCCCTGGAAGATGCATGGCCACACAATCTGCCCCTTTTCTGTCCAAAGCTCAGCCTTCCCTGTGTAAACTCTGCAGAACTGGGGAAAAATCCCACAGGTAAATCCCAGGGCAGGATAAAGGCACTGCTGGAGCAGACAGGTTTCCCCAAAATCTTTTCCAGTGAGAAGAGGGAACTTGCCAGAATTCCTTACTCCGTTGTAAGAAAGAAGACAAGTTTGACAGGAACATTTCCAGGGAACAGGAAGTTAAATGAAGAGAATTATTAAAACTTGTAAGCGCTGTCCTAGAGAGAATAAATTGACACAGCCAGGACAAATGGGTTTGTTTGTGGCTGGGGAAATGTCTGTACAAAAGGAAGGAATTGGGGTCCTCTTGAACAAATATATTTTAAATTATTCTGGAAACACTGACTTTGCTGCTGCTGTGTACAAGAAATTTTCTGATTTCTTATGTAACTACTATATTTCTCTCCATATGAACCACAGAAACACAGAATAGCTCAGCAAGAGTTGGGATTAAAACCAAAACACAACAGACATGAGAGGCAAGGAGGTGAGCAATGAAATAAGATCATTTTTATTTACAGAACAGGTGAGAAATCATAGAATTCCCTGGTTTATCAGCATGGGAAACAGGTTCAGCACAACCTGGAATGAGCAGGACCCACAAACACCTGCTTGGGGCATGGAAAACCATAAAACGATCCCTGACTTTTGCAAGCACTGTGCTACAGCTGGTTTTGAATATTAAAAATCTCTAGAAAGAGATTTTCTCTATAAAAATATTTCAGTAGTAATGTCTACGCACAGCATCTCCTGACCTGTTCTTTAAGGGTGCCAAGGGCTTTCCAGTGCTGTTGGTCCGAGCGTGGAATTCCATTTGCCACTGAGTATACTAAAAATCATTCTTAATAAAGAGCTCTGAGTAAGTGGCATGCATGAAATAGAAATGAGTATGACCCACACGGAATCATTTTGCTAATAATGAAGTTTTAAAAAAGGCAACCCAAGCTGGGCAGAAGCACAGCAACAAATCCAACCCTAAACCTGCTGGTGGAGCCTCTGCCCCAAGACTCGACAGCAAAACGTCCCGAACTCTTCTAAGAACTTTCTCTAGATCACGGAATTTGTCTTGTTTGCAGTGAAAACATCCTCATTCATGCTGTGGATCTGTCCTTCCTTACGTGCACAGCTCCTGGGATTCCTTGCAGGTTATATCCATGTTATAGGCACGCTTGGGTGAGGGGCTCTCAGTGTGCTCATTATAAACTCCATTTATACATGCTGCAACTTAACACTCAGTAACTTTCCGAAGTTCTCCTCTATCACAGCTCCCGCAGCATCGGGGACTCATAACCCACATTCACCGAGATTTATTTTTTCTTTTGCTTCTGACACTGAATCTCAGGGAATGTAAAGGAGGGAAGGGGCTGATTGGGAAACACTGAAACCCCCTGGATCTGCGAGCGGGATGTGGGACCGGCTGCGGGCTGTGTTCGGGGGGATGGTTCAAGAAATTAGGGGGGGGGGGGGGGGGGGGGAAGAGGATTAAAGAAAAAGCAGATAAAAAGTAAATTCACCAACCTGCTTCTCTTTGCTCTCGGGGTTAGAACGACTGGCGGCTGATGCGACGCTGCCACGGTGTGGGCGAGCCCCGGACGGGCGCTTCCCTCAGCCCGGCTCCCCTCAGCCCCGATCCCTCCTCAGCCCGGCTTCTCTCAGCTCCGATCCCTCCTCAGCCCGGCTCCTCTCAGCTCCGATCCCTCCTCAGCCCGGCTCCCCTCAGCCCCGATCCCTCCTCAGCCCGGCTTCTCTCAGCTCCGATCCCTTCTCAGCCCGGCTCCTTTCAGCCCCGATCCCTCCGTCCCCAGCCCGGTTCCCCTCGGATTTCCCCGGTTCCCCTCAGCCCCGACCCTTCCGCCGCCCCGCCCCGGCCCAGCGCCCCGCCCGCCCCGGCCCCTCACACGGGATAGCGGGAGAGGCGCTGGGAAGGGTTTGGAACACCGGGACCCTCACACGGGATAGCGGACAAGGGGCTGGGAAGGGTTTAAAACACCGGAACCCTCACACGGGATAGCGGACAAGGGGCTGGGAAGGGTTTAAAACACCGGGACCCTCACACGGGATAGCGGGAGAGGAGCTGGGAAGGGTTTGGAGCACCGGGATCCCCACACGGGACAGCGGATAAGGAGCCAGGAAGGGTTTAAAACACCGGGATCCTCACACGGGATAACAGGGAAGGAGCCAGGAAGGGTTTAAAACACCGGGATCCTCACACGGGATAACAGGGAAGGGGCCAGGAAGGGTTTAAAACACCGGGACCCTCACACGGGATAGCGGGAGAGGAGCTGGGAAGGGTTTGGAGCACCGGGATCCCCACACGGGATAGCGGATAAGGGGCTGGGAAGGGTTTGGAGCACCGGGATCCCCACACGGGACAGCGGATAAGGGGCTGGGAAGGGTTTGAAAGACCGAGATCCCCACATGGGATAGTGGAGAAGGGGCTGGGAAATGTTTGGAGCCCCAGGAGAGACTGAGGGAGCTGGAAAGGGGCTGAGCCTGGAGAAAAGGAGGCTCAGGGGGGATCTTGTGGCTCTGCACAACTCCTGACAGGAGGGGACAGCCGGGGGGAATTTGGGATCTGCTCCCCATGTGCAGCATAAAAACGCCAATTTTATGCAGCAGGAAGGGTAACAAGGGAGCAGGAAACTAAAATTCCCACAGACACAGCAGGAGGGAGAACCGTGGAAGCGTTGAAGCCCATCTCGTTCCACCCTTGCCACTTTCCGCCAGACCAGGTTGTCCGAGGCTCATCCAACCTGGCCTGGTGCCTCTTAATGATGCTAATTAATTCAAATAACTCAAGACCTGGTTGTGCTATAATGCACATATCCATTATCTGCTGGCTCTGATTTAAGAGCAGTTGATATCAATTCTCTTTTACTCCACAAGTAATAGACTACATCACATTTTTGACCCTTTTGCACTTCAACATTTGAGGAGCTGACAGATGTAGAGCAATACCACATATTTAACAGGAACTTGCAATTTAAAAAATCAACACTCAAAAATTATCTCAAGGAATTTCAAGCAAGGCCTGACCCCTGCTAAGAAAGATGGACCTTTAATTTTGCTTGTGCTCATCCTTTTGTAAAAGGCAGCAAAAACATAGAAGCAGTGAACAAGAGACTGGAAAGTCCCAGCCAGGCCCAGCTGAGGGTTTTATACAATGTTTTTTCTTTTCAGCGATATTATTTTAAAAGAAATGCAAACCCACTATCTCTGCTTCATGAGGTATGAAGACAAATATTTTTGTTTCCCTGTTGCAAGCTCTGCTCAAGAAACCAGGCTGGAACTATCTTTTGGGGGGTGTAAACACTTTTCCCATGAGCAAACTGGCTGGCTTTAATTTATTTATTGACTTTCTGTAATTCACAATCCATTTCCTCAAAGCAGCATCAGCCAATTTCGCTCCTTTTTTAAAACAACCCTCTCGTAATTGACAAATTCTATTTTTAAAATATTTCCTGATTCTAATATGGCAGTTTGGGAAATCTGACTAAATACAACTCGTGTCTGAGGTTAGGAAGCCACCGAAGCTTTCGTACCCCAGCGTTTCACAGCAAAAGCTGTCAGAAGCTGCCACTAGAAAATCCTTTTATTTAGAATATCTCGAGATAAACATTTGACAGAGTTTTCTTTCACTTTCCCATGCGCCACTGCTGTTCAGCCAACCAGGAAAAAAAAAAAAAATCCCCTACAAAGCCTCCACTAGTCGGTATTTATTTATTTTTGAAGGCTTTTTTTCCTCTCCCATAATACCTAAACTAAAACTTCCTTGAGCTTAATCCTCCTGAGGCAGACAGAAGACAGGTAATTCCTCCTTTCAGAGCTCTCTGACGTGTGCTGCCTTGTTGCCTCACACTGAATCATCCTTTGTGTAAACTTCATTCCCAGTTCATCCTGTCTCAGCTTTCCTGGAGGCCTCCCGAGGCTGATCTGGCTCTCCACAAATCCCTGCCAGGAGTGGGGAACCAGGTGGGAGTCAGGGAGCAGGGACACGACCAGACAAGAGGCTCAGGGTGGGCAGCAGCAGGAATTTCCTCATGGAGAAGGCGCTCAGGCACTGGAACTGCCCGGGGAGGGTTGGACTCCCCATCCCTGGAGTGTCCCAGGAATTCCTGGAGGTGGCACCGGGGACAAGGTGGGATCAGGATTTGCTGACCTTGGAGGGCTTTTCCAACTTAAATAATTCTGGGATTCTAGTGCTTTATTGACACCTTGTTGCTCAAATATTCTCATCCCTCTCCTGCTGTTTCTCTTCACGTCACGTTTCTCCGCGTACCTCACCCAGTTTCTGTTTTGTCAGTGCCACTTTGACTCCGGGATTTTCAGTTTCTCCATGCTTTATTCACTGGGATGTGGAAATCCAGGGTCCAGGATGTGCTCCAGCCTCAGCACAGCTCAGGGCCTCGCCTTTTTTGTGGAATTAAAACAACTTTTGGAGAGGCTTTTATTATAAATACAAACAAGGAAATGGGGGTTTTTTTGGTTTTTTTTTCTCTCAGCCTCCACGTTTCACCTCAGATTTTCTCCCTCAAAGCATTATAAAAATAACAAGGGGCCAGAAGCCTTTCAATGAGTTTCACGTTGAAAAACAACAAAATACCATAAAATACCAAGCCCTGAGCGGTTTTGCAAAGCACATGAGAAGATTTCAGTGACCTATGTGCACGTTTCGAATCCAAGTGCGAGCAAGGAACACAGAACCGTTCTCCAGCAGAACAAAACTTCAGCCCGGAGGGTTTATTTATTTTAAAAACGTGACATTAAAGCAATTCCTTCCACCAATTATGCTGGATATAGTCACAGAGCCTCTGTGTGGCAGATCATCATAATTCCCTGATCTCTTACAAATAAAAATTCCTAATCCCCTGCTCAGCTTTCCTGAGTCAATAATCTCCCGCCTGGTTTTACATCCGTATAGATTATCTGAGGAGGATCAGGGGTGCCAGGCTGGGCTGGAAAGGACCTCAAATCCCATCCAGTGCCACCCCTGCCATGGCAGAGACACCTCCCACTGCCCCAGGCTGCTCCAGCCTGGCCTTGGACACTTCCAGGGGTTCAGGGACAGCCGCAGCTTTCTGGGAATTCCATCCCAGGGCCTCCCCACCCTCCCAGCCTGGAATTCCTTCACAATCCCCAAGCCAAACCCGCTTTCTTTCAACGTGAAGCCATTCCCTCTTCTCCCGCCCCTCCACCCCTTGTCCAAAACTGTTCATCTTTCAGGCAAAGAACACCAGGAGTTTACACCACAGCAAGCACAGGGAAGTTTCCAAAATGAGAAATATGAACATGAACCCCATAAAACCCCGGGAGCTCACAAGAAATGACTCCTCATTTCTGCAAGTCTGTGATTAGTTTATAATCAAAGCACGGTTTGAGAGGCAGAACTGACACCGGGCCAGGAGGGGCAGAGCCACAGCAGCTGCTCGTGGGGAGGGAAGAAGGGAAAAAAAGGGAGGAAAACCAAGTGGCACCAAACACCCTGGGCTTCCCAAGTGAAGTTCAGCTGAGCCAGATGAACAGGTAATATTTCATAACATACTCTTTATCTTTTTTAATAGCTAAGCTCCGTTAGGAATAAGCTTTTTGAGGGAGGCAGAGGGGAATGGTCCCCAGCATTTTTCCCCAGAAGGAATTGCCATCCCTTTTTAAGCCTTCACTTGGCTGCACAAGAGGTCCCGGGTAATTAGTGCTGTCACCATTAGCGCAGCTTATTTCCCAAGTGCCACAGTGCCATTTGGCAAGAAGAGGATGCTGAGTGCATTCAAGGGGGAAATTGCAGCAAAATATACCAGTTTGGCAAAAAGAAATATAAAAAATGAAAAAAAGTGGCCCTTGAAGCAGCAGGCTGTGCAGTTTAACTTTCATTTTGACAGGCTGGATGTGTTTGATATGTCTATTTAATGGGCTTTTAAATAAAACCACTGTTACTATAGTAACATTTACATCAGAGGTTGTGCTCACGCTGCCTCTGAGGTACAGAAAACCAATCTGCTCTGCTCACCTTTGTGCCTCACGCCGATATTTTACATGGCAAACCTGTTCTCTAATAAATGATTTCCCCTTTTCCCAGTATTTTCCTTCTCGGTTTGGAAATGAGGATGTATTTGAGCTGGTTGGTCTTTGCAGTGACTAAGCCCTGCGTGTGGGAACAGCACTCCTGGTGCCAGGGAGAACAAGGATTGCATAAAAAGGAAACTGCGGCGTGGGGAAATCCATGCTGGATCCCTGGAATTGTCCAAGTGTCCAGGCTGGACTCATGGAACAACCTGGGACAGTGGGAGGCGTCCCAGCCATGGGAAGGAGATGGGCCTTAGGGTCCTTTCCAAGCCAAACCATTCCAGCACTCCACAATTCCATCAAATTAGACAAATTTTGCTTTTCTATTCCTCCATGAGGTTTTCCTGGTCCAACTCCGCTTTCACTCAACAGCACTGGAATATTTACACAGAAAAAAAAACGTGCGCAAACTTCCTCTTGGGATGAGGAAACGAAACCATCCAGGCTTCCCCATTCCCCTAAAAAGACTCAGGAATTAGCAGCTGGAAAATGAAGAGGATAACGGGAAAGGTGAAGGAAACTTAGAGCCATCACCTCTCCAAGAGCTTGACCTGATTTTCCTTGCTTTTCTTCCTGACGCGCACCATTTGCAATCAGATTTTAGCGCAGACGCGCAGGGATGGGACCGTGGAACAACCCGAACACCGCCGGCCACGTAAAAGCCAGCTTTGTTGATGTCACAACCATGAGAAAAACCAGGATTCACTTCAGCTTCCAAAGCGTTGTTTGGTCTGTTATCCCCACGGTCCCTGCCAGGATGACACACTCAGCTCCAGCTCGGCGAGGAGAAAGCAAACACCACGACTTTTTTTTTCCCTCAGGGGGTGGTGGTGGGAATCTATTTCCAGCAGCACTCCAGAAAAGCTGCCACCACTCTGGGTTCTCAAGTGGGATCTCACACACAGCACGGGGCTGGCAGAGAGAGAAATGCTGCAGAAAATGAGAAGGTCTTTTGAATAAAAATTTCAAAAATAAAATTAAAATTCTGGGCTGTTTATCAATTTAAATCTTTCTAAATCTGTCCAAAAATTCGGTTTGTGATAGTCACAGGCTCAGGGAAAAAAAAAAAAAAAATCAAATGGGTGGCTTAATCCCAATTGAGGCCACTTTAGTGGTTTTGGCTATGGAGAGAGGATTTGACTTAAATGTTTATATCTCAGTGATGAGTTTCATCCAACATGAAACAGAAACCCCATCTACTCATGCCTACAATAAATTAAAATCATGGAAGAGGCCATGATTTTATTTTAAATAAAATAAAACAAAAAGTTTATTTTAAAATGCCATCACTTTTTCATCAGAGCACGGGAAGTTTGACAACTGGTACAAGGATCCTCCCCCACTTTGTTCCACCATCCCAAAAGAGGAAAAAAACGTTCCTAAATAAGAGAAAATATCACACATCCTTCATCCCAAAAGAGAAAAAAAACATTCCTAAATAAAATATCACACATCCCTCATCCCAGAAGAGAAAAAAACCATTCCGAAATGAGACAACCTCACACATCTTTCATGGCTCTTTTCAGCTGAATTATTCCCAAAAATCAGATTATTTCCCCTAAACATCAAGGGAAGTGCTGGAGTAGTGTCCAGTTTTTAGCTCCTGCTAAGCACCGGTTGGGGCACTAATTTTTGGGGTAAATCCTCGGAAGATTTGGGTTTCAGTGTCCAAAATCTGGCAGCAGTTCATCCCCGTTTAGCTGGAGCGTGGAATGGCTGGATCCATCTGCTGAGACGTTGATTTTCTGCTTATTTTCTAGATAACAATAGGTGAGAAGGAATTGCATGAGGGGGGGAAAAAACCCCAGGGATATCGAGTGTGTGGTGGGAAAACAGGAAAAAACTGGGCTAGGAAGGGAAGATAGGGAAGAGGCAAGAACAAGAAGCAGATGGATCCTTCTGGGGTGGGAATGATGTGGCCACAGAGCGCTGGCATGGAGCAAGTGTGAGTGAAGGGATGATCCTGGAATTCTGACAGCAGGAAAAGGGTCAAGGACACAGAGTCCCAGCAAAAAGGGTGAAATCTGTGAGAGGGACAGGCAGGGATGCTGCGCCCTCGGCTTTATGGCATGGTGGGAACATTTGGATGCTGGATTCTGAAGCTGTTCCCTCTGTTTAGCAGAAAAATGAAGTGGAGCAGCACTGCCTGGGACAGTGAATCCCAGTTTTTAGTAGGAAAACGGGAGCAACACCACCTGGGACAGCCAATCCCAGTTTTTAGCAGGAAAATGGGAGCAGCACAGCTCATTCCCAGTTTTTGGCAGAAAAGCAGCACTCCTGGGACAGCCAATCCCAGTTTTAACAGGAAAATGGGAGCAGCACTCCTGGGACAGCCATTCCCAGTTTTTAGCAGGAAAATGGGAGCAGCACTCCTGGGACAGCCATTCCCAGGTTTTGATAGAAAAACGGGAGCAGCACTCCTGGGACAGCCATTCCCAATTTTTGGCAGAATGATGGGAGCAGCACTCCTGGGACAGCCATTCCCAATTTTTGGCAGAATGATGGGAGCAGCACTCCTGGGACAGCCATTCCCAGGTTTTGGCAGAATGATGGGAGCAGCACTCCTGGGACAGCCATTCCCAGGTTTTGGTGCCTCTGGAGCAGGCTGGGAGCACCTGGCACATGGAGGGGGGTGCTCTGTGTGCTTGTGCCTTTCCCCCAGGAATTCCACACGGGAATGTTCCCCCACCAGGTGCTCCTGCAGGAGGAGGAGAGGCCAAGGCACTGCTGGGGCTGGAGCAGGTGGGAATGTGTGGGGCAGGGATCAGCTCTCCCACACACGGCAAGGATCTCCCCAAAAAGCAGAATTCCAAGGAAATCGGGCAGGAATTCCACACCCAGGGCTGTTCAGGCCACACCAGGCAAGAGCAGAACACTCAAACACACAACACACTCCAGCCTGCACCCACATCCCAGGCCCTGCAGCATTTAAAATGTCACTTCTGGACTTTTAGAGCCGCTCCAGACTCTCCCTCATTCATCGGGAATTTGTGGGAAAAGGTCTCCCCTCGAAGGCTGTCGAACACAAAGCTGATTTGATTATCCAGCGCAGACAGGTTTTCCCTTCGGGAAGGTCACATTTATTTAATTTAATGCAGAGTTATTCCATCCTGGGCCTGGCTGCAGGATATCCCAGCACCCCTGGATCATCCAGCCCAACATCAGCTCCTTCCCTCCACGTCACCGCTCCCATTTCCTTGCGCGTGGGTTAATGAGAGATAAAATTGACTATTAAACTTGATTAATGACGTTAATTTCAAAAGGTTTCATCTGAGGGCAGTGTTGAAGTTTAAATGGGACCAAACCAGCCTAAATCCTGCTGCCAACACTCAGTCTCCAAATGAAAATCCTGCCCTAAAGGATGACCTGTTGCTGCCATTTCAGAGTTAGCTACTATTAATTTAATGAGATTACTAAAAGTGCTACAGGAAATCGGGTGTTGGCTGACCCTCAAAATGAGTTTACCTCACTCCCTGCCCATTACAGAGCAGAAAACACAATTATTGCAGGAACTTGGAGCACCTCACACAAAACTGAGGAGTTGTGGGCGACAAACACTTCAATGTCAGACAAGCAGGTGGCAGAAAATTGGTTTTGCCCTTTGATTTACTTAAAATTCTGCAAAGAATCCAAAAGTTCAGGATCGGTTTGGAAATGATCCCCCTCAAACTGACTTTATTTCTGTCTTAATTATCCCCATCAGTAAAGGAAAAGGGAGCGGCGCTGTCATTCACTGTGACTTCCATCGCTTGTCAGAAGCGTCACTGCATCAACAAGAAGAGGCTATAATTAAGTTAATTGGGCTGTTTTTCACACCAAATCAAAGGCCAGGTTTTAAAAATACCTCACAAAGCTCGAGAAACCACCTCAAAACACCGCAGAGTAAAACAAACACACTTCTTTTCAAAAACTGGTAACACCGATGAGGGGTTTCGGCTTCCTAGAGAATTGTTCTGACTTTTAAAACCTTCCAAATATGACAAATGCACCCCTGTAAAAGAGCAGAGAAACAGAGACACCTCTGGTGATCCTCAGGTGTCCAAAGGGAGGGAGTAATCCCAATCCTAATTGAGGATATTGGCTGAATCCTAATTAACTTCCCACATTCCTCACTTCTGAAACTCCCAGACAAAGGCCGGGCATTTGGAAATTGTTTCTAATGACTGGCTGGCCATTAAGAGATCCATGAAAACTGATTTATTTTCTGCTGTAGAATTTAATTAAGCAGCAAAATATTCATTAGGAATGGGAAGAAAACCCAGCATACTCTGGACTGGCTAAGTTATATTAGTTCCTATAACCTGATGCAAAAGATAAAATTTATTTCTGTATGCAGGAGAAATATTCTGCATTTCTTAATCTGCTAAAATGAAACAGAGCAGAGTTTTCTTTTGGGTTTTTTTGGTTTTTTTTAAACATCTGAATGCCTCCCTGGAATCACTTACTTGGTAAAATAAATTATTTATTTGGTAAAATAAATATTTTTTTTATTTGATAAGAACCTGGCCACACAGGGTGACACCGAGCTGTGCTCCTAGGATCGAGGACAAGCTGGTAAATCCTCTCCCTGTGTCTAAAGCAGGGATCTGTGGGTCCCACACCCCATTCCTGTGAGGCACAGCCAGAAATGCCAACCCCTCAGGGACAGTGGCATTAAAGGGGTCTCCAACCCACCTGGATCAGCCTTTCATCCCAAATTCCATGAACTTCCTAGGGGAGAATCTGATCAGCAGCCCGAAAGAGACAATCAGTGCAGCTTTTGGGTTTGGGCCGTGCAAAGGGTGGTTGTGGTTTTGGGTTTGGTTTTTTTTTCCCTTTAAAGATGGAAAACTGGGAACAAAGGTTCCTGTTATACTGGGAAACACCAGATCAAACAGTCCCAGCAAAGGGTGAGCCAAACATACAGATGTCACCCTCAATCCTCCTGTTCCCAGTCCTGCTTTCAAGGCACTTTAAACACCCTTTAACTTGTCCCCAAACCCGCAGAAAACCAAGAACACCCCAGCAGCAGCTGCCATCTCTTCACATGGACCAAGAGGAGGAAAGCAGCACAGTCAGGGTATTGAAAATGAAGCTCCAAGCAGTGATAAATTAAAATTCAAAGGTATTGATAACCTGAAATGACCCCCCGGAGGTACCAGAGACACCAACACCGCTGTGTGTACCTCAGAATTATTCTCCTTTTAAGAGTTTCAAATCACATAAAACTCCAGCCCGAGTATGATCTCTGCTTTGTTTCATTTTTTAACCCTACAACAGTGAGCAATTCATTTTCTCAGCATTCCTCAAGAAAAGATGCAATTAAATATACGTAACAATCCAGGGAACTTCCACCGGTTTGGCTGTGGGCAGGCAAAGAGCTAAAAACACATTCGGGGTTCAGATGCCAACACCTGGGCTGATTTGAAATCCCTCTCATAATCATCTCACAGAAATATTCCCTGAATGCAAAACTACAACAGGAAGGGTTATTAGCACATATAATGTGTATTTTTTACTAACATTCTGTGTCTTTATTACTAATGTTATGTGCCGTTTTGCACAGTTATGTTCACTACATCTAAATTATTCCATTAAAGAAAGCCAGGGGTTGAGTCTCACTTTGAAAACAATCTCCTACCAATTCCCTACGAATTTCCTGAGGGAAAAGAGGGATGTTTTTATAATCCCAGCAGGATCCCCTCAGGGGTGGCCAGAGGGAGCTCCAAGTGTGGAATCTCCTGCAGACAAGGGGTGGGACAGCAAGCAGAGACCAACCAGTCCATGAGGAAAACGAACACCCAGAATATTTGTTACAGTCCAGAACTATTCTATAGGAAGTCATAATTCCATTAAAAAAAAAATAAAGTACCAATCGTGGGGAATAAACACCTGTAACTCATTTTTAGTCTAACCCAGCTGAACCAAACCTCCAGATAAAGGGCAAAGGCAAACCAATAAAACAAGATAAATACAGAGCAGGCCTTTGGAGAAAACGGCTCCAGCTGATCTTTAAAATCTGATCCCAATTCAGCAGCCAACGCTTCCTTACCCATTTGATGGGATTTTCCCTGGTAAACCCTGCAGTAGGAACTGGTCATGTGTTTGCAGAGGCCACTCAAACAAATCCAGGGCTCATTAGTACCTGGTGAGGATCCAGCTTAATGAGAGCCTGTCCATCCTCCAGCAGGGCCCAGAAACAATCCCTGCAGAGCAAACAAGGAGGATCTGAGAAGTCCTGCTGTGTTCAGGACTGAGATCAGGGTTACAAACCTCATTTTAGAGCTTTCCATCATCTGCAGTTCAGCACAATTTGAACAGTGTCTTACCAGGACACTTCGTTTGGGATCATGCTGTTGCTAACGAGCTGACACTCATTTCATGGGATTAAAGGCTGTTTAAAGGTTTTAGCAAGTTACCCAAGGTCCTAACAGCTGCTCAGGAAGGTTACCAGCTCCTGAGAGGATGGAGGAACTCACAAAATCAGCCCCAGACTGGGTTTTTTAAATCCACCTCAGCGGATGTGATGAAATAACCAAAGAAAAACACCTGAACAAGGGTGGGAGGGACAGAAAAATCAAAGTTACCCCACACAGACACCACCCCCAAATCCAACAGCAGGATAAAACACAGAGCTCAGGACCAAGCCTAGAGCTGAAGTGACTCTGCCAAAGGTGAAGAGCGCTCCCAAACATCCCCTGTGCACAGGCAGCAGCTGTGATCCACACTCACCTCCTCCAAAGCCTTGGACTCAAGGCACTGCTGCGAAAAGGCAGCTCCAGCTTTTCCAAACAGACACCACAGACTCCTCCTGATGGTGGGGGATTCAATAACTCCATTTTCCCAAGCTCTGGGGAGATCAGAATTCCCCACTTTAATATTTTCATCACCTTAATACCAGAAGTGACCTGGAAGAGAAGGAGAGCTCTGATGCTCTCTGCATCCCCGCCCTCTTGACACAGAAATGATCTTACTCCAGATTCCCTGGGAAAAAAAGGGATGTGGAAAAGCTCAAGCACTACCTCACATCCCACCTGTTTTCATGGAATGCTTTTAAAAACCTCCCAGGCTCACCACTTCATGACCATAGGTGATGATCCTTTACCTTTCCAACAGGTTCCACATTAATTCCACTTCCGTGGCTCCTGGAATTGTCCATTCCAGCATCAGGAAAGCAGCACCGGACACGTTCCACCTTCCCCCTCAACACCTGCCTGTTGTCACCTCTCGAAATTTAAGACAGACAAAGCTTTTAAGCATCAGATATGTTTATTAGACAATTCCAAAAGTCAGTTTTTAGTAGGCAACTTGGCAAGAAAAGCAGAACGTATTCGAACGCCCGTGTTTTAATCCTTCATGATCTCGAGGATACGGCAATCACAGGAGATAAAAAAACTTTACAAAAAGTACAAAAGCACTGCTTTCATTTCCCCACGACAGGAAACAGGGTTAGTGGACGAGGAAGCTTTGGAAAACGCAGCCACGGATTTCCAGCTGATCCTGGAGCACAGATCTTGCCGTGCGATCACAGAAATCAGCCTTGTGCGGAAGTTTAAGGCACTTTGGATACACAGCATTCACTTCCACACAGGAAAACCATTCCAGAGAAACCACAGAAATCCCCACTGCGGGGGTGGGACAGAATTCCCACTACAGACCAGCAGAGCTTAGCGGCAATGAAGCTCTGGAGAACAACAACAACAACAAAAACCCCACTGAAATGTTTTTTTTTTTACCGTATTTGATCACAAAGTAAATTTGCTTTACAGAGGTTAAGGGAGATCTCCACGATTCCAGCACGATTTTAAACATTAAATGTGATGAAACCCGCGTGACGTTCACATTAGGGATTAGTGCACGTAGCTACTTCCAAACAACAATAATAATAATAAAAATAATAATAAAAAAGCATTGACCTTCTCCACTCGACACCCACCAACCACAGCCCAAAGGGGATACAGTACAATGGGAAAATTTGGCAAAAAAAGCAATTTAAAACAGCATTTTCTGGTCCTCCTGGTCACTTCAGATTGTCCTTGCTCACTGTTCCTGTCACACGCTACAGCAGAGCCCACAAAGAATGATTTATTTTAAGGAAAAATTCAATCCCAGCCGGTTTTCCTCCCCAAAATTCCATCAGTAATTGAGTCGTTTTGTGGGTTTCTACGGCAGCCCTTGGGACATAAATGGAGTGAAAGCTTCCCAGGGCCCAGCCCCAATCCAAGAGGAGGTAAATGGAATCGTTAGCCATGGCATTAAGAATTTATCACCAGGCACTGACTGGGTTTTATTTCACTGTTTCGCTTCATTATTTGACTGAAAAATGCCACTGTATAGGGAAAAAAGGCATCTGCTTTAAAATCAAAGCAGGTTTAAACACGGAATTAAGTTTAATCAAAAAAAAACCTTTGGTTTATCGTTAAAACAATTTCCCCAGTTCCAAGAGATTTCATCCAAAGCGGGAAGAAGACACTCAGATAATTTGTTATTCCCAGGGTTTTTGTAAGTTCACCCTGCTGTGCCCTGGACGGAGCATTAACATCCAGGAAAAAAATTATCCTTTAACATAAATTCCTCTTTTAGCAGGAGACAGCCTGGAAACCCTTCAATATATAAAATACAGCTACTCAACTGCTCGCTCTCACACAGCTGGAATTTCCATTGAAAACATGGAATTAACCTTCCTGAAACTCCATTTTCCATTCCTGCTTCAGCCTCAGCCCGTGGCTGGGGACCACAGAATTATTTCTGTCCCCGTTTCAGAGTGCTGACGTAATTAATCACTGACCACTCCCTCAATTCTTACAAAACTAAAGTAATAAAATGATATTTGCTCAAGTGTAATTGTTTAAATGCTTGCTAGGATAATGCTACTTTAAAATATAGTGTTTTAATGTAATAACAACCTTCTTCCAGACAAAAAAAAAAATATATATATATAGGAGCTGAAGAAGTGTGTTTTAAAAGCAAGGAGGAAATAAGAAATCCTACCCAGCAGAACACTCAATTCCTTGCGATTCACAGCCATAAAAATACAGAGCTGAAGGCTAAATTGTGATTTTTAACTGTCCTGAGGGTAGCTTCTCCCCTTGTGAACCTTCACAGAAGTCATGTCAGCTTTAAGATGCATCAAAATATTTTATTCCCCAAATGCAGCCACCATTTTTGAACTGAGTAGGTGCCTAAAATATAATTTGTGGGGAGAAAATGATCTTTAAACAAACGTAACTGGAAGGGGTTTTAGGCAGGGTTATTTTCTTTTGCTTTCATTAGGGAGTAAGAGATGACACCGCTTTCATTTGGCTTTATATCATTAAGAAAAATAACTTTTTTTTTCCTCAAAATACAATTAATGAGATGTAAATGAAATATTAACTCAATTAAAGCAGAAAGATTGATCGAGTTGAACAATCCAAATCAGGATAATCTTTGTATTATTCTTTGATTATGTGATTAAAAACCCAGCAGGAATAGTGAGCAAGAGCTCAATGACACTGCAATCAATCCAAAAATTGATGCAAATAGAGTGAAAACCAGGTAAAACTGCTGATGTTTTGTAAACTTCTTCGAGGATAAATCCGTAATAATCCCAGATTTTAGTGACTACTTCAAGCCAACTGTCAGCAAGGTCCCTTTGGCTGAAGTGCACTTAAAAAAAAAAGGCAAATTATTACATGATAACGTAAAGCCACGTGAATTTTGTAACATTCCACGCACATTATAACATCTATACATACACACAGAACAGGGGAGACGGGAGGGGGAAGAAAAAATAAAAAAAAGCTGTAAAATATTCAAAATTACCAGCACCACAGAGAGCTCCTACCACTGCTCCCAGCTAAAGTCATCTCCTCTGCCAAACACAAGGAAAAAGCCTAAAATAGTAAGGAAAATGACTGCATTGCCAGCCAGCACCAGGCCACAGGCTCCCCATTTGATCTGAAATGCAAGAAACGGAACAGTCAAAGCAGTTCTTGGAAGAGACGCTCAGGGCAGTTATTTCTAGGCATTAGATCAGCTAAAATACTTTAGAAAAACAAAATAAAATCAAAATACTACGGGAAGACGCTAAAAGCGGGAAAGGCACACAACAAATAACGCAATTTGTGTGACTAATTATTCAATTAGCAGCCAATGGTGTCACTAATAAAACACTTCAGCCAAGCTACTGCTAGGGTTTAGGAGAAAATGATGACTTGCCTTGCAAATCATTAAAACACACCTAAATCAGGGAGAAATCTGGTGAAACAAAATCCAAAGATCTCCTTTGAAATAAGTAACAGGCAGGGAAAACGTGGATTTAAAGGTAAACAGGTTGTTTCGTTGTTTTGGTTTTTTTTAATGAGATGCACAAGTAATTCACTTGAACAGCACAAGTAATTCACTTAAATAAGCAACATTTACTCTTAAAATACACGACTAAGAGTTCCCTCTCGTGGTTGTTCTGCTGCTGCCAGGCCACAACTCCAAAATAAAAATATCAGGGGATTTGGGCATCACAAGTAAATCCGGAGCAAGTCCACAAAACTGAAAAGGACTGCAAGTGAAGGGGAAAACCAAGGGGACTCAGTAAAACACCACTGGGGGGTCGGGACAGCGGGAATTCTTTGCTTTTTAGACAAATGTGACCAAAATCCCACCACTGGAGAGCAGCTCAGAAAGCAAAGGGGAAAGAAAAGAACTCGGGCAGAGTTTCCTCAGGCTTTGAGGGGTAAAGCTTGGGAAGTGCTCTGAGAGCCACAGGGGCAGCTCTGGAAGCTTGGCCTCTTATCTTTTAACTCCTACCACTCCCCACGTCTGCAGCATCCTCAGTGGAGAAAGCAGACATTTTCCAAGAGAAAATTCAGGAATCTGGAGCAAGAAGTGATGCAAAGGGTCACGAGACAGAGAGGCATGAGGTGGAGGAGGAGTTATTATCTTGTGTTGGACCAAAACAAGGCTGAAGGGGGGGAAAACAGCTAAAAACTTCTCAGTCATGTGGGGTTTTGGGGTTTTTTCAGCCCAAAAAGGCAAAATTTCAGTGGATTATTTTCACCTGGAAACAGCACAACAATGAAATGAAATGAAAGCGGGACTGAAGATGATATCCCGTAAGTGGTGACTGAGAATAAAAAAAAATCAGCAAGGACTTACTGCTTCCACCCGTGCAAGGATGATAGGAAGTCCAAAGGCAGAGACGACGATTCCCGTGGTGAAGAAATAGGCCAGCTCCCTGCAGGCACTGCTGGCTGCATCGCTGTCATCACCCACTCTCTTGGCAATGAAGTGGGGAATGGGGCAGAGGAAGTAAAATATTAACACAAACAGGGGCCAGTACACACTGGGCAGGGGGGGGAAAAAGAAATGCATCGTCAGTTAAAACAGACACTTCAATCAGAAAGTTGGTGCAACACTCCTAACCCTACTCTGTGGATCCATCAGAAGTCTCCACCTCGTTCTCCCCGCGCTGACAGAGCAGCATCCACCCTCTCACAAGAGCAAGCGTTGATTTATTTCACTTTTGCGTTCAGCTCTGAATCGTTTTGCTGATTCAGCTCCGACCACAGAGGGAGCAGGGAATGCACTGGAGCAGCTTTCCCAAATCACAGGGATGAGGCAGGCACACACCCTCGCATCTCATCCGTGTGCCAGAGCTCTCACGAGCCTCCTCGGGATCTCTAAAGCGTTTACAGACACGGAATCACGGAATTACAGAACAGTTTGGGCTGGAAGGGAACCCAGAGCTCATCCAGTTCCAGCCGCTGCCACGGGTGGGGACATCCCAAATGGAAACTTGAGGGAGGAGGACTGGTCAAAGAAACGGGAAATTAAGGAAAATGCTCGGGTGAGATTAAAATAGCGAGGTGGCACCGCTCTTCCTGAGGCAGCATACAGCTGCTCCAAGTCTTTTTATTTTAATGGAAATGCAAATACCGCCTAAGGAAGTGATGTTTAGTCACAACAAAGCGCCACGTGCCAAAAGCCTGGAAGCGGGGCGGGGGGCGACTGCAGGAGGAGCCAAACAGCTCCATTAAATGCGAGAAACGCCTTAATCAATGGATTTTAAACAGGAGAAGCTTTGCCAAGGGCGCCGGCCCGCTCACCCGTAGTACTCCAGGGCGCAGCCCAGCATGAGGAAGGTCAGCCCGATGGCTCCGCTGAAGGACAGGGCCACGAGAGCTGCAACAGCACAGGGCGGGCGGTGAGGCACGGCCGCCGCACCGGGCATCCCCCCGGGGCACCGCCAACCGCCTCACCGGCAGGCCGGGCATCCCTCAGCGAGGGCCGGGCACCACCTCCCCCGGTGCCGGGCATCCCTCCCCGCCATTCCCGGCCGCCCAGCCCGCGCTGAGGCGCTGCCCGGGGCGGTTCCCTCACGGCGAGCCCCCGGTACCTTTCACGCCCGCCATGTCCGGGCTCCGCTGGCACCGCGCGACTTCCGCCCTCTGGCCCCGCCCCTTTCCCCGCGTCACGTGACCGAGCCTTTAAAAGGGCGGGCAGCGGGCGGGAGCCCATCTTCCCGCCCCGCCCGCGCTCGCGGCGGTGGGCGGGGCGTCCTGAGGGGACGGTCTCGGGGTGGCGTTTAACGCGCGTAACCCTCGCAAATAAACGCGTTCGTTTTAATGTATAAGCACTGTGTGGGTGTAATGAATGTATGTGCGTGCGCGTTCAATTCGTGTGTGTGCGTAAGAAGCGTGTATTTGCGCGCAGCCGCGATTTGAATCCATAAACACCGCTTTGAGGAGCCCCCGCCCCTCAGGCGCTGCTGTTTTGTTGGGTACTCCTGAAAACCTGTTTTCACCCCAAAAAACGGAGCCGGGCTCTCGTTTGTCTCAAGCAGGGTCACCTCAGGGCCTACATCATCCACCCTTCTGCTAACGCACACTAAGAAAGGCAAAGGTATTTTTTTAAAGCCGTGTTTTTCAAGCTTTGGATTTTTTGAGGTGATACTTTAGAATTCCCATTTTTGACCCGAGAAGCCTTTTTGCCCCAACCATGGCCTTTCTACCCAGGAATATTATTAATTCAGCGATGGCCTTTTTGCCCCAAGAATGGTCTTTTTGTCCCAAGATGAACTTTTTTGCCCCCAAACCAGCATTTTTTTCCCCCCAAACAACCTTTTTTTTGACCCAATAACAACGTTTTTGTCTCAAGAAAAGCCTTTTAGAGGGAGATTTTGCACAACTCTTTCAATAACCCTCCCCAGGGAGCTTTTCTTCAGATACCTCCCTCCTCAGCTTTTCTCTTTACATGTTCCCTGATCTGTATTTTTTCCCATGTTTCTTTATTTTAAATTACTTTGAGCCAGAGGGCTTATTTAAAAAGGCTTAATCCACCAAATGCTTAAAAAAAATAGAAAAATTTGGGTTCCCTGGCTTGCTTGGCTGCAGGTCTCTGAGGGCAGTAGCCTAAGGACGGTAATTCCTTTCCAAATTGTTTCCAAATAATTTGGGAAAAACACCTGGAATGCAAACCCGGGGATAATAACAACACTGACCCGGCCAGGGCTCACCACCCCTCACACAGGAGCAGATGTGGGACTTGAACCTCGTGGTCCCAAGGACAAAAGATACCTGGATATGTTAATTTGAGCTTTTTAATGTATATACAAATGTTTTAGACCAGTCACAAGTTCATCGAGTATATACCGTATTTACAAAAATTACAATAATTTAGTCAAACAGTAAACCTGAACGTTGATAACCTCTGTCACTACCAGATATGACAAGAATGTTTTTTGTTTGTTTTTTGTTAACTATTTGGATATACATACGTCCTAATACTTTCATGCATCCATAAAAACATTAGGGATGGAAGTAATCAAAGCTTAAGTGGGGTAGAGGGTTGTGGGTTTTTTGGTAAAGTTTAATGGTAGATTTGTATTTTGTGAATGGATGAGTACCCAGCGTTATGTGCCGTGACAAACTCGATACAAAGCTAATGAGGTTTTCATCATTAAAAAAAGTACGTTGTAGTAATGAGATCCTTTTTTTATTATATAGGCATAGGTCACAATATCTACAAATGTGGATGAGAAACAATAAACCAACAAATCACAGGAACATGATTCACATTCCAGTTACCTCTTTAAATAAGACAAGCACATACTGGATCAAAACATTAATAAATAACATCCAGTTTGTTACTATTATCTTAAGGTCTTTTTTTTTTTATATAAAAGGAGACCTATGTGTTGGTTTCACATTTTCAGTTAATGGCAGTAAATAATGGACCAGTACAACAAAAGGATGAGTTTTATACAGAAAGCCATGTACTTTGACACGCTGTCTTTGCAGTAATAGCTTTGCCACTTGAAAATGTAAGTGCAACAAGTAGTGGATTGTCTTGAAAAACCACCAGCCTTAAAGACTCACATCCGATGGCAACCTGTTCCTGAGGCAGGAAATACAGATTATTTCCTGCCCATCTTCTGAGTATCCCTCAAATACAGATAGGTGTTGGTAAATAAACTGCTAGCTTTAGCTACTCTACAAAGGAACAGAATTTGGGGTGAAGTTTGAATTTGAACTCGCTTTTGAACTAGGAAAGCTGCTTCAGCTTCAGCAACAGAGAGGTTTCCTTGTGGTGTTATTGCTTTGGTCCAATATAAAACTTTTAAGATAATCAATTTGCACTGCAGTGACCTCAGAAATCAGACCTGGTCTGTGGATGTCGGTGCGACAGCTCGTACACCAGGATCTGAAAACTGAAGTTGCAACAGGTTTCAGCCTGCCAAGAGCCTCGGCCAAGTGCTCTGGAGCTGATAAAGGCATAAAGGTGATGCAAGTGGGCTGGACAAAGTTCTGAATCCTCAGGAGGGGAAGTGTTACCTAGAAGCCGGGAAGTTTCTAAACCTTTCCAGCAGAATTTTGAGTTGTTGCTATTTCCTGGATGGTTTCAAGCTGCCGATGAGTACCACGGGAAGTGCAGCACGTGCTCGTTCCTCACTTGGGCAAGGTGGATCCACCTTTCCCCCCCCAAAACTGCTGCTTAACAAACCAGCGAGGGGCTGTAGAACCAAGGGCTGGTTGCTTGCTTTCCAAAGCCCTTGCTGAGGAATTCTGCCTGCACGTTTCACTGCGGGGCTGCGAGGTGAAGCACGGCACTGATGCAAAAGCAGCGGGCGGCTGCCACGCTGACCCAACCCAGGATTCAGCTTTGGCTCCGTTCAGCCAGACTACGCTAGATGAGCGATTAAGCAGCAAATGGTGACTGTTGGGAGTACGCCTAAACCACAGCTGAGCACTTCAACTGGATAATTCCATCCAAACCCAGGAGAAAAAAAAACCCACACATCAAACTTCGGGCCTCACTGGCAGCTGTTGAACACAACTGAAGCGCTGCCATATCACACCTCACCAAAAAAATTAAAAATAATAATAAATAAAGTAGGAAATTCACCAGCTACACTTTGTTGGAGACAGACCAATCCCACCTTTTCCCAGTATGTGTTCTCTCTTGTCCCACTGGAATCCAAAATAAAATGGAAAAGTTAGCAGAAACTGCAACCCCGTGGCTCTGGTAGGGCGAGCCAGGTGGCCAGAGTTCCTCTGAGCTCAGGATTCTGGAGACAAGTGTTAGGAAACCTTTCCCATGTTCTTCGTGATAAATATTAGTCTCTTAGTTTTCTGAAACTTCCGAATTTCCAGCCAGAGTTTGGTTGATCTGTGACGTTTGTGACAAGGGACTATGTAAGCACTAGCACGGGTCTGGAGTGGAGGCTGAGAAGGTACCTAATACAAGGGTTTTTGTCCTTGGTTTTCAAATTCTGACCAGGCATCGTTTAGCTCCATAAATATCATCTTTGCATATTGTTCATATGGCTGCCCAGTAGCCTGGAATAAAAACAGAGAGAAAAGAGGGGTATCAGAGCTCCCAAACCCTACCCCAACAGCCAGCACGTGAGCAGATTCCCAAACAGTTCCATGAGTTTTTGCTTTTTCCTTGACAAAAATAAGCTGCTCTGGAGGGCTGCTTTCCTTAGGAATTTCTTGGCTTTGCTGCTCCTCGGAGCTGACAACCCCCAGAGTGGGATAAAGCGCGGTCCCATGGGCGTAACAAATGTAACCTTCCAAGTAATAAATATAACCTTGGCATTGGGAGAGGAATTTTACCTGTGTGGCAGGGGAAGAGCTGCCACCTGACGCAGTTCCTGGATGAAATCGGAATTCCTGCAAACCTCGGGCGGCCCACATCCTCCCGAGCCTTGAGGCTCTCAGGGCCTCCATTCCCTGCCAGGTGGAAGCTTCCTCCTCCCCGTGGTGTCCCAGATGGAGTCGCTGCTCCCTGGCCAGCAATTGGCAGCAGCCAGAGCAGGAGCCACAAGCTGGGCAATCAAACATGCTGATGGTTTCATTGTAGGAGCTGGATTTGGATCTCCTTCAGCAGCAGAGCGGCTGAGAGTCAAAGTGAGGGCGACAAAAGCTCTGAATTTCTGCTGCTTGAAGCAGCAGGTTCCAGGCACAGTCCTGGGGCTGGGATTGGTTTCACAAAACCCCTGACTGGTCTGGGTTGGGAGGGACCTTAAATACTAAATGGTTCCACGGGCAGGGACACCTTCCACTATCCCAGGTTCCTCCAACCTGGCCTTGAACACTTCCAGGGTTGAGTTTAGAGTTCACAACTTTCAGAAACCAGCACAAATCTCGAGCTCCCCCCTTCTACAGCCCAGTGATCCCATCCCATCTAATCAAGGAGGTGGAGGCGGCCCAGCCTTACCTTGTCGGGGTGAACAACGAGCACAGCTCGCCTGTACACCTTCTTCACCTGCTCTGGAGTCACCAGGTCTGCCATACTCACAGGCTTCCACTTGGTCTCCCCTGCCCACAGAACCGTGTGCATGGTGGACAGCAGCGCCCTGATATTCCTCTCCTTGCCCTCGATCCACTCCAGCACCTGCAGAAAGGAGTGCAGGTCTCTGTTTATGTCTCGCATCAGATACTCCACCTGGACAATTGTCACCCTGGTTTTCCTGAGTTTTGTAAAGCCTTCTACTTGTTCATAAGATGGAGTCAGTTTCTTTAGTTTCTGCACAGTATTAGGAGCAGTTTTCGCTTTTCTCACACATGGGAACATAAACAAATCTTTTGGTTTTGTTCCCTGTCCTTTGTTTACATATTTCTAGCTGAAAAAAAAAGGAACTGACAGCTGGTCTGGCCAGTGAGGTGAAAGGTAGTAACCCCAGAAGCCAATCCACAACCAGACCCACAAATGTATAAAAGTGTAAGAAATAAATAAGCTGAGGCTGCTCTTGAGGAGCAACTCTGCACTGCAGACCTCTTGTCTCCATGTTATCTCTTTGCGTGCCACTACCACAATGTTTCTTCATTTGAATAGCTGTGACCCCAGGGAGCATCTTAAACTTCTTTCCATGCTGTAGAAAACCTTCAGAAAACCTCCATCTAATTGTCATTAATTTTTATATCACTACTTGAAAGTTAAGACAGACTTTGAGCAACATCCCTGCTAGAAACACTGACATAGTAATGCTTGATGTCAAAAGACAAATTAGGTCTTCAGCTGTCTGGTTCTTTAGCAAGGTTAATTGCACACTTAAACTAAGCTCAGCTAAGCTAAACTGTAAATGTGAAAACCAAAGCATAAATAGATTTTACAGATGCAGGCTGAGCTGCCCCAATGAAATAAAAGCGCATCAGAGCGAAGAGAATTATATTGGAGAGGCCAAATCAGCTGGGAGCTTCAGTAACTCGACAGCTTTTGTGGGGATAAAAATGGGAGCTGGGAAAACTCCTGCCCACTCCAGGGCCTGACCTCTGTCTGTCAGGCTGTTGTGGCTGATGGAGGTGTTCAGCAGAGATGCTGTCACTTCCCAAAGGTTAAAACCTTTCCACAAGGCTAAAAGCAGGGAATTTTGAGAGGATCATTCTGTTTTCTAGAACTCTGCTTGGGCTTTTGCTGCAGCTTTTCCTCTGAGCTCTCTCTCCTTCTGTAATTCCAATTCGTGTTCTCGTGCTTCACATACAGAGCAGGACAGACTGAATTCCCTTCCCTTTCATAAGGGATCTGCAGTTTGGCAATTTATTGAGGAGAGGTGAGAGAATCCCAAAGCAGGCAGGATTAACGAGGCAGAGGATTAGCTCGATTAGCTGTGCCTGCTAATCAGGGCTGGAGTGCTGTGGGAGAGCAGCAGCCCAGACAGTGACACTGAGCAAGCCATTGTTGATGTGGTCCGGTTGGGGACAGAAACGTAACCTTGGAGTGTTAAATCTGTGGAGGACATTGAATGACTGGGAGAACATCACCAAGAATTTTGCTTACTTTTAGTTTTTCAGGGTCCATCTCCTTTGCCATTTCTTCTTTTCTCATCTCAGCTATTGTTTTGGGGCCCTTCTTGTCCTTGTGAGCATTAAACCCTTGACCGGATAATAAATCTTCGAAATCTGCAGACACTTTTGGCTTGGAATCTTGAAAACCGAGAAGATTCGAAGTTATTATTTATCACGGCACGGGTGCATTTAACACTGGCTTTCTACATAAGATACATCCTTCGGTTAATCACATTAACAATCTCCCGGTGCTAATGAACGTGCAGGCTCTCATGGAAGATGTTACTTAATGTTACTTTTAAGTTGTTGTTATTATTATAGAATCCCAGGACGGTTTGTGTTGGAAGGGATCTTACAAGTTCATCCAGTTCCAACCCCCTGCCGTGGGCAGGGACACCTTCCACTCTCCCAGGCTGCTCCAAACCCCATCCCGCCTGACCTTGGCCACTTCCAGGATTCTTCCGGAAGCTCATTTGGAACACAGGACTCCCTAAACAGCACCAATTTACCACTTGGGACAGCGTAAAAGCACCGAACCATCACCGTGCCCGCCTCGCTGAGCCCTAACCCGCAAACCAAACCGATGTCACAGCACCCAACCCTTGGGGCTCCACCGCTCTTACCCACGTTAGCAGCTCCTTTCCCGCGCTCGCCCTGCGCTCCCGCGGCCGAGAAGCTGACGTTGTAGTTGGGCTTGTTCTGGGGGGAGGCGTGGGGCGCGCCGGGCTGGCCTTTGGCCTGTGCCCCCTGCCAGCCGTACCCCGCGCCCTGCTGCCACCCGCTGCCGCCCATGGGCTGCGGCGACGGCTTCTGGGGCGACGGGGGGAACCCCCCGCCCATGCCCGTCGGCGTGGTGGGCTTGCTGGCGAACGAGGGGCCGCCTGCGGGGAGCAACGGGGGGGAATTAAAGCGGGGAACCCGTCCGGGCGAAGTCTCCCTCCACCGCCCCGGCTTCTGCTTTCGGCTCCGCCGCCGATTTTTTTGCGTCGTGGCTTCTGGCCCGTGGTTGCTGTGCTGGGGTGTTGGTAGGGCAGCACCTGGCTTTGGGGGTTTGAGGAACTGGAGGCGGCTCGGGGAATCGGGGAGAGCTGGTTGTAGCTAACAAGGAGCCACAGCTCGGTGTGGATGGTGGCAGCATGGAATGATGGAACGATCAGAGCCAGGAGGGACCTCAAAGCTCATCCACTTGCCACTAGCCCAGGTTGCTCAGAGCCCCATCCAGCCTGGCCTTGAGCTCTCCCAGGGGTGAGGAAGCTCTCTGGGCAGCCTGTGCCAGTGCCAGCGGCGTGCTGGTGTTGTTGAGATCGCGTCTCCTCACGCTGTGCTGGTTGAAACCATCCACAGAGCTGTGTCCCAGCACCTCGTTGCTTTAGGGGACGCTCCTCTGGCCCTGGTTGTGTTTGTGGGAGGTACCCAGTGTCAGTGTTTTATTATTTCACACTGACACCCGCACTCAACTCCCCGCTCGGAATTGTGTCATGGAAACTGGATGAAGTGCTTTCGATTTAGTCACGACCGACAGAAATGTGCTTCAATACCCCGGGGATGCCGAGCCGTTTGTTTTTAAACCCCAGCACCCTCCTACAGAATGCGTGTTTCGAAAGGACCTCGGGGGCTCTGACGTGGGGCTTGGCAGCCTTTTTGTTTTGCTCCTGCAGAGCAGCCTGAAATCCAGCAGAGGGAACCGGGAAACCGAATTCCAGACCCTTGCTGGGACTGACGCAAAGGGGAAAACAAACATCGCACCGAGCCGCAAGGGCTCGCGAAGAGCTGAGGGCAGCAACGAAGGCAAGGAAAAAAAATCCATTTACCACACTCAGACAATGCTGGGCGTTAAGGAAAGCTTCGATAATTTCTCAGAACTGCCTTTTAAACATTGGAATTGAGCGTTTGCTGAGTGTTGTATGACATAAAACAAGGGGGGAAAGCTTTTCTAAGCAGTCAAGCTTTGTAGCTGCCTGCAAATACCCCACCTTTAGACAATGCTGCAAATTAGAGGCAGATCGATTCCACAGCTTTTCTTGCAAAGCAGGAAAATGAGTCAGGTCTGGAAGGAAGCAATTCCTCAAGAACCCCAGCAGCTTTGCAGAGCCAAATCCTCCTCCCAGGCCTGCAGCAGCACTTGAGCACCGAGCATCCTCAGCCAGAGCGTGTTTGGACTTCCCAGAGGTTGTGCTTTGCAACCCATGGAGCCTGCTGAGCTCCCTGCACGTCGCCAGCGCGTTTTTGTGACCGGGGATCAGGAAAAGCAGGGATTTGTGAGAGTTTACAGAGAATCAGGCAGAAGGGAAAGCCTGGCAGCAGCACTGTCAGGCAGGTGGGTTGAGAGGCCCCACACATACCAGGCTGCTCAGCCCTTTTCTCTGAAAAGAATGCTGGTAATTTGTTATCTTCCCTTTTTTAATGAGGGATGCAAACCTGCTAAACTCGCTCCAAGGCTTCCCAGATCAGCAAATGGATCCAGTGTTTGGGGTTTAGCCTGATGAGTGGGAGTGCTGTGGAGGGATCCTGTAGGGCTGGTGGCAGCAGACTTACTTCCCATTCCTAGACCACCTTAAAAAGGAAAAAATACAATAAAATAAATACCTATAAAAAGAAAAAAAGAACATTTTTCCTCCTGTTTGATGTGAGAGCAGCTCTTCCCCAGTGCTCAGCCACATATTAGAAGGCTGCTATTAAAATTGAGTGCACCACTGTCAGGTTCCTCAGCAGCCTCAGACTTGTTGCACTCCCACTCCCAATTAGCAGCAGCGGCAGGAACGTTCCCAGACTGTCTGCACTGCCAGAGGAATTGTGACACACGGGGGTATTTTAAGAACTGGGAGCCTTCAGGAAGCAACTTCGGGAGGCCATACACACTCCCCCGAGATTAGAAAGGGTCGTGCAGTCGTTTAGTGACATCCTGGGAGTGCGCAGCCGTTCCCAGGTTTTTCCAATGCCTCCACATGGAATGGAACAACCTCTGGACCTCACCTGTGCTGCTCTGGCCTCTTGAGGAAACAAACACAGAATTTTTTTTTTTAATATGGAAATCTTTAGAGGGAACTGTTCTTTGCAATCGCTGCCAGTGTTTTCCCCCTGCCTCTCCCCTCTCAGAGCTCCTTAAAGGTTGGGATTTTTGGGGTTTTTTTGCTAACTGATGCCTTGGGAAGGCTGACCTGGAACAGAGACTGGACAGGGCTAGAGAATAACCTAGATATTTATTAAAAGGCCTTAAAGATACACCTTGAGCAGGACAAGAGCCTGGCCAGGGCTGCACCCAAGGTGGACACAAAATGGGCAAAAAATTGACACAAAATGGGCCCAAAATGGACCCAAAATGGACACAAAATGGGCAAATGGTAATGAGGTCTCACACTTTGATAAGTTTTGGTCCATTTGCACATTGGTGTTTAATTGTCCCATCCCAGCTCCAGGCTGTGAGCTCCCATCCCTCTCGTTCCTCCCTCCAGCCACCCTTGTTTGTGCTTTGGGGCTGGAAGTTGTCCTTGGTGTGCAGCAGGAACAGGATTTGTTTTGTGTGGCTGCTGTGAGCAGAGAGCTGAGTGACGCTGAGTGTGAGCTCAGAGCTGCACCTGGGCAGCGCAGAACATGGAACACTGCAAAGATAAAACTTGAGGCATCGTAACCACCCCGAATTTTATGACACATACCTGTTTTATTGGGCCAGTCCCAACCACTGGAAACGTCTGGTTGGATGGAAACCGTCGGAGTGCTGGAAGCTAAAGAGAGAATGATTGAAATCAGGATCTCAAAGCAGTCCAGCAAAACCAGCATGGCCCAGTGCCCACCAGGAGCCACTGGGGCTCTACAAAGCCTGAGAACCTCACATGGGAGGTGGCTCTGCCCACAGCAAAGGGCTGGAACTGGGTGATCTTTAAGATCCCTTCCAACTTCCCAGGGAGATAATCCCAAGGAGCATGTGTTAGATGATCCGGCACCAACAAATCCGTGGCTGAATGTGTTTCAGACAGGGCTGCACATTAAATTTTGAGGTGAGAAGGAGGAAATTAAGGAACTTTCAAACAAAGAGAAGAAAATTCCTTCTCTTCAGTCGAATTCTGCTGTGAATTTGGTTAGGGTTAGTACCAGAGTTAAAGAAAGTTGGTGCCTGCAAATAAAGTCACCAAAGGATGTGTTTTCTCTAAATATGGCTGTGTTTAGAGCAATTCATGGTAGTCTGGTTCAAAGGAGACCTCATAACCACAGGAATATGTGGGCAGACATCCCTCTTTTTTTTTTAAATTTATATAAATAGCCTATTAATTAAGTCTAAGACCTGAGCAAAACCCATCCTACCACACTTCAGATGCTGAATATACTTTAAGTCCGGAGACAAAAAGCTCTTTCCTCTTTCGTGGGCTTTCTGTGGTTTAGAGTGGCTTTACGGGAAGCATCAGCTTGCACTTAATGGTTCCATTTCTATTTCAAAGCAACGTTTTACATTTATTTAAACGCCCTGGAAGAGCCTGCCCCTTTCTTACCCATGTGAAAGGGATCGCTGTGCACAGTTGGTGAAGGGCTTCTTGTAGCTTGAAGGAAAGGATCCCCGGGGACAGCCGAGGAGCCAAGGAAGGAGCCCAGGAGGTCTGGACCGGTTTGCTTGGGGCTGCTCCCAAACGGATCAAAGGCAGCGGCTGTGGAAACATGTTTGAGAAAACGGAATCGTTAACTTGCACCAGGAATGTGCTTCAGGCTAAGGGGAGAGGAAATCTGATCCTGCAGGTAGCAAAGAGGAGGCGGCCCGAGAGCGCGGGGGAGCAGCTGGAGAGCATCCATATCCCAAATTCTGGGCACCTAAAGAGCCCCGTGACTTGGTCGTGGCAACAAACTGACCCCATCTCTCTTTTCCTAAGGGAGGCTGAATTTAGAGCCAGGCAAAGGGAGTATTAAAGAATTCAGGCGCTTCTGATGGAGTTTCAGCTGCCAGTAAAGGCTGGAAGACAGTCTGGAGCTCGGAGTTACTGCCCATTCCTGCTTCCTCTCGAGAGGGTTTCAGGCTGGCAAAGGTTATCCGTGCTGGGGATAAAAGAATGGATATCTTAGAAAATAATGGATATCTTTCCTACGTCACTTGTTACAAAAATCCAGTTCTTCTCACACTCCATTTCTGATCCATTAGTTCGGTCTTTTCTCTTTCATGTAAAACCCCAACACTCTCAAGCGAAATAAACTCCTATGAAGTCATTCATATTCTTGTCAGCAATCTTAAGGTTAAGAGCATCCTGAAATGTACAATCTCAGAAGCTCTGCACTGTGATAATGATGCTGCTCATTACTTATGTTACTCAGTCACTACTTCACTCGTTTCCCAAGCTCTTATCCTTGTTTTCCTGGCTTGGGACAATTGAGCTGTGTGGTTCTGGCTCTGCAGATCTCATCAATCCCTAAATCGTTTCCTGATCTGTTGCTGCACCTCTTGTGTGATGTGTCTGCAAAACCTCCCCAAGGTGAGAGCTCTCAGACTACAGCAGCCACAGCGAGAGAAACCTTCCTCCAGGTACAAGTGACCGATTTCTTCCGCTGAAACTTGGATTTTTCTCCTCTCTCTTTGCCTTTGCTCTGCTTTATCCATTGAAAGATCCCTCTCCCTACTATCTGTCCAACCACTCCTGCAGCCTGGTCTTGGAAGAAACCGAATTTCTCTATTTCCTAGTTCGGGATCACTCGCACAGCTCCGAACCCTCTAAGTTAAAAGAGAAATTCAAATTGTGATGCTGTAGGTCCACCCAAACCCCCAGAGGATTTTTTTTTTTTTTAAACTCATAATCTCCTCATGTGCACTGTGGGACATGTAATGAGAGCAAAACTCAGGATCTCCCGTGGTGTGAGGAGCCTCCAAACCCCCAAGTGGATTGGTGAGGATGCACCTAGAGCAGAGGAGCTGGTTGGAAGGAGGAAGCCAAGCTGGTGGAAGGAGGGTAGCCAAGGGCAGATCCCATAGAGGGATCCTCCAAGCCCCAAACCCCCCCTCTCGACTGTCCTAGGGTGACTTTATGATGTTTGTATCCCCAATCCTCTGTTCTGTTTGTGCTGTACATTGAGTCCTGTGCCTTTCAGACTGGTTCTAAGAGCAAGGAGAAGCGCGGAGTTTGTTTTGAGAAAACTGCCTGACTCCTCCACATTCTTCTCCGGACAGTGTTCGGCGGAGGCTTGGAGAGACTGCAGGACTGAGATCTTTTTGCTTTTAGTTAGTTTCAGCTAGCTAGGGCAGAGAAGTTCCCTGGACTGGTTTTTTTCCTTTTTCTTGGAACTGTTTAAACCTGCTCTGGACTGAAAACCCAGGGGAGCACTGGGGGCTGCACCTGCTGCCCACCGGGCCTGGAGCTCGGCATTTTCCAGCAGCGCCGGAGGGACTGGGACTGGTGAGAAAGAGAGAGAGAGAGAGCCGAGCTCCACCCATGGCAAGGACTTTCTCAATTTGCCATCTCACTCCTGAACAAGAGGTTTTATTGTTTCATATTATTCATTCTTTATACTTGTATGCACTTCATTTGTTTAGTAAAATAGTTTTTTCCACTTTTCTCCAAAGAGGTTTTTTTTACCGGACCGGTTGGAGGAAGGGGCCACTTGGGTTTGCTTCCTTAGAGGGATCCTATTCAGGGGTTTTCTCCCAAATTTGTCCCAAACCAGGACATCGACAAAGCCACCATTACCTTCTCCTACCCTCGGCGACGGCGACGCCGAAGCTGCCGAGCGCCGCGGGGTCGACTGCACGGATCCGGGTCCCCCCACGTGGAAAACCTCCTCGGCGGCGGCTGCGCCGGGGCTCTGCGAGCTCGGCCCTCCGACCCCAAACAAATCATTCAGCAGGTCGGAGTTAGAGGGGGCAGCGCTGGGCTGCGAGGGAAAGCTCTTGCTGGTGGGGCTGCCCTCCAGGCCCAGCAGGTCCACGTCTTCGGGGGGAGGTGCTGCCGGAGGCTCTTGCTGCTTTTTGGTGTGTTTGGGTGTCCCGTGGGGCTTGTCACCACTGGCGTTACTGTGCTGACTGGAAAGGGACAAGAGTTCGTCATCTGACTGTTCGCTTTCCTCATGCACCAACGCTGCTCGATCCTCTGAGGTGGGGTGAGAGCTACTTTTGTCAGATTTCTGATCTAAATGATGATTGAAAATAAAATTAGGCAGCCGTTAGTTTGGTCGTCGCAAAGGTCCCGTCAAAAATAAAATAAATAAATCAGCTTGCAAGCAGAACAGAAAGCTGAGAACAGCACAGCAGCAATTTGGCTAAAATAGTAATTTTGCTTCTAAAAAAATAAAAGCTGGCAAATTTCTTCCCCAGAAGGGTTTTGCAGCCCCGGCACGGCTGGGGTCCCCATCCATGGGGGATGTGGCACTTGGGGACACGGTGAGTGCTGGCCTTGGATGGGGAATGGTTGGACTCAATGACCTTAAAGGTCTTTTCCAGCCTAAATGATCCCATGACTCCTTTGCCAAGATTAACCTAAATTTTCTCATCAAGGCTTATTTATTTCAAATTTCATCACGGAGGAGGCCTCGGGTGGAGGTTCACCCTAGAGCCGTGTCAGTAATGGTCCCACAGAGCACAGTTTGAAGAGGATGTTGTAGGACAGGAATCCCCGCTCCATTGCAACATCAGGGTGTGCCCAGCAACAGCTCTGTGCTCTGAGAGCAAAAGTGGGATCCCTCGGCCTCACTCCACGCTCCAGGCAGGGGAACAGGAGTTCTTTGTGTTCTTTGAGGCAGATTTGAGTCTGAAGACCAAGCCTTGCCTACCTTGCCAGCTGAGAGAGGAGAAGAATGCGCTCTGCCCGACGTTCCTGATGTTATCCTGGGGGGAATCCGTGGCGCCTCTGCCTGCAGCACAGAGCAGCAGAGAGGTGGGATTAAACAAAACCCAGCTCAGCATGAAGAAATCGTGGGGAGGGGATAAATCCATGCAGCCCTTACCTGCCAAAGCCAGAGTGTCCTGGTGCTCCTGGTGGGAGGAGAAGAGAATGGAGGGATTGATGTCTTTTGTCGTGAAGTTCTCCCACGGGGGAGTTAATTCCGTTTGCCTGTCTGCAGACTGTATTTCTATGTCCAGTATTACATGAAAGAGCTGAGGATATTTGTCTGGAGAGTCACAGGCATCCAGCTCAGGCCTAAAGGGGACAAGAGTGGTCCAGTTTATTTCTGGAGAGCTATAAAAAGGCTTTCAGTACATTCAGGCTTTTCGTGTTTCATCTGTGGCTGTTCTCCCTCAGCCTTCATCGGGCTTCTATGCATCGGGTTTGATTAATGTTCAGCTTCAAACACTCACTTGGTGAATTTGAGAGTGGTTGTTCCCAGGGCTATGAATCCAGTGTGAAATTGAATTTGGAATATTTGTGTGTTGGTCATCTGAAAAGAAAAAAAAAAGCAGAGAGACTGAACAAGGGCTTAAATACAGGAGTTAGTTAAGTCTACCCTAATCTTAACTGCTGCACAGCTGAATTCATTCTGCTTGTTCTACAGGCATTATTTCCTTCTCAATGTTCCCAAATATTCCCAATATTTCCATCTGCCTTCATCCCTGCTGCTGCAGCCTCTGTACAGCAGAAAACCATCAGGAACAGGCCTTCTTTTCCCTGCTTCTCTTTATTTCTGGGATCTCCTCATCAATTCTGCAATGAAATGAAGCTGTTCTCACTGAATACATTGGAGCAACAGCTTTGTGTCCCAAAAAAATACAAAACCGTTTCACTTGGAGCAGAGGCCTCGGGGAAATGTCACCTACACAGCAAAGGGCACCAATGATGAGTGGGGAGGAGGAAAATATTCACTCTGCACTTTGGATATTCAAGTTTCAAATCTATCCTCAGGGGAATGACGGGCATTCCACGTTTAGCCAGCTCTTAGCTCCCCACACTGCCTCCAGGAGAGAAGTGAAACCAGCTCCTACTTTGGCTTGGAGGCGTCCCCCGATGGTCGATCTCATGTGGTAGACGGAGACAACAACATCTCCATGGACGGTGGCTCCCAGGGGGATCAGGACTTTCCCTTCCTGCACGCGGTATTCTCTTGGAGGGGAAGAGGAGGAAAGGTAGAAGGGTTAAGCTCCACATCAAAGTGTCCACATCAAAGCTCTCACCCCCTTCAGGCCCAGCAAGGAGGAGGATTCAGTGTTCTGCTTGGTTAAAACAAAAATGTTCCACAGAGGGAACCAACAGAGCTCCGGAAGATCTCTAGGAAGGTTTCCTACTTCCTGCCAGCCTCAGATCCTGATGTGTGTGCAGTTATCCCACTCCTGATGTGTGTGCAGTTATTCCACTCCTGCCAACCTCAGATCCTGATGTCTGTGCAGTTATCCCATTCCTGATGTCTGTGCCGTTATCCCATTCCCCATGTCTGTGCCGTTATCCCATTCCCCATGTCTGTGCCGTTATCCCATTCCCCATGTCTGTGCCGTTATCCCATTCCCCATGTCTGTGCAGTTATCCCATTCCTCATGTCTGTGCAGTTATCCCATTCCTGATGTCTGTGCAGTTATCCCATTCCCAGTGTCTGTGCCGTTATCCCATTCCCAGTGTCTGTGCCATTATCCCATTCCCGATGTCTGTGCCGTTATCCCATTCCTGATGTCTGTGCAGTTATCCCATTCCTCATGTCTGTGCAGTTATCCCATTCCCAGTGTCTGTGCAGTTATCCCATTCCTGATGTCTGTGCCGTTATCCCATTCCCAGTGTCTGTGCAGTTATCCCATTCCTGATGTGTGTGCAGTTATCCCATTCCTGATGTCTGTGCAGTTATCCCATTCCCCATGTCTGTGCAGTTATCCCATTCCTGATGTGTGTGCAGTTATCCCATTCCCAGTGTCTGTGCAGTTATCCCATTCCTGATGTGTGTGCCGTTATCCCATTCCCAGTGTCTGTGCAGTTATCCCATTCCCCATGTCTGTGCCGTTATCCCATTCCCCATGTCTGTGCAGTTTTCCCATTCCCAGTGTCTGTGCCGTTATCCCATTCCCAGTGTCTGTGCCGTTATCCCATTCCTGATGTCTGTGCCGCTATCCCATTCCTGATGTCTGTGCCGTTATCCCATTCCCAGTGTCTGTGCAGTTATCCCATTCCTGATGTGTGTGCAGTTATCCCATTCCTGATGTCTGTGCAGTTATCCCATTCCCCATGTCTGTGCAGTTATCCCATTCCTGATGTGTGTGCAGTTATCTCATTCCCCATGTCTGTGCAGTTATCCCATTCCCAGTGTCTGTGCCATTATCCCATTCCCAGTGTCTGTGCAGTTATCCCATTCCCCATGTCTGTGCCGTTATCCCATTCCCAGTGTCTGTGCCATTATCCCATTCCTGATGTCTGTGCCGTTATCCCATTCCCAGTGTCTGTGCCATTATCCCATTCCCAGTGTCTGTGCCGTTATCCCATTCCTGATGTCTGTGCTGTTATCCCATTTCCAGTGTCTGTGCCATTATCCCATTCCTGATGTCTGTGCCGTTATCCCACTCCTGCCACCCTCAATCTCCCTCTGGCCATTTATTTCAGCCCCGGCCCCGCTCTCAGTGAATATCTCCATTTATCAGCAGCCGGGCAATGGCTGCAGCTCGGAAATTCCCCAGCAAAGTGCAAGTGGCTCCCACGGAAGGGGGGGTCCCAGGAACTCACTTCATCCTCTCGTACTCCTGGGAGGTGCTGAGGATCCGCGTCTCCCCGCTGAGGATGTCGCAGAAGGGCCGGCAGCCGTTGCGCTGCTTGTTGAAGCAGGGGACGGGGCTGAGCGTCACTGACTTGATGGTGAGCGGTTTGCAGTGGGGGACGACAGGCTTGTCTGCTATGAGGTCACAAATGTACCCTATGTACCTGCAGGCAGAGGAAACCGGGGCTGAAATCTCCATTTCTTTCATCTCATGCTCAAAATCTGCCTCGAAATCCTGCGGCACGTTCTTGCACAGGCCCAGGATGAGAGTTTCCACGTGCTCCAGCATGCCTGCAGCTGGCCCAGAATCTGCACTTCCAGCTCTGTTTCTGTTTCAGTGTGGCATGGCTGGGTTGGGAGGACCTTTAGCAGTCATCAAATCCCACCCTCTGCAACGAGCATTATCTCAAAAAAATGGAATAATTGGGGTTGGGAGATCTGAAGGTCACCTGCTGTCTGCTCAGAGCAGGAGCACTTCACAGCTCTGTCTCAGAATTTGATTTTGTGCTGGGGGTGATGCTGATGCCTTAAGTTAATATGTATTGTTAGCAGATATTTAGGAGGAGGAAGGAAAAGGCCTTGTCAAGCCTCTAAAGGGGGGAAATGATGCCTTCAGTTTTATCTTTGTTGTGTTCCATGTTCTGTGCTGCCCAGGCACAGCTCTGAGCTCACACTCAGCATCACTCAGCTCTCTGCTCACAGCAGCCACACAAAACAAATCCTGTTCCTGCTGCTCACCAAGGACAACTTCCAGCCCCAGAGCACAAACAAGGGTGGCTGGAGGGAGGAACGAGAAGGATGGGATTGCATAATCTGAACTATAATTGGACAATTCAACCCCAATGTGCAAATGGACCAAAACTTATCAAAGTGTGAGATCTCATGGCCAGTCAGCCAATTTGTGCCCATTTTGGGTCCATTTTGTGCCCATTTTGGGTCCATTTTGGGTCCATTTTGTGACCCTTTTGTGCCCATTTTGTGTCCATTTTGTGCCCATTTTGTGTCCATTTTGTGTCCATTTTGTGTCCATTTTGTGCCCATTTTGTGCCCATTTTGTGTCCATTTTGGGTCCATTTTGTGCCCATTTTGTGCCCATTTTGTGTCCATTTTGTGTCCATTTTGTGACCCTTTTGTGCCCATTTTGTGTCCATTTTGGGTCCATTTTGTGACCCTTTTGTGCCCATTCTGTGTCCATTTTGTGCCCATTTTGTGTCCACCTTGGGTGCAGCCCTGGCCATGCTCCTGTCCTGCCCAAGGTTTACCCTCAAAGGCCTTTCAATATATAACTACTTTATTTTCCAGCTCTGTCCTGTCTCTGTTCCAGCTCAGCCTTCCCAAGGCATCAATACCCCGCAGAGGTTCTCCAAGGAAAGAAATCCCGTAACTGCTCTGGGCAAGCTCTCCCAGCCCCTGATCCCCACTCATTTCTAGGAACACCGTGGGGTCTGGACGCCTCTCTGAGCTTAGGGGCCACAGCACCCCTGAGAGATCTCTGGGCAGCTTTGAGCACGAGGAATGGAGCTCGGGGCGCTGAGCTGGGTGCTGTACCTCCTGTGAGATGGCCACAGTACAATCCCAGGTCTCTTTGTGTTCAGCAGCTGCACGGCAGGGCCGGGATGAGAGAAGAGGTGACAGAAACAGAACATTGCGCTGACCAGAACCGCTGAGGCTGCACGGCCGTCCTGGCAAGGAAAGGGGCAGAGAGGAAAAACTGTGAGCGTCAGAAAGGACCTTTAAATTGCAGCTCTCCACCCCTCCTGAAACCACAAAGTGTCATTGATCCAGAAGGACGAGGATGGAGACCACAGGATGATGGGGAATTTTGAGTTCTGTGTCCTTTGTTCAACACCCAGGACTTCAGTGAGCAATCAAAGCTGAGACAAAATCCAGGGAGCAGCCTGAGCTCAGGGTGGGTGACAATTGGTTGAAAGCCCACAAGGACATTTTGGCTGCAAATTTTGGTGTTTAATTATAATTATAATTTTATAATTATTTCTGACATTGGCCTGGAAGTGACCTCAGGGGTCAGAGTGCACCCATCCTACAGCTGCAGGGTGTCCTCTGATAGAAGTTTATCCTGGAAAAGGATAAACAAAAAAATCCAGCCCCAGACTCCCTCACCCTAACAGCTCTGAGTTGACAGATTGTTCCTGATGGTTGTATTTTTTATTTTTTTAAAGGTGATTATGGGGGAAAGTTTGCTGAGTCACACTGGTGGATCAAAAATATAGGAAGAGCAGGAGAAAAATCAATGTATTCCCAGGTGATATACACCATCCACTATCCCAGGTGACTCCCTTTGAACACTTCCAGGGCTGGAAAATCCACAACTCCTCAAGGCCTCACCACTCTTGCTCCTTGCAATTGTTTTTTTCAGGCACCTTTCAGGCATTCCAGCCATTTTCTGTAGGATTTGCTGTGCTGGAGCTGATCCAGACCCCAAGAAGACCCTGCTGACACGAACAGGCTGTTTGCTTTTTTCAGGTTTAGCCCCTGCCAGTTGTTTCTGACAACATCTCTCAGGTTCATATAAAACAGAATGGGTTTCTGCAGCCTTGTTAGGAAGTGTTGGAAAGGACTCCCTGTCCTTTATCGCGTTATCCTGATACCCATTGCTCAAAGGACAGGACAGAAATTGGATTTTTGAGCTGGATTTCCAGGACTGGAGGCACCAAGTGCATCCTTCTCTCTGTTAGAGGGGAATTTATGTCCCGGACCCTCTGGCAGTGCTGTGCAAGGCAGAAATGCCAGACTCACGCGGGAGCTGTGTGCAGTTTGGGCTCAGTCATCTCCTCCGTCCCTCCCCGTTTCTGCTGATCAGGGCTGACAGCCTCCTGGTTTAATTTGGGCTCCGGGAGCAGAGCAGAACTCTGCTTGTGGGCATTGCTGTCAACGTGGAAGGCTGGATGGAGCGAATCAGGAGCAATCCAGGATCACACAGCCCAGCACTGCCCAGTGCTGGATAATCCCTGCGGAGCTTTCCCAGGGCTCCTTCAGCCACTCCTGATGGCCAGAGACTTCAACAATCTTCAACAATCTCCACTTCACAGCTGCACAGAATTCCCAGCTCTGTGTTTTCTGACCAGTTTCCACCCCCTTCAGTCTGCGTTTTCTCCTGTGAGCACTTAGATTAAAATGCAAATCACAGAATGTTCTGTGTTGGGAGGAACCTTAAAGCCCATCCAGGGCCACTCCCTGCCATGGCCAGGGACACTTCCACTGTCCCAGGCTGCTCCAAGCCCTGTCCAGCCTGGCCTTGGACACTTCCAGGGATCCAGGGGCAGCCACAGCTGCTCTGGGCAACCTGGGCGAGACACAGCAAGCTGGCAACTCTTGGGTGAAATTCAAACCTTTCTCCCATAAAATGACCTCTCTTGCTTTGCATTCCTGCTTCTCATTGAGTGATTCTCTTCCAGCTGAGCTTTGGGTGATGGCAGTGTCCCTTCCCCTGGGTCAATCCCATCCCACCCCTCCTCTCTCAGGAATTGTCCCCATGCCCCCATGTAGCAATGGATTTGAACAACTTAAGCCACAGTGTGCTCCACCCAAAACACCTTTAGTCATTCTTGTCAGAACCCTCTAGAATTCGTCAGAGTCACTAAGACTTAAATTGTTCTAAAATAAAGAAGAGACTGAAAAACAAAACAACAAGACTGCAAGAACTAAATAAAAGAGGGCCATGAAAGGTTACTAGAGTGAAAGCAATCACATCTCCTGGAAAGTACGTACTGAACACATGAACAAGCGAGTAATGCATAACTGCATGAACAATGGCTTTAAAATGAATAAATATAACTTAATATAGACAATAAACAGCTTCTACTTAATCATATTAATTGTTTTTCCCAAAGCCCTAAGCTCCCACGCTCGTACAGACCCCAGACCGTCCAGGAGCGGCGTGACCTGGGGCCCCTGCGCCCCGGGCTGGCTGCTGTGGGGTGCACTCACCATGCAGTGGATGACGCAGACGTTCTTGGGGTTCTGCTGCAGCCAGTTGTGCATGTTCTTGCAGACGGCGTAGAGGTTGTGCAGGCTGGGCGCCTGCCGGACGGGCCAGCTGCACTCGGACACCTGCAGGGTGGCACCAGCCACAGAAAAACAGCGTTGGAGGAGTGCGACTTGAGTTGTGATGTGTGACCAGGGGTGTGTGTTCTGTCACCGGCTGTTAAACCAGGTGTGTCACTGCTCTCTATCCCTTCCAGGACCTGTCCCTCATCACTCTGGGGTTTATCTTCTGTTGAACCAGGTGTATCACTGCTCTTTATCCCTTCCAGGACCTGTCCCTCATCATTCTGGGGATATCTGCTGTTGAACCAGGTGTGTCACTGCTCTTTATCCCTTCCAGGACCTGTCCCTCATCATTCTGGGGTTTATCTTCTGTTGAACCAGGTGTGTCACTGCTCTCTATCCCTTCCAGGACCCCTCCTCCCTGCAGGGATCTCTGCTGTTCCTGGCCCATCCAGGCTCACTGCAGGGCTGGGACAATTCCATCATCCCTCGGGAGATGCTGCAGCCAGGGGAGGAGCCCGGCATTCCCAGCTGGATCACACCTGGCACTGGGAACAGCAGCACAGCCCGTGTGCACGGGATTGCCAGAGGAACCCCGGAGCCATCCCAGCACCACGGGAGCTGCAGAGGAAAACTGCACCCTGCTGCAGGATGGCTGCTGCCAGAACCACATCTGTCACTGCAGGAGGCTGGGCTGGGCTGGGACCAGCACCCTGAGCAGCACCAGCACGCGTCAGGTCTGCTCTGACCCTGGCAGGGTTTCCAGGATTTTTTTTTTGTTTGCTTGTTTTTTGGTGGGTTTTGGGGTGGTTTTTTTTACTACTGGAGGAGGTTTACAGCCTCCATTCCAAGGGGAGCTCCAGCTTTCCCTGACAAACACCTGTCTTTCCAAACCGAGACAGAGCATTAAACAAGCCCCGCTTTACAAATTCTCCCTGCCAAGAATCCTACTCGTCCTTTACAACCCGGAGTTACGTGCTGGAAACCTACTCCAGCTCTCCTCGTGCGTAACTCCACGCCGTGCCTCCCATGAGTTATGAGGGGGCAGACGAAAAAACTTCCTCAATGAAATAACGTCAGGCTGATGTGTTGTTCCTGACCGCACACTTTTCATAATTTACATCTCACATCAGATTATCTGGAGGGGCTCTTTCAGAATGCTCCAGTCTCACACTGATTTCTGAAGCCTTGGTACAACGTGTCCCCAAGAGCTGCTCTGATTTGCACAGGGCGCTGAGCGTCTGTTGTTCTGAATCCTTCTGTGGCACAGCATTTCCAGGCCCTGTGTGACAGATACTAAACGGATGAAAGGGAAAGTTCTGTTCCAAAAAAAAATAAAATAATAATAATAAAAATAATCCTATCTGAGTAAGTGTGTTAGTGTAGGAGCCGGGGAAATGAATAGCTCCTTAGAGCTGAAACCCCACAAATCCTAAAGGATGTCTGGTTCCCATTCCTCGGTGTGCTGGTTCTGAGTCAGGCCTTGCAGTCCCAAGCAGCACATCAAATAACCCTCAACAGACATCTCCCTTTCATCTGGTTTTAATTGAAAAATCTTTTTTTAAAAAAGGCGTTTCTGGCCAGAAGAAATTTGAAGGAGGAATGTCCCCAGGCTTGTCCTCAGCTGAAGAATTAGTTCTCTCTCTCTCTCTCTTTCAGCTGACATTTGGCTGCTGCGTAATGGGAACGGGGAAGGAAGGAGATGATTTGCCCAGATGTTCTTAAACAGCCACATGATCCCCTGAACTGTTTCATCTCTCAGAGGAAGGAAATGCTCCAGGTTTTATAAAACTTGCGCTTGAGGTTCTGTCTGACACCTGCACAACATCTTGGAGCAGGAACAGGCACCCAGATCCCAGCCAGAGCCCTGCCAGGCTGTGCCGTGTCCAACAGGGATCCCAAAGGTTCCCGTGGGATGCAGGGCCAGGCCAAGCTGGCAAATTCCATTTTTATCTCACAGCAAATGAGATATTTGTCCGATTGCTTTTTAGATCTGTGGGAGTTCTGGGCTCCAGAATATCCTGCTGTGAGCAAACGTGGCTTTGTGTTGTAGAAGGCTCTGAACAAATCAAACAGCACCCGGAGTTTGGGGAGCAGGGAGTGACCATTCCCTATTTACCCTCTCCACCTTCTCCTGCCTGCGGAGTTTGTTTCCTTCCTTCTGCTGCGCATCCTTGATTCTCCCTGTTAGAATTCCTACGGTGACCCTTCCACTGACAATCCCCCGAGCAGACCTCCCTGCCAAGCATCTGGGAAAGCCATTATCACTTCTCTGGTAAATAATACACACTTCCCACCAGCCCGTAATTACATATTTACGTTGCCTCTAATTGCGCATCTGCCTGATGGTTCGCAATTAGGAAATTAAATGTGTGCTTGGTGTTTCTGTCAAACAGAACCTCGCCAGCACTCAGCACAGACAACCTTAGGGAAAAGCAACTGGAATGCTCCAGCTCCGGGAATAAGCACTCGGCACTTGTTTGATTTTAGCAGCAGGACTGTAAGGAATGTGACCCATGGGGGGCTTTGAAGTTTGGGTTTGTTTAATGTTAGGTTGGAGTTCTGTGTTTTGAAACTGCGCTCAGGCCGATGGGAGCTCTCCTCTCCTCTCCTCTCCTCTCCTCTCCTCTCCTCTCCTCTCCTCTCCTCTCCTCTCCTCTCCTCTCCTCTCCTCCCACCTTCCACCGTCCCAGGGTGCTCCCAGCTCTATCCTTGGACACTTCCAGGTTTGGGACAGCCGCATTTCTCTGGAAATCCTTTCCCAGTGCCTCAGCACCCTCCCAGTCCCCACTCCTCCTGGGCAGACTGGGGCTTGCTGAGCCCCTCAGCCACGCCTGGTGAATGCCAGGACGGGGATTCACCTCCCTCCTGTGCCACCACAGTGCCCTACTTTGATCTTAGGAGCAGAAAGTTTTAAAGGGAGCAGGAATCTAAAAGCTTTTTCCTGTCAGAGAACAAGCGTGGATCTCGGTGCGGCTCAGCTGACATCCTCATCCCAGCTGAAAGCTCGCTGGGATTTCACCTCCTCGAGAGCCCTTTAGGATTTTTTGCAAGGTGTATGAAGCTCAGCCTGGTAATTATTTCATGTGTTGTGTTGTTCACGCTTCTTTCTCATGGAAAGCGCTTGGAATGGGGACTGCCCAGCCCGTAAACTGAAAACACAGCGTTTTATTAAAGAGAATTTTAGTTCCTTCCTGCGTGAGTCAAGGCAACGGCTGCAAAGCACCGAGAATGACGTTAAAAGTCACTTGGTGAGGTGTTGGGTAGGGTGGGAGATAATTCCGGGGATTCAGGAATTATGGCCAGCTCACACAGCAATAGATCTTTAATGCTGGCCTTTCAGAAGGAGATAAATTTTTCTCCACCCACAAACAGCATCAGCGGTGCACCAAAATCAATCAGGACTGAAGATTCAGAGCTCTTAATATCTCTTAATTAGTCTTCCCTGTTCATTTACTCCTATTTGAGGTCTGGTTACTGATGGCCACAGAGAAATTTGCTTCAAGTGCCGGTGAGTGGTTTCTGGTGATCAGAACTACTGAAGATAAATTCAGCTACACCTCAAATTAAAACTAAATTAAGTTTAGATTAGATTTGTTTACCCTGATTGAGGGTTAAGCCTAGTGAGTGCTGTTGCCTTTTGGGTTGAGGGCACCAAAAAGTTAGAAATTAAAAAAAAAAAAAAAACACCAAAACACAGCACTCCCTTGCAGGAGAGGGGAAGAGCAGGACATTTTCAGAAAGATTAAATCTAATCTTGCATTTCAGCAGCAGCAGCATTTCATAGAGATTTTCCTCTGAAAGCCATTAATGAAGCAGAGCCTCGCAGTGCTGCCTGATGCTGCTCTGGTTTTAGAGAGGGAATCTGGGCCAGGCAGTGCAGGTGGCTTTTTAAAGCCACAAGAGCCAAAATGCCCCTCAGATCCCGTTCCCACCCCGCGCTTTGCCTGCTTGATTAAAGCCCAACTGCAAGGAAATCGTCTCCCTTCTTCTGTGGGTAATTTCTTCCAAAGGCTTTTCATTTTATTCTTTCCCTGCAGCAGCTCCAGCACTCAGCAGGAGCAGCTGTAAAACTCTGTTTTATCCTTTCCTTCTCGGCAGCCACTCCTTGCAACTCCTTGCAACGCCTTTCACTCTCCCAGGCTCATCCCATGAACATCATCCCTGAACTTTCCAGCTCTGTCATCCAGCTAAAACTCCCAAACCCACCCCAGCAGCTTAAAAACACCTCTAGCTCCTAAATCCCCATAAATCCTGGCTCCAACAGGAGCTGCTGCCCCTTTCCCTGAGGAGATTTTCACTCACCCTGTTGTGGAACTTGGCACTGCGATAATATTTGGGTGACAAGTTGAACACGGTGTAGTGGTCGGGGTGCCTGGAGTCCAGGAACGTCCGGACGTCCTCGATGTGGTTCCTGAATCCCAGCTCCACGCCTTCAGCAGGAAAAGACATCACTGGCAAAGCAAGGAGAGGCCAGGATGAGCGGGGCGTTACGGAGTTCTGGGGTTTGGGATTGTGGTGGTTCGGGTAGTTTGGTAAAGGTGGAAATTTCAGCCTCAGTGATGGAAGACTATTTTATGGGTAGTAAACTGACTGAAAGTCACAGCTTTTTCTCTTTATGTTGTTAGTGAGAAAGGAACCATTTGTGGGGAGGGAGGAGTGTTTTGAAGGTTTCATTTTGGTTCTCATTCTTCTTTTAGTGTGTGTTAAACCTGTCTTTACACATTTTGAGTCTGAGCCTGCTTTGCTTTTCTCCTAATCCTATCTCACAGCAGAGAAAAAGTGAACGAGTCTGGTAGACGCTCAGACCACTGCGGCAACTTTGGGAAAGAGAAATTTGCAAATGCAAAACCGCTACACAAATATTACAGGTTGTGTTTCTCCACAGGAGCAGTGCTCACCTATGATCCTTGAGGTAATGTAGGAAATATCCAGCTCTCCCTTGGTGTAACTAAGAGACAAAGCAGGAGACAGAATTTAGGCACTTCAGCAGCACAACAGGAGGGTTTGCCTGGAAAAAATCTAATTGTCACGTGAGGAAAAATCAACTTAAAATGAATTGTTGAGGTGCAGACGGTGACCCAGCCTCCCCCTCTCCACATGCAATTCACTGGATGCAAAACTTGCAAGAAAGGTCCCTTTTCCCTCTTGTCATTAATTTTTAGGGACAGTTTCCAGGAGGAATCTCCAGCAGTTTGCAGTTTGCAGATCCCTCAAACCTTCTGGGGTCTTGCATTAAATTTCCCTAATTTCCTGTAGCCCCCTATCCCTTGGAGCTGGGGACAGGGGACGACACCAGGAGAGTCCCCAAGGCAAAGCCTTTCTTCCATTCCAAGGTGGATTTAGGGACGGGAGCATCAGCAAGCACAGCAAAGAGAGGCATCAACACCAGAAGAAATGTTCGAGTGGTGGTTCACCAGAAGGATCCCACAGGGAATCCTCCAGGAACTGCTCCACCTTCACAGGCATTTTCCAGATTTCTGCATGCTGGTGCTCACTGTGAAGCTGACATTGTTTTATTTTGGTTTTACCCCGCTTCCTTGAGGCCAAACCCCGATCGTGAGGCAGAAGCAAAGAAATCATTTGGGATTTTCCCCTCCTTCCTCAAACCCCTGGGAGCTGTGCTCTTAGAGTGGCACCAGCACCGTGCGGCTCCTGGTTTTTCCTGCTTCAGGTGCGCTGTACCTGGCAACAGACTGCATGACCTTGGAGGAGGTGTCCTTCAGGGTGTCCTTCAGGTTGTCCTTCAGGTTGCTGAAGAGCCTCCCTGCTCCTCCTTTCACCATGTCCAGCAGGCCTCCCCCGTAGCTGGGCTCCATGTCCGGTGACGAGGCACCTTCAACGCAACAGAACCAGAACCAGCGTCACTCGTTTGGAGCAAACCCCGCACGTTCCTCTGCTCTGCCCACGCCAGACACGTTCCCGCGAGCTGCTGCCTGTCAAGGGTGAGGAAAAGTGGTTTTCCTCCTCGAAGCTGTGGTTTTCCAGGGATGAGGGACGGCTCCTTCCTGCCGGCTGGGCTCTGTGTGAGTATTGGACGTTCAGCCTCAGCGCAGCGAGGACAACACGAGATCTGAACTGGGGCTTGGAACTGGGAGGTCTGGACGTCAGCCAGGTGTGCCCAGGTGGGCCAAGAGGCCGATGGCACCCGGGCTGTGGCAGGAATTGTGTGGCAGCAGGATCAGGGAAGGGATTCTCCCCCTGTGCTGGGCTCTGGTGAGGTCACACCTCGAGGGCTGTGTCTGGTCCTCAGGACGAGGAGGACATTGAGGGGATGGAGAGTGTCCAGGGAAGGGAAAAGGGCTGGGAATGGTCTGGAGAACCAGGAGAGGCTGAGGGAGCTGGGAAAGGGGCTCAGCCTGGAGAAAAGGAGGCTCAGTGGAACCTTGTGGCTCTGCACAGCTCCTGACAGGAGGGGACAGCCGGGGGAATTTGGGATCTGCTCCCAGGGAACAGGGACAGGAGCAGAGGGAACGGCCTCAGCTGGGCCAGGGGAGCTCAGGGTGGACAGCAGCAGGAATTTCCTCATGGAAAGGGAGCTCAGGGACTGGAACTGCCCAGGGAGGGTTGGGTCCCCATCCCTGGAGGTGCCCAGGCCTTCCTGAGTGACAAGGTGGGGATTGGACACAGCTCAATGGTCTGGGAGGGATTTTCCAACCTATTTAATTCTGGGATTCCGTGATCCTTCAGGTCCCTTCCAACCAAAGCCATTCTATGGTCCCAACCTGGCTGATTTGTTTATCACAACCAACAGCCTCAGGAGTGAGAAGAAGACTCTCCCTACTCCTTGGGACTCCTTCAGGGCAACCACCCCAGCTGCCACTCTGCTGAAGCTTGTCCCACCCAAACTGTTCAGCAATTCCGTGATAAAATGATAATTGCACTGCAAATGCTCCCCCCTCCGCTCTCGGGCAGCCTCACCCTTGGTGAGCTACCCATAAATCCTTAAACGGGAGATTCTGTTGGGAAAGTGATGCTGCTCTGATCCATGAGCACCTGGATCCAGGCCCAAAACGTGGCAAAATTAGAGGCCCCCTCTCCTCCACGCTCTGCCAGCTTCAGAACAGAAGGTGCCTCCTCGAGGCACAGGGATATTTCTTTTGCCAAACTTCCTGTGAGTAAAAAAAAAAAAAAAGAGGGAGAGAAAGGAAAAAAAAAAAATCAAAGAAGCTTGTTGGCTTCCAAGCGTGGAATCGGTGTTTGATCTCCCCTCAGAAAGTTTGTTTTCATGTTATTCTGTGCTTGGAGGAGCCAGGGGTGGGAGGAGGAGATGTTCAGAAGGGAGTTTGGGTTCTGCAGGTCAGCTTTTAAAGGAAAGGAAGGCAGAAAAGTGGTAGCTTGGAACAGGGAAAAGGGGACGCAGGATCAGAGGTTCACCAGCACTGGGCGAATTCCTACGGCTGGAAATGCTGTAGGGGAGCTACAGACGGGCTTTGAGAGTGTGGAACACTCAAAATCTTTAGAAATCCATCAGAAGATTTAAGAAGTGGAGAGAAGAGGAGAAACAGAGAGAAGGAGATTTTCACTGTGTTTGTGAGAGAAGCAGCAGGAACCAATTCCAAGTTTCCTGTGTCCCCTAAAGCAGAGAATCAGAAAGGATGGCTGAGGAAGGAATGGCTCCGGCTGCCAGAGGGCAGGGATGGACTGGGATGGACAGGGATGGACAGGGATGGGCAGGGATGGGCAGGGATGGGCAGGGATGGACACAGGGATGGGCAGGGATGGACTGGGATGGACAGGGATGGACACAGGGACAGGGATGGACAGGGATGGACAGGGATGGACAGGGATGGGCAGGGATGGGCAGGGATGGACACAGGGATGGGCAGGGATGGGCAGGGATGGGCAGGGATGGACAGGGATGGGCAGGGATGGACAGGGATGGACAGGGATGGATGGGCATGGACAGGGATGGGCAGGGATGGACAGGGATGGACAGGGATGGACAAGGATGGGCAGGGATGGACAGGGATGGACAGGGATGGACACAGGGATGGACAGGGATGGGCAGGGATGGGCAGGGATGGACAGGGATGGACAGGGATGGACAGGGATGGACACAGGGATGGACAGGGATGGACAGGGATGGGCAGGGATGGACAGGGATGGACAGGGATGGACACAGGGATGGGCAGGGATGGGCAGGGATGGACAGGGATGGGCAGGGATGGGCAGGGATGGACAGGGATGGACAGGGATGGACAGGGATGGACACAGGGATGGACAGGGATGGGCAGGGATGGACAGGGATGGGCAGGGATGGACACAGGGATGGACAGGGATGGGCAGGGATGGGCAGGGATTGGCAGGGATGGGCAGGGATGGACAGGGATGGACAGGGATGGACAGGGATGGGCAGGGATGGACAGGGATGGACACAGGGATGGGCAGGGATGGACAAGGATGGACAGGGATGGGCAGGGATGGACAGGGATGGACACACGGATGGACAGGGATGGGCAGGGATGGGCAGGGATGGACAGGGATGGACAAGGATGGGCAGGGATGGACAAGGATGGACAGGGATGGACAGGGATGGACAGGGATGGACAAGGATGCTTTGAATCCAGGGCTTTGGAGGCAGAAATGAGACAGGTGTGACCTGGAACAATGGGGTTTGGAGGCAGAAATGGGGCAGGTGTGACTGGAGCGATGGGGACATTCAGCACCTGCAGCCAGAGGTGACCAGCAGCAGAAGGTCCCACCCTGCCACCAGCTGAGGGAGGTGCTCGCTGCTGGAACCGACCAGGAATTGTGGATTTGGAACCATTCCCTGCAAAATCTGCACGGCTGGAGGCCTGAGCAGCCCCCCAGACAAAGCCACAAACCCTCCCAAGCACAGGGCCTGAATTCCAGCTCTCCAGAGAGCCCAGCGAGAAACCAGCTGACATTTAAGAGGCATTTAAGACTCCGTCAGTCGGGATATTTATGCTGATGAAGCAGCGACTCTGAGCCTCAGAGAGGGGAGGTGAAAGGAAAACGCCTGAAAAAAATAAAAAATCGAGGCTGGGCAGGGAAGTGCTGCCTTTGCCAGGTTACTTAGCTGGAGCGAGCAGATCCTTTTTGCCTGGAAAGGGCAGGATGAAAGCAGATATGAAGCCATAGGAAAGGAAGGAGTTTTCCCTCAGCCTGCCCAGGTTTTGTGTCAAAGTATCTTCAATGTCAAATGAGGGGGTTTTGGGTTTGGGGTTTTTTTTTGCTCCAGGAGTTGCTGCCTGTGCTTTTGTTAGGGGTGGAGTGAGGAAGGATCTGAATATTCCCTGTTCCTCATCACGGGATCACAGAATGGTTTGGGATCTGAAAAAACATCTCATTCCAGCTCCCCATTCCATGTGGAAAAGTATTAGAGTTCATCTCCTGCCTTCCCCCAAAAAAAGGGGCTAGAGAATATTAAATCCCCTCTGGATCCTCTTCCAACAGTACCACAAGAGTTTTACAATGGGGAAAAAAACGGTTTCTTCCTATGTTTGTGTCCCAAATTCCCCATTTCTAGATGGTTTTGTTGCAACCTTCTTCCTCCCCACGAAGTCTTTTTTTTTTTTTTGAGGGGAAAGAAGGGGGTTTTTGCTTGGTTTATCCCCTAAGACAGAGGTGGAGGCTGCCTGGGCAGGAACGGCCCTTCTAAAGTCCCCTGCGCTGTAAAGGAGCCCAGCCGCTGTTGTTGTGGCTTCGGCAACAAAGCCTGGATTGTTTTGGGGGGACACTCAGCAAAACCAAGATTTCAAAAGCCGCTTTCTGTGCCCGTCCCCGCGCAGCAGGCAGCGGAGGAGCGGCACGGCTCACGTTCCTCCCAGCCCCGGCACAGCCTGCCTGGCGTGGGACGTGCTTTCCCACCAGGCTCCAGCGAGGAAAGCCGGGCTGCTGCAACTCCAGGATGGCACCCACCGGCTCTCCTGGTGTCTGGAGGTGTCTGGAGGGGAGGAGGAGCAGCCCTGGAGTGGAAATTCCTGCAACAACGGCGTTGGAGCATCCTTGGAAGGGTTTATCGTGGCTGGAGGGGTGTTGGGTGCAGACCTAGCCAGGCAGAGAGGAGAATCTGATGCTTTTCTGCCTGAGGTCAGGGTGTTTTTAGACCCCACGAAGGTGAATCAAGCTCTGAGGGCTGCCAGCAACATCTGAGAAATGGCTGATGAAAAATCAGCGAGACAGGATGATCAGAGGTGTTTGGGAAAGCAAAAAGGTTTTAATTAAAGAGAAAATAACAAACTGTACAGAACAAAAGGACAAAAGCTGTGCACGGTGCAGGGAGATCCCCTGCAGCTGCTCAGACACCCCAAAAATGCCCCAAGAATCTCTGTGCTCTCTCTTAAATGTTCAGTAATCCAGGAGGGGTTTTTGGCTGCTGCCCAATGGAAAACAGCGACATTCCTTGAGGGACAGCTCAAGGGTCCAGCTGGTGCCTTTGTCCTGGGCAATTATGGTGAGGAGAGCAGGGAAGTTCCTGGTTCTTCTTCCTTAAAAATTCCAGGGGTGAAAATTAAACTCTTTCCTAATATGGGAACACCTGTTAAAGTGTGAGGGGTGCACCGCAACAAGAATCCACATCCCTGGGTGCCCTCAGCTCCTGCTGTTCCCGACATTCCATCTCACAGAGGATCACAAAGAGGAATTTAAACTTCCCTGTCCGGGGGAAGGCTGGCAGGAGCTCCTAAAAGCAAATCGCCTGTGCACCCAGTGAAAATCAACAGTGGATGTGAGGGCTTCACCTCCAGCCTGGGATGGTGGAATGTCACTGCCCACGGCAGGGCTTGGGTGGAGGTGGGCTTTAAAACCCCTCCCAGCCCAAATCATCTGTGGTTCTCTGGCTCTGGTTACGTTTCAGGGCACAAAATCACATACTGAAAGCCGAAGCTCCCTTCCAGCACACAGCTCTCGCCTGCAGAGCTGAGCTTTACCACGTTTAAGCCAAGACTAAAGGATGGATGCTGTTACGGGCACTGGCATCCTGCCTTGGATCAGACACAGCCCAAGGGTTTGGGAGAGAAATCACCACCAGCAGAGGCAACCAAAACAGGGGTAAAGGGGCATCCACAGGGAAAAGCTGCAGAAATTACTTGGGAAGTTCCTCAGATCCCCACAGACCCTAAACACTGAGTATTTTTTACCTAATTTTTTGTTACCAGTCCCATCTGTCCCCTCCTCCTCCTCCAGTGTCCCAGATTCCTGCTAGAGTGAGGTTCCCTATGAGGCCGAGCACAGATACCTTAAAGTGTTATTCCATAAAAATGAGCAGGGAAACCTGTGCAGAGCAGAGCTGCAGGACCACAACAGCAGAACAGCCTCTGATCATTTGATAAAAAACTCCCAAAGCACAAATTTCACTGATCCTGACACCTTCCACTATCCCAGGCTGCTCCAAATCCCATCCTGAGACACTTCCAGGGATCCAGGGGCAGCCACAGCATCTCTGGGAATTCTATTCCAGGGCCTCCCCAACTTCCCAGCCAGGAATTCCTTCCCAATCTCCCATCTAACCCTTCCCTCTGGGATATTCCAGATATTCCCTTCTCCTCTCACTCCAGGCCCTCATCCAAAGGGTCAAACTGGAATATTTCTCTCCTAAGCAGACAACCGTGAGGCACAGAAGCGTCCCCAGCATCAAGATGCCTTCAAGAATTTATTCAAGAATCTCTTTTCGTGCTTTGCTGGGATAAAACTCCAGAACTGACACTTGCACCAGCCCTTTTTATCCAAAGGTCTTTTTGAGATGTAAACTTCAAGGAAAGCAGAAGAATCGAGGGAGTTCTGCTTCTGCTTGAGGAATGGGAACTGAGGAACGCAGATTGCACCAAAAAACTGCAGAGGATTTCCACAAAGAGAGGGGTTTTACTCCATTTTTTTAGCAGAATATTCATGTTGAGAGGGGAGGGGAGGAATTAGCACCCAGTACCCGCCGGATCTGTTGGATTTGTTGAAACTTTCCCCTCATGAAGCTCCTCGCGGGCCAGGCCCGACGCCGGGCCGGCAGCGCGAGATCCGTCTGCGCAGCCGATCGACGCTCGGCCTGCTCTCTCCTCCCTGTCAAAACAACTGAAAAAAGACAAGGCTCCTGCCAGCACCCAATCGTCCAAGTGTCCAAAAACACGCCGAGCAAACAAAGGAGCCACTAAAGCCGACGTCCCCGTCCGAAAACGCGGCGAGCGGGCGAACACAAGGCGACATTGTCAGGCCGGGCCTTTGTCCCCGTGCCAGTGACATGGAGATGTCTCTCTTCTGACTCAGTGAAAAGGCATCACCAGAGCACAGGACGTGGTGCTTGCCAGTGGAAAACAGCTCAAGGAACCTCGATTTCGCCGCTTCGCGGTTTCTTTCGGACGCTTTTGCTTCGTGGTTGCTCGGCCTGAGGAAGCACAGAGCGCGAGGTGAAAAGCTCTTTTCTGTCTCGTCTAGGTTATAAACACCACAGAACAGCTCGGAAAGGGGGTTTTTTTCTCTTTCATAATAACTATCCTTGCATGCTATTTCCTAGAACCTCTTCTTTCAGTGATCAGCCAGCTGCTAAGAAAGAGGAATTGGACGGCGCGGCAAAATCCCAGATAAATTGGCTCCTTCACTGCCCGGTTCCCATCTTGAGAGCACTTGCAGCGACTTGAAAAGGAAGAGACAGAAGCAGCTCTGAGCAGATGCTCTTCTTGGAATCTGGGTTTTGAAGTGGAGGTGTTTTGTGGCCTGTGAGGTTCAGCTCAGGTCTCTCTTTGAACCTCCCTCCATCCATTCCCAAACCTCCGTCCCAAATCCAGGGCATCTGGGGGAGGAACGGGAGCTGGAGCTGTGTGACCCTGCAGCATTCCCCAGCACACAGATCTCCCATCCCTGTGCTTGGCATGGTCCAGAGGAGAACCTGGAGCTGCCGCAGGGCTGGAGCCGGGCTGGGAGAGCTGGGGGTGCTCAGCTGGAGAGGAGAAGGATCCAGGGAGAGCTCCGAGCCCCTGGCAGGGCCTGAAGGGGCTCCAGGAGAGCTGGAGAGGGACTGGGGACAAGGGATGGAGGGACAGCACACAGGGAATGGCTTCAGACTGAAAAAGTGGAGATTTGGGTGGGATATTGGGAAGGAATTCCTGATCGTGAGGGTGGGGAGGCCCTGGCACAGAATTCCCAGACAGCTGTGGCTGCCCCTGGATCCCTGGCAGTGCCCAAGGCCAGGTTGGAGCACCCTGCGACAATGGAAGTGTCCCTGCCCGTGACAGGGGTGGCACTGGATGATCTTTAAGGTCCTTTCCAACCCAAACCCTTCCCGGATTTTCTTCAGGATTCAGAGAGCCCCTTGCAGCCCCTGTGTGCCTGCTCCCTGCCATCCTTGAGGAGCTCCTGCCTTCCAGCAGCAACCCTGTGCTGCTGCTGCCTGGCTTCTGCTTCTTTTCCCTTTTCACTCTGAGCAACACCAATCAAAAAAAAAAAAAAAAAAAAAAAAAAAAAAAAAAAAAAAAAAAAAATTTAAGCCAATAATCAGAAGCACTCGGGAGTTCCAGCAAAGCTGCAACCACTGATTATTTTCCTTGCAAGAAGGTGTTTATGAGGCTGCAAAACTGCATTAGGAGAGGATGCTGGAAGATCGAATACTTTGCACTTTTTTAAGGAGATGAATGGAAAAACCAAACAGGAGCCCAGTTCCTCAGCTCCTGGGACAGCAAATACAGCCCCGTTAGTGAAACCAGCAGCAATCTATCCCAGAATATCCAGTGCTTTGCCTTCAGCACAAATCCTCCCCCACCCAGCGTGTGGAATTGCTCACCAGTGACCCCCACACAAATATTCCACATATTTCCTGTGCCCAGGTGCAGAAGAAATCCAGCACGAGGGGAAAGAAGAGCGAGGTTGGATTGTTCAGCCTTTTAGCTTCGTTGGAAATGGTCTTCACCTGCACCCAGAGATGTGGAGCAGGAGCAGGGCAGGGCCTGTCCCAGTCCCCCCGGCCTGGGGACGGTGCTGGGCCCCCCAGGACAGGGACATGGAGGGAATGGAGAGGGGCCAGGGAAGGGAAAAGGGCTGGGAATGGGCTGGAGAACCAGGAGAGGCTGAGGGAGCTGGGAAGGGGCTGAGCCTGGAGAAAAGGAGGCTCAGTGGAACCCTGTGGCTCTGCACAGCTCCTGACAGGAGGGGACAGCCGGGGGGTTTGGGATCTGCTCCCAGGGAACAGGGACAGGAGGAGAGGGAACGGCCTCAGGCTGCACAGGAGGGGTTTAGATTGGATATTCAGGGAAAGTTTCTTCCCAGAAAGGATTTTCCAGCCCTGGCACAGCTGTCCAGGGCAGTGCTGAGTCCCCATCCCTGGAGGGATTCAGAATCCCTGTGGATGTGGCACTCGGGGACACCGGGCAGTGCTGGCCCTGGCAGCGCCGGGCATGGACTCGATGACCTGGGAGAACTTTTCCAGCGTTAATGATTCCATGATTCCCCGTTCCCACTCTGTTCACCCTGCCAGACAGACAAACCAGGGCCCCGCTGTCCCCCATCACTGGTGGCACTGGGTTGTCCATGCAGTCTGTTCCCTCCTCAACTGCAAACAGCAGCTGCTCTGCCCCACAGCAAACCAACACTCAAAATCAGGGGAAAAAAAGAAGGAAGGACATAACGAGCTTGGCACCTCAGGGATTTCACCTGCAGGGTCTGACACAGAATTTCACAGACAAGAGATTCCCCTGTCCAGCCAGAACCCAGCAGCACATCCTTTTTCCCTGCGATGGATTTTACCCCACCCTCCTCCTTCCTGAGGAATTCAGGTCTCTTTTCCCAACTGAATTATTCTCAGCCACTGCCCACCTTGGGAGTTTCAACTTTGGCATCACTGGGAGGAGTCTGAAATATTTGTAATATTAATATTTTCTCAATTTAAAAAACAACAACAACATGCACAGGAGGTGGGTGGTGGTTTATTCCCTTGCTCCTATGAAGCCAAAATCCCAAGCACCCTATTTTCCTGTCTGTGTCTTACACTGCTCCCCAATCCTTGTCCCCAGTTATCCATCTGCAGCCTGCCTGGAAGATAATTCACATCCCCCAATTCAGGAGGGACTTCCATTACCAAATCACTCGGAATCACAAGCACACCTGAGGGGTGGATTTGGTTCTTTAAGCTGTTGTAATTTCATAGTTGGCGATGAAAAATGGCTTTGCAGTGAGCTGGGAGAAATTAGGAATTTATCAGCCTGAAGTGCTCAGATGAACAGGAGAGATACAAGGGTGGAGTCCACGTTTGGAACAGAGCATCACACCCAACACAGAATTTTTTTAAATTTTGTTTTGTTTTGTTTTGGAACAATCGCCAAACAGTCCTTATTAAATAAAGAGGTTATTAAACATATATATCCTATAAATAGAATTCAAGGGCCACATTAAGACCTGAGGTGTTTTTTTTGCTGCTCAGGTGCCAGGTGCGTTGTTCAGAGCACCTGTAAAACTGAGACAGTGAGAAAACTGAAAACTGAACTGAAAGGAGAAAACTCTGGCTGAGACAGAGCCCTTAAAAAATCAGCTCCCAAATCCCAGAGCCAGCCCTTGATGCAGCCCATGTGTTCTGGGAGAACATCCTGGAAGCTGGTAGAGGCCATTAATACAATTTAATGCTCTGGGCTAGGATCGGAGTAGCTGCAGAGTGGAAACGGCTGAATATTGCAGAAAACCTGTAAATAAAGGCATTGTCTGGCTGTCCATGAGCAGTTTGGGGGTTTTTCGGGTTGGGTTTTTTTTTTTTTTCCCTTCAACAAAACCAGAGAACGAAATGGAGCCGCACTCAAGTGATAGCGCAGGATGAGGCTGGAGAGGAGCCCCAGCACGTGCCCACACCTGCCTGGGTGCCAGCACCACGTCCCAGCACAGCTCTGCCTCTGCTCCCTGCCCTTGCAGGAAATCCATGCAGAAAACATCCCTGATGATGGACATCGACCTGCCTGCAGCGTCTCACCGTCCCAGCAGCCGTAAGAACCCGAATCGCCCCGACACAGCAGCCCAGTGCCAGTAAGGAGCTGCTGGCACAGCCTGCGATTACGAGCAATTGCAGCAGAGATGTTGTAGCAGCAAGTTCAGAGATGATTCAGGAGTAAAAAAAAAAATTCAGAGAAGTTCGGGAGAAGAAAGAAAGAGAGAAAGAGAGAAAGAGAAAGAAAGAAAGAAAGAAAGAAAGAAAGAAAGAAAGAAAGAAAGAAAGAAAGAAAGAAAGAAAGAAAGAAAGAAAGAAAGAAAGAAAGAAAGAAAGAAAGAAAGAAAGAAAGAAAGAAAGAAAGAAAGAAAGAAAGAAAGAAAGAAAGAAAGAAAGAAAGAAAGAAAGAAAGAGAAAGAAAGAAAGAGAAAGAAAGAAAGAGAAAGAAAGAAAGAAAGAAAGAAAGAAAGAAAGAAAGAAAGAAAGAAAGAAAGAAAGAAAGAAAGAAAGAAAGAAAGAAAAAAAGAAAGAAAGAAAGAAAGAAAGAAAGAAAGAAAGAAAGAAAGAAAGAAAGAAAGAAAGAAAGAAAGAAAGAAAGAAAGAAAGAAAGAAAGAAAGAAAGAAAGAAAGAAAGAAAGGAAAGAAAGAGAAAGAAAGAAAGAAAGAAAGAAAGAAAGAAAGAAAGAAAGAAAGAAAGAAAGAAAGAAAGAAAGAAAGAAAGAAAGAAAGAAAGAAAGAAAGAAAGAAAGAAAGAAAGAAAGAAAGAAAGAAAAAGAAAGCTACAGAAAAATGAACACCAACCTAAAAGAAGAAGACGTGGAAGCAAATAATTCAAATGGTGAAGGGGAAAACGTGACTGAAGGTGCTCAAGGAGGTTGGACACTGGATGAGTTTTAAGGTCCCTCCAACCCAAACCATTCCAGGATTTTATGACTTTTGTTACATCAGAGAAAATGAGGGGGGAAAAAAAATCAAGGATAAAGCTCTCCCTGCCAAACCCAGCCACGGCTCTTTAGTTTTTTGGGTTGGATTTTTTTTTTTCCCTCGAAATGAGGTTAACAGGTTAAAAACAAGACGCTGTGTCTGAAGTGTTTGTGGAGTGCCTCTGGCCCAGCCCTGCCTTTCATGGAGCAGTGCAGGTGTTTTCAGTGGGAACTACAGTGAAGGGCCAAGGAGGAAAGGGTTCAAAATGAAAATTTTGAGGGAACTCAAAATTTACAGGAGGAATTTTTCCCTGGGAGGGTGGGCAGAGCAGCTGTGGCTGCCCCTGGATCCCTAGCAGCGCCCAAGGCCAGGTTGGAGCACCCTGGGGCAGTGGGAGGGGGCAGAGGTTTGGAATGGGATGAGCTTCAAGGTCCTTTCCAACCCAAACCATTCCGTGATTCTGTGATTCCTTGCTGCAATGACGGGTGGACATAAACCTGCTCCCTCCCGAGCACCCCAGGGTGTTTCCCTGCGCCAGTCGGAGCTCCACAAGTTCCCTGCAGAGACTCTGGATACTGCTGGAGATGGGCACGGGTAAGGAACCAGAACCAGAGGGATTCCCTTCAAAGCGTGGCCACTCTCCATTCCCGGTTATCCAGGCAAATTTGAACCTTTCGAGGTGAAGAGCTCTCTATCCCATTACCAGCCATAAAGACCATCTGGTCCCTTACTCCCTGATTAAAAAAATATAAATAAATAAAAATTAAAAAAAAATAATTTAATGGTGCACGCGGCTCATCATCCCCCAGAATTAACCCAATTAACTCACTTCGACGAGAGCCTTTTAGAGGAGGCCGTGGGGGTGAGGAGGGGGGGAAAAAAAAATAAAAAACAAACAGAAAAACAACTCAGGACCATGCTGAGTATTCAACCCTCGGCTGCCCGCGGTGGGGGGGAAAAGATCCCAGAGCGCTCCATCCATTTTCCCTCACGCTTGGAGCGGGGCGGAGGGTGGGGGCAGGATGGATGGAACCGGGAGCCGGCACCGAGGGTTCTGCGGCGCTGCAGCCCCGGACAAAGGGATGTTGTCCCTTGCGCTGGGTGCCGGGGAGCGGCCCGGCCGTACCTGAGCTGTCCATGGTGCTGCTGCTGCCGTCTGCTCGGGGCTGCTGCTGCTGCTGCTGCTGCTGCTGCCGCTGCTGCTGCTGCTGCCGCTGCTGGTGCTGCTGCCGCCCGGGGCTCCGGCCCGGCCCCGCACCGGCTCCGCCGCGCTCAGCGCCGCTGTCCACCAGCTGCAGGGATTCATAGCCGTCACTGCCGGGCTTTTTCCGGTAGCTCCCCAGCAGGCTCATGGGCGAGCCGGGAGGGAGAGCGGCTCCGGCGCCGCGGGAGGGAGGGAGGGAGGGATGGATGGACGGACGGAGGGAGGGATGGATGGAGGGATGGAAGGATGGAGGGAAGGCACGGCCAGCGCTCCGGCCGCCCCGAGGGGAGGGGAAGGGCGGGCCGGGAGCGCGGCAGCCCCCCCGCAGCCGCCGGAAGCGGGCGGGGAGAACGCGGGGCCCGGCAGCAGCGGCGTGCGAGGGATGCGGGATTGCGGCCGGGCGGCTCCGCGCTCCCCCGGCGCCGGCTGCTGCCGGCCATTAGCCCCCGAAAAACGCCGGGCGGACGCCGTTTCCCTCCTCCGGGCTGCTCTCCCTCCCTCCCTTCCCTCGTCCCGCGGCCCCGCGGAGGCCGGCTCTCGGTGCCACGCCGCGGAAAGACGCGTTCCGCCCAAGGTCACGGCGCACAGCCCTCGGCGCTGCTGCTCCGAGCCCCCCAAAATCCCCGGGAGCGTCCCCGGGCCGGCGGAACACCCGGAGGGATGGATCCCAGCTCCCGGATCCTGCTGGGATCCAGCCTTGGCTTGTGCCGCCGGCCGCTAAAGAGGTTTTTTGTTGTTGTCACCCGTCTGTTTTCAGCTGTTCCCATGAAAACAGAGCTCTGGACCGAGGCGGAGTGCGGCCCTGAGCGGGTGATGAGCTGCGCCTCGCTCAGAGGCCGATTTCAGCCGGGGCCTGCGCGGCGTAATTTCATTTTGCGCCGAGCAGAGGAACCGAGGGACGCTCCGAAGGAAATGAGCGCTATTAAACCCTCCTAAGTGGATTTCTTTGTAATTTGAGGGAAACCGAAGGCAGAAGGATGCCCTAGCAGAGCAGACCCGAGCGTGCCTTTGGTGTCGTGCAGAAAGGAAAGTTCTCTGCTCAAAAAAAAACCCCAAAAAACCCAGCCCGGCTTTGTTTCTAAAGCAGTGACATCAATGAGCAAGGCCGGGGCCTGGAGCCACCTGGGATGGGACGAGTTGTCCCTGCCATGGTGCCATGGCAAGGGGTGGCACTGGGGGAACCCGCAGCTCCCTCCCAACCCAAAGAATTCTGGCGTTCTCTGACATCTCTTGTGCAGCAACGCCCAAGCTTTGACAGATCGCTGGCACCCGGCTGAAATTTCCTGCCGAGCGCTCCGGGGCAGCAGACATCAGCTCCAGCCACGCCTGGTCGTGTGCTGCTGTTTGTGCAGCCCCCGTGTTCTCACAGCGCCCGTCAGACAAGGTACATCCCTCACCCAAAACTTCCCCCCAAAAAAATTAAAAAACCAAAAAAAAAACCCCCTTGGCAGATTTTCCAAGGAGCAAACCGAGGACGAACCGAACCTGGCAAAGAGCAGCTCCCTGCCGGCAGCAGGAACTGCTGGAACTCGAGGCTGGGGTCGTTTTTCCCACCGCCCCTCCGTGCTTTGGTCCGTGTGGAGCAATTCGTGGATTGCAACACCGGCCGGCAGGGATGGGCCCCTCCCTCCTGGCACCCACCAGCAGCAAGTTCATGACATTTAAAATAAACGCGTCTTCTGGGCCGTTTTGTGTATTCTGGGCGACCTGGGCTGGGGGAGGTGTCCCTGCCCGTGGCACAGAGCTGGAACGAGGTTTTGAAGGTCCTTTCCAGCCCGAACCGCTCCAGGATTCCATGATCTTTACCAGGGGTCACATCTGCCAGCCTCGCCTGGTCAGTCTAGGATAAAACAATTTATCTCCGGGATGAGAATGGGAAATCTGTGGGGGTGGAGGTGGATTTTCATTGGTTTTGCCGGCTCAGGTAAAGCCCAAACACGTCAAACCGGGTGGAGGAGGCACACGGAGGCTCTGGGACGTTTCCAGGAGTGCTCAAACCCTCCTGCTCTGGAGGGGCTGAGGAAGCTGGCACGGCACAAACCCTGCAGAGCCTGAAACCCATCACCTGTGGCGTCCACCCCGCATCCATCAGCTCCAGAGGCTGAGCTTGGACAAAATTCCACATCCTCAATCCAGCAGCCACTCCCTCACTGCAGAGCAGCCAAGGTCTGCCTGCCTCAGCTTTTTTTGGGGGAAAAAAAAAATATAAATTGCTCCTCCTTGTTGAATCTGTTATTAATTCCTTTTTTGGGGATCACAGAGGGATCACCACCACGGCCTGAAGCTCCAGCAGGGAAAATGGGGGTTCTGCAAAGCACAGAGGGACGGAGCAGCCGCTCCAGGGCATCCCGTGCCAGACCGGGAGGAGGAAACCAAAACCACCTCCAAGTCCCAGCCTTGGCTGCACAAACACAAGGAGATGGGTCTGGGGAATCCTGTGGGGTTCAGGTGGAGCTGCACTCATCCACTTTGGCTGAAAAGGACACATAAAATAATATTCCCCCTTCCCTCCCTTCTCCCTGTGAGCTGGCCTAAAGCAGGGCCCCGTGGTTTCTCTGGTTTTTGGAGAGCTATGGTATAAAAACCGCTGTAACAACAAAATAAAACCGACCAAAACCAAATAACTTGGATTTTCGACTTTCAAAACCGAAAAGGAAGAGGTGGGGAACGGACACCTCAGGAATATTCATTTATTGAGCAGTGGCTGGCGACAGATTTGAGGTGCCCTGACTGAGGGGCGAGGCTGGCAGGGGCCACGAGGGCTGGGGGTGTTGAGGACAGGCTAAGGAGGATTTTGTGTTGCTCAAACCTCCAGAGATACAAACTCTCCCCGTCCCTGACCTTGGAAAAAAATTGATTTGCCAACCTCTGGCTGTTTTTCTGTCTGGGTTGCAGCCTCTCCTGGGTAAAGTCTCTCTCTGTAGCTGTAATCAAGCCCCAGCTGTCCTGAGGTGCAATTCCATTTTCCTCGCCTCTCCTGCCCACCAGCTGAACGGCTCAGGTGAAATGTTACACCCTGAACTCTTCAGGAGCACAGTTCAACCGGGAGGCCTGGTTAGACTTGCAAATGGAGCTGGCAAATTAATTTAATTCATTAATTTAACACCTGCAGCAACACCTTTCCATCTCCCCGTACCAAACGTTTGTCCCGAAGTTTCCCCCCTGGCAGTGCTGAACGCCCCCTGCACAAAGGGCAGTTGTGGCCAAGCCCAGGTGTGGAGCCCCAAAATCTCGGGATCATGGAATGGTTTGGGTTGGGAGGGACTCAGAGTTCATCCCCAGGGCGGGGGACATCTCCCAGCAGTGACCTGCAGAGCTGGGCTCACCTTAGCTGCCCCCTCCCCTCAGCTCCATTCACTCCTGGTGCCGGGAGCAGCTCCGGGAACCCCAGGATGCCAATCCAGAGCCAGGAATTCCATCTCCAAGCAGCTCCCAGCCTCGTGCTGGGATGAGTGAGCGGGGTTTGGCCTGGAGTCAGGGTTTCCTTGCTCTGGATGAGGGAATGGAGTGTCACAGCCTGAGCCTGCCCCGGAGCGGTGGCTCCTGGGCGGCAGAGCACATTCCCGGTGTGGGATGGGACATTCCAGGGAAAAACTGGGATGGTTTCTGGGGCTCCAGGTGGAGAGAGTGGCACCAAATGATCCAACCCCTTCCTAACCCCCTGGACATTTAGGAAATTCCCAGCTGGCTCTGGCTGTCTCGTTCATCTCTAACAAAAAAGCAGAGGAGATGGTTTGGGCTGGGTTTAAAAGTTAAACTCGACTTAACCGTCAGCAGAGGAAGCCTTGAGCCTTCGCTGCAGTGAAACCCAGCCCAGTTCTCAGAGCTGGAGTGCCCCCTCCGAGGACGGGCGCTTAGGGTGACACAGGATGTGACAGACACTCAGCTCTCCAAATCGTCCTTCCCCATCCTTTCCTCCCTGCGAGAGCGCACCCGTGAGCTGCGCTGCTGGCTCAGCACGGCTTTTATTCCTTTCAGCCTCGTTAAAAAAGCTGTCGGGGTGATCCACAATTTACTCATCCCGCCCAGGACTCGGTTTTGGAGTATTCAAGGGTTTGCCTGGCTCCTCTGCAGCGCTGAGCTGCCTGCCAAGGGCTGTTGTAGCTGCTAAAAATGGCCACGGTTCACAAAGCAAGAGGAAAAAGGGATGGGAAGTGGATCCATAAGAGGCCATTAAATAGGAAATGCTGGCTCAGGAAGTCCCCAGCCTGCAAAATGTTGGAAAATCAAAGGTTGCACCACCATTCACCATCAGGTGTTTTGGTGAAAAATCAGAACTTCCGTGGCCTAACTGCTGTTCATTCGTCATCTCCCGCTCGCTGCGAGGTGAGTGGTTAAATCCCGAGGGAAATCCGGGTGTTGTCTGCACTGGAAAATGGCTGGTGGGGAAAACAGGGAGGAAAATTACACACCGGAGTGTCATCATGGGGTTGCATCCGCTGCAGCTGCGGAGCTCAGGGCCAGGCTCCAGCGGCGCGGAGCTCGGTGGAAATGCCCAGGTCGTGGCTCTCGGGTGGCTCTGGCCAAGGAAAATCAGCTTTTCCCGTGAAAACAGAGGGAAATCACAGCTGGGGGCTGCCACCCACTGCCATCCCTTCACTTCAGGGTGGATGAGGTGAGGGATTCCTGAGGGGGAATGATGCGCTCTCACTCCGAGCCTCGCTGGGATGGATTATCCCGGGTGGATATTAAAGAGGGCAGGAAGAGACAGAAGGGTCTGGCAGCGCAGGGAAGTTGGCCAGAAAGAGCAGAACCCCGTTAATGTGGTTCTGCCTTCTGCCAGAATTCAGGTTTTTACCTAAAACTATCAGGGGGAAATGATATTACTAAAGCTTGACTGCTCTGGATGATAGAAAATATTTTTAAATTGTGTTTATCCTGCATCGCCCCTGAGTGAGGCACTTTGGGTTCAGGTTTATAAATGCTCGTCACTTCCTCCAGCAGGCTCCACAGGGCTGCTCGTGCTGTCTCCTGGTCTGAATCCTCGTGGTGCTCTGGGGTTTGGGGTTTTGTTCAAGGGACAGACACCCAGTTCGGTGTGGGAGGAGATTTCAGCTTGGAACAGAATTGTCCAGAGGAGCTGTGGCTGCTCCTGGATCCCTGGGAGTGTCCGAGACCAGGCTGGAGCAGCCTGGGACAGTGGAGGTGGCACTTCCCATGGCAGGGGTGGCACTGGATGGGCTTTAAGCCCTTCCAACCCAAACCATTCCAGAACTCCCTGGCTTTGGATGAAAATTTGGAGCCAGCAGCTTGTGGACATCCATGTGGACATCCCTGGGGACATTCTTGTGGACATCCCTGGGGACATCCCTGGGGACATCCCTGGGGACATCCTTGGGGACATCCTTGTGGACATCCCTGGGGACATCTTTGGGGACATCCTTGTGGACATCCTTGGGGACATCTTTGGGGACATTTTTGGGGACATTCTTGGGTACATCCTTGAGGACATTCCTGGGGACATCCTTGTGGACACCTTTGGGGACATCCTTGTGGACATTCCTGGGGACATCCTTGTGGACACCTTTGGGGACATCCTTGTGGACATTTCTGGGGACATCCTTGTGGACATCCTTGAGGACATCCCTGGGTACATCCCTGGGGACATCCCTGGGGACATCTTTGTGGACATCTTTGGGGACATTCTTGGGTACATCCTTGTGGACATTCCTGGGGACATCCCTGGGGACATCCTTGTGGACATCCCTGGGGACATCCCTGGGGACATCCCTGGGGACATCTTTGGGAACATCCTTGTGGACATCCTTGTGGACATTCCTGGGGACATCCCTGGGGACATCCCACCCTGGTGAAGCCGGGCCGGGGTCAGGCTGGGGTTGTCCCTCACCCTTCTCCTGGTGCCCATTTCCACCAGGACAGGTAACAAATCCCCCCTGAGCACTGAAACATCATCCTCGTGTCCTCCGTGTCACCCAGCTGGGAATGCTCTCCCAGGACACCTCCAAGACCCAAATCCATGGAAAACTCCACGGAAGACGCCGTGGACGCGGAGCTGGGGAGCGCTGACTCAGCTCTGAACCACGTGGCTCTGGAATAATTCACGGATAATTCACCGTGCGCTCCCAGCCTGGCAGCTCTGTGCGCATTACAAACCTCCCCAAAGCTGGCAGCAATGCCAGGAGGGAATGGCAGGGAGAGCCTGGCGCACCCCACCCCTCACGGACAGCCCAGAAACCTCTGCTGGCCGAGAGGAAATTAGAAAATTGCTCTTCCTGCAAAGTTTTCTGTGAAAACTCTTCCTGGGAAAAGGAATTCTGACAATGTTGAGGATAATTAATTTTGGGGGGTGGTTTTTTTATTTTTGCTTCCGATCATGGTCTGAGGAAGGGAATAAATTCAGATTTTCCTGCCTGGCAAAAGTCCCATTTGAGAGGATTTGGAGCAAATCCTGCCCCTGGTCTTGGTCTCCCTGCCTGATTTCACCCTGCACCCCCAATTTCTCCATCTCTGCCTTTCCCGGCCTTAATTCAGGGATCTGAATGACACCGATTCCCGTCCTTATTATTTCTGGCTGCTGAAGACGAGGAGTTATTCAAGAGAAAGAAATCCATATGTTGTTTTTGTCCGTCAAACATGGCCTCATCTGGTTTGGGACTGTAAGAGCTCATAAAATGCTGTTTCTAGTTCAGCATAATAATAATTAAAATTGTAATAAAATACTAAACCTCTTTTGTAAAAAATTAGCATCATAGAAATATTAGTGGGATCAATTCATTATTTATAATTTTGTGTAAATAATGAACTCGTATTTATGGCATTTTAATTGGAGGGTTTCCCATGGCTGCTTTATGCGCCCCTGAAGAAGCAACAATAATCCAATTTTTTATGGGAATCACAGCAGCTCTGCCCGCTGCATCCACAGAATTCTGGAATTTCCAGGCCTTGTTCCCAAAAATCTGGGAGCTGTGGGATCCCATGGGCAGCTCTGGTGGTTTCCAGCATCTCCTGGTCTCTGGATCATCATCCCCACATCCCTGGAGCTCTGGCAGAGCTGGATTGAAGTTGGACTCGGTGCTCTCAGGGGGCTTTTCCCACCTGGATGTTTTGGGATTCTGGGAGAGGAGCAGCCGCCCCTTTGAATCCGGGTGTTTGCTATGGATGAGCTGCACCTTTTGCCACATCGCTCTTGTGCTGACAATCCTGATTCCCTTCCCAGAGGGAATTCCAGCCCCTGAGCAGAGCTGGGCACCTGCTAAACCGCAACCACACAGGGCTGAGCCCCACCATCCCAATCCCCATCCCAAAACCTGGGGCTGAGCCCCACCACCCCAAAACCTGTGTGACACCTCTGGGTTCCAACCTCTCCACCCTACAATCCTGTACTGACAATCCAAATTCCCTTCCCAAGGAGAATTCCAGCCCCTTGAGCAGAGCTGGTCATGTGCTAAACCACAGCCCCATGGGGCTGAGCCCCACCGCCCCAATCCCCATCCCAAAACCTGGGGCTGAGCCCCACTGCCCCAATCCCCATCCCAAAACCTGGGGCTGAGCCCCACCGCCCCAATCCCCATCCCAAAACCTGGGGCTGAGCCCCACCACACCAATCCCCATCCCAAAACCTGGGGCTGAGCCCCACCGCCCCAATCCCCATCCCAAAACCTGTGTGACACCTCTGGCTTCCAACCTCTCCACCCCACAACCCCTCAGCTCCCTCTCCCAGGCACCGCCGGCATCTTTTCCCAGTAAACCGGGAGGGATTTGGGGGAAATCCTGCCCCAAACGTGCGGCCCCGGGATCAGGCTGCTGCGGGGATTACTCGGGTCAGCAATTCCACATCGGCGCTGCCGACAAGAGCCCGGCTCAAGGACGAGGCCGGCGCCTCCTGAAGGGCTGCAGCCTCCCCAAAATGCTGCATCCCTGTGCCGGGAGCGTTCCGGGCATGGAGAGCGAGGCTTTGGCACCGCTGGCTAAATTTAGGAAGCACCGGCGTTGCCGCCGCGCCGCCTGTGCCGCCGGAATCGCTCCGGGCGCTGCTTTTATGGGATTTGGGTTTTATTTATATATATATATATATATATATATATATATATATATATATATATATTCCCCCCCACTCTCTCTCCTCTCAGGGAAGGCTGTGACTAAGAGAAATCCACGGCTGGAGGGACAGCAGAAGATGGAGGCCCCGGTCCAGCTGCGGAGGGAGGATAAAGTCGGGAATTCTCCGACCTGAGGGTTCTCCCTAAACATTCCTCACCCTCCTCCTCCTCCTCCTCCTCCTCCTCCTCCTCTCCCCGGCAGTACCGTGATAAGCACGGGCTGTTTTCCGGGCGGGGGGAGGATGAACACCTACCTGAGCCTTGGGGAGCCCCGGCAGCGCCGTCCCGTCCCGGAGCGCCCGCCCGGAGCCGCCTCAGCAGCGCCCAAAGCGGGCCGGCGATGGCCGCGTTTACCTCCGGCTCCCAGCTCGCTATTTTTTTTATTTTGGCCCGAAATTGGGTTTTGAAAGGGAATGCGGCCCCGTGTTTGCCTGGGCATAGCAGAGAGGGGGGGGTGAAGGTCAGCTTCCCGCTGGATTGGCAGGGAAAGGCCGGGATCAGCATTGGATGGCAGCGCCCGTGTGCGCTGACATCTCCGCCAATCCCCCTCCTGCAGCAGGTCCGGCGCCGGAGCTGCAATTATTATTTTAAACCTGAGGGGGGGGAGAAAAAAAAAATCCCCTTCTTTTCGTTCCGTACGTCCAGGCAGCGCTGCAAAAGCGCAGCCCCCGGTTTTGGGGTGCGAGAGGAGCTCTCGGCTCGGGGGAGCGGCGCAGCCCGGGTTCATCCCACAGCCCAGCCGCAATTCCCAAATCCCAGCTCCTCATCTCCCCCTGCCCGGCCCAGCAGTTTTGGGCGCAAACCCCTTCCCTCAACCCTCTTACACAACCAGCTGGAAAAGCCCGGAATAAAGCAGGGAATTCTCCTCCGTGCCGACAACGCCAGCCTGCCTTCCCCGATTACTCAGCACAAACGCGCCGTAAACAACACCCCCGTCATGTTTCCAAGATTATTTTTTTTCTTCCCGCGATCTCCGGGGAAGCTTTTCCTTACCTGGCTGCTGGGCTCGGCGCATCCCGCGGCTGCGGGGGGCTGCGGGGAGCCGTGTCCCGCACGCCGCTTCTGCTGCGGGCATCGGGGCCGCGGCGCTGCCCGCCCGCCGCTCCCGGGTTATTTTTGGGATTACGGAGACTCGGGGATGGATGGGGATGGAGGCAGACATATCACACCGTCTAAAATGTGGCCTGGAGTGGGATCTGGAGTCTGCAGCGCCAAGCTCAGCAGGGTTTGGGGTTTGGGGTTTGTTTTTTCCTGGATTTTTTTTTTTTTTTTCCCCTTTTGACTGGGTTTTTTCTGTTGTTTTTGTTTGCTTTTTTATTTTTTCCTTTTTTTTTTTTCTTTTTTGTTTTGGATGTTGCTGGGTTTGTTTGGTTTTCTTTTTCCCTTTACCTTTATTATTCTTCTTTCCCTGGACTGGGTTTTGGGTTTTTTTTCTTTTTGGGGGAGGGTTGGTTGGGGTGAGGTTTTTTGGGTTTGGGGTGGGGTTTTTTTGTTTTGTTTTGTTTTTTGTGGTGTTTTTTTTTTTCCCCCCATTCTTCTTTTTCTTTTTGATTTTTTTTTTCCTTGATTTTTTTTTTCCCTTGACTGGGTTTTCTGTTGTGCTTTTTTGTTTTTGCTGGTTTTGGTGGGGTTTTTTTTCCCTTTTTCCCTTCTTTTTTTTCTTTTTGTTTTGATTGGTTTGGGTTGGGTGTATTTTTTCTTTTCCTTGATTTTTTTTTTTCTTTTCCTTGAGGTTTTTTGGAAGGGGGTTGGGGGAGTTTTTTGAGTTTTGTTTTTCCTTGGTTTTTTTTGTTTGTTTCTTTGGTGTCCTGTTTGTTTGTTTGTTTGTTTGTTTTTCCTTGGAGAATGCTATCAGCTGGATGGACCCAGCAGGGATGTGACTTGTCCAAGCTTCGCAGGAATGGGGCTGATCCAGGCACACAAACGCTTCAGTGATGCCGTAAATGAACTTTTGGGATCGTTTGGGCTGGAAAACTCCTCTAAGACCATCGAGCCCAGCACCGCCAGGGCCCTTTGCCGCCTGTCCCCCAGCGCCACACCCACAGGGACTCGAAATCCCTCCCGGGGTCGGGACTCCTCCAGCCGTGCCAGGGCTGGACAACCCTTTCCACCAAGGAATTTCCCCAAATCTCCAACCTGAGCCTCCCCTGGTGCGATTTGGGGCCCTTTCCTTTTGCTTTCCGTTCCGGGTGTTGGCTCAGGTGTCCCCTGTGCCCTCCCGGCTGCCCCGACGGCACTGGGCGAGGCCAAGGCTTTGATCCCAGCTGGATTTTGGCTCACATTCCCTCTCCTGTGTGACCTCCCAGCTTTTGTTTTCAGGCTGAGTTCATATTCCAGTTTACGTTGATATTTTTTTTTCTCCTTGGCTTTCTCTGCCCGCTCATCCCTGCTCCTCCTCCGCGTTGTCACCGCCCTAAGTCGCGACATCCAAACCTCCCAGGCAGCAGCTTCCCTGTTTATCACCTTGTTTTCCCACTCTCCCGATCATTCCCGAGGCTCTGCTCGCTCCGAACAGGGAGTGCCGCGAACTCTTCTCGGGGAGTGAAAGCAAAAAAAGCGAACTGGTGGAGCTGGGAGGAGGCCCGGCAGCTCCGGGAGGCGAATTCCCGATTCCGGGCAAAGCCCCATGGATTACCCGGGACACGGGACACGGCCTGAGCCTCCCTGTCCTGATGCTGCCCGGGATTTTATCGGGGAGAAGTTAAAAAGGAAATTAAAACCGCTTCATGTGTGGGCGGGGTGGATTGAGATGGGCTTTAAGAGTCATCCCAAGCCAAAGCAAGGACTGGGATTCTGGGGTCCTGGGATCCTGGGATTCTGGGATCCTGGGATTCTGGGATTCTCTGATTTTGGGTTTCTGGGATCCTTGGATTCTGTGATTCTGGGGTTCTGGGATTCTGGGATTCTTGGATCCTGGGTTTCTGTGATTCTGTGATTCCGGGATTCTGGGATTCTTGGATCCTGGGTTTCTGTGATTCTGTGATTCCGGGATTCTGGGATTCTTGGATCCTGGGTTTCTGTGATTCTGTGATTCTGTGATTCCGGGATTCTGGGATTCTTGGATCATGGGATTCTGTGATTCTGGGATTCTGTGATTCTGGGGTTCTGGGATTCTGGGATTCTTGGATCCTGGGTTTCTGTGATTCTGTGATTCCGGGATTCTGGGATTCTTGGATCCTGGGTTTCTGTGATTCTGTGATTCTGTGATTCTGTGATTCTGTGATTCTGTGATTCTGTGATTCCGGGATTCTGGGATTCTTAGATCCTGGGTTTCTGTGATTCTGTGATTCTGTGATTCTGTGATTCTGTGATTCCGGGATTCTGGGATTCTTGGATCATGGGATTCTGTGATTCTGGGATTCTTGGATCCTGGGGTTCTGGGATTCTGGGGTTCTGGGATTCTGTGATTCTCTGATCCTGGGTTTCTGGGATCATTGGATTCTGTGATTCTGGGATTCTAAGGATGGGAGGGCAGGAGCAAATGGCTTCACCCAAACTGGGTTTTTAACCAATATTTCGGATTATGTCAGATAAAGGAGCCAAAGAGCTGTGCTGTGTCCAAACCCACAACCCGAGGGGTTTTCCACGTTCGGGCAGGGATGCTCTGATCCCTCTTCCTCCCTTCTCCTCCTCCTCCCTCTCAGCTCCTACAAAGAATTCCAGGTGAACTCTGCCCCGCTTCCTCGGCAAGGCACAACCCACAACAGACACCGCCAGCACAGGGATCAGCAGGAGAGAGGAAAAAAAAAAAAGAATATCTTTATTTACATCGCAGTAACACATCTGGCAGCGATTCACCGGGAAGAAAAAACTCCGGGAAGAAAAAACTCCGGGAAGAAAACTCGGCGTGACATTCCAGGGGGGAGAGGGGCTCCTCCCTCCACACAGTATCTCGGGTCGGTACAAAATTGCTGTGGCTTTACAAAAGGTTTGGGATTCACAGTAAAATACCAAAAGGGAGCGCGGCAGGGGCACGGCGAGGGACGGGGCCCCATCCCCGCTGGAATTTGGTCTCGGAAAAATGCGACAGGTCTGGTAGGAAAATCCGTCCTCAGGGCTGGATGCATGCACAGCCGTGGGATTTCTACACCCATGATAGGGCTCGAAGCCTGGAAAAAGCTTCTGCAGGCCTGTCCTGTGCTGGGCTACATGGAATTCTCTCTTCTGGAGGAATTTTGCAGGAGGGAAGAGCAGGACACAAGGACAGGACAGAGCAAAGCAGGGATCGGCCCCTCTGCCTGGCACTCAGCTGCTTTTATAGCTTAAAAAAAAAAACCAACAAAACAAACTGAAATCTCCTCCCCTCCTGCCCAAAGCTGTTCCAAAGAAAGCAGCACACAAGTTTCGGCTATTTCTGGATTTGTGTCTAAAACCAGCCCAGACTTTCATCCCAGGGTCATGGGAAAATCCCAAATCTTTCTGAAATAGGATTTCGTTGCCGGCTGGAAGATTTGCAGCCTCCCAGCACCAGGGCACGGAAAGGCCTCCTGGGACAGCAGTGAGACCTGACAATCCCTTTGTTCCCAGCAGGAAAATTCCCACCTGGAGCAGCGTGGGAGCACTTTGGCCTCTCCCCCAGGCAGGGAGGAGCAGGGGGGATGCGGGCAGCGATCCCGCTCTGGCTCCGCTGGGGAGAGCACCAGGATGAAGCTGCCAGGATGAAGCAAATTTTAGGGGATCCTTGGTCAGCACGAGGATGCTCAGCTGGGATAAATAAACCCAGGCAGGCGCTGAAGGAAAAAAATCCCTAAAAAATCCGGTCATTCCCCTTTCCCTGCTGCTCTCCGAGGAAAAATGAACCCAGGGCCATCCAGCAGCAGAAAGGTGCCCGGGCTCCTCTGATTCATCCAAGAGGTGCCAGGCAGTGCCAGGTTCCTGCCCTCCTGTGAGCCCCCCTGGCAGAAGCAGCGTTCCCTACGGATCCAGCAGCTCCACGCACGATTCCCAAAAGGTGATGCTAAAATTCATCACTTTTTGCTTGTTGCTTGGTTGGTTTTAAACCTTTACAAATACACACTTTGATATTTTTATTTTTTTTCCCCTTAAATATATAGTTTATAAAATAAGGCAACTGGAGGAGGCGGGAATTGTCCCCTCTGCTCGGATACTGCACCCTACAAAAAGAGGGTGACAGTGCTTCCAGTTGAGAAAAACCCGGCCCCCAACGCAATCCAGGGATGCTGTAAATCACGGGAAAACACCTGGGCGTGGCCCTGGATGGATCCCAAGGAAGGAAAACGCTCTGGGATTTCGTGGGGAGGGCGTCACTTTGCTGGGGAAGGCAGCAGGAGCAGCTGAAGGCCCCCTGACCTCGGGGACGAAGGCAGCACAGATGAAATGAGCTGATTTCTCCCCAAAAACGAAGCACACGACGGAGATAAATCTTTGGGAGAGACTCTTAGGACATCTCTATCTCGTAGTATTAAAAGCTATAAACCAGGAGAGCACAGAGGAGAGCAACTCACCCCCAGCCCAGACCCTGCTCAGTCTCATGGCATTCCATAAAAACCTGGACAGCAGATTTTCCTAGCTGGGAATTCAGCTCTCCCTGTGGGAAGAGCACAGGGGAGTGTTTCACCTCCAATGTTTTGCCTCTTTTGCGTGTATGAATGCTGGAAATGCGATCCTCACGTCTCTCAGCTTTGTAGAAAATGTGTTTTCCACGTTGCTCCCAGAATTCCCACCGGGCTAAGTTTTGCTTTCTAAAGATTTAATTCTCTGAGAAATACGTTTAAGAGAAAATAATTTATAGGGGAAAAAAACCCAAAGCCCTCAGCCTAGAGAGTCCTCAGCAGTAAAAGGTCCTGTGGAACAACAGGATGGCACATGTGGGCTCAGCCAGGGATTGGGGGCTGGAGAGGGATCCAAGGACACCATGGCAAAGCTGTGTAAACCTGGAATGACCAACGCCCTGGTCAGCACCACCAATCCGGGATGGACCACAGGCAGGAAAACCCCAAAAGAGGGGGGAAAAAACCCTTATTCCAGCAGACTCGACCTTCTGAACAGAGATCTGATCTCTAATATCAGACCTGATGGCTGGTATCCACCGACATCACCCAGTTCACCATCACCCGTGCCCAGCACAGCCCTGGCACTGCACTGGGAGCCAAATCCACGATGGAATGAAATCCTGGTCCTTGGCACGAGCTGTTTAGTGCTCCTCGTCCGGGAGGACGGGTGGGATCCTGCTGGACAGCAGGGTGTACACGTAGGGCCAGATCTTGTTGGTCTCCGTGCCAGAGAAGGAATGAAGGATGCCCCTGCTCCTGGAAAAAAAAGTGGGAGAAGTCAGGGCCAGCCCATCCCAAGGCAGCTCGGACAGGGCTTGGAGCAGCCTGCAATGGTGGAGGTGTCCCTGGCATGGCAGGGGTGGGGTGGGATAGGCTTTAAGGTCCCTTCCAACCCAAAAGATTTGGGGATTCGGTAATTCTCCCCCCTTCCTCTGCAAGGGCAATTTTGGCAATTGTTTTGGCTTAAAAACACTCCTGGGCTCCTACTCCCTGTGAGCAGTGGATTTGCCAGCCTGCAGCAATCCATCATCCCCAAGCTGGGGACAGCAGTCCCACAGCTCCAGGGAACTACAGTCCCACAGTTCCAGGGGACAACTGTCCCACAGCTCCAGGGGAGAACAGTCTCACCATTCCAGAGGACAACAGTCCCACAGCTCCAGGGGACAACTGTGCCACAACAAGCCCTGGAACCCCCCTGTGCTCCCAGCAGATCCATCTGAGCCAGCTCCGGGGTCTCTCCCTTCTCCTGCCCTCTTGCCAACCTCGCAGTGCTTCACCCAAACCCCTCGAGGCCCTGGGTGGATTTCTCACGTCATGTCCCGCCCCGGATCTAGGCCAAAACACCCATTTGATGAGCCCAGCAGGACAACAGGAGCTGGGAATTTCTTTGGATCGCCCTCCTACCTCCAAGGGAGGCCCCATCCAGGCTCGGGGCTTGGCCCCAAAAATCTGCCAGGGCTCTTTGGGATGTGGGCATGGGACAAGGCTGGTGAGGGGCTGGGAACACAACCCCTGAGAGGAAGGGCTGAGGGAGCTGGGGATGTTCATCCTGGAGAAAAGGAGACTCAGGGGTGCCCTGATCACCCTGCACAGCTCCTGAAGGGTGGCTGTGCTCAGGGGGGTTGGTGTCATTCTCCAGGCAGCACTGACAGAAGGAGAGGACACAGCCTCGAGCTGCATCGAGGGAAACACAGGCTGGAGAGTAGGGAAAAGCTTTTTTATGGAAAGAGTGATGCAATGGTGTTGGGATCCTCAAAACTTAGAATTTGGGGTTTTAGTGTGCAGTAGTATGTATGAGTTAAGATGGAGGGTTTGGGGTGCTAAGTCCTTCTTTTTCACCTTCTTCTTTTTTCTTCACGGGTTTGGGTGGGTTTCTGTAATTGAGTGAAAAATGTCTGCATTGCAGGCCTTGGATGATCATTATTGGGACAAAAGTATAAATAATGTAGGCGTCATCTCGTTATTGGGGGGATTATCACTAAAATAACCTTAGAAAGTGTTAGGAGCGCTCCATCTTACTTCATTTCCCTAGCTTGCTAGTTAAGCTCTAATAAACATTCTGAGTGTGAACTTGAGTGTTTCCTGAGGATTATCCATCCTGACCTTGTCAGGGAAGAGAAGAAGCCCAAACCTTTACAGAATGATCTGCCCAGGAAGGTGGTGCAGTCACCATCGCTGGGTGTGTTTATAAAAGCCTGCATGTGCCGTGGTTCGGTTGAGGTGTTGGGCCTGGGTTGGACTCGATGGTCTTGGAGGTCTCCTCCAACCCAGTGATTCTGTGACTCGGTGCCAAACAGCCCCGGTGTCTGTGGTGACAGCCCTGGTAGCAGTGACAGCCCTGGTGTCTGCGGTGACAGCCCTGGTGGTGGCAGTGACAGCCCTGGTGGCAGTGGTGACAGCCCTGGTGGCGGCAGTGACAGCCCTGGTGGCAGTGACAGCCCTGGTGGCTGCAGTGACAGCCCTGGTGTCTGTGGTGACAGCCCTGATGGCAGTGACAGCCCTGGTGGCAGTAGTGACAGCCCTGGTGGCTGTGGTGACAGCCCTGGTGGCAGTGACAGCCCTGGTGTCAGTGACAGCCCTGGTGGCTGCAGTGACAGCCCTGGTGGCAGTGACAGCCCTGGTGGCAGTGACAGCCCTGGTGGCAGTGGTGACAGCCCTGGTGGCAGTGACAGCCCTGGTGCCAGTGACAGCCCTGGTGGCAGTGACAGCCCTGGTGACAATGACAGCCCTGGTGGCAGTGGTGACAGCCCTGGTGGCAGTGAGAGCCCTGGTGTCTGCAGTGACAGCCCTGGTGGCTGCAGTGACAGCCGTGGTGGCAGTGACAGCCCTGGCAGTGGTGACAGCCCTGGCAGTGGTGACAGCCCTGGTGGCAGTGGTGACAGCCCCGCCGTGGTTCCTCCTCGCCCCCACTCACTTGTAGAGCTCGATCACGGGCTTGGCAGCGTCTTTGTAGTTCCTGAGCCGCGCGGCCACGGCCTCGGGCCTGTCCTCCTCACGCTGCACCAGCGGCTCTCCCGTCAGGTCATCCACACCCTGAGGGGACACAGAGGCACACAGAGACATCCTGAGGGGACACAGAGCTGCACAGGGACATCCTGAGGGGACACAGAGCTGCACAGGGATACCCTGAGGGGACACAGAGGTGCACAGGGACAGCCTGAGGGGACACAGAGGCTCACAGGGACATCATGAGGGGACACAAAACCACGCAGGGACATCCTGAGGGGACACAGAGGCACACAGAGACATCCTGAGGGGACACAGAGGCACACGGGGACATCCTGAGGGGACACAAATCTGCACAGGGACATCCTGAGGGGACACAGAGGCTCACAGGGACATCATGAGGGGACACAAAACCACGCAGGGACATCATGAGGGGACACAAAACCATGAAGGGACACCCTGAGGGGACACAGAGGCGCACAGGGACCAAACCCCTCTTTGCTCACGGACATTCCACACAACCCCTGGCGGGGGCACGGCACCCCCAGCTCAGGATCCCAGCTCCCGCCCAGAAAGGAGCTTCCAAAATCAACCCCCTCCGAGGTTTTCCTCCCCGGGGCAGCCGCAGCGGCTCCTACCTGCACCTGGGGAGGGTTGAAGTCCATGTTGTAGACCCTGCCGCTGGCCGGGTGCACCCAGCGGGCGCCCAGGCGATCCTTCAGCGTCTCGAAGGGGATGTTCAGGCTGATCACCAGGTCCGGCTCGCAGATGCCATCCAGGGCCTTGGCCTGTCTCAGCGTCCGGGGGAAACCTGGGCGAGGCAGCGGCGCGGGAATTGCGGCGAGAGGCCGGGGCGCGGCGAGGACGGGGCCCAACTCAAGCGGAGCCGGGCGGCTCCCGAGCTGCGGGCCCGGCCCCGCTGCCACAGGCACACGCTGCCATATGGCTCCGAGAAAAAATAGCTCCTGCAGCGGCAGCAGATCCCGAAACGCGACGCCCAGGGCTGGGTTTGTGGCTGCTGTGCCTGCAGCGGGGGCTGGGGGCAGGCGGGGGATGGCAGAACGGGATGTGACGGGATGGTGAGGGAAGGGGTGAAGGGAGCAGGGTGCTGCGCAGGGGCTGGGGACAAACTGCTGGTTTGTGCGGAGGGCATCGAGGGGGCTGCGGTAAAACGGTTCTGTGCTCCTTGGGAGAGCTTTGTGCTCTTTGGGCTGTTTTTATCTTTTATACTAATTGTTACGTATTTTTTATTTACTATTTATTACTAATGTCTATTACTATTACTAAAAAGGTTATCTTTACTCTGGCTTAATCTTTACTAACTACTTTGTGCTAACGTCACTGCAGAAATGGAGTGAGGGAACAAGAACGAAGAAGATAGAGATAACGCCTTAAATTCTTTATTTTGCTTTATTTACTTCAATGCTAAAAATCCTAAACTTACTGTTTTTTCACTTTGTGATATACTAAACTACATTTTTCACACTCTTGTGGCTTGCAATGCTTTCTGCAGTGCAAGAAGCTTTTCCTATGAACTGAAATTAAATTTAGTGTCTTTTTGAGCTTTGGGCTTTGGGCTAGGGTCCTAGACCTAGTGAGCAGCTGGAGCAGAGAATCCCAGAATCCCAGATGGTTTGGATGGGAAGGGACTTTAAAGACCTGAAGGGAGCCCACAGGAAAGATGGAGAGAGATCTTTTACAAGGGGTGGAGGGACAGGACACAGGGAATGGCTTTAAGCTGAGAGTGGGTAGGTTTAGATGGATTTTGGGCAGGAATTGTTCCCTGGGAGGGTGGGCAGGCCCTGGCACAGGGTGCCCAGAGAAGCCGTGGCTGTGACATCCCTGGAAGTGTCCAAGGCCAGATGGGAGAAACCTGAGACAGTGGAAGGTGTCCTTGTCCATGGCAGGGGTGGCACTGGATGGGATTTAAGGTC